>JACGCM010002086.1:0-1200000 GCA_014058105.1 Kingdonia uniflora | reverse complement strand
GTTATAGAAGGAATTGTACATGTTCTTGCAAAAGCCGGCGGATCCATACGAGAACAACTTGCAGCGGCTTCAAGGTGCAATAGCATGACATCTTCATTTATACAATCTGAGCTAGACTTGTACTCTTGGAACTACTTAAATTATTTTCATCTTTATTTGCAGTTCAGTAGACCTTATATTGGAGAGGCTGTGTTTAGAGGGTAGCAGAAAGCAAGCCAAGTATGCTGTACATGCTTTAGCAGTAATAACTAAAGACGACGGTCTCAAGTCACTTTCTGTTCTTTACAAGGTTTTCTTGCTCTTACTGTTTTCATGTATTACTGTTGCTTCTGCTCGAATCGTAGTTAACATTTTGCACAGATGAACAATATAGAAAAGTTAAGATTTGAATTGGGATTTGGCATTTGAAAACTTGCCCAAATGTTCTGCATAAGCATGAAAAGTATATCCAAGTAAAAACGTTAGTAATCCGTGGCACTATTTTTCATAAAGTTTTTGAATAAAGAACAATAATACATGTGTTGAATGTGTTCATTTTGCTTAGGTTACGTGTATTTTCCGCATCTTTATATTTATACGTTTGTAACACTGAAAAAAACAGGTTTCATTTAATAAATGTGAATTCTGCGACATTGTGCTTGCTAGGGTTCAAATCTTAGTGTGTCCTACTTCTTGTGATGCCGATGGTTTTCATTGTATGTGCAGAGGCTTGTGGATATGCTGGAGGACAAAACTCATTTGCCTGCAATACTACAATCTTTGGGATGTATAGCACAGACTGCAATGCCAGTATTCGAAACTAGAGAAACTGAAATTTTGGAGTTCATTACAAGCAAAATCCTGAAGTGCAGTAATGTACTCACTTAAAACTCAATAAGACTTCTGCATATTATTACACATTTTTGTAACTTCAATCTTTTTATTATTTTTTTTGAGTTAAATATGTTGATTATTATTTCAGCAAACAGAAGATACCAAGAAACTCTATTTGGAAGACAGAAGCGAACTTTGCTCATTGAAGGTCAGTCAGGGTAATTGGAGTTGTACTATATGTTAGTTTTTAGTATCTTGCTATTGAATATTACCAACTTCCTACATGCTTTGGATAGTATGTCTAAGAGTTTATACGAACATCTTATATTGTGATATTTTAATTGTATAATTTGTTAGATGCCCTGATAAACAATTCAGCATAGTGACCCTCTTCTGTTTATGGATTGCAGATATTTGGCATTAAAGCGTTGGTTAAGAGTTACTTACCTATTAAAGATTCTCATCTACGTCTTGGGTTTGCAAACCTCTTGGAAATCCTTAAAAATGTTCTTGCTTTTGGAGAGATTTCAAAAGATATGGAATCAAGGTGATTTTTTTTATACATAAGTTAATGAAATTGATAGTTGTAAAATGGTCAACTCACATTAAGAATTTTCATCTTACAGTTCTGTTGATAGGGCCCACATGAGACTTGCATCAGCAAAGGCAGTTCTGCGTTTGTCAAAAGACTGGGATCACAAGATACCTATTGACGTTTTCCACCTGACCTTAAGAACATCAGAGGTAGCCTATTCCGGGCTAAATCTTTTTGTATGAGACCATTTTTATTATGGCTCATATTCATAATTGAAAGATTGCTTTTGATTCAGATTATCGATTCTCAAGTTAAGAAGCTATTCCTTGGAAAAGTACGTCAATATATAAAGGACCGACTTCTGGACCCAAAGTATGCTTGCGCTATCCTACTTAGCATAAATGGATCTGAACTGCCGGAGTTCAAAGAGGTTAGTCCTAGTTTCTATCTTGATATGTCGAGGGAAGGGTTTCATTTATGTATTTCTTATTTGTATTTAATTTTGCAGGACAAGCATAGCCTATTTGAAATTATTCAGATGTGTCACCAAGCAAGGGCACGTCAACACTCTATGCAATGTGAGGGAAATCCGCTGATGATGTATCCAGAATACATTCTTCCGTACTTGGTCCATACCCTTGCACATCATCCTTCATGCCCTAATGTAGATACATGTTCGGAGGTTAAAGCATTTGAACCGATATACCGGTATTTCCATCTTCCAAATTTTGCTTCTCTGCGATATACTCTTATTGTAGATGATCCACAGACTATATCTTAACATATGCCTCTGTATTGCTTAGCTTGTCAAAGTGCAATTATATTATCTATGTATTTCCATTTATTGTCTAAAGATCAAAATGATCACGGCTCCAATACATGTGTCCTGCTTTAATGTCTACAAAGCAGATATTGGAAATGTATAAAAAAAATTTGATGCAATATATATATATATATATATATTAGAAAATAATGATCTTGTTTCTTACATGTGCGCAATTCAGATACATAATTTATGAGATCTTTACTCACCAGTTCTTATCTTACAAGATAATGAATAGCTTTAGGCACAAAAAAACAGCTATATGCATACTTTTGCTTACATCGTACTATAAATTTCCGTGACTTGTATTTATTCTATGTTCTTTCCCTTTTTATTTATTTGACATCTCCATTTCACTTATTCTTCCCACTTTAAAAGGATTTTGTTAAGTAGTTGATAAAGATTTATGCAATAATTAAGATACACAAGGCACCCGTTTTGTGATGTACTTCATTTTTTAATTTCCAGGAAGTTGCACATATTTACCTCTCTAATCATGCATGGGGATGAAGATGGCAAGTCAGAGATTAGTACGAACAAGGAGAGCGTTTCTACACTAGTTTCTATCTTTCAGAGTATCAAGCGTTCTGAAGATATGGTTGATGTAATGAAGTCAAAGGTAAGAGTATGTCTGACATCTTCTCTGTATTCTGATCCATGATCAATCACCTTTTTCCTGCATTTACTTTTCGAATGTATGATGTGATCATTGAAATTGACAGAATTCCCATGCAATTTCTGACCTTGGGCTATCAATCACCAACCGCTTGGCTCTTAAAGAAGATGATTTGACAACATTTGTTCCACTACCTTCAGAACTATATAAACCACAAGAGAAGAGTGACGTGGTGAGTAGTCTCCAAGTTATTAATACTCATTCTCTTAATTTGGTAATATATTGCTTAATAATAGAATAAATGGTGGCAGTTGAGTGCCTCTATCTTCAAAGAGTGCATTTATTTATCATTTTTCTTGTTTTTCCTTCGATGCTTTTAACATATTTTATGTTTCACAAAAAGGTGAAAACATTTTATTTTTGCTAAAACCGATATACAAAATACAAGAGAGAACATTGTAGAAGAGAAAATCTACATACTAATGAGTAATTCAACGATTAAGGCCTTCACGGGACCAAGTATCACGAGTATACCAAGAACATGCATAACTAATCATCGAGCTGAAGACAATTTCCTATTGAAATATCAGATTTTTTTTCTTCCAATATGACCATCCAATAGTGTACAACAGGAATTTTCAAAGAAATCTTCCCATGCTGTTTTCAAGGACAGTTCAGTTCCGATTTTTAATAGAGTCCATCAATCCACTGGAAAAAGCCCAATCGTCATAAGAGATGCTTATAACGTGTCACACAAATTCTTGAAAAAGAGCAATGAGAGCATATTGTCGGTGGATTCCCTAACTCCACCACAGAGAATACACAAAGTCACACATGCGTCCCTCTTCACTTAAGATTGACTATCGTGAGACTCTTATGCAAAATCACCACTAGTAAAAAGCATGTTTTGATGGAAGGATCTTACAGCATACAAGCTTTGCGAGAAATTTCTCAAAATGCGACTCCATAGAAGACGCTCTTCTTATCACCAAGTTCTCACTGAACGATCTGACTGACAAAACCCCATAGTATGTTCCCTTCCACATCAAGCAGTCCCCTACGAATGTAAACCAACTAGCACTTGCATTTTAAGCAAGGAAGCGAAAGCCTAGGTCAGGCTGGACCAGGCCGAACCTAAGTTAGATTGGCCGATCATCCGAACCGAGGCTTCACTCCATGCTTTGCATTGAGGCCTTTCCAAGGCAAGCAAAACCCTGCACGTCCGGGGTGGGGGTTTAGTATTGGTGGTCGAATGGGGTACTACATGAAAGCTTGTAACTAATCACCTGTTCAGTAAGGTCAGAACCCTAAGGATTTCCTGGGTTACTGGTTAGATCTCCGGGTCTATGGGTTCACTGTTAATTAATTCTTTTCGCTGGGTTGATGTCGAAAACTTGTTTTTAAGAGAGTTCACCAGGTTACTGGTGCGAACCTCTAGGCAGGAATGATCTAGAAACATTGTTCAAACCCATTGATGGTCTATCCTAACCGGCTTGAATTTCAGTCTTTGACATGTTCCATACATCTATTTTTTCATGCTGTCTGTAATATGTTTTGATGCAATTTTATCTCAGGTCAATGAAGGGAATACATGGTTGGCCAGTGAAAGTGTCACAACTCATCTCGAGTCACTCGATTTGGAACCTAAAGCAAAGGTGCTCTTTATTGCCCTAGGTTTTCTTATTAGGTGCTTAGAGGAGATATGTTAGTTGGCTCTGAAATTCTAATGTACTAATAATGCTAACTTGTTTGTACTGTTATTAACTTGTTTGTACCATTTTTTTCCTGATCCATCAGGATAATTTAGAAGCTGCCAATATTGATGAAGATGGAAATGAGATGCCGTTGGGTATGATCATAAAACGCCTAAAGTTGCAGGGAACTAAATCAAAAAAAGTAGCAAAGAAGAAGGTTTCATCAACTATGGAAAAGGACCAGGAAAATGAAATTGATATTCTTGGAATGGTGAGAGAGATAAACTTGGATAATCCCGATGAAGAAAATAAAACGGGTAATGACGGCGGAGAGGCAAATAAGGATCAGAGTAATAATGTGAAAGCTCGTGTATCCCAGAAAAGAAAATGGGGAAAAGTAGAGTTTTCAACTTCCGTTAAAGTACCAAAACGCAGGAGATCTTCATCTACTTCCAAGGGCCCAAGAAAATTTTCTATAGAAAATTCACATGTAGAAACACCCTCATTTAAATCCATTAAAACGGACGAGAAACATGATATCATCAATAGAAGCTTCTCACCAGAATGTGAAAACAAAGAGACGAATGAGGGTTTGAATGTCACCACTCATGTAATTGGAGAATCTGCTGACCATGAGTTGAAGGTGAGTTTTTGCAGATAAAAACGGTTTTGCATTTTTCTATGCTTTTGTTGTGTAGTCATATGGGATTAATTTCCTTTTATTCTTGTGTTTATAGACATCTATGGTGGAAGCTAATGAGACTAATGTACTCAGTGGTTCTAATTCTTTGATGGGATCTTCCAAGAAGAGGAAACGGCGGAGTATTGCAGGATTAGCCAAGGTCCTCTGTTACTTTTACTCCCGAATCCTAAACCTTATACTTTTCTGTTTGAAAAATCCTAATCTTGGACACTAAGCCACTAAGTGTGTGATACTAACCTTTTTGGTTCATTGCAGTGTTCATCGGAAGTCAGTGAAAATCATGGCTTGGATTTGATTGGATGCAGAATAAAAGTTTGGTGGCCATTAGATAAAATGTAAGTCTTCTCTTGTTTTTGTGCAAACCACATATAACTAATGCCACAGAGAATAACACAGGATTTGGATACACACTCGATTGAGTTCAAGTACATTATCTTCTAAGGTCCATCAACCGAAAATATAGAAATAAGCAAAATCAATCACAAACCAAAACACGGGGCATTTATGGGGAAACTGCCAGAAGAAAATAGGTTAGGCTCTCCTATTTCTCCAGACTGATTGATCTACTTGGCAAACCCCAAATATCCCAATTATGAATGAACCGACTAAAGAGAATGGTAAATGTTCCTGAAGCACCCCACAAGAACCCAATTAATTTTGTGTAAACGAGGTGTTTGTCTTCAATCCCCAAACCCTCAGTTATTAATCCAACCATACCTCCGGATAAAATTGTACCTACTGATTTGAGCCGTTACTCAAAAGCCTCTAGTGTTTACCTGTTTCGCACTCTCTCCTATGGTTCAATCAGAGGCTTAGTTCACTAGACTATAGTAACGGACTCCATCTTGAGTAATGGGCTCATTCCGTCTTACATTCCTGCTTCGATCCAAGTCTGGACCTTCTTTCCTTTCTACCTCCGCCGCATGATGGACATGGCCGGGAACTACGCTATCACTACCTTTTAATCCTTTCTTACAAAGTAGTCCATTCACTGTTTCTTTCTACCAAAATATTTTATTCCTTATTTTATATTTATTATTACATTTTTATACATGTACTTTCATTCTATTATCTCAAGCATTGATTAAGGGTTTTTTATTTATTTTGTCTAAGTAAATCAAATAACAAAGTTGTATACTAAATTGTGTATTGTTGTACCTATTTTTTGGTGCTTAATTCATTATATCAATACCAACAGGTTCTATGAAGGTGTGGTGCAGTCTTACAACTCTGGGAAAAAGAAGCATGAGGTGATTCACACTTTGTTAACGTCATTAGTATTTTTTTTTTACTGAATCTTCTCTTTCTAAAAGTATATTTTTAAATTTTTTCCTCTTTTAAGATAATGTATGACGATGGAGATGTGGAAGTACTCCAATTAGACAAGGAGCTGTGGGAGATTACCACTAATGACGGTCAACCTAGAAAGGTCTTAAATCTAATTATTTAGCATTTTTTTCTTTAGAATGAGGCTACTTTTTCAATACAAGTTCTCATTACTGTTTTTATTTATCCTTTTACAGCGGCTACAATCACCAAAGATTTCTCCCTCTAAAGGATTGTAAGTACTAGTATTATCATTTTTTTATGTTATAATTTCTGTAAACTAGTTAGAGTTTTTACCGCAAGGTTGTAAAGCAACGATATATCATTGGTCACGATTTTCAGTTTCTTATCCTGACATACCATGAATTCAAGAACACCAATCGCTATGTTTCAGGGATATACTAGGAGTCTAGGATATATCTATAACGAATCTATGTTATTTATTGTTATTATAAAATTCTATTCGCGATATTTATATTTTTGCAAAAGATATATGGCAGATAGATATCACAATTATATAGCAAAGATATTTACATTATAATCTAAGTTCATCACCTTCAGGCAGTTTTTGTGCAATCTTACCCGGAAAGTGGCTTAAAGAAACATATTGTTTCTTCTGCGAATGCTGCTTCTTAGTTCTTGCATATAATTTTCTTTATTTGATATTTCAGATCACTTCAACAGAAAAAGAAGAGCAGAACACCAAGTGGCTCAAAGCGAAAAAATAGACCCACTAAAAAGTGAGCAGAACCTTGAACTGTCTGCCCTTTTTGTATAAGTTGAGATACACCCCTATGTTCTGGGGTCATTTTGCAATACCTCGCATGTCTAATAACAAGAAAACATAAGATACGTTTCCTATGTTTTAGGGTTCTTTAGCGATATCTCTACCCCCATTTAGGGGATATCTCGAAGGAAGTATTTCATCAGTGATTTTCAGTGCGGTTGACATTAGGTACGAATATAAGTGAGGATCTATTGTTATTATAAATGCAAAATGACCCCAAGTAAGGCTCTCTGAAAAAAAAAAAAAAAAACTTATTAATATAATATGTCTAGTAAACTCTTAATCTGATGCTAGATCATCTTCCGGAAAGAAACGAACTCCCAAGATAAAGGAAGAGCGTGATGAAAGAGAGATTTTGGAAAGTGGAAGCGAAGCAGAATATAGTCTAGACAAGAAGAGAGAGGCTTCTGACTTGTCAAATGCAGAACCCACCACAACATCCAAAGTTGACGATAATAACTCAGGTATACCTTTTTAAATGGTTCAGCAAGGATTAAAAAAGGGTTGACTTCCTTCTTAATATTTGTAAAATAATTTAATACTATGAAATAGAGACATATTTTCTTAGTATTTGTTTGACGTGGCACGTCCCTTATAGAGTCGTCTGCCCCCGTGTGATATATGTTTATTTTATGTTTAGCTTATGCTCTGTTGGAGAGGTCCAATGTGGGTTATTAGCAGTTTCTGTTTTTAGGTTAGTTTCCTAATTGGATAGGGTAGGGGAGATATTGTAGGAGTGATTCTAGGGAAACCTAGGTTATAAGGGGAGGGGGTGGTGTAATCTCAGCAGTTTAGTTGTTAATGAAAGTTAAGTTGCTTTAGTAGAAATATAAGTTTTTTCTAAACCTAACCTATCCGTGATATTCCGCTTCTGCGTTCGTAGTAATCACATCACTGTTTGTGTTTGTATATCTGTCGCAGTTTTTTTCTCCTGATCTTTAAGATTTGAGCTGACGCGTAGAAATTCAGTTTATTCTTTGATTCTCAGCTTTACTTTTGTTCTTTATAGGTGATTCGGAAGAGAAAAGTGCAGGAGAAACTCAAAAGAGCCTAGATAGGTATCAGATCCCTGCAGCCCTATTCTTGATTAGCACAAAAACCTCTTTTGATGATAGGATGACCAAGAGACTCCTAAACGCCTCTTTCAAATAAAAGACACTTTGATCGCTTTTCTATTAGACCTATTACCAGCACTCAGGTTGTACCCACTACGTAGCCTATGGCTTCTACCAAAACACACTCTTCTCCTCTTTCTGGCTTTACAAAGAAAGGATCAGCAAAGATGCGGGTCCTTCTGTCTTTTTAGGCTTAGTTGGTCCTTAGGTGTGGCCAGGAAGCGGAGATTAGGGCATAGGTAGGTAGGGAGATTAGGGTGTAGGTAGGTCGAGTGTGGTTAGGAAGCGGAGATTAGGGCGTAGGTATGTTGAACTGAACTTCCATCTTCTCTGTCATTGAGTAAGCAAAAGGAAGCCAGGGTTAAAAGGAGTCAAAAGAAGCGTAACCAGTAGCTAGAGATGGCGTTTTTTTTAGCTAGAAAGAAGCATAGAGACCAATCGAGCTCTGCAGTGATAGCGTAAGACGTAGAAGCCTTAGCTATAGAAGAAAGAGAAATGGGAAGATGCGAAGCTGGCCTAACCCACCAGACTACCCCACCGTGAAAGCTAATGCAAACAAAGATTGACGCTATAGGAGTCTATTCGCAAAACTTCAACTACAGACAAAAGTCATTCCTTATCCCAGATCCCTGTAGTGTAGATCAAGTGCTAAATGACTGCGGATGCAAGACGAGATGCGGTTGATATAGCGAGATGAGATGGGGTTGCTATAGGGAGATGCAAGAGGAGATGCGGTTGCTATAGCGAGATGCAGGAGGAGATGCGGTTGCTATAGTGGATGCAAGGATGAGGTGCGGTGAAACAGAACTGGCAAAAAAAAAGACCCATTATCATAGTTATAGTAGTGACAAATCCATGAGCAGCGTAGGAAGCAGCCGATGTAGCCATAACAGGTAGAAGTCCTACGAAGCTCTTTGCTCTCGGTCAGAACCACGCAACAAGGAGAGGCGACCGTCCAGAACGAGATAGAAAGCGGAATAGAAGTCGGTAGACGAAGAGTAGGGTGGCTAGAAGATTATTTAGTAAGGGCATGCAAGACTTGTGAAATTTGAGGACCAGCAGTGGGATGGCTTCATCGCCCTGGCGTCTCTTTCTATGTACTTATGTGTTGTCTATATGCGCAGGGTGAACCGGTCTCTGTCTATCCGCGCCCTATGCACTTACGTGGTCTATCAGTGCCCTATGTGCTTACGTGGTCTATCCGCGCAGAGTGAACCGGTCTCTCTATGATGCATACGGTCTACTTTTTTTAGAGGGTTCTTAGTTGGTTAGACACCGAACCACCTACCTGCCTTCGGTGCTCTAGAGCTTTGATCACCTATAGTCTTTTCAACTACCAACCCGTTTCAAATAGCCTAGTTGAGATGTCGATTATCAAAACCTTTAGCCCAGGATTCTCTGTCTAAAGACTGTTGGTTGGTCTAATCCGCTCCTTGAAGTTCAGTTCGTCTCTACGCCAAAGCAACTATCAGCATTCCTATCCTGTCCGAAGGTAGCGAAATGGTTCGGTGCGGTCTCTTTTGGCAGCACACTCCTTTTAAACCTGTCTTTTTTCTTTCTTATGCGGGGTTCCGTTACGCTCTTGGTAGAAGATATATATAGCTAGAGAAGCGTAGGTAGGCTCGCAGTTCCGGTCCTTTGATCTGCCTGTCTGAGCGATGGGAGTAAAAAGTTTGATCTGGCTCAGAAGTAGTGCTACCGTGCTTTCGACTTCACACACATGCAAGTTGAATGACATCCAACCGTCTTACTGTCTCTCAAAGGTCTCCCCAACCTTTTGACACACGAACTAAGGTACAAACCCCAGAGAAGCGCAAGTATAATAAGGGCAAGGTGAGATGCAGAACCTGAGTAGGTAGCCAAGTGAAGCCGAATAAGGAAGAGTCAGGTACAGGACAGGTAGGGGTCTGAAAAAAAGATCTCTTCATGCAGACAGACCACGCGACTAAGTAATCAGAGATAGCTAGTTGCGCAGAGATAGATAGTAGCGCAAGATGGACAGCACTAGTGGAGAGAGAAGGTAGCCAAGAAGCTGGGTGAAGCCCATAGCATAGTAGCGTTTAGAGAGAGAAGAGTCGTCTAGGCCAAGCACAGGGCGAAAGGAGGGCTTTCTTTTAGTTGTAGTTGCCTAAAGGCTACAACTACAAGTAGCTTTCTAAACCACTTAGAATAGGTTCTGTTATTTTCCATAAAGCTAAAGCTAGGAGTGTGCTTCAGAGAAAGGAAGAAGTCCATTGAACGAGCTCTGCAAAACCTATTGACGCTACGCTTTCCACTATTGGTATTGGAACGCAAATGGGACACGAAATGCTGCCATATGATATACACCAAAGAGAGCATGCTAGGCTTTGTACATAAATAGGTGAGAAGGAGGCTAGACCACAGTTGCTTTAAGAGTTTAAAAAAGGAGAGAACGAGAATACAAATAGGCGAGAATGAGGCTAGATCACAAAGAGGCGAAGGAGAATGAAATGAGAACCCAAAGTAGACCCGGAAGGAGGCAGCCTAGATAGAGAAGATGGGAGGAGCCATATAGTAAGAAGAAATGCGTAAAGAGAAGAGGTGGGAGCCAGGCACCGGAGGCTAAGCTACTCTCAGAAGAAGCAAAAAAATAGAAGGATCCTAGCTAAATAATCTGTTAGAGCTAGCGCTAAAGAGGTGTGGGTTACCCTTTTAAAAAGTGGGTTACTGGAGGTGGACTAGGTAGGATTCTTGAGCGAGCTACAATGAAATGGGCTCAGAGCGCGTCTTGATCAGTCTGATGACAAGGCCTAGGACAAATTCCTTTGCTTCTAGGAGAGAAGTCTACCTCTGGTGCAAGTGGGAGACATGCAAGTGGGAGACAGAAGAAGCTCTTATTTAACTCCTTTTAAAGCCCTCACATCTTCTTGAAGACGAGCGCATTTTGCCTGAAAGAATCGAGGGGCGTTTGAAAAAGCGTTTGCTAGGTCTGGTTTACGCTCATCACATGACAGAAAGCCTACCGATAGCTATAGACGCGAAATTGGCACGATGGAAAAGCATGTTCAGAGACCACCCGAAGATATCCCCGCAAGGATCCTAGCACACCCCCGATTTCCAATGCTTTTAGCACCTTTGAAGGATCCTCAGAGGTGATTTCTTGGCAATCGCCTACCCTGTTTTGATGAGTTGTTAGGTGTGAAACGTAGCTACGGTCATCAAGTGGAGCCAAGTGAACGAAGGATTTGCTATGAATAAAGTAGCTACTGGGAATAGGTCAGGTTTTGAAGGATCCTCAGCAGGGCCGGCCCCGAGGTTTCTGAAAATGAGACCCCCCGCCGGGGGATTATTTTTTGGTAGCACATTACAAAAATTATTAACAAAGTGAGAATTTGAACCTTTGATCTTGAGATGAGGTGAAACACTTTAAACCAACAAGACAATATCATTTTGTGTTATTTTAGAGAACTTTTATTATATAGTACTAAAACATTTGGAGGCCCCGAATTTACATTAAAAGTCGAGGGCCCTAGGCGGCCGCCTCTTGCGCCTATAGCCAAGGCCGGCCCTGATCCTCAGTAGTGTGTTTTAGAGAAGGATCCTAGCGTTTTAAAAGAAGAGAAAAGAAGTGGCTTTAAAGAATAGCGATGTCTTTGACGACCCACGAGTGTGTTGTTGAGCGAAGATCCTTGAGCTGTCTTTGACGACCTGCATGTGTTGTTGAGCGAGGATCCTTGAGCTGTAGCTGTGTTGACTAACCGGGAGTGTGCTGTTGAGCGAAGATCCTGTAGCTGTGATTGGCTACCCACGAGTGTGTTGTTGAGCGAAGATCCTTAAAGTGCAGGCCAACCATAGTTTTTTAGAGTCCTTCCTAACGCTCTGAAGCAAAAGACAAGCTGTTTTCACTTCGATATAGCTATGTTCTGAAGCAAAAGACCAGATGTTTTCACTTCTTATCCTGGTAGTGACTTGCGATGCGAGCAAATATGCCTTGTCTCCCTTGTTTAAAAGCCGTAAAGGAGCAAAGGAATTGATCAAAGAAACCTTAGTAGCTACAACCCGCAACTCGTCTTTAACAAAAACTGAACTGCCCCTCAACTTATCTTCGAAGATTGGCGTCATAAAGGTAGCGAAGGGCTTTCAATAGGAGTGTGTTGTGGAGAAGATAGAGCCCATGGTTAGGGCTTTAAAAGGAGTTAAAGAATTTGAGGACCAGCAGAAGGTAGTTTGGAGGATCCTTAGTAGTTTAGAGCCATTAGTGTGTTGGAGGATCCTTAAGGAAAAAGTCAATGTATATAATACAACAAAAAAGAGGTGGGAGTTAAGGAGACTAGCAAAGGAGTGTGCCGCGGAAAAGAGGATATCTTGCGAGTGGTACAGAAGAAGCCATAACAAAATTTAACTCCTACAGTGGAAAATAGGACACCCTACATTATTAAAAAATCACTCTTTTCCTAGCGACAACAACCACTTCGATTGAGAACCTATTCTAAGTGGTTTAGAAAGCTTATTCACATCTTCACTTCTAGGTTGAGGAAGGATTTTCTCTAAACTTCAAAAGCGCTTAGCGATCAATATGAAAGCTCAACGTTAGCAACGCTTTTTAAAGCCCTTGCTTGTTCGGTTTCTCGCTAGTTCCTAAACAGGTTCTGTTGGCTGGGTCCTCAAATCTTTCCGTGACGATCAAGATTGCACAAGTTGCGAGAAAGCGAGATATCCCGTAATGGTCACGGTTCGTAGCTCATAGGCAAAAGAATCATACTCTTATTTATAGACAAATCCTTACCCTAACTCTTTTAAACTACGTCTCCTTCCTCCTAGCTTTAGCAACTCCACCTCTAACCCCTATCTAGTTCTCCGTCTTTCTTTTAGCACAAGGATCATCCTACCTATTCTTTTTGCGGCTTCCAAACTACCTTTTAACTCGCCTACGGTAGCCTTTAGGCTTTATGGAAAACACCTCTTTTCCGCTGTAGGGTGTCCAAAGGCTACCTTCTTTTTCCTATTGCCCTTATTTAACTCCTTAGTAGTTGTAGCCTTTAGGCAACTACAACTCTGTCCACCTCTTTTCTTTCGTTTTCCTTTTACTCTTTTTGACTCTTAATCCTTTTAAAAAGTGGGTAACCACCTTTTTTATAATTGCCTCCTTTACCCTACCCCACTCTACCTCCAAACTACCTTTTGAGGATCCTAGCTTTAGCAACCAAAGCCATAACTCCTCCTTCTTTAAACTCACGTTTTTTTTTAAAGCCCTAAGAGCATCTACAATAGACTACCTAAAAATATAGCTAGTTGTGTGACGTGGATGTGGATTTGAATCTCCTCCAAAAACCAAACTCCTCAAGTTAGCTAACTACATGTGTGATGTGTCATGAATTTATTGGAAGATGAATGAAAAGGAGTTTTATCATTTTAAAACACTTTCCACCTAATTAACTGTGGTTGCCACCTAAGCAATTTGCCTATGTGGCTAGTTAATTTCTCTCTCCTCCTAGCTATGTTTGAGGAGAGAGAATGACAAAAGCTAAAAAAAACTACCAACTTGGAGAATCTGAGAAGGGTGTTTTTAGCACTTTTGCCTCTCTAAAATATCTTTAAAGAGGCTGTTATGGATGCTCTAAGAGCATCAGGTGTAGCGTAGCTAAAGTATAGCTAGCAAGATGAGTTGGAAAGTGATATTTGAAAAAGAAAAAAAAATAGACTCCCCAAAAACTACTCCCATGTCAAAAGAAATGTATTACGTGTAAACAAAAAGGTTAAAAAATTAGTTTTAACTTTTTAAAACACTTTATACGTATTGATTTTAGTTAAAAAAATGTTTTCCACATAATAAAGTTGTACAAGTGGCTCCCCAATTTTTTTCTCTCTCCTCATTGTTGAGGAGAGAGAGTATTGAAACTTAAAATAACTACCCTCTTGGGGAGGCTAAAAACATGATTTTTAGTACTTTTACATCTTTATTTTAACTATATAGAGCCTACACTAGATGCTCTAACTCTTGCTATACCTTCGGCCTCCTTATTTCTTACTAGGATCTTTGCTGGTCCTATCTCTTTTCTTTTGAAGGTTTCCTATATAACTCAAGGCCAAAAAAAGAAAGGCGCATTGGGTTTCTTTTCTTGCTTCTTCTTTACTGTGGGTTTCTTGCTGTAGCTAGGATGCATCAGCAGGAGGTAGAGCTATTATATATAAGTGGGTTAAAGCGCGAGATAGCTTTAGAAGCAGATTGGCTGAAAATTTGAAACCCAACACTGGCAGGGACGCTGCAAAGCCTAGCATCTGGTGCTATCACTACGCTCTTTGCTCTCTCTCACACGTAGTTTGTAGTTTGGAGCGAGTTTCTTTTCCGGGTAGTCTCCCGTGATGCATCGGCTATTTGATTCTTACGATCTTATGAGTTTCACTAAGCCTGGCTGTGGACATAGCATTGATGTTTCCGCTGTTGTGCTTACACACGCTTTTCCTACTGGGCTATTGCGCTTCCTTCTCCACATTAAAGAAAAGAGCTGTCTTTTCTATAGTGCTACTCGTCCTTGCTTCCTTCTAGGCATTAAAGAAAGAGCTGTTTTTCCTTTTCCTACTGGGCTATTGCGCTTCTTTCTCGGCATTAAAGAAAAGAGCTTTCTTTCCTTTTCCTATATTGCTATGCTTCACATCTTTACTTATGAAAATAGACCTGTGCATAGGAGTTGCCGATGAAGAAGAGACCTGTGCATAGGAGTTGTGGATGAAGAATGCTAGTTTTTTTTAGAGCTACTGCTTTTTTTAGTGGTAGAAGCGGGAAGGCGTAATCGGACTGATCCAGTCTTCCCCTTCCTTCTTATGAAGAGACCTGTGCATACGAGTTGCCAATGCTAGTTTTTTTTAGAGCTACTGCATTTTTTAGTGGTAGAAGCTTATCCAGGGGTAGGCGTAATAGGACTGATCAAGTCTAGTCTTGTTGAAGCGGTCTTTGTAAGCGACGCCATAGCATAGAGAGGCATCAAAACTGCGCCAAGAAGTAGCCGCAACTCATTCCGAAGAAGACAAGGTAGCCGGAGGTTAGACTCATTCCGAAGAAGACAAGGTAGCCGGAGGTTAGATTCATTCCGAAGAAGACAAGGTAGCTGGAGGTTAGGAAGGAAAAGGACAAACGTCTTTTAAAGAGGAAGACAAGGGCATATGAAATTCCGGGGAAGTAGACGTCTGAAGACTTGTGCACATTTCAGAAGACAAGGACATACGTTTTTTAAAAAGGTAGCCGGAGTTAAATAAGGGCTAAAGAAGACAAGGACATACGTCTTTTAAAGAAGGAAAAGGACAGATGCCTTTTAAAGAAGAAGACAAGGACATAAGAAACTCCGGGGAAATAGAAAAAAACCGATGACTTGCACATTTCAGAAGACAAGGACATTTGAAACGCCGAGGAAGTAGAAAAAAAACTGAAGACTTACACATTTCAGAAGACAAGGACAGACGTCGTCACGGAAGGAAAAGGACAGGCGTCACTCTTTTAAAAAGGGTGCCGGAGTTTAAAAGGGCAAACTCATTAGCAGCCACTCACTCCAGTCAGACAAGGAACATAGTTTAAAAGGGCAAACTCATTAGAAGCCAATCACTCCAACCAGACAACGTCTTACCTTACCCGGCGTAACGAAACTCAGTAAAAAGGACTGACTATGGGGAAGGAAGCTTGCTAAAGCTAGTAGTGCTAAAAGAAAGCCAGAAAAAGAGATAGACGCGAGCAGGAGGCCTGGAAAGAAATAGCTCCAAGCTGCTTATTTTAGATAGCGGAAAAGAGCATGAGGATCCTTTCTTGCTGGTCAAAAGGAAGCAAGCACGCTCTCTAGGAGTGCAATCCCAAGGCATTCCATTTTCTAGACCTACGCTCGACCAACTGAAGAAAGAGTAGAATGCAGTAGAAAGCAAAGATCACGGAAGCAGTATGAAGGAGGAGTCCGTGAATGATTGAGGCGTGGTCTTTAGTTTTTAGAATGAGCTATAGATAGGTGGTTAGGGATGATAGCTGCTATAGGCTGTTTAAAAGACATAGGATACCCCAATGGCCATAAGGCGTAGTTATAGAAGAGATGAGTAGGATCGCCTATCATCAACAGAGGAGGACAGTAACGCAGGCACATAGAAAGAGAACCCAACCCGGGCAGAATGACTCATGTAGATCGCATCACCGAGGAAGGATGCAAGCGGTGGATTGAGTGGAGAATGGGAGGAAATCCCATGCAAACGATATTTTAACAGCAACTAGAAATGAGACAGAAAAAAACATAGCGTTGAAGCGGTCTCTGCAAGTGCCGCTATAGCATAGAGAGAGAGGCATCAAAACTGCGCCAACTTTGGCTTCCTATTCTGCGCCACCTGTTTTGGATTTATTGCCGGATTTCGTGCTAGGAGTTGTGCGGGCGGTAGTTATTTAAACAAATTCTTTCTAAAAAAACACCGGTAGGTAATTGGTTTTTTAGATTGACTTTTCGTTCCGACGAAAGTTTTTGAGTTGCAGGCGTAGGTGTGAGCGGCGTTTGGTTTCCTAGGTGTGCGCTCCTATTCTTGCTTAGACTTTGGTTTCATACGTGTTCGCGGCGCTAGCAGAAAGCCGAACCTAGTTGCGGCTTCTCTCCAAAACTCTTCGCCTATCTTAGTAGGATCCTTAAGCCCACCTTCTTCTATCCCTTTTAAAATCTAGGTTACTCTTTTTTTAGGATCCTTTTTTAAGCTAGGCTAAGACTATGTTTTCATACTAAGCTCCACTTCTCTAAGGTGCTGCTCTTGGCAATGCATTCATTTCCTTTGCATCGATTCTGATCTATCATACTATCGAAGTTAAACAAGGGATCTAAAGAAGAAGAGAGGCTAGACTCTATTAGTAACAAGTAAATCCTTTGTATGTAAGACAACTCAATATATTTGGGGGTAAGGTATAAACACCAATTGCAAGGCACGAGACGACCCAAAAAACACTTGATTATTATCAAATTTGTAAGCCTACCTGGGTATTGAGCATTTACCTGTAACTGAAAAAACTGAATTCTTTGCAATGGAGAATTGTACTATAGAATCCGGTCAATCTTTACCTAACCTATCCGTAATATTCTTACAAATTCCGCTTTCGCGTTCGTAGTAATCACATCACTGTTTGTGTTTGTATATCTGACTCAGTTTTTTTTTTTTCCTGATCTTTAAAATTTTTGAGCTAACACGTATAAATTCAGTTTATTCTTTGATTCTTAGTCTTTACTTCTGTTCTTTATAGGTGATTCGGAAGAGAAAAGTGCAGGAGAAACTCAAAAGAGCTTAGTAGACGAGGATAAATCCAATGAAGAAGAGAACTCAAGTTCTAGAGGGAAACAATTTCACCTAGAGGAAAAATCGGATTCTGAGGGGAAAACAATAGAAGAAGCAGAGGAGATCCCCATCAAACATAACAAGTCGAACGAAAAGGCAAAGACCAAATCTTATACCAAAGCAGATAGTCTAGAAACAAACAACAAGGTGTCTCATGAAGACAATAACTCAGAATCTGAAGACGTCCAGTTAGAAGATACAGAGAAAGTCTCAAAAGATGTATCAGACTCTGACAAAGGGAGGAACTCAGGTTCTTCATCCTCTGGTGACACTGGAGATTCTGCAGAAGAGCGTCTTGTACTTATCTTCACTCAATTACCCCCCCCCCCCCCCCCCCCCCCCCCCTTAAAGCAGGCTATAAAGTACATTGCTTTTACACTAGTTTCACAGGACTTCATAGGAACCATATGTAGATGAATCAAGTGCTGAATTTTGGTGAGGATGATCAGGAAATTAGGCTTGCGCTAAGAATATAAGTACCTAACCATATCAAAAGCGCCTCGATCATCCTCCCAAATAACCAACATCAGTTCATACCCGTGTCGGTCCTATAATAAACTGGTTATACCAGATTTTCCCTTTTAGGTTACTTTTTTCCTTTTGCATTTTCAATTCTGATTTTCTTTCTATTGAATGCAGAGTACATGGAAGAGTCGGGCAGGAAGATAAGTTTAGTTAAGGGAATGCCACTATTTTTTCTCAGTATTAGTTGCTTACAGTGGGATATGATTGTTGTTTGTAAAATTACTACGAAAGAATACATTATATGGGCGCTACGACTCTGACATAATCGTTAATCTTCCACTTTTTATGTAACACTTTTATGGTTGTTGTGTAACTCCCTTTTTTTTATCTTATTTATATATATATATATATCCAATTAGGATTCAAATTATAAAAGTAAGAAGAATGATTGTTGAAGATGTTTGCATAAGTTGCATATCTCTCATACACCAGGTTTGCCTGATAATGAAGGATGTTGTATGGCATGAACTTAGTCCCTAAACTCAAAGTAGCATACACCTTTATGGTTTCTGTAGTTCCCATTCAGCTGCTAATCCAATCTCTTTGGAGCATTTCAAGTTCATGTAATTAGGGCTTTTGTAAGTAATGTTCTATGTATTTCAAGTGTGATTTGTTCATTTGATTGGCAATATATTTTTTATCCGCACTTTCACGGCCATGCTTTTTGTTCTTGTCAGGGGTTCCCTCAAAAAAACCAAACTTGCCCAGTAAGCTCTTCAGTTGTTAATACCCACCAAAATACTTGTCATTTACTCCAGTCAACCAAAGCTGAAAATTTTCTTCTGATGAATCTATGGTAAAGCTTGCTATTGAGTAATACGAGTTATCTGGTAAGGAGATAGCTCAGATCAAGATTATTACGAGGGGGTGAGGAGCTGCTTTGAAATAAACATACTTACATTGGACGAGACATTTCCGATTTGGATAGGCAATTTTTTCTTATTTTTGGAACAATTTGGATGCCAGTGATGTGTGTCAATGGAACTGACTGCTTTATCCACTGTTCTCATGGTACCTTACTGCTTTATCCATGCTCTATCAAATGCCATAATAACATGTCACAGTAATCTAATATAGCAAAGTAATCCACCTTAGAAAAACATGCACCATGCCCTTGCATGTTTCATTGAGGAAAAATGCAGGAATCAAACTCAGTTGAGGAAGATGAAGAGGTATGAGAGTTTTCCAATGTAAGGTAAGACTAAAGTTCTCAAGGATCATTCAATATTTGGAATAACAGTGGGGTTCGAGTTTCATGCAGCATAAGAAGCAGCAACAAAAAATGTGAAAGCGGATTTGGATCCAAGTGACTTTTAACTGATTTAACATTATGTTTTTCGGATATTTTTCCAAATAGAATCTATTACAATAATCTGAAAAATGCTCAAGTTAGTAAATCACCCGTGCAATCTGAGGGTTGTTCAATACACTTCTTTTTCCTCTCCGCAAGATCATCTCCATTTTCTTCTTCTCCATCTTCTTCTGCTTCAGTCTCAGCTTCACATCGTTTCCTTTGAGGGATCACCTCGAAGAACGAGGACTTCCAATCTCTTGTTTCCAAGTATTTAAGTAGTATCTCAAAAACTTGATTTACTGTAAGAACCTGCTTATCCAATATAGTGTATAGAAATAAATTAAGCTAAGCCAAAATAGGAAAAATAAAGTTAACAAAATGCTAATTCATTGATATGCTCAAAGGTCGCAGAATCATGTGTAATGTCCTTATTAGCTGTAAAGCTCCAATCAAGATTACGATAAAACTTGCACTCCCCAAGGAAAGTAAAATGAAAAAAATTCTGAAATGCAGAACTAAGTTTCAAGGTCCACGAAAATTGACTTGAATAGTTCTTTTGATGGGTTGTTTTGTATTATTTGTGTACTTTCAAACAATCACTGCTTAAGAAAATAGGGATGCCTTACGAGTTTGCGATGCCACTGCTATACATGAAATCTCACTTATTTATTAATAAAATAAATGTGACAAGGATAACTTTTAAGATTGTCATTATATATATAGTGCGAAACTTTGTGAAGTTTTATAATAGTCTTTCTTAGCAACGATAACAAACAAAATCTTACTAAAGAGGGAGTTTCATAATGAAGCAAAAAGAAGTAAATAATACCTGAGAGCTTGACATTTTCAGAAAACTTCCAATAGGAAGCTTTGCAGTTTTTATCCCTTGATCAATCGCTTTTTTCATGGTTATCCCTTTCCATCTGTTACGGTCTACTAACCCACCAATAATATAGATACTCTTCGGATCAAGTTCGTCCAGCACAATTTCAGAATCTGCGGTTAGATAGACTAGACGCTCTTTCTCATCTTGCAGAGCTTCGATATACGAGTCACTTTCTTTCTCGATTATCCATTTGTCAAATCCTGGGAGCCTCTGCAGTTGTGTTTGTATTTCTCCTTTGCATCCAGTGAGCCAGAGATGGGCAGGCGAAGTGCATCTTCCATTCACTGCATAACTAAACATTATCTGCAAACTTAAATCAGTCAAACACGATTTTACATCATGCAAAAGGAAAATGTTTCACCAAATAGAAATTTTGGCTATCTAGTACGTACATAGCATTATGCCATTATCGTTTTTTTCAGGTCCAAGCCTCATACATATTTGTTTCCTATACAGATACTATACATCAGTTTATATCGTGAAAAAGCACTCCAAGACTGAGTTATATTTCCCCATTATAAATTTTTTCATATATTTCCAAATATCAGCTTATATGTGCATATCACAGCTTATATTAATAAGTCAATCTGTTAATTCTACAGCTCAAATTTATTACAGTTCTTGTGCTTAGTGCTTACCACCACATAGCATAAAAAAAACTTAAGAACGAGTCATTTTCTACCCAATCAGACCAGCTCTTCTCATTTCTACTTCTTTTTTTTCTTTCTACTTTTGTACATTAGGTTGATCCTCATTCATAGTTTATCACCATTTGCCCGACTAATCCCTATGGCAAGTACAATCCCCACTGACACACACGCGGGGTAAATCAGGATAAATCATCATCTCTACTTCAGCAGTTCTCCCTTTTCGACTGTGACCGGCACTAGTCATCTAACCACAAAACCTTGCCTTTCTCCATATGACTAGTACTAACTATTTCATTTTCAGAATGCTCATACTCTAATACGTGCCGGGAACCTATCCCTTTCAAACTTACCCTTCCAATCGCAAATTTGCACCATATTTCGTAATTCTAGTTTCCACGCTCATATTTCGTGCATTATGCAATGGCACCTACTTAAAGAACATATTTTTGACATGAAATTTTCAATTTATACATGTTTTAGAAATTCTAAACGATATTCCGGTATCGAATCCAAGCTAAAAACTCGATCTTTTCCAGTACTAACTAGGGTTTCAATAAAAATCAATACAAAATTAGGGCAAACAAACAAATAAACAAAATGGGGTTTGGGTTTACCTGATGAACAAGACTATTAATCTCATTGGGTGTCATCAAATCAGCAAATTCAAGATCAACAACAACCTTCTGACCATCAACTTGAGCTCTCTTCAATCTCTCCAACTTCTTCCCTCTCTCCTCTGTTCTCTGCCCCATTCTCTCCTTCCTCACTACTATTCGATCCTCTATCAACTTCGACTTCTCCTCCTCGGTTGCGCTCGATAGCTTCTCATCCCATTCTTTACGTCTACGTGCTAAGTCCCTTTGCTTCTGCTCTTTAATGGATGCCTTCTTCTGGGCTTTCTTTGCTTCGTACTTTTGCTGCTTTAAGAGCTTCTTTTGAGCGTTTTTGGAGAGAATGGGGTTTGGTGTTGGTGTTGGTGTTGGTGTTGGTGTTGGGTCTTCTTCAACAAGGGTAGTTTCGTCATTTTTGAAGATTTCCGCCATTTTTAGAGGTGAAGAAGAGCTTTTGTTTGATGTTATCATGGCGGATAACAGAAGGGTTTTTGAGAACAACGTCGTTGTTTTTAAACATCGTTGTTTTAGGAAACGACTTTGCATTTCAGAAAACGACGTCGTAGATAGAATACCATAGGATGGTGATATAAAATGACGGAGCATGTAGGCTTGCACTCTCACTTAGCACTGAAGCATTTTGAGAGTGCAAGCCTACATATAATATCGACGGTGGAGTGTGGCGTTACAGAGTATAAGATTAGAACAGTTGTTGATATGTCGTAAGGCCAGTTAGACAACATGATACTTCAGCTGATAGCCTGATACAATAATCATAAGTTGTATTTCTCCTTCTAACTATTGATAAATAACGTAACTTATCATGAAGTTTCATATATCGTGCGATATTAGAACTTTATGATTAATTAATCATCAATGTTTTATTTTGTGTATCTTTAAATTTATTAATCACACATTCATTTGAAAGGCCAACGATATTTTGGTAATATGATATGTTAATTTGTAGTGATATAAGAGTGGTAAAATATAAAATGATATCCTTTTCACTTATAGTGTATGTACTTCGTTTAAATAGTTAACCGTACAAACTTTTGACAAGTAGAGCTTCCGTAGCATAGTGGTAGTGCGTTCGCTTCGTAAGCGAAAGGTCGCGAGTTCGATCCTCGCCGGGAGCTTCAATTTCTTTGTCACTTCATTTCTTTTTTGTTTTTTTAACCTTAGTAGTGGTTTTGCTATCACCGAGGCTAATACCCATTGTGAAACAGTAGCTTTAGTGATGATTATGAACTGTTTGATGAAATGCCGCTAAGAGGATTCTCACTTGCATTTGCATGGTTGAAGTATAATGAAAATGGGGTTGAAGTTGGGGTTGTGGGGTTTGACCTCCACAACTTCATTTCGACTTTCAAGTCTGTCTGTGTTAGGGGATGTGTGAGGATTTCATGTTATGGTGTGTTTTAACTGGGGTTTTAGAAGGAGCGAAGGAATTGAGTAGGCCTTTAGTAGTTAATTGCGAAAAATCGAGTGTAGTTGGTCTATTGTTGATGATATAGTACCATTTTCAATTCTTTTCTTCTTCTTTTTGTAAGCACTATTTTAATTCATTTACATGGATAATCTTAATGGATGATAAGGACCACCTACCAAGGAAAATCAATTGCTCATATTTGATTTATGTTTTGTGCACGCATTCCCTTGTAATCACCAATTTATAAGGACTACAAAATTCCAGGTATTTTAGTTTCCTTCTGTATGACTTTGGAGGATGAAATACTTATAAGATGTTGGAGGAAACTAAATCTAGACGTTATCATACTGACATCAAAAGGTCTTTCCTAAATTATTATAAACAAATGCATATCAATGGGCTTTGCAATTGAATACTAAATCCTTTTCTACATGTTTAGGTGTACCTTTGCAATTGAAAATATTTAGCAAACTTCTTGTGAAATTTTATATTTTTATTGATCAATACGTCGTCTACCTCTTCACAAAATGATCGCTACTCTATGGAAACAAAATTATTACTCTTGGGAAACAAATTTTCTTTGATTGGTATTCAGGTGTATGAAATGGCTTGCAGGTGGTTTTATAGTCTTATAAAACTGGGGTAGTGTTGCAATTTTTTTGTAAAACCTTCCAATTGCAAATTTTATTGTGAAATTGAATGAGTTTTGAAACTAAAGAGGTTTATTAGTGTTATTCAGGTCTTATGGACACTCCGTTGTTGCCGGTTGATAAATTATCATCTTTGGCTTCCATTACTCAAGATGATTCATCTGTGCCCAAGTAAGTGATTTAATTCATTAGTTGTATTGGTGAAAATCTTTCCAGCTTAGTATTTTCTTCTGCGAATTTATAAAAGCTTTCTTTTACAGAGATCAGATTTATGTTGTATTATTATCAACTGGGAGTTTCAATCCTCCTACTTATATGCACTTACGCATGTTTGGTATGATATATATATACTTAACTTCCCTTCTTTGTTTCTTAAGTGTGAGACTTAATGCAATCTTTATATCTAAACTTGACCAAATATGATCGATTCTTCATTCATGCTTAGAACTGGCAAGAGATGCTTTGAACTCAGAAGGCTATTCTGTTATTGGAGGTTACATGTCACCTGTGAATGATGCATACAACAAGAGGGTATGTGGGTTTATTGTAATCTCTTTGAAACATGCACATGGTAGGAAAATATACTAGAGAGTTAGTACTTATTGATATAACTTCGTAGCGTTCCCTGTAACTGGAATCCCTACATAAATAAAGACTTTATCAAGTTGCGAACAACTTAAACAAATTCATGTGTTCTCTTACAGGGTCTTATATCTGCGGAACATCGAATCCAGTTGTGCGACATTGCATGTAAAAGTTCGTCATTTGTAATGGTCGATCAGTGGGAGGTAATTTTACTCAAGAATAATTTTCTCTTTTTTTTGCTGAAAATATTTGTTTCAGATTGCTGACTTAATCATTAAGTTAGAAAATTATGACTGAAGCCTGATGCGAGAAATTGTTTATACTTAGTATCCTAGAAGTAAAATATACCGACTTAGCCTAATTTATAAAATTTTCAACCGGTTGCAACAGCTAATTCCTCCTCATAATGTAAAACAACTAAACTACAGTTTTGTTAGAATCAAACTCTAGTATGTGTATGTCTTTCTTATACCCATATCAGTGATTCTCTTCTTCCTTCCAGTCTCCCACTACTAACCACGAAAATCCGTGACTCTAAATTAAACTTCTATCAAAGGAAGACCTTAATACTAAATTAAACATCAAAAGTACAGAAGTATACGTAAGAAAACATTTTTCAAATCATTGAGTCAATCTGTGAAATCATGTTATAACTGCACCGATTCGCTAATCAATTTCTCCTCACTCCTTCCCATACTCACTTCCAAAAGAATAACACAAGTCCATTGCTTTATCAATCACCCCATCCTTTTCGTTCTATTCTTGGTCTTTTACTCCTATAGTTTGTATATAAAAACTAAGAAAACTCACTCTATCTCGCTATGTATTTAGATAAGCCATTATTGCTCTACCTAGTTGTTGCAGCCTTTTCATCGATATAGCGCACATGCCGCGCTGCTGTCCTAGGCCACCACACACCGGCTTAGACCCACGTCCATTAGAGAATCAACGGCATCTCACATCTACTTCTTACAAACTAACCGTAAAACGGTCTGACTTAAAAGCCGTACAAAATGTTGAATAATCATAAACTAGTACATATGTATTGATGCACAATGTTGTGTATACCTCCTTAGACTGGTAGGGACATGAAAACAGATTAAGCAATCTTCATGGTGGTGTATAACCCTCAATGACGTGGGTGGAGTTGTCCTATAATAGTCAACCCACACCATACTATTTAAACTAAAAGCTTAAAAACCATATACTTACCAAGCTTGATGATGAGATATGTAGATATAAGGCGAAGAAATGCCTTGTTCCTAGATTAAATAGGCTGTTGGGTACAGGAAAAGGACTCTAATTGAGCTGTTTCAAGTATTGGGGAAGTGTTACGTCTTAGCGACTAATTATGAAAATCAATGTAGGGAACTAAATGGTAACAAAGTTCAAAAGCGAGGTCCACTTGAAAATCAAATAATAGGGTAAATTTTGTATTTCTCATTTATTCGGCACTCAATGATAACAAAGTTCAAAAGCAGGATCCACAAGCAGTTTTCCAATTTCAGGGTAGTAAATGTTATTTTTCAACAAGTTTTGGCCCCTTGCAGAATTTTTTCTGTAGTTTTCTCATAAATGTTGCAGTGTGCAAATAGTTCCATTGGATTTACCAGGTCTTTATGAACTTGTATAACATGTTTTTTATGTGTTCATTTGTAACCCAAGGTCCAATTTTGACTGTTTCTATGTCACTACCAGTGGACTTACAATATGCCTTCAAATGTCTTTCTACAGGCAAGACAGAGTAGCTATCAGCGTACTTTGACCATTTTGGCTAGAATCCAGGATTTCTTGTATGAAAGCAAATGTATTCCAAGAGGTAGTTCTTATGGCTTGTTATCTCTTAGGTTCATAATCATTTAAGCCTGTTTACTTTTTACTGTAATTAAGAGCTGAAGCAGTTGATGCATCTACTTGTCCAAATGGTTTATTTGGGTATATTGCATAACACCATTTTTTTCTTTTGCCCATCTAGGGTCCCTAAAGGTCATGCTTGTCTGTGGTTCTGATCTACTTGAATCTTTTACCATTCCTGGAGTGTGGATTCGCGATCAGGTATGTTTCCTGACATAACACAGTGTCTATTTCTAGATATAGAAAAGGAAACATTAAAACGAGCGTGCCTTGTCCTTGGTTATCGTAGTGCCATATGATAAATGTAATCAAGTCATGTTTTTGAACAAAGGGGAAACACAAGATTACCATATCTTCGTATCTCTATAGACCCTAAAGTACAGTCCACTACATTATTGCATTACCACTTTCCCACAGTTTATTCCTATAACACCAATTGTTAGTATAAGTTGTTAGTTCCCTGGGAATGTGCAATACCTGGAGAACCACATGTCCAATTTTGAAGCAGCATAATTCTTAGGGGGCACCGCCTGCATTGCTCGAGAATCAATGTCAGGACCTATGCATCCTGGTACTATTGGTTCAGATCTCAATTTCCAATAGACCTGTTCATAGTTCTTCATATGCGTCTGACTGAACCTTCCATTATAAGTTTAGAACCTGACACTGACAGTATTACATGTATTCTCTTAAGTTCTTCTCCATGCATAGCCTTGCTATAAAAAGTACTGATGTTGCTATTTAGCTTTCCAAAATGAACTTTTGATGACCATTTGGTTACCTTTGCTGATCAAAATGACCTTTAAAACGTGCCTCAGGTGAGGACTATATGTAAGGATCATGGTGTTGTTTGCATAAGGAGAGAAGGCAAAGACATTGAGAAGATTATAAGTGCAGATGCCATTCTGAGTGAATATAAGGTAATGGCAATCTCTCGCTCCCTCTTTCTCACTTACATGCAGCAAGCTAAGGGAATCTCATTTCTTATCTTCCCTTCTCTTCTTCAGAATAACATCAAAATTGTGGATGAATCTGTACCAAATCAGATAAGTTCGACAAGAATACGGTAAAACCCAGTTCCAACTTATTCTATAAACGCAGAATGACTCCATAAACGCTTGCTAAATATCAACGCTTGGTTTGTTTATTTCAGGGAATGCATTTCAAGAGGGCAGTCGATCAAATATCTTACCGCAGATGAAGTTATTGATTATATCAAACAACAACATTTATACCTCAAATGAAATACTAAGCGTCCTTCGGGTATTGATAAGCGCTTTTTTTTTTTTTTTTTTACTATTGTGTAATCTCCGCTCGAATTAGAATTACTGAAATTAAATTACTGAACTTCAACATGGATTACAAGAAACACTGAAACACAGATGAAAAACAAACATAACCCAACTTGGTTCGACGCGAACCGACCTGACCTGACCTGACCCGACACGACCTACACCAACGGTCTCCTCTTTCTTATTTGAACTGAGCATAGGGGTCGAAAGGAGGACCCATTGGAGGTTGCTGGCCGGGGTTCGTAGCCGTAGCTGTAGCAGTAGCCGATCCATCTCTGAAATATGCACCCATCGGTCCATAAATCATACCCGGGTGGCCTACCTGGTGGCGATGATGGCCAACGTGGAACGTAGGCGAAAAAGGAGTAGCAGTTGTTGCTACTGGGGCCAACTCCACGGATCGTCTCATAAACGTATCGCCCCTGATTGAGCCACGCTCTCGTTCACCCTCAACCTCACGGTAACGGCGCAAGTAAACAGTCAGGGGCTCAATGTACTCATCGAACCCAAGCTTTCCCATGGCCCATAGCACATCTTCAGCCGTGATAGTCTTCCGTTGCTCGCGTTGGCACCTATCATTAGCCTCGCTAGTGATGAAACTAATGTACTCAGACACGCATTCCTGAATGGTCTCCTTGGCATCATCGGAGATCTTCGCATGGGCCGGGAGGATCTTGCGCATGATCCTGATCACATTGGCAATCGGCATGAACCGATCCTGTTCGCGCACGGTGCAGGCCGTGTCGGTCACATCTTCCATCGATATGGTCAAGTTCTGCCTCCCCAACGCTGCCGGCGCGGCATTTCCTGCCATGATCATATATTTTAATTATCAAAAGACGAAACTACCCCTGAAAAATATTTATTATTCACATCCAATAGAGGGTCATATTCGACTAATTCATATGCAAACTTTTTACCGTAAGTATTTACTCAGTGGTGCTGAAATTAAAAACAGAGGTGCTAATAACAACACCCTTTTCCCTCGTGTGTATAAAAAAAGTCAAACTAGTGCTCATAAAAGTCAAGAAGTCAACATGCACAAAAAAAGTTACAAAACGTAAACACAGTAAAAACAAAATATGGACCCCATACAACTGGTCCCACTAGGATAGTGTGGGTCAGATCTGCATGTTTGCCACGTGTTAGTTCTTACCAATTTTTTTCCTTCTTGTAAATGTAAAACTTTTGAGTAAAACTTCACATTGTAAACAAACACTCTTCATGTGTAAATTAAAAGATCTAGCAAAAAACACCATGAAAACAATTGATAATCTGCAATTGTGAGAGAAGATAGATCTATGAACCTCTAGGCTCTTTGCCCAGTGGTAGTTGTACCTCTCCACCTAGAGAGATGTCGTGGGTTCGAAACTCAGGGTTACAGATCCCTGTATAAAACTGGCTTGCCTTACCAAAAATATAAAAAAATGAAAACATTGCATGCAACTGCAAGAAGAGGAAAAAAATAATGCTAAAACAAGAGTTTTAACAAAATGGAAATGGTACATTTGAGAGAACAAAAACCAAAACAACAACATTCAACTTGAAAGGGTTTCCTCCTGCATCTGCATGCAACAAAAAAGCAAAGAGTGCGAGGGAGAGAGATCTCATAACTGATGATGCCCTAAAACAATCAAACCAAAAGAAAAAGGAAAAAAAAGTTTCCATTACAACTCATAACACATATGTTGTTTATGAGAGAACATGTAGAGTTACCATTGCCTGAAGTTGGAAGCCTTTGGAACCCAAAAAAATTACCTCCACGTTCCATCTCTCACTCTCTAAAAATCACTGCTCACTGTGTGGGAGCTTGTGGGAGGCAAGTGGCTCCATTTATAGAGCTAAAAAAGGGTTAAGTCCACGTGGCAATGGTGATGGTGATAAGGAAAACTTCAGATTCCAGCTTTCTTTCAAGGTTTTGGAAGATAGTGTAAATTTACTGCGGTTTACTTTTTGTTTTCTCTCTAGGTAGGTTGAGTTGTTGGTTGGTTTACTTGCATGCAAATGTTGTGAATTGACTTCAATGTCCCCAAACACTAACTCCTTTTGTATTTTGCTAATAAGAATTTGTTGCAATATTATGTTTCTTTCTTTATTGACTCTAAATTTGCCACCATCAAACCATCTATATTTGTTTGAAGTGTATCAAGAAAAAAACACAATCAAACCAAATTAGTTCATTTCCCCCCTAATATCTTAAATAGGTGATATACTAGCAAAATTAGAATTTAATAGGCTGTGTATTAAAACTTTGTTTAAATGAAAAATAGGAAGTAAAATAAATAAATAAATATATATATATAATTTTATTAAGATTTTGCGGAAAAAACATAAATTTTGTTTAAAAGTTGGTAAAAACATTATTTTCTAGTTAAAAAAAATTAATTTTAAATAACGTTGATGCCAGATCAGAAAGTGGCACTATGGTCTTTTCACAGTCTACGGAATACTGGCAGTCCACCTACCGGTCCAAGAAAATATGTCGTTTTCCTTACTGTTGAGCACGTTTTAACGTGTTCTGCCCGTTAAAAACAAGCTTAGATTCCCCTAACTTTGCAACTGATGCTAGATCAGAGTGGCATTATGGTCTTTTCACAGCCTATGGAATACTGGCACTCGACCTACCGGTCCAATAAAATATGTCGTTTTCCTTACTCTTGAGCACGCGTTAGTGTGTTCTGTCCGTTAAAAACAAGCTTAGATTCCCCTAACTTTGCAACCGTAAGATAGTAGGTCATTAATGGTAACCTGCTGCTAGCAACTGAGCTGCTGCAACGCATTTTGACTGCAAAATTTCTCGGTCATTTATCATTGGCGAGATAAATAAACCTCCATCACACTGTCATTATATGCGTCATAAGAAGCTTTTATTGGTTGGCAAGGCGCTTGAGATAAGAATTTAACCAATGACCTCTTGGTTTTCCAGGAAGCAGCCCTATCAACTGAGAAAACCGTCACAATTTAAAGATAGTAGAAGTTGGTATCAGAGACCTAAGTTCAAATCCTTACAAGAACTCCTTCAAAAGCAATGATATATCCCAAGAATTAATTAAGAGTTATTGACATGTGTAGATGGGACATGACAGATACATGCGAAGCCCATGGGCCTGGGACGACTCGAGATGAAAATCTTGAGCAAAGCCTATTATATGTGGGTCTGAGATAACCATGGCCTGAGTGGGTACCCTAAAAACATCTCCAACAGAAATAAGAACATTCGGCAGTCGACCTACCGGTCTAAGAAAATATGTCGTTTTCCTTACTCTTGAGCATGCGTTAATGTGCTATGTCTGTTAAAAACAAGCTTAGATTCCCCTAACTTTGTAGTTGATGCCAAATTAGAGAGTGGCAATATGGTCTTTTCATAGCCTACAGAATACTGGCACTCGGCCTACCGGTCAAAGAAATACGTCATTTTCCTTACTCTTGAGCACGCGTTAACATGTTCTGTCCGTTAAAAACAAGCTTAGATTCCCCGGCCCTGACTTTGCAACCGTAAGATAGTAAGTCATTAATGGTAACCTATTGCCACGTTTTTTGACAGCAAAATTTCTCAGTCATTTATTATTGGCGTTAAATAAACTTCCATCACATTGTCGTTATACGCGTCATAATAAGTTTTTATTGGTTGGCAAGGTACTTAAGATGGGAATTTAACCAATGACCTCTTGGTTTTCCATGAAGCAGCCCTATCAACTGAGAAAACCATCACAATTTAAAGGCAGTAGAAGTTGGTATCAGAGACCTGAGTTCAAATCATTATAAGAACACTTTGAGTTAGTGACTCCTTCAAAAGCACTGATATATCCCAAGAATTAATTACAAGTTACTGAAGAGCATGTGTAGATGGGACATGATAGATACATGCAAAGTTCGTGGGCCTGGGACAGACACATGCAAAACCCATATGGGCCGACCCGAGATGAAAATATCGAGCAAATCCTATTATATATGGGACCGAGATAACCATGGCCTAAGTGGGTACCCTAAGAACATCTCCAACAGAAATGAGAACATCCGGCAGTTGACCTACCGGTCCAAGAAAATATGTCGTTTTCCTTACTCTTGAGCACGCGTTAATATGCTATGTCTGTTAAAAACAAGCTTAAATTCCCCTAACTTTGTAGTTGATGCCAGATTAGAAAGTGGCAATATGGTCTTTTCACAGCCTACGGAATACTAGCACTCGACCTACCGGTCCAAGAAATACATCGTTTTCCTTACTCTTGAGCACGCGTTAACATGTTTTGTCCATTAAATACAAGCTTAATTAGATTCCCCAGGCCTGACTTTGTAGCCGTAAGATAGTAAGTCATTAATGGTAACTTGTTGCTGTCAACTAAGCTGTTGCCACACTTTTTTGACAACAAAATTTCTCAGTCATTTATTATTGGCGTTAAATAAACTTCTATCACATTGTCCTTATATGCGCCATAAGAAGTTTTTATTGGTTGGTAAGGCACTTAAGATGGGAATTTAACCAATGACCTCTTGGTTTTCTAAGAAGCAGCCCTATCAATTGAGAAAACCATCACAATTTAAAGGCAATAGAAGTTGGTATCAGAGACCTGAGTTCAAATCATTACAAGAACACTTTGAGTTAGCGACTCCTTCAAAAGCACTGATATATTCCAAGAATTAATTACAAGTTACTGAAGAGCATTTGTAGATGTGACATGACAGATACATGCGAAGCTCATGGGCCTGGGACAGACACATGCAAAACCCATATGGGTCGACCTGAGATGAAAATATCGAGCAAAGCCTATTATATGTGGGACCGAGATAACCATGGCCTAAGTGGGTACCCTTAGAACATCTCCAACAGAAATGAGAACATCCGGCAGTCGACCTACCGGTCCAAGAAAATATGTCGTTTTCCTTACTCTTGAGCACGCGTTAATGTGTTATATCTGCTAAAATCAAGCTTAGATTCCTCTAACTTTGTAGTTGATGCCAGATTAGAGAGTGGCACAATGGTTTATTCACAGCCTACAAAATACTGGCACTCGACCTACCGGTTCAAGAAAATACGTCATTTTCCTTACTCTTGAGCACGCGTTAATATGTTTTGTCTATTAAAAACAAGCTTAGATTCCCCGACCCTGACTTTGCAACCGTAAGATAGTAAGTCATTAATGGTAACCTGTTGTTGGCAACTGAGCTGTTGCCAAGCTTTTTTGACAACAAAATTTCTCAGTTATTTATCATTGGCATGATAAATAAACTTCCATGACATTGTCATTATACGCGTCATAAATAAGCTTTTATTGGTTGGCAAGGCGCTTGAGATGGGAATTTAATTAATGACCTCTTGGTTTTCCAAAAAGCAGCCCTATCAACTGAGAAAGTCGTTACAAATTAAAGGTAGTAGAATTTGGTATCAGAGACCTGAGTTCAAATCCTTACAAGAACATTTTGAGTTAGTGACTCCTTAAAAAATACTGAGAATTAATTACAAGTTACTGAAGAGATCTCGACAAACATGTGTAGATGGGACATGACAGATACACACGAAGCCTATAGGGCTGGGAATGATACATGCAAAACCCTTATGGGTTGACCCGAGATGAATATCTCAGGCAAATCCCGTTATATGTGGGTAAACTGAGTGTGCGAGCTTAGAGTTAGACGCCTTCTGTGAAGACGCATGTTGTTTCAGAAGGCGCGTACAAACCCTGATTCTGTGCCACTTGAGATTAGGCGTGTATGATTTTCCTTTACGTGCCTTTCTTAACGACGCGCGCCTTTGCGACATGCGCATGATGTGAATTTAGATTTGAAGCTCGAATATGAGAGTTCTTACTCAAAACAGGGTGTGGGCGTGTGAATTAGAATTCACATACCTTGTGCTCTAGTGGTGATGGTACTGGTGGGGTTTGAGGTTGGTATGAGTCTGTCGGTCTTGTGTCGGCTTGCCCGGTTTGTGTAATTTGCGGGCTACTGCGCAAGCCATATAGAATCTGGTCGGGAATTGACGGCTTGGCCAGCTGGCCGGCTCGGATACCTCTAGCATCCCTTATGTTGGAGATGCTCCAAGGAAAACATATAAATACGAAGGTAAGTAAAAGGGAGAACCCTAGGTAACCTTGCTTAACAAAAGTGAGTCAGGCGACAAGACTCCTAGTAACAACATGAATTTAGGAAATCACATTAAGAACACTAAAACTTAATTACCATGCACAACCAATCTTTTTATTACATTTCTTCACCATTGAACATCTTTTTAGTTCTTGAACATTTCGATGTTTCTTTTCATTACTAGTTTTATTTTCCTGTGTTTCGCCCGATTTACATCGAGTTTTTCTCTTTTTTAAAAAGGGTAATTTTTTAAGCACTATTATTTTCAATTAAACATGCTAAGCACCCATCAAACAATATGAAATTTGTACAAATCAATATTTTCTATACAATATCAATATAGAGAACAAAATAACAAAACATGTCATACTACAGGCCTTCAACCCTTTGTGTCTTTGATGCTAAATTCATGTTCAAGGTGCATATCTTATATTGAAGTTGTAGTAGTTGCCACCCCGTGAAAGTGCTAATATTAACCATAGGGTAAGAGTTGGAAAATGTTACATGTATGCGAAGTTCAAGAGTTTGAGGGTTTTAAAATATCTTCTCCTCCTTATATACATCATGGGCTCATACATAATTATATAATTTGGGGGGTTTCAAAATTAATTACTCCACCTTCCTTTAAACCGATTAATTACTCCACCTCATTTAATAAAAACTAAGTGACACGTGGCAGTAGAAGTTGGTATTAGAGACCTGAGTTCAAATCCCTATAAGAACATTTTGAGTTAGTGACTAATTCAAAAATACTGATATATCCAAGAATTAATTACAAGTTATTCAAGAGATCTCGACAAACATGTGTAGATGAGACATGACAGATACACGTGAAGCCCATGGGCCTGGGACGAACACATGATGGGCCGACCCGAGATGAATATCTCAAGCAAAGCCTGTTATGTGTGGATTCGAGATAACCATGGCCTAAATGGGTACACTAAGAACATCTCCAACAGAAATGAGCGTGGGAAACAATAGCTTATATAGGGTACGAGTTGGAGAAGGTTACATCTATGTGGAGATCTAAAGTTTGGGGGTTTCAAATTAACTACTTCACCTTATAGTTAGGAGATTAATAATTTAATATACATCACGGGCTCATACATAATTATATAATTTGGGGGGCTTCAAAATTAATTACTCCACCTCATTTAATAAAAACTAAATAAGTGACACTGGTCGCTCTATTATTTGAGAGAGTGGTGAGGAGAGCTCTCCATCCTCCAAATTCCTTGGATTTCATATAGACGTATAGATAAATAGATTTAGCTTCATGTCTTTAGCACTTTAGACGCAGTACTTGAGCCTTCAAACCCCAAAGAGAACCCCTTTCAACTTCATCCCATTAAGAAGACTCATATACTCTAAAGAGCAGCACAAGGAAAGCCCAACAAAGTAAAATAAAACTACAAAGAGCATCAGCAACATCGATTATATCTAAAATCTGACATATTCAGAAATAGGGTCTTTAACCTTCAACAAGTAGTCAGGTCTCCCCAGAACCCAATCTTCAAAAGGAAAGGGAGCAACAGATCGCATCTTAGCAAGTAAGTCAGGATACTGAGTTAATTTTGAAGATCCAGATTTTAAATTTAAGAATGTTCCATTGAGTAGCAAGAGACCAGGGAAGCTTGTAGCTACTAAAAGCTTTAACCAAGCTGGATGTCATGAATGATAGCCTGACAATGGATCAATACAACTAAAGTAACCAAGCATATGCAGTCCCCATTTGTTTCACTAAAAAGGCACCATATTAAGACTTCTAATTAATATAAGATCAACTTCTGAATAGTGCTGGGTTAGTAAAGCAGTTACCTGAGATCTTTGTCCTCTAACTATCTCCAAGAAACATTAACTGTAATTACAATTATCAATTCTTTTGATTCAGTTTCCTTCCGCTCTGAGCTGCACATCTTAACATACACCAACAACAAATTTATTGAAGTTTCACCATTGCCTTAGCTCAATCACAATTCTCATAAACATATAAATGATATGATATCGTTCTTTTTCACATTTTCTCCGTAACACTATTCTGAATAAAGCTTAATAACCCCTGTCTAGGCTGACATAGAATTAAATCAGAAGCCCAAACACGAGTTCGAGCTAACCCGTTTCGAGTTAAGTCCATATAGCTTGGTTGGGTCTGTCCAAGTTACAACCCTACCCGCATAAAGTTAAACTTGACCCTTAGTGCCTCACCCTGGACATCCAAATGATACGTGGCTACCAAGTGGCATACAATAAGCCATGTGGCATCAAAGCTCAATCTTATAAGACAAAGAAACCAAAATCCCAAACCATCCTAGTGAGAAAGAGGAGCTAGTTTTGGCCGCATTTCAAGTCTCTCTGTAGAGAAACATGATGTTCCATGTAAAGCTGATCTTCCTTATTGCACTCTGCTTCTTCTCAATTTCATCTAGCAGTGGTGCTGCTGCTGCAGAGAAGAAGGAAGGTTATGGAGATGGTAGCTCACCTAATTCTAATGTTTGCACAAACTGCACCATTTGTCAGTACCCATGTCAGAATCACCCACCACCGCAATCCCCACCGTCACCGCAGGTGCAGACGCCACCAAGTCAAGGAGGAAACTGTCCACCAGGATCTTCAGTACAGTGTTGCCAAAACCAACAACCACAACAACAATATGCACCACCAAATTCTCCATATGGGGTATATTCACCTTATATGCAGGATAACTCAGCTCCAACACTACCTTGTTTCCTAGTAAACGCTGTTTTATTTCCTTCTATGTTGTTGTTGATCTTTAATGTTGTTCTGTAGAGTGATCATTTGATCAATGATCATGCATGTGTTTTATGCTGTTTATTTGATGTATAAGCTGATGTTGTTTATGTCCTCTATATATGGCCTTTCATCTGTAATTTTTGTTTGGTTGATTTCATTATGTTTTTCTTCTTGTATCCTCACTTTTGTGTGTATGTGTATGTGAGAGAGAGAGAGAGAAAGAGTCTAAACTAGGTTTTGGCATCAGAGATAAGTTGAAGAGAGAAATGTTGTTTGTGTGATCTGCATGCATAGCCTACAGTTCTATTCTTTTCTTTGGTTGTTTGTGCTAAGTGGCAGTTTTTTTGATGTTGTTGGATCAATCAAATATTTTGTCTTTTTCTTAGTTAATATAGCACGTGCTACCCATACTGTTGCATATGCATGCCTGTTATTTAACCACAACACATAAGGGTTACCTGCGGCATGAACATGAACATGAACATGAACCACCCCCAATTTTCACAATTAGGCTATACAGAAGAACCAGTGGCAATATTTGAAATATATCACTTTTAATCATATGCTAAGATAGTGGCAATATTTCTGTGGATATTTATAAATTAGAGTGACATATACATCATGAAATAATTCTTTTAACATCATTTTTCTGTAATAGGTCATCCCAAGAGGAATATTGTTTCATACAATGACTCGCACTGCAAATGTACTATAGGTTTGTATTTTTATTCAGTTCTCCTTTTATGAAGAACCTAATAAAATCCTAGTGAGAGGGTTTTTTTAGGATTCACAGTTCAGGATTTAGAGTTTAGTGAGATTCTTCTTAGGTAAATAAGTACATTGGGATAGAGGGGTTTTCATGTCTATCACGAAATTGAACTAGAAATCTTTGCTTGCGCTTCTTGATAATGTTAAGGCTTGTTGATTGAGATTTTTTATTCTTTTGAGGTTTTGGGCATAGTTTAGTTGATTTTTGCAACTAAGTCTCGTGCGAACAAACAATAAAAAGGAAACATCAATGGAAATTTCTACAGAGGTTTTTTTCAAGCACTTCTGTACCTGGGCTGATTCCTTAGACTGTTGCTTCATGATTGGTTATTTTAACTACATAACATTGCGAACAAGTATTCAGTTTCATAATAAACTTGTTCAAGGTTTCATTAACAATTAATACCACTGATGGATTTTTGAATCTGAATTGCCAATCTTAGCATAATATACAGGAAGAAGTTATATTGATGACATTCTTTCTACAGAAACTCCAATGGCATGCACAATTATAGAGTGGGATGGAGGGTTATCAGTATATATGGAATCTTCACTCTTTAGAGTTTAGTTTCCAAAGCTCCACTAATTTGAATGATTTAGCTATATCACAAAGACCTAACAAAATTACATAAATCTTTTTACATTGATTACCTGAGGTGAAAGCCTCATTTCAAAGTTCATCTTTTTCATTCTTCTGTCTAATATATAATAATATACGATATTCTAATTCCTGAAACTCAAAATGCCTAGAGTGAATAACTAAACATCCTAACATGGTAAAGACAATCCTAACATGTCAACTTAACTTGCACCTTTATTAGCATCACAAATTGATTTCCTTAACTAAAATAGTTCTATGCCAGCCATATACACTACACTACCAAAATTACTTTTGCTAGATTTCGATTTTTCAATACTAAATACATACGAAAATGAAGAAACAGATGATACCCAATGATCAAAATTCCAACTTGATTCATAATAACTATATAAGAAACATCATTGTTTTCTATAACTTTTATTCAAAACTGATAAATTTATCAAATCTTCTACAACAACATCTGTAAAACTTACAAAACCAAATGCGAAAAAGGAATTTACGGTACTTGCCTCTCCGCGGCCTCGGCAACAATCGGCAACCTCGGCAACTGCCCCAATAAGCACGAAGTAGACCCATAAATCAAAGACACCAACAAGAACAAAAACACAGTGCTATCCAAACTCATCACCAAATCCAACCCAACCCCTTCTCTTGGATTAAAACTCCTCCCAAGCAAATCAGGAAATATCAAAAGCACATCAAGCACTATAGCTTGCATTGTATTAAACCTCACATATCTACTAAAATTGTTGTTTCTAACAACAACAAAGTAAAGGGTAATAAATACTAAAAACCCATTAAAGGGGAAGCTCTTAAACACTCTAATTGCAGGAACCAATGGTTGTAAGAAGATTTGAAGTGGAGTAAACTGTGTGATTACATACTTCCCATATTGGATTCCATCAAAGAAAGGGTAGAAGTAACAAATAGCAGAGATTAAACGGTCTGGGGTGTCGATAGAGTTATCATCACCATTGTTGTTGTTGTTGTTGTTGTTGTTGTTGGATTGAGCTGAAATTAGTCTTTTGGGATTGATTGGAGCTCTGGGGTTTGTGAGAGAGAGAAAGGGTGAGTGTTTGAGAGAGGTTGGGAGGTTGGGTTTGTGAGAGAAGTTGAGTTTGAGTGAGGAGGAGAGAAGAGAAGCCATGGCCATGGCCATTGTGTATGAGTGTTTGGATATCAATGGAGGGGACGATTGGTTTTGGTTGACATTGGGTTAGGATCTGGAGATTTACAGTGTGGATTGGATTGGATTGGATTGGATTGGATTGAATCCGGAACTAGTAAGGGGTCTCCAATTGACTCGTCTTACGACAAGTACACTGTAAAACACTCCCCTTGGGAAACACGGGCACATGTTAATAATAATTAGAGCATGGGTGAATTTGTCAAACCCACCTCAAACTTCAATCCACCTCATAGTAGTCTGGACTAAAACAAGGTGAATATTAATCATTTTTTTTCCCTGCAGAACTGCAGGGAAAAACAACGCCTAAGATTTAGCCACGTGTCACAATCCAATATGCCCTACAGTTCAGAAGTGAGGGGCATGAGAACCAATTAAATGATGCCACGTAGCTATTTTAAATATATTAATTTAGGTTTGCAATTCAGAGCCACTTATAAAGCTTGACAAGTGTCATCATGTAATTGGTTTAGAACATACGCGCAGTTCAGAACTGCGGGGAATCAATCTAACCACATGTTGGCAGATCCACCTAACTCTTGTGGGTGGATTGTGGCTCAAACAAGGTGAAGGATGACACTCATATCATCTCCAACAATACCCCGCTCAAGCTCTTAATTAGAAGGTTTGGATCAAAATCTCTTGTGCCCAGCTCTTAAGAGAAATGAACCAGTTTCATATTATTTTTATTTTTTTGCTTTGTTTTGTTTTGGCCCTATTTCAAATGTTACCCTACTTTTTTTAATCCATTTTATCATGATTTTTGGTAAAAATGTGGAGCAAACATGCGAGTGAGCGAGCTCTCAAGCTTCGAATTTGGTGACAATGATTTAGAGCTTCGATGGCTAGAGATGCTCTCATAATTGATGTTGTTATTGTGTATTGTCACAATTGTCATAGAGACCCGAGCACAAGACTGTCATTCGAGAAGTTTAATTTTTTGCCTCTGAGTTTACCTAAGTCAAAGCCTGAGTGGGCTTTTAACTGAAAAAAATCCAAGTCTGTGCAAAAAAAGAATACCTTTTAAGTGCGACGAGTTTGTCCAAAGTCAGACTTGGTGAAAAAACAAACGCCACCTTACTCTACATGATTACACTTGGTACACCAAATACATATGCGATGAAAACATTTCCAATTGCTAAGTATGAGGTTCATGTATTTTTAATTAAAGGATTAGCTAATCTAATCAAAGAAATGTAGATTAATTAGGCTTGTAATAGAATTCAATTAAGGTTTGTTCATATTGTCTATCGAGAATCAGATTAAAACTGATCTCACCTATATCTAATCAGAACTAGGCCAATCCAAACGACTACCATCATCACACACAATCATACTAAAATCAACGGCTAAGATTAAATCAACTAATATCTCCTCAACAGATATTACAACAAAATAAATAAATAAATCAAAAAAATAAACCCGTAACAATTCAAACTAATCAAACCGCGGCAAAAGCAACCATTACAACCAAACCGGTCCAACCGAATCCCAACTCGTACCGGTTCGACCCAGACTTGTCCGTCGAACCACCACTCGGTCCCTCTGCTGTTTCCGGCGCTAAACTCGAACCCGAACCCGAACCCGAACCCGAACCCGAACCCGAACCCACTGGCGACGGGCTCGGCGGACTATTGGGCTCAACAATATCTGGCGCAGGCGCCTCTGTTGGTGTCGCTGAACTCGCAGGGATACTCTCCGGTGCCGGAGAAACTGCCGGAGGAGATGCCACCGGAGTTTTCACCGGAGGAGATGAGACTGGAACTGAGATTGGGGGAGTTGCAACAACAGTGGGAGGACTAGCGATCGGTGAAATCTTGCGCGATGGTGACGGTGATGGATTTGGCGAGTTTACGGGTGGCGGTGATCCCAATGATTTAGTAGGCGCGATAGATATAGTTGGAAACGGTGATTTTGTTGGCGATGGTGTTGGTGATTGTGCCAGGCCGGAATGTGTCACACATAGCAACATCATCGACAATATCGCGACAATTCGAGACGACATTTTCACGGAGTAATATTATTATGCGCTTGCGCTCGCTCGCGATCGAGAGAGAAAGAAAGAAAAAAATAGAAGTTTATGTTTAGATGAGAATTGAGAAGAAGAAGAAGAGGTAACTAATATTTATAGTTTTCTTGAAACGTTGGGATTCAAAAGGCGGGGGGCAAAATTGGGCTAAATTTACGGGTCCCACAATCAACGGCTATATAGCCGTTACCTATATATATATATATTTTAATTGATCTCCTTGCCCGAGATAACTTTTATTGATGTTGCCACGTGTTTCTTAGTTCCTGATCCAACGGTTCAGGGAATATATCTAGTGACTAGTGAGTCATGGACCTGAACCAGTCTGTTTTGGGTCGTCCAAAGGTATGTTGTTTATTTATTAGTAATTTTTATTACTATGCATCTCTAGTGTTTGAAGAAATGCCCAATTGTTAATCTCCAAAACTAAATTTTAATTTGATTTGCAGTAATGCTCGACAAAGTTGATTGACTTTGGTTAAGATATGTGGAGTCTGAAGCGTTGCGCGTTCAATATTTATAGAATGAGTAACTCTTTATACTTAAGTTAAATGCCGATGTTTTGATTGCTAGTACTGATGGTTTTAATTTCCTGGATCAGGAGGGAGACCTCTTAAACAAATGCAAGCTTATGTATTCTACTCTACGCTTCAACCTATGAGGAAGGTGAGCACTAATGGATCCTTGGCAAAAGAGTTAGCCTATATGTTTGAGGAATCCCCTGTAAGGAATGATAGCGACACGTCTTTGGTAAAGAGTTTAGCCTCTGTATTTGATGAATCCCCTATGAGAAATAATAATGATAAGGAGACGAGTAGCACGCTTTTGGCTAGGAATCTAGGTGATGATAAGGAGACAAGTGGTACGTCGTTGGCAAATGGTTTAGCCTCTATACTTGATGAATTCCCTATGACATATGAAAATGATAAGGAAACAAGTGGCACGTCTTTGACAAAAGGTTTAGCCTCTCTTCTGGATGAATCTTGTAGTACTAAGGAGATGATACCCATAGCCGGGATGGAACTCAAGAGGTTTATTGAAACCAGGATAAAAAAGAAGGTGAAGGAGCAGTATACAAATGGGATGTTTCATGATCTTATGACAAAAGTGATTGCGAACCCAGACACTCTCCAAAATGCCTATGATTGCATCAGACTCAATTCTAACGTTGATATAACTTTAGAAAGAGATGATATCTCCTTTCAGTCCATTGCAAGAGAGCTTATTAGCGGTTGTTTTAATATCAGACAAAATACCTTTTCCATCTCAATCTCAGCAAAGGGTGTGAAAAAAGAAGCCCTTGTTCTTCCTAATTTGAAGTTAAGAGTGGTTCAGGAAGCCATTAGAGTAGTTCTCGAGGTCGTTTATCGGCCACACTTTTCGAAGATATCTCATGGCTGTAGAAGCGGAAGAGGGCATCGTTCCGCTCATAGGTATATCTGCAAAGAGATCAAAAATGCCAGCTGGTGGTTTAAGTTACATGTCAAGAAGAAAGCTAACTCTAGTATTCTTGGTAAACTAATCTCAACAATGCAGGAAAAGATTGAAGATCCTAACTTGTATTCTATTCTTCAAAGCATGCTTGATGCCAAAGTGTTGAACTTGGAATTTGGAGGATTTCCAAAAGGCCAAGGGCTTCCTCAAGAGGGAATTCTGTCTCCAATTTTAATGAACATATATCTTGGTCTCTTTGATGAGGAGATTTACAGGACGTGCTTCAGATATGAAGCTCTCAGGTCTCACATTAATGGAGATCTAGAGAAAAAACAGTCCAAGTTGCGTTTTTGGTTTAGGAGACAACTGAAAGATGGTAATAAAGAAGACTCAAATGGGGATATTTCGAGTTTAAGACTTCATGCTTGTAGATTCATGGATGAGATTTTTGTTGCCACTTCAGGATCCAAAGAAACTGCTATTGAGTTCAAGTCTGAACTCCAAGACTACTTGCAAAACTCTCTTCATCTTGATGTGGATGAAACAGATATTTTAGCCGTTGATACTGCTCAATACATCCAGTTCTTGGGTTTAGCTGTTCGAATGCATGTGGAACAAAGTCCCTCTGTCAAAATAGTCCACAAACTGAAACAGAAGGTTCAGTTATTTGCTTCTCAAAAACAGGATATTTGGGACTCAATGAGTTTCAGAATTGGGAAAAAATGTTTGGGTCATGGTCTGAAGAGGGTGAAAGAGTCTGAAATCAAGCATTTAGCTGATAGTAACTCCATCTTGAATCAAATTTCACGTTTTCGTAAAGATGGGATGAAAACTGATCACTGGTTCAAGGCCCTACTCAAAATATGGATGCAAGATGTGAATGCCAAAGCTGAAAGATCCAAGGAAGTAATTTTAACCAAGTATATTTCTGAACCGGCCTTACCCTCTGAGCTAAGAGAGTCATTCTATAATTTTCAAAAGCACGCAGAAGAATATGTTTCCTCGGAAACGTTTTCAACTCTCGCCCTATTGCATGACTCCAGCCCCGCCACGGCGAAGTCGTCTATTCAGATTTTAGCTCCTATAAGTGTTATAGAAAAGAAGCTCGTACGATATGGTTTGCTCACGGGTCAAGGATATCCAAAGTTCAATTCTGCACTCATCCTACAAGATAATATCCAAATTATAGATTGGTATAAAGGTTTAGTCCGTCGTTGGCTTCGATTGTATCGCGATTGCAGCAACTTTAGTGAGGTGAAGCTCATGATTATTAAGCAAGTAAGGGTTTCTTGCCTACGCACATTAGCAGCTAAACATCGTATGCGAGAAACAGAAACTGAGAAGAAGTTTGAATCTGAACTAAATGGAATACCTTCAACCGAAGAGATAGAACTTGAGATAGTGAATGAGATGTCAGACTCACAGGTTTTTGATGACAATGAGGCGTTGACATATGGGGTGTCATATAGTGGCTTGTGTTTACTATCTCTAGCGAGAATTGCGAGCCCATCACAGCCTTGTAATTGTTCTGTCGTGGGGTGTTTGGCTGTAGCACCTTGTATATACACCCTTCATGTCAAGGAAAGACAGAAATACCCTGGTTGGATGACTGGGTTTTTAGCAGCAAGCCACCCCAGTTTGAATGGAAGAAGAATTGGGTTGTGTAGGAGGCATGTAAAGGATTTGTATATGGGTCATATATCACTTCAGTCTATCGACTTCGAGCGTGGAAATGATAACTTTTTGACGTATAACTCATACTCTCGCTTGTAAGGTACATTTATTTTCGTTATCTTACTAAATATCTGTAGCGTTAATTACCCTTTTAGAGCTGTATGAGTGTTTCACAGTTTGTAATGCCTTTTAATAGATCTTAGAAGAGAAAGAGAAAAGAGAGAAAATTGAAGAACACAGAAAACTACATTGGATTGAATTAGTTAGGTTACAATCTAAGCAACTTAACTACTTATAGGCTACAATAGAAAATGAAAATACTATACTACCTTTAGCATTATACTAATACTAAATCTATCTCTAATATCCCCGTCAAACTCTAGATGATACAACAAGTAACATCGAGAGTTTGCAAGTAGAAAACAGAAGCACTAAACCATATCCAAAGTTCAATTCTGAAGCAATGTCAAAACTTGGATGCGAAACAGATGTTATCCACTAATGCCCACCATAACAGAAGTAAAGCCCAAAAATACTCAGATATTACCAGCATAAAGATGCAGCAGAACTACACATAAGCCAAGTAACATCGAGAGTTTGCAAGTAGAAAGCAGAAGCACTAAACCATATCCAAAGTTCAATTCTGAAGCAATGTCAGAACTTGAATGCGAAGCAGATGTTATCCACTAATGCCCACCATAACAGAAGTAAAGCCCAAAAATACTCGGATATTACCAACATAAAGATGCAGCAAAACTACACATAAGCCAAAAATTAGATGACATATCAATCGCCAAACAAAATGCTACCAAACCAAATCGGAACAACTCAGAGCGAATTAACCACCAAATCCTAATCAGATGCCAACTAACTACCAAATACTAATCAAATGCGAACTATCAGCCATAGGCTAAACATATGCGTATTAACTCCAGATCCTAAACATATGCGTACTAACGCCAGATCCTAAACAGATGTAAACTAATGCCAGATAATAACTTAATGTGAACTCTAACCGCCAACTACTAACCAAATGCGAACTAAACACTACCAAATATTAACCAGAAACGTACTAACTGCCGAGCGTGCCAACAATTTTTTCAATTCCTAACTTACTTGAAATATCCATATCACAAGTAACCCAACTCAATTCGTGACTTTCGCCAATTTTATCAACCACTATCAAAACTTTAAGACCCCAATCACAAGCTTGACATCAGATTCAAATCACAATCAAGGAACTCAAGATTTCAAGCACAAACCATGAAGACATCAGACCCAACTCATTTTGAAAAAAAAAAAAAAAAAAAACTAACTGAGGGATATCTAGAGAAGTCGTACCAAATGTGCTTCCAAATCACAAAAAATCCATATCATATTAGGGTTGTTCAAAAGCATTCCAGGTTTCATACAAAAGCACCACCTCAATCTTCAAAGCAAATATAAACAATCCCTTGGATTCAAAACAAAAATCTAATTGACTACATCAACGGTTGATTCTAAGTCGAAATTGTAGGAGTCCAAAGTAAAATCAAGACCCAAATCAGTTGCAAGCTTCAATAATCAGAGTATTATCTTGAATGTAGAGAGAAATCAGACCAAAATCAAAATTCCCAAATAAAAAAAAAAAACATATGAAATCCTACATTGATTTCAAGCTTTGGTTTCAAACATGGAAGCCATGTAGGTGAAAATGCGAATATAGAGAGAGAATCGGCCTAGCTCTGATACCATAATAGATCTTAGAAGATAAAGAGAAACGAGAGAAAACTAAAGTACACAAAAGACTACATTGGATTGAATTGGGTAGGTTACAATCTAAGCAACTTGACTACTTATAGGCTACAATAGAAAAAAGAAATACTATACTACCCTTAGCATTATACTAATACTAAATCTATCTCTAACACCTTTGACATAATAAAAATATTCACACAAAAAAAACTACCTGTAAATATATATAGAGTTTGTGATCGTGTTCTCTCCCTGCATGGTCCCTCTTGTTTCAGCAGACGCCATGTGATACTGATTTGCAGGGATTTTTATAGTGAAAAAGGTTTAGCTCATAGACCTAGAGGCTTATAGAAGCGAATCATCTTATAAGCATCTAGTGTTAAGAAGGTTATCGTAGGAAAGTATCACAAGTATGGTTTAATATAACTTTTTTGAAATTTGCAAATGATTTGGCCTCTGATATTTGTTTCCTCTTTGCAGGATCTCGTACCCATGAATGGAACCAAACAGGCAAGCTTAATTACTCCAATTTACAGCAAACTTTATAACTTGGTCTACCATGATATAAAGTCTTGATAAAGTATTTAGTGATTTCAGGTAGCTAGTGAGACGGTGAGATTGAAGTTCTAGAAATTGGCCACAATTCTTCACTGTTTTGACTAAGCGCGTAAGTCAGCTGTTGCGATTGAGAGGCCAAACTTCATTCTTGATCACTATTCAAGCTCATGTCGTAGATGGGATCATAATCACAAATGATCTCTTTCGCATCATTTTACATAACCCATTGTAAGGTCTAATATTTTTGAGCTGTTACATGTTTTATCATCTATGGGTATTTTACACCTACTATTTTCTCCATAGTGTGGCTATCCTCAATAACATGCAGCGTCTTTGATTACAGTTTGGGATGGATTTTAAATTTGTAACAAGCATAACGTCTAAAAGATAGGAAATTTTTTATGATCTCGAAGATGGAAAAAGCAGGTAGATAACCCTCTGAAGCAACTTCAGCCACATTAGTATAAGACAGTTTCTTCTTTTGCCTTTTCTTAACAGTTAATTTATTTTTTCATAAAGGTAAAAGGATACTGAACTGGTCATTGTTGGTTACAGGAACGTTGACTGCTTTGAGAATGTGGAGGAGACCAATTTGATGAGCTCAGTCCTAATTTTTGAGTTCTGGTTTAGCCAAGAGCAGTTTTGATAAGAGGGACTGGTTATAATAAGCTCTGTTGATAGTTGGGAGATAGTAAAGCTCCGCAGGTAATTGTAAGACCTGACGACCCCTGGCTTAGTTTTTGCTACTGATATTATGGCGTATTTGGATTTTTCAAATGATCATGTGGAGTACATATCATCTTCTGCCAAGGACAGTCACTATAATGCTCTTTGGCTCCTGAATGGTTTCTTTGGTGCTTCTTAACCAAGAAGTCGTCCTATTGGTATCAACAATCTTAGCTAAGGCATTCATCTAAACTCAAACCTCATTTTTTTTTAATATCTTAAATAGGTTAAAAGATATCACTTAGTCATAAGACTCATAACTAAAATAACCTAAGCTTATAAGTGATCAATGGTTGTGTATTTTATGATTAAAATGCAGCACTTTTTGAATGCAGTATATAAGATGTCTAGAAGAGTGCCATTGACTGATGGTGTGAGCTTACAGTGCATTAACATATATATATGTTAATTGTTGCTATATTCTAGGGACGGACCTTCACGTTTGGGTCGTGAATAATTTATAGAAGACGAGACCCTTGAAAATCATTAAAGTTGAAGAGGTCTGTACTTGGAAGTTCAGATTTCGAAAAAATTAAGTATTCCTTACAAGTATTGAAACATTGTTTTTTTTTGAGAAGGAAGCTGGGGTTTAGGCAGACCCCACCAGGATTTATTTTATTCACAAAAAATTGCAAACTGGGGTAATTTTTGTTTACAGCATCATCTATACATAAGTTAAGAAGAGGGTTAGGGAAGTTACAAGAAAAGAATACATAGTCCTGTACAATGTCCATGACTGAGGCAATGTGTTTTGCAGGCTTATTCCCCCACTTGGACTTGAAAATAATAGATAACTCTTCCATGTTTGAGATAATTCTTTGAGCACCTCTGAGATCAGGCAAGCAACTCCATGGTGGACTGCACTCATTTTGGATAATCTTTGAAGCATATGTTGATTTTGTCATAATACACATACTTCTGAAATTCAGCTTTTCTGCAATTCTTAGTCCTTCACAAATCACCTTAGTATCTATATCACCAATACCACCTTCTTTAGATGTTTCCCTGTTGTATGCCATGATTGGGATGCCATTTGGAAGTCTAACAATTCCCCCAAAGGGAGTTCCTATCCGAAGTGAGACATGCATCCATCAACATTAAGTATGATCAGTTGCTTGACTTCCCGTTTTCATTGGATCCATTTGATAATCCTAGGCTGCTTAATGATAGGGTTTAATCTGCTACACTTATAAGAGGTTTCAAAAAAGATTCTTCTGTAGATGATATCAGCTCCTGTACCTTCATTCCTAAATTGTCTAGCTTTCCTCTCTAACCACACATGGTAAACAGTTGCTGTAAGGGCTATTTTGAGAACTTTTCCCCTTGTTGAGTCCGTTGCAACTTTTTAAAATATCTATTGAAACATTGTTGATGCTTCTTTATGTGTATTTGAGTTGCTAAATTAAGTTCATGAGGTTTGGGAACTCTATTCTGGTGATAATTTATTGATGCTTCTCTATATTAGTGATACATTAGCGGTTAGCCGGTATTTAGTTGAAGTTTCTAAGCTTTATTTCATTTTGTATTTTCTGATATCTGTTTGTTTTTCAATGCAGTTCCAAGCCTTTAAACCTTGCACCTGCCTCAATGAAAATTTATGATGAGGAAGGTTTTATGCATATTATGACCACGAGCTCTTCTCAAGTATCAACAATTGGAGAAATATACAGAAGGATTCAAGCCTGTACAGTAGAAATCCCTTCATTTGCTAGGCCTCTAGACATTTGACTGCTTGGTTTATATTTTAGGGAAACCTTATGATCTCTTTTAACAAATAATATAGAATTTTGTATGTTTGTTACGCATCAATTTGCAGATTTACAGAATTCAGGAATTTGCTACTAAACATGTTTTGTTAATATACATATTTATTTTCCACGGATTGTTTGTATTTTCGTTGACTTAGTTCTGTTGTCGTATATCGGATTGTTTTTGTATTATTTTTTTAAGGATGAGCGATTTCAACATTGTTATGGATCCTATTGTTCCTTTCTTTCGAAATGTTTTAGATATAAGAGTTGAAGCATAACCTTTTGGAGATACTAGCTATACCATTTCCCATGAAGTTAGATTCACGCCATTGTATCTCTGCCAACCAGTGAAGTATTTGTCTATTGTATCCCATGATTTTGAGGAGCTCCTTCTAGATGGTTAAAGACACATTCAAAGAACAAATGCTCTTCTGATTCTTTTGCATTCCAGCAGAGAATGCACTTTGATTGATTCAAAATACCCCATCTAACCAGTTTGTTTTGAGTTTTAAGTCTCCTCTGCAATGTTAACCAGCATATGAAGCTGTGCTAATTTGGTAGATTGCCACTAAACCAGACCAGCTTAGTCCAACTGATCTCCTCTGTGGTGGCTCTCATATGCTCATAAGTCTCCTTCATATTGAACTTCTCTGATTATTATTTGAAAAATGATGCCTATCTAATGCCAAGGATCTTTCCAGAAACTAGTATCCCGCCCATTGTCAATAGAGTGAGTAACCATAGTTTTTGCTGCATCTCTCCCTTTCAGGATATTCCTCCATGCCTATGATATGCTCTGAGGTATTTCCAAGCTCCTGAAATTTCTATTTCTTATGAGGTTTCGAGTTATCCAATCAACCCAAAGAGATTGTTTTCTAGACACAATATTCCAAAGATGTCTTTGGGTGGCTCCTTTGTTAAAGACAAAGATATTCCTAATGCCCAAGCCTCCTTCTTTATAAGGTAACAACAAGCCTCCCAACTCACCATATGAGTACTGCTCCCTGTATCAGACCCGGACCATAAGAAGTGCTTACAAATTCTTCTAAGATGATTAATACTTGACTGGGGCAGGATGACGCAATAGCTCCAATAGATGCGCATACTACTAAGCACAGCCTTGAGAAGCACAAGTCTACCAGCATAAGAGATGCTTGCACTTCCAAGAATTGATTCTTTGATAGAATTTCTCAACAATGGGCAAACAATGACTTGCTTTAAATCTAATAGATATCATGGGAAGCTCAAGGTATTTGAAATACTATGGTCAGAGCATCTGGAGTGGTGAGTGAAGTTTCTTACAAGCACTTCTCTTTCCATCATTTTGGTAAAGCACTTCCATCACCATTACCATCACCATCACAAAAAGATAACGGACATACATGGGGTACCCTTGTCTAATTCCCCTCTTTCATATGAAATAGCCCTTTGTGACATTCATTGATGGCCACAGTGAATTTAGTGGTAGTAACACACTCTAGAATCCAAGATATCATCAGTAATGTTATCATCAGTAATGTTCCTCCCTCTTATATCGGATTGTTTGGAACTCTTTCTGGTAAATTAATTCGTTGAGACCTTACGAAAGGCAAACATGAAAGGTTCATGCACATGCAAGTAAGGATAGGCCGCAAGAGATATAATAGAGTCTGAAAACATTATCCTTTCTGGTCCATAAAAAACAAGACAATCTTTTTCCATGAAAGAACCTTATTAGAGCACATGGGGGTAGCTAGATCGATTAAAACCACTAAAAATTCATTTTTCATGCTCCACCCAAAGAAACCCACTACAGTATGGGCGCGGCTTCCTTGGCGACTGAGATAAGGCCATGTGGCATATCTTAACGGCTTAAGAGCAACTCCTAAAGTGCCTCACTACCTTGGATTTTAAGCTGCCACATCAGATTTTTGTCCTCCAACAGTGCCTGACTGACTTAGATTTGAGTCTCAAAATCCAAGTCTCAGCCTTGGAATCCAAGACTCAGTCTTGAATTTTTAAGTAGCGATTGGACGCCCAAGTGTTGTGCGCCTGTTATGTTTTTAAACAGGCGCCTAAGACTTAGGCGCCTAAGTGTTATGCGCCTATTTGAATTAGTTTAAAATCCAAGTCAGGTACTCTTGGAGGAAATTGAGTTTGACTACCTTAGATTTGGCTTTTTTGCATCCAAGGCAGTCAGGCACTTTAGGAGATGCTCTAATAGTCCCCGTCTTGAAAGGCGTGGCTCTTGTAACCAATAACAAATTGCCACGTAGTTTGTGATTGGATGCATCGTGCCACGCCCTTCTGCATCAAAAAAATAAAATCTACCCTCAAGGTCTTTGCACCTTCAAGGTGGATTTTTGGGTGGTTTTTTTTTTTTTTTTTTTTTTCTTTTCAAATTCACCTAGCTGATGTGAGCCAAAACCACCTAGCTGCTTATGCTCATATGTGTTAGATTCTAAATGTTTCTTCTTTACTCCTTAGTGCTTCTTATTTTTCTTCTAGTCTTAGTTTAGAAAATCTCCAAAGCTACATATTCTCTACTAAATACATGTAATGTACAACATGCATGTACGATCATAGCTCGACTAAAGCAAAAGAATAATGGGGTTTCACACTTTAACTAATCGATTTCAAAAGGAATAATAGTCTTTCTCTTTCAACAACACTTTAACTAATCGATTTCAAAAAGGATAATGAGCTCTTACACTTTTAACAAACCAATTTCTTTATTCCCTTGATTGCTGTCTTCCCAATTGATCGAAGTATATATGCATTATGTTCATTCCTTACGAAACTTCTTAGACAAGTTACATCTTCCTTTGCACCCAAACACTACCAAGTTATGGTTTCCCCACTCCCCACTCCCCACCCCTTCTCCAAAAGATGAACCAATGAACAATGCAATAATATCATTCCCCACTCCCACCCCTTCTCCAAAAGATGAACCAATGAACAATGCAATAACATCAATATTAGCTACTCATATATCATACAAATTTCATCAGCATCATCTGGTTGAAATTATGTTACATATATCATTTACACCACAATTGTGGTTACTTATACTCCTTCCTTCCTTCCTTCCTTCCTTCTCCAATGTGAACACTCCAATAAATCCTTCAATTTTTTTGATGATACAAGGCATTTTTCTTCGTCTTCCTCGTGCCCACTTAAAAAACTACGACCCAACAGTGTATTGGGAAAAATAACTAGAGAAAAACTGCGGATTAATAAGGACCCTAGCATAACAAAAATTATGGACACAATTACATATTTTTTTGTTCATATTTATCTTGGCATCCCAATTGAACCACCTCCAACCCCCCCACCAAAACTATTCCCTCCTGAACTATCCATTCTGGGTCCGGGTCCGGGTCCAGGTCCACCAGCATTACCACCCATACCCATCTGATGATAAGAACCCGACCCATACATTTGACCCTGATGATACGTCATCCCACCACTACCACCACCACCATAACCATTAAAACCACCCCCAACAGTGGCAGTATTTACAACACTGCCACTCCCAGAACCATCTTTCTCTCCTGACCGTCCGATTGAAGAAGAAGAGCCTTTCTCACCCTCCATTTCTCTAAACTTCTGCAAATAAATCTTCAAAGGCTCAACGTATTCTTCAAACCCTAATGTCGTCATCGCCCATAAAAGATCGTCACCATTGATCGTCTTTCGTTTCTCTCTCTGACACTTATCAGAAGCTTCACCTGTGATGAAACTTATGTACTCTGATACACACTCTTGTACCGTCTCTTTCGCGTCTTTCGAGATCTTTGCGTTTGCTGGTAAAGCTTTCTTCATGATTCGGCTCACGTTAGCGATTGGGAGAAACCTGTCTTGTTCTCGTGGTGAGAAATCGCTGTTTGCATTGTTGCTGTTGTTGTGACCTCCTGAATCGTTATCTGAATCCGCCATTAAAATCTTTCAATTTGAACAATTGGAGAAATTAGGGTTTGGATTTCGATTTCGATTTGGGGATTTTTTTGGATCTGGAGATTTTGATTAATATGAGATCTTGAGTGTGACGTGGAGGGAGGATGACCGTTCTTTTTTGATAAGTTTTCGCGGATAATTTCTTGGCGCATTAGAGGTGAGTAGAGTAGGGTCGTTAGAGCATATGCAGCAGTAGTTGTAGGGAGGGAGAGAGACGGGTGATTCTAACTTTACTACGTTATTTTGCTGTTGCTCAGTACGTTGCGGTCATGGTCATTTACTCTTTTTTTTTACCTGGTATTTTTAATTTTTCGCTTTTTCATAATTGCTAGAAACATTATCCAGATTCAATGTTTTGTTTTGTTTTGATTTTGTTTGATGAATTTGCAAAGATAATTCATTTTGTAAGGTGGAGTGCAGGTAAGAACAAATAGAGGAAGAGAGTTGTTTCAATATTGAAGGCTTTTTAGGAACTAATATTGTGATTCTTCGCCTGAGAATCGTTAGGGTTACAACTTCAGATGAGGAGCTGTTGTGGGTTCTTAGAGCATCCACAGCAGCCTCCCTAACCTTATTTTAGGGAGGTAAAAAAGTAACAAATGACTTTTACAGACTCCTTTAAATTTCTATCTGAAAAGTTTTGGGTAGCCACGTAAATGTTTCTCCTTACGTGGAAAGTGAAAAGTGGTTTCTCATTTATTTTGTACATGCATGGTTACTTGGCTCCCTATTTAAAGAAAATTGAAAAAAATAAAAATAAAAATAGAGTTCCACGTCACAACAACTCCCTATTTTTCAAGGGAGGCTGCTGTGGACGCTCTTAGAAGCTAAGAATCAAGATTACATTATGTTCTTATTCACTTTCGAATAGAGAGTGATAATTTTAACAACAACGAATAGATACTTTAATGAATGATGAACAATAATAAGGGAAGATGAGGGTTCTTTAGGTTGAGAAGTAGTTCAATATATTTGGATTCTTTAGACGAAACAAATGTTTGTCAAGCTTGAGCAAGCAACGGTTGGATAGTGGCGCTTTTATTTTATAAAAACGTTGGACTAAATTCGTTTTAGGAAAGAGAATGAAGAAGGCAGTCCTCCAGGAAAGAGAATAAGCGCAAAGTGATGGGGTTTTTTTTTTTTTTTTTTTTTTTTTTTTTTCTCTCTCCGGGTTTGCAAGCAATTTTATCTCTTTATGTGAGCGAGTTTTTTCTTTTATTTGCGGTGGTCTGGGAGTGGTTCATAGGGTAGTGGGTTTAGCAATTTCAAACTATTGTGCTTTAGTTACAAGTCTAGTTGTCTAGGGTCCACGTGGTGGAGGACGCTAAAACTGTGGAGGACTACGTAACGTCGTGAAGATATAACAACCCTTCACCCACCTCACCCCAAAACACAATCCACCCCACAACAGTTCAAGACTAAAACAATGTGAATTTTATGCTCTTCAGTTTTGAACTGCGGGGCATCAATAAAGTAAAAATCCACCTTCAGGGTGGTCATACCATTCTCGAGGTGGGTTGTGGGTTGCCACATAGGCTAATCCAAGATGGTGAATTCACTATTTCTCCTTGCCATGTCATGGTGCACCTAACTGCTTGCAACTCGTGTGTGTGTGTGTGACTATGAGAGCATCTCCAATAGTTTTAGTTTTGGGTGTGGTGACATTTTACCACTGATAAGGTGTATCGTCGATATTTATCTGAATAGTGCTTGGTGGAAGAGCTCAAACTCAATTCCAAGACCTATCAAAACAACCAAACCATAGATGTTGCCTTCCTATGGACTGATGCTACGTGGAGAAAACATTTAAAAAGCCTGTGATTAGTATTCATATTTTCTAATTTTAGATGAGGCGCATAGCAGTTATGCGTAACTTCAATGTTTGTGTTCCTCTAAGAATATATATATTCGCAATTACAGAAGCATCTATACTTCCAACATTGTTATAATGGAATTCACTGATGTGGAGCTTGAAATCAACAGATTTTCAAGCACTTGTAGAGATGATATAAGTTTAGTAGCTTTACTAGTTTGATATTCCCGTGCTTACGTGCTTACGCACGATTTAATTCAAAAGACTTAATTAAAATTGAGTTTTTTATGCGATACGAAAATTGAGCCTAACCATACAAAAAAATAATCTAAAGAGAAATCAAAAGAACACTGAGATCTAGATATAATAGAAGAGAAGAAAAAAAAGTTGTAAATGAAATTTTTACACGGGTCTTTGTAAGTACTTGACAACTAACATAAAAAAAATGATTAGCCTTCAAGGATCATATACAACAAATTGGAACTATTCAAATAATACACGGAGTTGGCTCAAATATAAAATAACATAAAATAAATTACTCCCCAATTAAAAACCTTCACATGTGCCTTGCAAAAACCGAAAGATCATAGTGTAGATTATGAGCCAAGTGGGATTTTGGAGCTCTTGGTGATGACTTCTAGTATGGTAGCGCATCTTGGCGCATAAAAGTTTCGTCGTTTGTACTACAATAAGTTTCATATAGAAGAAGAGGGGATTCTCCGTCCATGGTCGGCCATAAAAATCGATCATCTTCAAGAATCAAAAGGGCGAATGTCCGACTTCTTGAACTGTTGTCTTTGACAAAAAATCCAGATCTGGAGAATGAAGCTACTAGATTGATGAAACTTGAAACGAGTTGAATACATCTGAAGCTAGTCCAAACAATGATTCTTCGATGGTCTTGGAGGATGCCATTGACGATGAAGCACGATCTCTAGACCATGAACATGAAGATGATGATGCCAATACTCAAAGTGTCGATAAGATTGATTACAAAATGTTGGAATTGGCACTTTGGGAAAAGTTGAGGGAGATTCAGAATTCAAAATCAGTTGAAGGTTTGATAGGGATTGAAGCTCAAGAAACTCTAGTGAGTAATTTTAATGAAGATGGTTCTCCAATTGAAGATAGTGCAGCTGTGAGTGCAATTGGAGAGTTAAGTGCAAGGGAGCCTGCAATTGGTCAGGTTAGTTGCTCTACTGAATTTCCTGCTCTTCCTTCTACCAACAAAACTTATGAGAACAATTTAGAGATGAATACTTCTGGTGATAATTCTTCTAAGCCTAGTTGGGCTCAGATGTTGGGTGCCCCATCCACATCAAGAGGTAAAGCTAAGTTAATTTATACTCCACCCACTTTAATTAGAGGAATTGGTACCGCTAAGATGAATTCTAGTAACTTTAATGATAACATTAAGAACAGTGAATCGATTGTTGTGGGAAATTTCATTGGTAAGAGATTTCCTTACAAGTACCTCAAAGACTCTCTATCTAAGGTTTGGAGCCTTAAGAGTGACTTTGAGATGACTTTAAAGAGGAACAACAATTACTTTTTCAGATTTGGGAATGATGAGGACAGAGAAAAAGTTTTAGAGATGGGTTCTTTCCATCTTGCAAGTAGAATGTTTATTCTTAGGCCATGGAGGCCTTTTATTGAGTTTGAACCTACCGAGGTCTCTTCTATTCCGATATGGGTGATACTGATAGATGTGTCAGATCAGTTTATGAATGCTGAAGGAATTGGATTGATTGCAAGTATAGTTGGGAAACCTTTGTGTCTTGATAGAGCAAGTGAAGAGAGGAAGCATAAATCTTTTATTAGAGTTTGTGTTGAGGTTGAGGTGAGTAGCCTCTTACCTAGTTCTTTGCCCTTGCTTATTGACGAGAAGTTTACCATCAATGTAATTGATGAGTACAACTGGGTACCAGTTAAATGCATTGATTGTAATGTCTTTGGTCATAGCCCTATGACATGCCCCATTAAGGCAGCTGAGTTTCAAGCTAAAAAGGCAAAGGATAAGGAAAACAAGAAAATGAGATTTGAGGCCGAGAACAAAGAAGGCTTTCAAGTTGGTAACAAGAAGAGTGTGATCTCCAAGAACAACGAGCATCAAAAAGGAAAAAGAGTTGAGAAGAAAGATGGTTGGGAATATCTCAAATACACCGCAAAGAAGAGTGCTAGTATTAACAATGTTGGTATTACTGCTTTTATTCCGGTTGACCTCACTGAGGAGATTGAAGTGATGAATGAAAATCCTCCTGTTAGCAACATCAAACAAGGGGATTTGGCTAGATCTGTTAGCTTTAATAAGTTGGCTTCATGCTCTAATTCGACTAGAGCATGTTTTGGACTTAATGAGAAGGCTAAAGAAGCTAAAACTCTAGAGAGACAAAGGGCTAAGGAGGCTATGGAGGAAGAGAAGACAGAGCAACTTGCAAAAGACATGACTATTTTCTTTCCCACTTAGTTCTTTGGGTTTATTTTTACCTGTGGGTATTTATGTTGCGTTGTTCAATTTGTTGCCCCTAAGGGGGCTATTGGTGTTTTTAGTTTAGTTGGTAGTCCTTGTGACTTGGCATCCAGATGTTAGGCTCTTCCTCCCTCCCAGTTGTTCTGTTGGAGTTGGGGTAGTTGTCCCCATCTTATACTAGTTCCGTTTTTTCTTTATTTTATAGGGGGGTCCTTCCAACCCCAGCTTACCTTCCAAAAAAAAAAAAAAAAAAATTAGAGATTTTTTTTTGCTTTTCTGACTTACAAGGACCTGCTGCCGTAGGATATGTTGTAATGTGTTATTCGAGATAACAATGATATAGGTTAGATCTCATCAGTTTAAGGTTTCAAGCCAACCAAAAACAAAAACAAAAACTCAGAACCTTGTACACTGCCTCCATTTCCAGTTTCAGTTTTATACTCATTCTCACAGGTAAGTCTCTAAGTCTCTATCTCTGTAATACTGTAGGTTTTAAGGGTTGTGATTAGTGTAGATATTATATCTTTTAAAAACTGCGGTATTGATTCACATCTATGTATTTTTGGATACACCGAAAATGTTGGTGATCAGAAACATTTTCAGTGCTTTAGGATATTGCTTACATTTAGATTAACTAAGCTTTCCTCTCACACATGAATCTAATGGTTGGTATGTGTCTAAATCATCAGATCACAAATATTTCCATTATCGTGAACTTTTATCTTAAAATCTCATGCTGTTTGGTTCATATCTTCTTCTTTTTTGAAAGGCAAGCCGGTTTTATATAGGGATCCGTAACCCTGAGTTTCCAAGGGGTTCATATCTATGTATCCCATTTTAAATTCTCGTCTTGTGTATCTATTATTGCAGGTACTCATTCTGATCTTTATCACTTGAATTTCTGCACAGAAAAGAGATGCGTTGGAGTTGCATTTCAGGTACTCAACATCTCAGGAAATAGTGTTCTACACATTTTCGATCCTCATGCACAAATTATAGGAATTGTCACTTACAGTTTAACCTCATTGTCACCTCCCTCACCACTTACAAAACAGAATAAAAATATAATGTCGAACCTCTTGAGGCTACCCGAAGACATCCAGATCGCGATCCTTTCCAAGGTTCAAGCAAAAACTCTTGCATGGTGTAAGTGTGTATGCAAACCATGGTGCCAATTGATTGATAATCCTTCTTTCCTTCAAATGTACGTCGATAGTGCTAACACTAGAAACCCCAAGATTCTTATCTCCAAAATATTTGGGACAGATATATATTCTTTATGCTCTAAGGTACATGAATACGATCCTATAAAGCTCCATCTGCCCTCTCAGATAAAAAATGGACAAGGTTGCTCCGTTGGAGGCCGTCCATACAATGCAAAAGTTATAAATGGTTCTTGTAATGGAGTAGTGTGTATATCGAATCGGACAGTCTGTTATTTGTGGAATCCCACTACCAATGAACATGTTAAGCTTCCTCATGCACGATTCGGTTCCTTCACTTTTTGGGGTAATATACAAAATTCTGCGATCTATTGGGGCCAATGCAAGAGATCCTTTGGCCTGATTCTCTGTCGGGTGAATATAGATGCTATGAGTTGTGTGTACTTGATGGGTGCCTTTCTATGTTTTGCGAGTATGGATATAATAGTGTGTTGTGGACAATGAAGGATTATGGGGTAAAGGAGTCATGGACCAGACTGTTCTCCATTTACTTACCTGCTTGTTTGGATTTCACAACGGTATCATTTGTACGAGAAAGTATTGAGTTTCATCTGCGATCTATTGGGGCCAAAGCAATGTTGTGTGAACCTCAAATTCGGCATTTTTGTAGTCTACGTATTAACTCTTTGTTCAACAGCAGATGTGCATATTTTACTTATGTTGACGCTTTTACTTCAATTGCCTCACTTATGAGTCGCAGTCGAACATAGCATCAACAAGACAGGGATTTAGAAGATGAAGAAGAAGAAAGCCGTTGAACAAGACTATCTAATATAAATTTGTCGCGTTTTGTTTATTTTAGTTGTAATTTTGCCAATGAAAATTATTTATAAATAAACGATGTTTGGTAGTATTATTGTTGCCTAAGACATTAGAATTTCAGTCAGAACTCCATACAGAGATCGTGACTTGCATAAACCTTGACTGGTATTCGCCTAATGTGTTACCCTTATATCCCTAAGAGTGCCACAACGTTTTTGGTGATACACTTGTTCTAAGCAGAATGACATCGGAATGTGAAATTGAGACGAGTATGGAGGTTTCATCCTCAATCTACATTTTAATTGTATCAGTGTTTTGGGTTACAATCGAGTTAAATGTAAAATTTCCTAATTCATTTGATATGGATGTCATCCAAGCTAGAGCTCCAAGTTTTGATGACTAATGCAAAAGGTGGCACCTACCAAAACAACCTTCAAAATCATCTCCCCATAAACTGTGTAAAAACCATTCAATAAGGGTTAGAAACACATAACCCATCAGTACCTTAAACTCCCTAGGAAGTTTGGAGCTTGGACTCTCTTCAAGTACAAAAGCACTAGCTCCATGACCTACAAGAGAGCCTTTCGCTTGTGCGGAACTTGAAATCAACAGTTTGTGCACTAGCTATAAACATTTATATAGATGATCTATGTCTAGATGATATTACTAGAGAAAGAGTTTGTTCCGTATTTTTTCTTCACTAGAAGTATCCAGGCCACATGCCAGACCATCAATTCCCGACTAGATCCTCTAGGGCTCGTGCAATAGCCTGCAAACCACACAATCCAGGCAAGCCGACACAAGGCCGACAAGGCCGATGTGCTCGTACCAACATCTAGGGCTTGTGCTTTTATAAGTGTGTATGTAACCCTTTGTGCGAGTTGATTGATAATCCTTTTTTTCATCAAATATATGTCGATAATGCCAATAGTAATAACCCTAAGGTCCTTATCTCCAAAGGAGTCGGCATCTATTCCTTATACTCTAGGGCATATGAAGACGATGATCCAATGAAGCTTAATCTGCCCTCTCGAATAAAAAGGAAAAGCAAAAGAGGTCGCCTCGTTGTAGATTATAATTTAAATAAGCTAGTTGTGAATGGTTCTTGCAATGGGGTTGTGTGTGTAACGAATAGGGCAGACTGTTATTTATGGAATCCCACTACGAATGAACATGTCAAGGTTCCTCATGCACCATTCGATCCCGTTGTGCCTGAAAAGGTGAAGTTGCTGGATCCAGTGACTAAAGAATTTGTGAAGACTCCTTATGATCCTTTTTATGAACCAGTTACTACATTTGGGTTTGGTTACGATGCCCGTACTGAGGATTACAAGGTGGTAAGATTTGAATTTGATTTTACTTGTAAGCTTGTAGCAAAGGTGTACACGGTGGGGATGGACTCATGGAGAACTATCAACATCTCGCCAATATTAGGTAGATATCTTCTACTTTCGTCTAAAGGGGTACCACAAGTTAATGGAGCTCTCCACTGGACGGGTGAATACATCTCTGAACCTCCGTCATTCTTTACTTCTTAGACTTCTTTTAGTCGTAAATTACCAGGTCGTATCATATTTTTTGATTTGGAGCACGAACAAATCCTTGAAATCCCTTGGCCAACCGTATAAATCCTATAAAGTTGTGCCAACCGTATAAATCCTAAGATCCTTATCTCCACAAGGTGGTCATCCATGTATTCCTTATACTCCAAGGCATATGAAAATGATCCTATAAAGTTTGATCTGCCCTCTCAGATAAAAAGCGAACAACAGCGCATCAGAGGTCGCATCATTGTAAATGGTTCTTGCAATGGGGTAGTGTGTATAACGAATCGTGTAGACTGCTATTTGTGGAATCCAACTACCAATGAACATATGAAGGTTCCTCATGCACCATTCAATCTCATTAATGGTACTGAAGATTTTCTTTATGACCCTTTTCTTGAACCAGTTACTACATTTGGGTTCGGTTACATTCCTCGTACTAGGGATTACAAGGTGGTAAGATTTGAATTTGGCCGTATGCCTGGAACGAAAGTTTACACAGTGGGGATGGACTCATGGAGAAGTATCATCCCACCAAAATTAGGTGAATATGTTTTACTTGCATATATTTGGGTGTCACAGGTTAATGGAGCTCTTCACTGGACGGGTACACATATCCACATCCCCCTCGTCCCTGAACCTCTGCCAAATACTTACGTCCCTGTACCTCCTGGTGGTTTTCTTTCTCCTGACTGCGCTACAGGACTGCCAGGTTATGCTGCTAATGCTACTCCTTACATTTCTATACCTGAGCCAATTGATTGGTTTCATTGTACTCCTATTAAGAGAGAACTACCAGGTTGTATCATATCTTTTGATTTGGAACACGAGATATTCCAAGAAATCCCTTGGCCTGATTCTCTCTCTGGTGAATATAGTTGTTACGATTTGTGTGAACTTGATGGGTGCCTTTCTATGTTTTGCGAAAATGAGAGTAACCGTGTGTTATGGATGATGAAGGATTATGGGGTAAAGGAGTCATGGACCAGACTATTCTCCATTGATGTACCTCCTCATTTGGATTTCACGAGCTTATCATTCATATAAGAAGATATTGAGTTTCAACTGCAGTTTGTGTGTCAATTGCTACTCAACAAGAAGCTATTACGACTGCATCCAACGTCGTGAAAACACTCCTACTTAAGGAAATGTCGTTTTATGTTTACAACTTAATGCACAGTTACTCAAATAGGACATTTCTTACAAGCCACATAAATTTGTTGCAAATGCCACAAAATGCCACAAAATGTCACGCTAATTGTCACGAATGTGTTAGTGATAATTTACGATAAACCTGGTCTTCATAACCAAAAACTGCAACCTCTGAAAGGATGGTTCCCTCTGAAACTACAAGTTCGCGAAATAAAATAAATGTTAACTTGTAAATGAAGAATGGACCTCCCCGGTTATCTTTTTCTTTGAAACTTTTGATTGTCATACAATCAAGTGAATTAACTCAAGTTATTCAACTAAGTAAGTATTACGTGTAGGCGAGTAGAAGATATATAGTTGAGCAGACATTGAAGGAAGAAACTAAAATGGAGAAATAAAGTCTTTCCTTCTTCACCAAAACCTGAATATGTGTCAGCTCTAATGAAAGACTATAGTTTTGTGTTAGAAAAGTTTCTAACAGAGTAGGCAACCTACCTAAACCATTACAGATTACCCCCAACTCCATTAAAATTATGGGCATAATTGCACTAAAATACCCTTCAAGTTAAAAATAATATGCAAAACAGAATATTTATTTTTGTGACGCGTACAATGACCCTTATATCCGTTAAGACAAAGAATCACCGACTACGCCTTCTGATTTCTCTCTTGATGAACATTTTGAGTAGTTTGTTACTTTCACTGAGTATTCACATTACTATTCGATTTTAATGTGTCATTTGTTTGATATAATTTGAGATAGAGGTCATCCAAGCCATGGTTCCAAGTTTTGATGATTAACACGAAGAGCGATTAAGGTTTAAATGCAAAAGGGCATCAGGGTCATTAACTCACTGCATTTAGCAAAAGTCATAGGTTCAAAGCTAACATTGACCTAAGACTGAGAAGGAAAACACATTGTTAAAATTCTAATTTGCACCATTTTGAGTGGCATTTGCCTAATACACTTCTCGCCTTATATACCCCAACACCCCCTCTTTCAACCATTCCACAAACACAAAAGATATGGGCAGTTTTTACGGATGTTTCTCTCTTATGCTTTTCTTTTTCCTGGCTTTGCCTTCGATTGCCAGACGGGAGAACCAGTCCATTGATCTGTCAGGCCGTGAGGAGTTTGTAGAAATGGCAGGTTATGGTGAAGAGAAGCTCTCCTCTGTGGTTGTAACCGGTACTGTCCTTTGTGAAACTCGTTTAGATAGTGAAGTTTGTGCACTGCCCGTATCAGGTTAGTGAAACTAGAAGGTTTTTTTCATTAATTCCGATTCTTGGCCTTTGTTTCTAGTCTAATATTTATTTTGGGATTTCTTTTAGGTGCAACTATGGCAGTTTCATGCAAGATTTCAAGGAAAAGTATGAAGTCGAGTTGGGCTAAAACAAAAACAGACGAGTACGGAGAATTCATTATCGATTTGCCTTCTCACCTCCATGCATTAACGGACCTGCACAAGAAATGCAGCGTTAGGGTTCTTCGGTTACCAAAAAAGTCTCCATGTTCGCATGCTTTTATCAGACAACAGAGAAAACTCAAATTATCATCAGTGGGGAATAACATTCGCGCTTATATGACTGATGACATAAAATTCCAGTCCCCATACACAGACTAAGCTGCAGGTTGTGGTGATCAATAACAGAAGGAGGAGGACCTCATAATGATAATCAAGCTTAAGTTCGCGGAGAGTAAAATCATGACTCTCAGTGAAAAAAAAAATTATAGAAGAGAAATCTTACATGTAAATGTATGTTTGCGTTACATTTTTGTACCTACATCCATATATGTATACACTATACAAGGTTGAGATCCATGGGATCGTTAATATAAAAAAAAATTGCGTATAATTTTACCATTAACTCGTATGTACATTAGAATCAACTATGATACGTATGCATTTCTTTCTTTTCTGTGTCATCCTAGGCTTTTGGGACATACCTATGATACTTAAGCAACTGCCCAACACTTCAAGCTTTATGACTGCATCTGCAAAGCCAATATAACATCAATGAGAAAACGTTACTTTTACTACAAGAAAACATGATAAACTGAAACACAAATTTTAAGTAGTACCGCTGTAAAGACAAACTAATGCGAATCAACTATTAGAAGAAGCAAATCAATCAAGTGAACACAGGAAATATTGGTGGATGTCAAGTTGTTTTGCTAAATGTGGTCTGATAAATTTATCTATCATGCATATGTTAACTGATCTCCTTAATGATCCCTCTTTTATCTTTTTCTCGTGTTATCCTCCTCTATGCATTTTATATTAATCATGCCTCGCCACCCAACGCCATCAACTACCGCGCCATTTCAAACCAACAGGCAACCAAATATTCTTCAGGGTTGACGTGGCTTAAGCCCCTGCATCCCTTGTCTTACTATATTTCTTCTCCTCTATGTGCCCTCCACTTTAAAAGCAACTACGAGAAAGATAGCGGATGGGAATACCGGGCAACCTTTGTCTTCGTATGTTCCTTCTACTCTATATGCACTCCAACACTTGAAAAGAACAATTAGTGGTGAAGGACGGCGGATGGAAATATCGAAAGCAAAAAACCGTTTAAAATCATGACTTTATCCTCACAAAATTTCGGAGTTTCAATACTTCTAACTCCCATCCCCGTTTAATATCGAAAGCTAAAGACTGTGTACTCCTCCTTAACCAATGTGAAGGCCGCCGGTCCTTGGACGCAAGGAGATTTATTGATTAGTAGTTTTTGGCAATGGATATAAGTCTGATTTTGTACATCGGATAAGCTAAACCAAATCAAACACCGCCTTTTCTTTCCTCTATAAACCAAAAATGCACCATAATGGCCATCATGAATTACAAATGGTTTCTGCAAACCATGTATAACGCAATACTTCCCAGTGAGTAAGTCGCAGGCACCTATGAAAGCGCCATATTGATAAAATGCAATGTTATCTATGACAACAGCTTCTTTGGCCAATGGAGGAAAAACATAATTCTCCACCTCCCACCAGCTTTTAGGCAACCTGTGGTTGACAACCTCCACGAAAGATAAATATTTCCTCCGTCAGGTGGAGCCTTGACGGGTGACCACATATCTTCAAAGGGCTCGTACACTACAGCCAGCCCACGGTGTCATTTCTTTACTGGATGCAGCCGAAGAAAATTGTTTCCTATAATAAAAATCTCCAAAAAGATAAATATTTCCACGAAAAACTAAGGGCATAGGGTCTATATCCGCTTGTCCATCCCAGGAACTGATGCGGCAATGGATAGCTTTTCATCTTCAAGATCATAAGCATAGACAGCGGGATAGTGAAGAGCACGAAACTGGCCACCAATAATATATACTTCCAACGTGTGAGCCAAAGGTACAATGGTAGAATATGCAGGGAAATGCATAAAAGATTGTTTTAGTTTAACGGAAATTTCACACTCCACTTGCTTGTTAAGGGCAAATGGATCAATCTTATAACAAAAAAAATCATGAGTTGGTCCGGAAAAACGTTTGTAGTTATTAGTAAAAACATAGATCAATTCATGAACTTGCTCCTCCTCTTCTTCTTCAACCCCACCGTCCTCTCGCTCTCTCTTACCTTCTACTCCTAGGTTTGCCATCTTTCTATTCTTCTCAGCGCAGTTATCTCTTAAGACCTATCAAAATAGAAATTTGCAAACATCGCATATCAACGCATCAAAAAACACACACATGGCGAAGATACATATTAAGTATAGGGAGAAATGGCAGCATACACGTATAGGGAGAAAAATTATGTACCTTTTTGTTCACCTTGCTCTTCAAACTCAGAGAGAGAGAGAGAGAGAGAGAGAGAGAGAGAGAGAGAGAGAGAGAGAGAGAGAGAGTTTGGGTTGGGTTTGTCAACTCAAACCCAAACCCAAACCCAAACTTTTGGCCTCCCACCACCCTGACAAAATGGGTTTGGGTTGGGTGACTTGGCACGAGCCAAACTGAGTTTGAGGAGCTCAAACTCAAAAAAATGAGTTTGGCGTACTTTTGATTACCGCCGCGTTTAAATATTTTTTATTGATTTTTTATTGCTGTGTGAGAAGTAAAGAATACCGCGCGGACTAAAGATTACCACCGCAGACTAAATTTAAAAAAAATAAAAATACAACTGGCATTCACTGCTGGAAGGGGTAGAGTTTGAGTTGGGTTTTTTGTGGGCCAACTTGTCAAAGCCCGCACGTAAACCCAAACTTGCTGCTAGAGAGGCGGTAGATTGTTTAGGGTTTTCCGTGTGTCTCATGTGCCCGACCCATAAAGTGTGTTTCATGTGCCACTTAGGGATGGCAATGGGCCCCATTCCCGTTTAAGTTTCTCACTCCCATCCCCGTCACCAAACCCGTTTAAGTAAACAGAGATCTCCAAATCTGCCCCTCTATTACAATACTAAGTCCCATCCCTGCCCCATTTAACTAATAAAATTATTTTTTCAATAAAATTTATTTTATTTAGGTTTTTAATTACCTATGTAAAGGGTAATAACAATAAACTATTTAAATAGGGGGGGGGGGGGTACGGATTTTTTGAGACAATACCAAATCCGCCCCGTTCCTCCACGGATTTTTATAATGCATCCCATACCCGGTTAGCACATCCCAAACCCGCCTCGTTCAGAGCAGGGCGGGGCGGATCCCCACCGGGGTGAGTCAAATTGCTATACCTAGTGTCACTCCTCTCACTTGCGAGCTTTTTATAGGGTAGTTCTGCTGCTCTGTTGCAATGGGCAAATTTATGGGGGTCACGCTAGGCGGTCCCCCCCCCCCCTAAAAAAATTGCTTTAAAGAAAATTATATGTAACTTCTTCTTTGTTCCAATAACATCTAGGAAAGTTAGCTCAACCGGTAAAGTGTGGAACACCTCTTACCAAAGTTTAGACTTTAATTCTTGTAGTTGCCAATTTGTGGCTCTTGTTTCAATGTTTTTTTGATAATTGTGTGTGTGTGTGTGTAATTCTGGCAAAAAGTTTAAATTTTATTGGCAATAGAGAAAATAAGAATTCTAAGAAGAACATACACAAACAAAACCCCAACAAATGCTATAACACCAAGTGCTGAAGACGAGCCAAATAGGATGACACCCCTACTCCCAAGAGATTTCTACAGTTCTAATTAACCTCTTCTAGATTTATAATAAACCACGCTTAAGGAATCAACAGATTGTAGATTGCAGGATCCGGGTCATTTGCAGGTTAATAAGATACTATATAATTAGTTGAGTTTTAAGCTTAGAATATCTTTGAATACCCCCCCTTTTTTTTGTGTACTGAATCTTCGAGCTTTAGAAGGTGCTCAAAGGTTATCAGAGCTTCTCAAGGGTGGGTGGGTGTGTATGGGGGGGGGGGGGGGGGGGGGGAGGGAGGGGTGATCTCAATCCCTCTACGATAGCACTCCTCTCCTATTTATAGAAGATAGGAAAGGTAAGATCAATATAGAGAGGTTAAATTACAAGTGTATCCTTCTTTACAAGTTGTCTTGCACTAGAGTTGGCTGCCTTCGACCAGGAGCTATGCTGAGCTGAATTGAGGCGCTGGTTGAAGCTTTAGTAGATTCGAGGGTAGGCTTGCTGTGACTCTGTTAGATTTGTAAGTACGGTAGGCTTCGAGCTGCTCGGGAGTCTTCGAGTATCTAGTCTGCTCTCAAAGGTTGCAAGTAGGCTATTACATTCGCCCCCTCTCAGCTGAGACCTCAAAAAAGATTGAGTATAGACTGGTTGAGGGTTCTAGCTTAAAAGCTATTTGCATGGGAATTTGGAAGTTTGACTATTATTATTGCACTAGTTACCGAGATCATTAATTGTTGATTATGCTAATTGTGATAAGCCATCAGTGAATAGTCTCTAATCTATGTTTGGGTTCCAAGGGTCTGATTGTTCGGTTTGGCCTTCTAAGATGTCATCTTCATACTCTTCCCAATCGGCGTCGTCTACTGGGAAGTCTGCTAGGAAGTTGATGACTGCTTGGCCTTTCTCAGATATCTTCTTCTCGAAGGTGATATCATGTTTCCTGAGGTAGACGGGCCATTGTTGTCCCGTTTTGATTTACCTTTCTTGGCTAGTACCTCTCTGAGGGGGTAGCTTGTGATCATACTTATGCGGTGTGCTTGAAAGTATGGTTTGAGCTTCCTCGATGTGTAGATGGAGTTGAGTAAAAGATTTTTAAGTTTGATATATCTGGTTTCGGCCGAGGTCAAGGTTTTGCTGATGAAGTATACGGGCTTTTCGCTGCCTTCATCTATACGAATAAGAAATGAGTTTAGAGATTCGTACGTGACTGTGAAATAGAGTGATAGTAGTTTGTCTTCAAATGCTCATGATTGGAGGTTGGTCGAGGTAGGTTTTGAGTTCTTAGAAGGCTTGCTCGCATTCTATTGTCCATTCGATATCAGGGTTTTATTTTGTGGCTTTATGGGCGCCTTGACCGGGCAGTAAAGAGAACAACCATTTGCACCTGTCCGAAGATTTTGAAATAAAGCGATTGAGGGCGGCTATTTTACCAGTGACCTTTTTCATGTCTTTCTTCATTCTGGGGGATGGCATGTCAATTAAGGCTTGAATTTGGGTATGGTCAATCTCGATACCTCTCTTATTGATGAGGTGTCCGATTTTGAGATGTCGATTAAGTTTAACAGTTATTATTGCGCTAGGCGCCCCCCCCCCCCTCCTCCTAAACGTATATTATGATATAGTCTGGCTGGGCCGACCCGAACTGGGTTCGGGGTGTCCCACCGACTCCTAACCTTAAGTATGTGGGATATAGTTTTAGAGAAATATCTAGCATCCAATATGTACATCCCTATTCGGGTTGTCCTCTGTTGTAACTTGTTATTATCAAATCAAAAAATGTTATTTCTATCTCGCTTTTCTCTCTATATTGTGTTTTGTATTGTGTGTGCACGATCGTGATTATTAGAACGAGAGATTATTTTTGTTCCTTTATTATTAACATCTTTGCTTGGAGCTTTTTGAGCTAAATTTTGCATCTTCATTGTTTTTCTATTTATTGGATTATTTATCATTACAGAAAGCCATAATTCGATAAACATCCTTATTTTTTTCGTTTAAGTTGATATTAATTGTTAGATCTCATGTCTAGGGAGTAAATTTGATTAATATCGCAATATTTTTCGGAGCTTTTCCCTTATAAAACCATATTTCGACCCTCTTGGAAGGTCTTTTACAACGGTATTTGGGAATGTTTTACCTATTATTTTTTAGTGAAAATATTTTTGTTGTAAAGCCTAGCCTTCCGAAGGGGAATAAAGCCTCTATCAACGTCAAAAACGCCGCCAAACAGGCTAGTTTTCGGCCAAAACCCTAGCATCGACTGAGGTTTGACGAGCCGTTGACGTAGCATGGGCCACACAGCCTGACGTAGTAGTGTAAATCGTTGACGTGGAAGGGCCCATAACAACTAACGTGGTTTGGTCACTGGCTGACGTGGCTGGGCCCACCACAACTAATTCGACACAGACCACTCGTCAACGTGGTAGGGTGATAGGTCATTTTATAAGGTCAATCAATAATCCCACTTAATTTAGGTCATTTTATAAGGTCTATCAATAATCTCACTCAATATTAGACTCATGCATTATACACGCGACATGTACAATCAGCATTAACACCTAGACCACGAACTGATAAAGAACGTGAATCGAGCACTACAACAAAATATGAACAAGTCAAAGACACATCTCTCCCCCCAACTAACAATTACATATTCAACTACCACTTACCTCATTATCTGGAGAACGTGCTTCTACGCGATAACGAATTGCAGGTAAGGTCTATATAAAGAAAAGGTTTCAGAGAAGATAGGGACGAGAATTTAGAGATTATAACATAGGATTTTCTAGATTCTAAACACCATAAGAATTTTTATTTCAAGATCAAACATTTCTAGTTCAAGAGATCACTTGTAATAAGATATCAGCCTCAAACAATAAAAATTACAGTTACTAAACCCTCAACTCGAGGTCGTGGTTTTTTACCTATTCAAAGATTTTCCACGCTAAATCACTTATGTCATTTCTAGTATCATACTAATTTTTGTTACATGTGCATTTAGTATAAGATCTAATTTCGAGCTGCGAAATTAAGCCATTACAATATATATTTCATGAAACTCGTTTCATAAATTGAGTGATTCTAGTTCTAGTAACCATTCCCGTCATTCATTGGTCCAGCAAACTTAATTCATCTAATTATTTTGCTTTCGTCAACATCACATTTAAATCTTCCAAGCCTTCTTTTTTCTTTTTTCTTTTTCTTTTTGTATTTAAGCTCCCAAGCCTCTTTTAAGGAGAATCTTGGCAACCTACCTAAACCATTACATATTACCCCCGAACTCCATTAAAATTATGGGCATAATTGCACTAAAATACCCTTCAAGTTAAAAATAATATGCAAAACAGAATATTTATTTTTGCGACGCGTACAATGACCCTTATATCCCTTAGGACAAAGGATCTCCGACTACGCCTTCTGATTTCGCTCTTGACGAACAGTTTGAGTAGTTTATTACTTTCACGAGTATTCACATTACTATTCGATTTTAACGTATCATTTGTTGATAAAATTTGAGATGGAGGTCATTCAAGCCAGGGTTCCAAGTTTTGATGATTAACACGAAGAGCGATTAAGGTTTAAATGCAAAAGGTCATCAGGGTCATTAACCCACTGCATTTAGCAAAAGTCATAGCTTCAAAGTTAACATTGACCTAAGACTGAGAAGGAAAACACATTGTTAAAATTCTAATTTGCACCATTTTGAGTGGCATTTGCCTAATACACTTCTCGCCTTATATACCCCAACACCCCCTCTTTCAACCATTCCACAAACACAAAAGATATGGGCAGTTTTTACGGATGTTTCTCTCTTATGCTTTTCTTCTTCCTGGCTTCACCTTCGATTGCCAGACAGGAGAACCCGTCGATTGATCTGTCAGGCCGTGAGGAGTCTGTAGAAATGGCAGGTTATGGTGAAGAGAGGCTCTCCTCTGTGGTTGTAACTGGTACTGTCCTTTGTGAAACTCGTTTAGATAGTGAAGTTCGTGCACTGCCCATATCAGGTTAGTGAAACTAGAAGGTTTTTTTCATTAATTCCGATTTTTGGCCTTTGTTTCTAGTCTAATATTTATTTTGGGATTTCTTTTAGGTGCAACTATGGCAGTTTTATGCAAGGTTTCAAGGAAAAGTATGAAGTCAAGTTGGGCTAAAACAAAAACAAACGAGTACGGAGAATTCATTATCGATTTACCTTCTCACCTCCATGCATTAACGGACCTGCACAAGAAATGCAGCGTAAGGGTTCTTCGGTTACCAAAAAAGTCACCATGTTCGCATGCATTTATCAGACAACAGAGAAAACTCAAATTATCATCTGTGAGGAATAACATTCGCGCTTATACGACTGATGACCTAAAATTAATTCCAGTCCCCATACACAGTCTGAACTGCAGGTTATGGTGCTCAATAACAAAAGGAGGAGGACCTCATAGTGATAATCAAGCTTAAGTTCGCGGAGAGTAAAATCATGACTCCTAGAGAAAAAAATTATAGAAGAGAAATCATACATGTAAATATATGTTTGCCTTAATATTAAAATTTGTTGCGTATAATTTTACCATTAACTCGTATGTACATTAGAGTAAATAGTAGTCGAAGTATTCTCCAATATATGTTTGCTCACATCTCCCCTTTGAAAAGACAATTGTTTTCAAAATGGCTTAGAAGTTTTCAAAATGGCTTATAATTGTGTTTCATAAAGGTTTGCTCCCCCTACCGGGGATTAGAGCATCTTTACCAGCGCGCCTGGCGCTTAGAGCTTGCCAGGCGAGCCTGAAAGCAGTCTTAAACTACAAATGTTGTCGCAATGCCTTGCCGTTTGAGCTCAAGATTAGAAGTATCGAGACCCATAAGCTCTCCATTAACGGAGCTCGAAACTTGTCTGACAAGCTCAAAAATCATAAGTTCTAGGCATTGTTGGAGACGGTCTTTTACTCTACCTCGAGATTCACAATATTATCTTAATTAGAAGGGGGTGTAGTCCTCTTAGATCTAGGGCATATTATAGCGAGATGAGAAAGGGAGAGAGTACCAGACGACCGCAAACCTTCATTGTTCCTCAGGAGCACTCCAACCACACAAAATATAAATCTCAAATCTTCCCGCGCTTCTCAACTCTCTGTTTTCTTTCTGGAAATTATTTTCCATCAAATTGAGGAAAACCAAAACGAGTTTTTCCTCCAAAGAAAGGTAAATATTTGTTTCTCTTCATTTGGGCATTCAATTAGAGTTTTTTTTTTTTTTTTCTTCACTTCATATATTTAGCTTAGTAATCATGTTATGTGTGGTTAGTCGAAAACATAGGAAAATAAAATGAATTCCTGGAAAACCAATTTCCTGAATATTGATCCAGATAAGTTAGGTGTGTTTGGTTGGTGGGAATGGGTTTCCATGAAATCTGTTTTCCACCGTTTGGTTCGAGATGGAAAGTAATAGGTGGAAAATGGGTTTTCCATGGTTTTTGAAAATAGAATAACATATGAAAACCCGACTTCATTATTTTTCGTGCTCAACCAAACAATGGAATTTAGTTCATTGGCAGAGGCGGAGCCAGAGATATTGATGAGGGGGTGCTGGGGGTTCGGGGCGGGCCTCGCGGGGGATAAAAAAATCGAGCAATTAAAAGGGTATTTTAGTAATTTTGTATACAAGTTAGAGAAAGAGAGGAATGGGAATCATTTTTAGGCTTAAAGATTCAGCTTTGAGGGGCGTTAAATCCCTTAAGTTCATTTACATTTTTAATTTTATTTTTTTTGGAATTACACAAAGGGAAAAAAATCCCAAAAAAAAGTCCCCCCAAAATCCGCCCCTGGTTCATGGAATATGGGTTTTCCACCGTTTTGATGAAAACCATGGAAAACCAGATTTCATGGAAATTCAGTTCGCCATTTCCGTTGTTTTTCACGAACCAAACACACCCATTGAAAATAGAAAACTCGGACCGTGAAAATCAAGTTTAGTTTAGATTGGTGATTTATTCACTTTTGTATGTCATTGTATCGTTGTAGTTTTTCTGCGTAGGATTAGGGAAGGATATGGACAGCACAAACCAGTATGATTCATTGGATGATAATGATGCAACATTTGAAGATATTCCAGAGTGCGAAGATACTTGTATTGGAGAGCAACTTCCTTCGTCAAAGGGTTTATTTGCACCTGTTGATCTCACATTTCCCAAGCCATTTGTTGGGATGGAGTTTGACTCACTTGATAAAGCTTATCTGTTTTACAATGAGTATGCTAGCATTGTGGGGTTTAGCATACGAAGAGCTAAAAATCGTAGATCGAATATTGACAAAGAACTGTTGTTTCAGCGTTTTTGTTGCTCAAAAGAAGGTCATCGAAGAAAAAGGCGTGAAAGTGATGATGGGACAAGAGTTAAAGATGGGGTTACGGTGAAGGTGAGAAGACGAAATGTACGGTCCATAAGAGTTGGTTGTGATGCTAAGTTAGATGTAAAAAGATTGACAGATGGTAGATGGGCTGTGCAGAAATTTGATGAGGAACATAATCATGAATATGCAGACCAAGGAGAAAAACATTTGTTGAGGTCTCAAAGACGCATAAATTCTATCAGAGGGCAAGGTGATGGCATGGATGTAAGCATAAGATCCAGACGGGTGATGTCCTACTTTACTGGAGTAGATGGTAAGAGCGAGGAAAAGCGAATGGTTCCTGAAAAAGGAGATGCAAAGGCTTTTCTAGATTATGCTGCACAAATGCAGATAGAAAATCCATCCTTCTTTTATGCCGTTCAAGCTGGTAAAGATGACCAAATGTTAAATTTCTTTTGGGCCGATTCCAGGTCAAGAATGGATTATGGTTACTTCGGGGATGTAATTTATGTCAGTACTTCATATGGAGCTAACAAGTATGGACGGCCATTTGCTCCAATTGTAGGTATAAACCATCACCTTCAACCTGTGCTGTTCGCTTCTGCAATACTTTTGAGTGAAACCGAGGACTCATTTGTATGGTTACTACAGACATTATTGAAAGCAATGCACGGACATCGGCCGGTCACGATAATTACTGATCAAGACGAGGCAATGGCAAAAGCAATTGAAAGAGTAATACCAGAAACCCATCACCGTTTATGTTTATGGAACATATTCCAGGATGCAGAGAGACAATCTGGTCACCTCCATGGTATAAGGGATGGTTTTAGTAAAGATTTCAAAACATGCATTTATGAATCCAACTGGTGCGACGAGTTCGACTCTAGGTGGGCTTGTTTACTCGAAAATTATAAACTCGGTGATGATGAGTGGCTTGATAATATGTACAGGAAACGGCACAAGTGGGTTCCAATTTATTCAAGGAACATCTTCTACGCGGACATGATGACAACTCAACGAGTTGAAAGTATAAACTCCTTTTTTAACGGATACCTCAGTGGACCACTCTCGCTTTGCGAGTTTTTAAAAGAGTACGAGAAGGCACTTACCCACAGACGTCAAGAGGAAATTAATGAAGACATTCAGTCCCGCGAGACAAGGCCTGTTTTGAAGTTGGATGTTCCAATGGAAGTACAAGCAGCCGATATCTACACGAGGTCAGTTTTTAAAGCGTTCCATAAAGAATTTTGTGAGAGTTTTAACTACATTGCTGAAGAAACTGCAAGAGTAGGGACTAATTGGACATATGCAGTTTCAAGGTGGGAAAGAAGTAGGACTTGCCTTGTTAATTTGAACTCTTGCGATAGTAGTATTCGAGTGATATGTGATTGTCAGAATTTCGAGTTCACAGGCATTTTATGTAAGCATATTTTCAAGGTCTTCACCGTACGAAACATTATGTTGGTCCCCGAGGTATACTTTATGAAAAGATGGACAAAAATGGCAAAGCTGGGGTCTGTTTTCTCCCAACGGGAATTGCAACCTGACCATCAGAACTCTCTGGCAGTGCGGTACAACAATCTGTCTCATTTATCTCTTAACTTTTGCGCAAAGGCTTCCATGTCTATTAATTCTTACCAAATTGCAAAACGAAATATGGAGATGATATTGAGGGAACTGGAGAAAGTATCTGAGGAGGAGGATATGAGTACTGTCCCTGAGTCTGATATTGATCACATCACTAATTTGCATTTTCCACTTGATATTGGGAATAATATTGGGAGCTCTGATCACCTTTTGAGCGAAGAGGATCAACCTTTATCCTCAGCAGACCAAGTCGCTTTGCATAATGCAGGAGTTGTAGATAAACGAACTGGTTTCTGGCTGCGTTTATGACGTTTCTGTAGAAAACATATGAATGTTGTCATGCTTCTTGTTTATCCATTTTCCAGTTAACTCTTCCTTTCCGTGTCTATTGTCTTTTATTTATTGTATACGAGCAATTGCGCATGGGTGCATTATTTTTTAGATTAAAGTTGGGGTCGAGTGTAATTATTTGATATATTACTTAATTTTGAATGTAAAGATATGTTGTTGGCTTTGCGTTTGAATATTTTCGAGTTTTGTAATGATTGTCTCCATTCTTGTGATATCTTATATTATAAACAAAAATAGATATATTTGGTAATGGCAGAATATACCACTTTATCTCCTAATGGTTAATGCATTTTGGTTTTCTTGAATTATTTGGGGGGAATGGTATTTGTTTTTTTTTGACAATGCTTACTCATTTGTTGATAGAGAATACAAACGAATCTATATATAACCTTTCTTTTTAAGAACCTGAAGATAGACCATTTTTAGTTTAGTACTCTAGTTTGTATAAAAACAAATTAATGGGAAAGTTTTGATGGACTTTGTAACTATTTGTCTTGTGTTTTGTAATATTTTAATGTAGCTCACTCAACTTGTTTAAAAACTGTTGTGTATATAATTTTGTAATCATTTAAATAGTGTTATTTGCATATATTGAAGGAACTTGATTGCTATTTGCTTAATCGGTATTGTTATCATCACCATTTTCTTACTAAGTGAATTGCCAAAAAAGAGCTAATCGGTAGAAATCACTACCCCAAAAACAGGTTTTGTTTCTAAAGTTACTAGGCATTTCAGTTTTTCGGCTACATCGGAGAAATTCATGGCAGTAGCTTGGTTGCATAAATCATTAAACACAGCTATATCATTATTATTAAATTTGCTATACTGAAGAAATAAAATATTTTATATTGAAAGATATATCAAGTTTCAATGTTCACAGACATATTAAGCTATTTCATAATCGCAACCGTAATTCTCTGTTGGACGAAAAAATAGTATGCGATTATGGAATATTGGTATGGTAAACCGGAATCGCATACAATTCTATTGAAGGTGCTCTAACGCATTACGGTGATTACAGTTGTGATTATGAATGTGGTATGGGGTGGGGATTGAGGATGCGATGATGATGAGACGTATATGTTTTCTTTAGTATGTATTGTTTTTTTTATCATGAGAAGAAAAAGTTGTATATGATAAAAAAAAACTGCAATCAATGATAATCACAACCATTAGAGAGAGATAGATATTGAAGATAAACAAAAAAACTGCAAAAAAAAATAGTATTATAGCTATAGTAAGGAAACTAAGATTATTGAAGTGAAACATGCTCTTTCTTATTATAGATGTAGTAAGGAAACCAAGATTATTGAAGTGAAACATGCACCTAATCACTCGTTAACAGCATTGCGAGAAGTGGGAATAAGTACCAAGTGGTTAGCCCTCGGCACAGTTTGGCCAAACCTCTCACTCATATATAAGTTTTTAGGAAACGTTCCTTCGGGGAGCTCCCAATTGAAACAATGCAAGAGTTGTGCAAGCACTAATCTAACCACTGTTAAACCCATTTGAATTCCAGGGCAACTCCGACGACCTGATCCAAACGGGATCAGTTGGAATTCACGCCCTCGTAAATCTATATTAGTACCAATAAACCTCTCAGGGTAGAATGCCTCGGTATTTTCCGACCAAGCATTAGGATCGCGTCCAATGGCAAAAATGTTTATAAGTATCTTCGACTTCTTCGGTATTAAGTATCCGTCAATCATGATTTCCTCAGTCGATTCATGGGGGACGGTCAATGGGGAAGCAGGATGAAGCCTCAGGGTTTCCTTCACAACCATATCCAAGTAACTCAACTTGGAGAAATCCGTCTCATCTACCAGCCTATTTCCAACTACATTTTGTAGTTCTTCTTGGACGCGGTTCATGACTCGCGGATGTCTCATTAGTTCCGAGAAAGCCCATTCGATTACTGTTGAGGATGTGTCCATCGCGGCTGCAAGCATGTCCACCATTATTGCCTTGACATTTTCTCGGTCTAGACCGTGTTTTTGGGACTCCATCAATGATAACATCACTTGGATGAAGACTGTATTTTTTGTAGCCCGTGTTTCTCTAGCGTCTCGTACATGTTCTTCGATGATCTCTTCAAGGTACTTGCCCAAAACCTTGCTAGTAGTCTTAAATCGATGATTTAGTCCCTGAAAGACGATATAACTTGTAATAAGCATAGTGGTTTTTAGTCATAGAAAAATATGCATTTTTGGGCATCGCCAAACTTTTTAAAAACAAATTGTTGTTGCAAAAAGAGTAGGAATGTCATGTCTCGGATATATGGGACATAATCAGCCACATTGAACGTTCCGGTTAGCCTTAAGGTCTCCTGGACTACGGGCTTGAAGTCAAACCGATCATCTTTGCTCCCAAACAACATTAGGAATGTCATGTCTTCCATGAGTGATTGCACCATAAAACTAAGATCTACCACCGTCTGAGCCTTGGCTGTAACTCTTAGCGACTTAACAAGATTTGATACCTCCTCTTTTCTCATGGGGCTGAAGTATTCAACCTTAAGATTAGTAAGAAGCTCTAAAGTACATATTTTACGAATGTTGCGCCAATACGGACCATAATGCAAAAATACCAAGCTATTGTTTCCATAAAACAAGCACTCCACAGCCTGAGCATTGGCGCGGCTAGCGAAAACTTCGTCATAAGTCTTGAGGAATAACTCAGCTGCTTGAGGAGATGAGACAACAACTGCAGGTACTAGACCAAGTCGTATGAACATGATTGAGCCATACTTCTTGGACAACCGGTGGAGACTACGGTGTGGAAGATCTCTCAACATGTGAAGATTGCCAATAACTGGTAAACCCATTGGACCCGGTGGCAATTTCCGAGAACACGAGGACCATAATAATCCTGCAAGGCTTACAAGAAGGACTAGAATCCAGAAAGACATTGCGTCTATATCTCTAAGATATGAAATTGTCCCCTTTGAGTAGCCTAGTTGTGATATATATAGACATTTACAATCATCATATGAATCATATATATTTCATGAAACTCGTTTCATAAAACTATTATCTTTCATAAAACTTGTTTTATAAAACTATTATATTAAAACTCGTGAAACTTGGTAAAAATAGCTCTTGTTAATTGATGAATCATGTTAATACAGTTTGTAGGAATCATGTTATAGTGTCTGCTTGAGAATTGGTAGTTAGAAATGCCCTGAGAACTGTGTCTCCATAATTCTGATTTAAGTTAAAACAAAATTGGTCTCGATTGCCATTGTTAGAGAACTTTGGCTCCATCGTTTGTGCGTTTATATATCTCCAAATGAAATGTGGCCAACATTGTAATTGTTAGAGATCAGAGATCGAGGTTGTGGATTTGATGGACTGCAACTCAGAAGATGAATAAGAAATCAGTGACTTTGAGGTCTAACAATACTTAGAAAAACCATATGAAGAAGTGAAAGCGGGAAAGTATATAGTGAAGAATGCGAATGGTACACTAAGATGCCCATTTTGTCTTGGGAAGAAGAAGCACGAATGTGCAGCAAGGACCTCATTCAACATGGCCTATGGTGCGGGTAAAAGTGATATTTTTGTCGGGCATTGCTTAGGACATGTGATATTTTTGCCGTTACATTTGCTTAGGGGATCTCCTTCAATCTAGCTTTAGCCATAGGATCAGCTGTCCAAGCGGAGTCTTAGAGCACTTCGCCAAGTTCAGTGCCTAGGTGGTATGCAGATATTCCTCGCCAAGTTCAGGTTTCGCATACTAGAGAAGGGTTTGGGGGTGAGTATGCTGAACCCCATACCCTTTTTGGATAGATTTTTTGCAAAAGTATGGTAAAACTTTAACAACATACTCTTCTGTTGGAGGTGAGCTTAAAGCAACTTCAATAGAGTGGTATGTTGTTCCTGTTTACCATACCGGTATTCTAGAATCGCATACTGTTTTGGTCCAACAACAAATTACGTTTTTTTTTCTTAGGCGCTTAACGGTTCTGTGCCTAACACGAAAAAGTCAAACGATATGTATTTTTCTTGGGCGCTGAACAGTTCAGCGCCTAGCGTCTGTTAATCATTCATTTCCCCTCGGACAACTGTATTAAAAAAGTTGTTGTGCGCTGAACGATTCAGCGCTTGGACAGCTGTACTAAAATAGTTGTTGGGCGCTGAACGGTTTAACGTCTAGGCTATATGCATATATTCCTCGCCAAGTTCAGGTTTTGCATACTTTGGAGGGGTATGGCGGTGAGTATGCTGAACCCCATACCCTTGTTGGATGAGTTTTTTGCAAAAGTATGGGAAACCTTAAGAGCATACTCTTCTGTTGGAGGTGCTCTTAATCTTTACCATTTTTCTTCTTCCGGTAGACGCTCTTTACAATTTTGTATTTGTATATACCGAAAATGCCCTGGTGTTCCCCTTTTAGGTGAACTCATTGTAATGGGCAAAAAAGTCTTTTTGTCTGTAAGAAACACTCTTAAAATTGCCAAATGAATTGTCATATATCAGTCTCCTTGCAAATCTGTCTTTTATTTCCTAAAATGCTCTCTTAGAGCTTTCTAGGGTTCCAATTTTCTCCCTCTTCCCATCCTAATTTCTCACAATAAATTTGGGGATTTCGAAAGATTCTAAAAATTAAACCTATTTCTGTAATTGGGGTTTGTCTAATTCGTGCCTTGATTTCAGAAATTTGGGGGTTTTATGCCCTAAATTTATTGATTCCATGATCATCTCTGCTCAATGGATCCATCTTCAATTCAGTGCTCCCCTTCAATCGAAGAAGAAGATGAATGGGGTAAGATTTGAATTTTATGTTTCTTATGTAAATTTAATTACTGCTACCAACTAATATGACTCAAAATAAAAATTACTGATTTTTTTTTTCCAAATTTAATGTACTATATGTAAATTATGAATTGGGTATGAAAAAATATAGTAAAAAAGTTATCTTTGATTTACAGTTTTTATTTTGATCCCAAAATGTTATAGTTCTTATGCAAATAAAAATATTGAGTATACATGAGTTTATAGGGTTGTTAGATGAAATAATGAGGTGGTGGGGGTGTTTTAATTGTTGTTATGATATTATTTATGTTAAACACTACTTTGCGGAAGCTAAATTAACCTGGATTAATACTGAGTTCTCTCAATTGTATAAAATAAAGGTCAGAAGACCTGGGGTTTACCCCGAACTCTACAATCTCTCACTCTAAGGCTAAGCCTTTTCTCTCACTGAAACCAACATTCTAAATAAACTAAGCTTAGGCTGTATTTTATAGGAGAAGAGACCTAGCACAAATAGAAACCCAAGCTAGATTCTAATTAGGAGACTTCCCCTAATTATAATGCAATTAAAGTAAATCACAAGAACTAAATAAGAGGGTGTGCACATGATGTACGAAACGTGTTATGCATACTCGTGGGTACGACCATGTGACTTATCAATTTATATCATGAGTTTTCAATATTTCGGTAAAATCCTTATAGAATGAAGATTTTGGGTTATACATTGTAGAACAACTAGTCAATCTCATTATGTTTTTACTTAGCATTCTCTGTGTTTAAGTATACAATTTTCGTTTCTGTTAAAGATTTTTGAATATGTTCAAGTTTGGGTGGATTCGTCTTTAAGGGATGACAAACGCCAAGCCCCTAAAAAAGCGCCAAAATGTGGATTGAGGAGTACCCCTAAATAATTATATGCGCTATAGGTTATGGTATAGTTTAAAAATTTTAAGATTTTATTTTGTCATCTCAATGGTTATGGTTCTTCCTGCGAAAGAAATATATGCGAATGAGAAAGGGGATTATGCAATAGCGCTAAGTAGTTGATTTTTTTCTTCTTGAATTCAGGGGTTGTGAGCCTCCTTTTGGTCATATATGGGATACTAGTTTTGGAATATTAAGGTGTTTTTGGATTTAAATGTAACATTAGTGGTGTATTATTGATATTTGGATGTTTTGTTTCAGATGCTGATGGATTCGTGATCCCAAGCTTGGGTATAGAGAAATCGGAGTTTAGTAAGTTGGAAGATCCAGAATCGAAGGACTTGAAAGCTTCCCACAAGGTTAGTGGGCAAAGAATATTTACATCATATTCTCTGAGAAAATGTGAATTGATTATTATTAGGTGTTTGATGTACAAAGACACTATGGACGATCAAACAATCCTCGAATGTTAGTTGATGATTTTTTTGTTTTGGTTAAACAAATATCTCATATGTTAGGAGAGTTATAAATATCTAATACCAGAAGGCCACAGTTAAAGGGATATAAAGTGAAGAAGAATGCTAATGTTAGGAGAGTTATAAATATCCAATGATGTTTATATGGGCTTTCTTGTAGACGATGTATTTACACATTATATAAATTATTGATCGTTTATTAGTTAAAATCCACCGGCCCATCTATTACAGCATGAATATCGAACAATATATAGAACTCAATCCATTAACCGTGCTATGTTATCCTCTGTGCCAAGGACTGTTATATGCTATACATGCTCCCATTAATCGAATTTGCTTCTCGTTATCGTGTTTCCAGTCTTAGTTTTCTTACATTAATATGCAGGTTACAAAGGAAGAGGAGAGAAAGATCTACTTGGGTCCCCACGGGGCTCCTCCGTCACAATTGAAGCAGCAAGAACTGAACTCAAATAGCCGTAAACAACGATTTAAACAGAAACTTCGAGAAGCTGACAAGAAACTCACAGGCTCAGGGAGAGAGAATAAGGCCGAAAATCTACGGGAGCTTGTTGGCGGAAGCAGAGGAAGTGTCACCATGCCGAAGACCTCCAATCGAGATTGGCTTGACCCACATTGCCACGAATCTCAGTTTGAGAAATCATATTCGAAATAAAGGGGAGACTGGATTAGTGACCAATATATATAGTAGTTCAAGGTTTTTTTTTTTTGGCTTTTTTTATTCTGTTGATAAACTACCAAATATTTATACATTTTTATCTGGTTACATTATGTATAATTGCCTCGATCTCCAGTTTTAGAATCTTAATCTTATTTGCAGAAATCTGTGTTCTCGTGGTGAATTGTGTGTATATACTGTCTGTTCGTCCCCACCCCATCGTTACTACAGAAATAAGTTTGATGCTGAAAAATGTAGATCCACAAAATGAAGAATGAGAGGTAATAGCAGTTGGAATGGTCTTGAATGATAAACAGAAATAAGTTTACATGAAACCACATCGACAAATAAGTTTTCCTTATCGAATTGGTACTTTAATCCAACCATTAGCAAAACCAATTGCTAAGATGATAAAAGGAGTGGACATTCCGAAGATGATGATATATGGCAATGGTGTCTTCATTGGATTTTCGCCTTCTCTTTCTCCTGCCGTTTGCCAATATCTACACATGAAAATCTCAGTTAAACTTCTGGGTTTACCTAACAACTAAATGATAAAAATTCTAGACTAGTGTATCAGCAAATAATCTTGATTACAAGACCAAGACATTAAAATTATCTTAGAGCACATTAAGCATAAACTTACTGTTCAGGTTCTTCTTCTCTTGTGATGAACTTCTTCTCTGCTTTCTTCACATCTCCATCTCCTCCACCTATAAAAATCATACTAATCTTCTTAGCCTCATCCCTCAATCACATAATACGACAATATGATATTGTTATAATGCTTAGCACACTATGTAGCTTTACTACTAATGCAGGTATGAACATATTATGAAATTTTGTGAAACATACCCAAGTTTGCATGAATTGTTAACCTCTGAGACCTTGTTTTAGGCAGACAAAAGCGAGTGTTGCAGCAGAACTTAGAGAGCAATGGATTCGAGAGAAGAGAAGGGGACGAGAGGGTAGTGACCTTAGCCATTTTTTTCACTCTTCTTCACTCTATTTCACCATTAGTCCTAATAAGGCCATATCCATCACATATATGTTTCTCTTTGGATATGGGTGGAGAATGTGTTTTTGAGATATACTTGACCTTATCTATCCATGAAATGGCAAAAACCACCCATTCTCACTCGCGTCTTTACATACCTTCTACCTATATTGATGTGAATTGTCCCCGTATACGGTTGCATACCTTTCATTGTTGGATATCGATCGATCTTCCGTTCTTTTATTAAGACAGTTTGCCTATAAAGTATGGCCTAAACATTATCTCCACCGTCACAACCCACTACGAAGATATCTATAATGTTTCTGAGCAACTTTACTCTTTGAAATTATTGTACTTTCCTTACTACCATATCCAAAGTATGTAAATGTGGAGTAACATGTGAGATTGAAAGCAATCTGGATGATAAAAGAACGAGTGCCTTTCCTTTATGCAGTGATTTAGCGCACCTTTCTATCGATTTATTATGCAAAAGGCGACATAATTCATGTATAAGAATTCAATTCTCTTAATCCTACTCAGAAAACCGACAAGATCCGATGGCGTACTGGGGGTGAAAACCCAAGAGTTTTCGAGATATATAAGGGCCATAAGCATATCTCAAAGATATCTTGACTGTCTAATCAAACATAAGCATCCAACGATGGCGAGGCCACAGGGAGACTTTTGTATGTTAGTAATGAGCGATGTCGGTAGGTAGACCAGACCGCCTGCCCTTTCTTACGTACCTGACAAAATATAATATGTGTCTTATGTATCGTAAAACTGCCACGTCTTACTAAAACAAGGAGGATCGCATTCACATACTTCCCTCGCGAGATCCCTTTCCAGACTTTCCTTCATCATTTCTGCGATCAAAGGTGATTATAGGTCCACTTTTATCTTGACTAACCCTGCGGTATGTACAGTCCTTGTCAATCACACTCAACATTCAGTCCCAAGACCTCTCTCTGCTTTACCGCAACCGACCTCTAAGAGCATGGGCAGCAGGCTCGCCATCGCTAACATAGGGATCCAAATTCATCAAAAACTACTTTTATAGGATTGTCATCGCTCAAATCGCACTCATATCGATAAAATCAATGGCTATCTGTGGCGAGGCATTTGAAGTCAGTGGGCAGTGTGACTGCTTACGTTTGAATTATTAAAAAATATTTTTGCTTACATGCGAATTATTAAAAAATGTTTACACAGATGGATGGCTGATAAGAGGGATCTGACACATAGGATCCAACAAAAACTGGGTGTCAGAAAGCTGGCTTTGTTACTAATAAACTTGCAATCACAATCAAATATATCAGTAGGTACAAAAGAAGGGAATATGGACATCGTAACGCATAGAATAGTAATTTTAGTAATATTTTGAAACGTGGTGATGCCTTTATGACTAAAAGACACTAAAAAAAATCTTTCTCATCTCAGAGACTTTTTTTTTCTATCTCAAAGACTTTCTACTACTACTACTACTACTTATTGCTTTGTTAAAACACTTCTCAGATCTCATTCTCCTCCTCCTGCACAAACCTTATAACTTGAGGTATCCTTCAGGCTTCAACAATGGCTGAAAAGGTCTGTAAATCAACCCTTTCTCTTTGTTTATGTTTTTATCTTCCAAGTTTCAGTGTTTCAGAATACTTAGTTGGTTTTGTTTCAATTGTTATTATTGCAGCACTCAACTTTGGTGTTGAAGACTGATCTTGACTGTACTAAATGTTACAATAAGCTGAGGAGAATTCTCTGCCAAAATCATCGAGGTCGTCTTTCTATCTCTGTCCCAGATCTCTTCTCTATGCAGTTTTTTTTTTTTCTCTAAGGGAAATATTCTATGTTAGTCATAGAATTTAGAATTCAAGAGTAAAGATTTATGTGTTTTTTTGTTAGTTTTAGTATATCTCTGACTTGGGATTTATATATATTTGATATCACAGTAATCGATCTCAGTTTTTCGTTTTTGTATATTATGATCAATGTTGAGAATTGCAGAAATTAGGAGCCAGGCATATGACCACAAGAATCAGACTGTGATAATATCAGGACCATTTGATCCAAACACGTTCTCAAAGAAGCTGAGCTTGAAGGCAGGGAAAGCGATAAAAAGCATTAACATCAAGGCAGATGAAAAGAAGGTAGAAAAACCAAAATCTGGGGATGAAAAACCAAAACCTGCGGATGACAAACCAAAACCTGCGGCTGAAAAACCAAAACCTGCGGATGACAAACCAGCAGAGAAACCCCAAGCCAAAGCTGTGACTTTTGCCGAACCTGTAGCGGCGTCATCGAAACCACCTGCAGCAGCTCCAGCTGCACCTGCTCCTGCTCCTGCACCCATCCTGGCTTACCCAGTGGCACAACCATATGTGGCTTATCCAAGTCATTACCATGATGGAGTATATGGAGGTACACCATACTATGAAGGTTATGGAGGAAACAGGGGATATGATCATTATACTAATGAATACAGTGAAGAAAATCCATCCTGCAACATTATGTAAACTGCGGATATCACACCTTGTTCTTGAAATGTAATCCTTTTCTAGTGGGTTAATTAGAAAGACTGTATTAAGGTACATAATGTGATTTTCTGAGGTTTATGATATAAGCGCAAAGGTATAACATTTATACTTATATATACTTATTCATTGTACCAATTTATTTAGACACCAACAACATCTTCATTATTGCTCTCTATAAATCGAGAAATGCACACAGAGCTTCAACAAAGTGATATCGTAGAAACTGGCATCACAACGAAATAAGAGAGGATGTAAGAGACTAATTTTCAAATTGTTCTAAAGAAGATATGGAGTGTGTAAGAAAGCTTTGGTCTAGCAGACATAGATCTCATACCATGAATTGGCAGTAACCTCTGAGGTATAAAACCATCCTACGTTGCAAGGGTTTCGTAGTGTGGCGTTCATTTCACTCAGATGGGATTCCATCATGAGTTGTGACGTGTTCGTCAGATTACTTATCTTTCTGGTATGCAAAGATAGAAGCTCTTCTGTCAAATTTGGCTATAACCCTCTTAATGCATGCACCACTGAATCAATTTCCAAAGTTCCTACTTCTGGGTTTGTGTCATCACAACGAGAAGGGAGTTCCATTTAATAACATATTATTTGCTTCCGAAAAATTACACTGCACGGATATGTCATAATCATGGTAAACAATGTCAATCTATTTTGCTCATGAATCTTGGAGTTCACTTCCTTGAAAATTTCAATAACCTCATCAGAGTAACCCACACAGGCATATAAACATCATTACATAAAAATATATAAAACGGCCATCTTAATAGCATCCCATTATTACCTATAAAGTTCTGGCCTGTCAAAACTACAAGTAAAGGAAGTTTAGCTTCAATCACCAAATACCTTGTCACCCTTTCTCCTCATTTGTCCAACTAAATCAATCTCCGTTTTCATGGAAACCTGGAAGCTTCGCCGATCATCCCAAACTTAACATTTTTATGATCTCACTCTCTCCCAACTCTCCAAACAATATTATCGATGACCTTTACACTAAACTAACTTATCCAATAAGTTAAAATACGACGTCATACCTTTCCTTAGCACCCACCAGGAATTATTAAAAAGTATATAGAGAAAATTATAGGGTTTTATACTACATCATTTCTTCAATTAAGTAAAGACATGGAATAACCTGGATAAATTAGGCATGACTGGTTTGTTAGTACAAGAATCTAATATACAGTATGTGAATCCGAACAATACAACAAAGAAAGAACTAATAGACAATTCCAAAACTATTTTGAAGATGATATGGGGTGTGACAAAAAAATACCTCGCATATATAGCTCTCATAATCAGCCAATGGCTAAGAAGAAACAAGTTCTGGCAAAGTTCTTGACTCCAGCCATGACTTAGCAGCAACTTTTGTGGTAAAAAACCATCCAGCCTTTCCCGGGGCCTCATGGAATGGGGCATTCAGTTCCCTCAAATGGGATACAAAAACACTTGCAATGCCTTTATCCGAGTACTTGTGTTTACCATGACCTGTATTAATTCCAAGTAAAGATGGAAGCTCATCGCCGTTCTCCAGGACTTTTGTCAAATCGCTCATCCATATATGTAACGCAGTTAATGCTGCCCCTAGTGAGAGACTCTTCAAATGCAAAGACCACTGTGTTGGAGATTTAGACTGTATAGCTGTGTAAATCTCAAGAGTGAGTCCCATATCTAACAGCACACAAGCTCTTTCAAAGAAATTAAGGTTAACGCAGAGATCAATCAAGCAATTCCAGTAAGCTTTCCTTACGTCTTTACTAATGACATCAAAAAGTAAACCAGCTTCCTGTCTCAACACTTCATTATTACTTTCTTCCTCTACTAAATGCTTCACCAGGTTACCTAACTTTGAATTAGCACTCTCAATGCAACCTATCAACTTCCCAAGTTCTTCCTTCGGGGTTTGTGTCATCACATTGAGAAGACAACCACAAAACCGATCATCCGGAGTTATTCCCAAATCTTGAAGTCGATCAAATGTTCTCACGACGTCATCAGTCTGATTAGCTTTCCCATAACATTGGATAATTGATGTTAGCACATAAATATTTGGCTCAAAACCCACTTCCAACATTTCATTTAACATATTCTCTGCCTCTGAAACCTTACCACTGCACGAATATATCGTAATCAAGGATGAAAATGTCCAGGAATCGGGTTTACAAGTCTCGGATTTCTTCAATTCCTCAAAAATCTGAACAGCTTCATCAGTGTACCCCATATCTGCACACATTGCTAATAGTGTGTTGTACAATACAACATTCAACTCTAACCCTTTCTCCTTCATTTCTTTATAAACATTCAACGCATCTTCTCCATATCGAGCTCTACCATAGGCTCGCAATAAAGAAGCATATGTTGCCCAACTAGGAACAAACCCGTTGTTGATCATCTCTCTATAAACCGACTTTGCTTGCCATGGCCTCTTTGCTCTCCCCATCGCATCCAATAACGTGTTGTAAGTGACTAAATTCGGCTTCACACCTAAAGCTTTCATCTCTTCGTAAACATTCAACGCTCCATCAAAATTACCTGAAACACCATAAATCTTAATCAAAGTTGAAAACGTCACCAAATCAACGCGCCACCCCTCTGTCCTTGCTCGATCATACAAGCTCAAAGCCATATCAACATTACCTGCTCGTCCATATGCGTCTATCATAGTCGAATACGTCACAGCATCAGGCTCACACCCAAACTCCGGCATCTTTTCAAACCATTCAACTGCATTAAGGGGCAAAGACGACACCCTCGCACAACTAATTATCGTCGAAAACGTCACATTATCCGGCTTCACCCCTCTCTCAAGCATTTCATCAAACAAAAATTCCACCTTATCAAATTTCCTACATTTCTTAAAAACCTTAAAGGTCACATTGTAAAGAATCACTTCCTTCTTCATTTTAATAGTTCTCTGAAAGTACTTCAACGCTAGAATAGCTGTTTCGGGGTTTCCCATACTATTAAGCACAACAACAGCATCTTGCTCTAATGGGGTTATCCCTAACTCACTCAAAACTTCAACTACAGATTCCTCATTGGGCATAACTAAATTCAAAGACTCACCAAGTTTAGTAAGAGAAGTGTACCTTGCATCATATGATTGTAGTCGAAGCTGTGAAGCTCTGGGGCTTTTGGGATTAACCCAAACATAGTTTTTAGTTGAAGATACGTTCTTTTGATCTGGGTGTTGTTGTTTTTGAGTTTTGGGAGGTGGGGTTTGTGAGTTTTGATGAATTGGGTCTTGTAGAGAGAGTTGTGATGAGGTTGAGAGCTTAAAATGATGGTTGAAGCTTCTGGGTTTCCATGAAAATGGAGATTGAGGAGAGATTGAGTTGTAATGGTAATGGTTATCAAGGAACAAGTTTGAATTTGAAGAGAGATGGAGCGACATTGTTTCTCTCATTTGAGAAAAAATATCACCTTATCAGCTGAAATGAAATGTGTTTCGTACGTCGTTCTCTAAATTTCGACGAACACAACGACGCCTGAGAAAAACGTAATAAAAGAGATCTCAAAAATAACAAAAAAGTTGAAATGAGTCTATTTATTAACCCTTCTTTTGTGGGAATAGAAATGCAACAGTTTCATGACAACCAAAACCATACTCTAAGATAGCCTGTCCCTCTTTTGTCGGTTTGTAGATATCTGTATTATATATGTTCCGCGTAGTGCAAACCTGTAGCCCATGAGATTATCAGTAGGCCTATGGTTGATTACTTTTGTATGACCTGGTGTGGCTCCCTCCCTTAATGGCTTCAGCAAGCCTAGAGGGAGATGACCACTTTTGTAATAACCCATAATATAGAATAAACCTACGGCTTACCAATAAAAATAAAAATAAACATAGTTATTCGCACGGATCACATTTCAAATAACCCAGTCAAGAATGATCATCCATCGGAGAGGAGACGAAAACTATACGAACTCACGAGGTCTAACAGCTATTCCGTCTTAGTATTGTTGGAAAATACAAATGGTATTTGATTTTCCTTGAAGTTTGAATGGTGGAACTAAGTGGTGTTTAGTCCCACATTGGATATGAGGGAAACATAACTCTCATATATAAGTAAATGAAACACTTACCTTGTTGTAATGTGTGTGAGAGTTGGTAGGTCATACGCGCATGTGTGACCCATGTGTGCAAACTAGCTTGGGTTACCCATGAGCTTGCTCGACCTAGGAAACCCGCTTATTATTATAAGTCGAAGCCATGGGCTCATAGGGATACCTTTAAACACTTAGTCGTTTGAGGTGTGAGTTGGGGAACCCAATTTCGTTTTCATTTATATCATCAGTTTTTCAGAGTTTTCTTGAGTCTTTTTACAAAGAGAAAACAAACACAATCAAAGTTCGTTTGGCAGAAAGATAGAAGTGTTTTCTTTTTTCTGCGACTGATCGTTGTATACTGGGAGACAGGGGCCTATATTCTTATAAAACACTGTGGCAGGGGCGAATCTGTCTTAAGGAGATAGTGTGTATACACTAGACTCGATCGTCTCCTTAAGAGGTGTTGGTTTTTCATGCAGATTGGAATACAAGTATTTCTCGAGGTGGGTATTTGTGTGTACTTATCCATTGAAGAGCTCTAAGCTGCACTCATTCAATGTTTTGTTTTCATAACAAATGAATGTACATGCTCTTGCTCTTGTAGATTTCAAAACCTGTTTGCAAATTGTCAATAATCTCAAAGGGGAAAAGGGAAAAAAATGCTGAAAACATTTCATTTCAAGATTACAATATTGTTATGCAAAAATATCTAGACATGAACATTGAATGTAATTATATGTAAGTAGATGGTGAAAATGCTGTTTCAAATCATATTATCGAGTATAAACTATCCCATGCAAATACCATTAATATGTTCAATGGAGTTAACATTCCATTTGGATGTGCATTACATAAAGATAGCATTATGTTTGAAGACTTAACTAAAGTGTGAGTTAAAAACAATACATCCCACAAGTTTCGCATGACCAAATATTTTAAGCTTGATGTAAATATCGTTATTGCTATCAGTTTGTTGCACACATGACCAAATACATCCCCACCTAAGCCTGGGATGAATCATAGGAGAATCCTAGTAGAACTCAACTAGAGAGTGTCACATCTTTGGAACTCTATATAACCAAAAGATGAAAACCCTCAAACAAGACTACTGCTTTGTTCTCCTCCTTCTCTTCTCCAGTTCTCTCCCTAATGTCGAAGCTACCAGAAGACATTGAGATTGAAATCCTGTCATGGGTTCCTGCAAAAACTCTTGCAAGATTTAGGTGCGTATGCAAACCCTGGTGTCAACTAACTCTTAACCCTACTTTTGTTCACTTAAATATTAATCGTTATAGTAAAACAAATCCTAGGTTACTCATCTCTGAAACTTCTGAAAAACAACTTATCTATTCGTTAGATTCTAAAGCGCGCGATGCTAAACCTAAACGACTCAATCTGCCCTTTTTTATAAAAATACCGCGGCATCACGTTGAAGTGAACGGGTCATGTAATGGGGTGGTCTGTTTATCTAAATGGGAAGACTGTTATTTGTGGAATCCAATTACTAATGAACATGTTAAACTTCCGTATACCCCTTTTGTAATATCCAGTAGATTCTCACCCAGAACCGTATTCGGGTTCGGTTATAATTCCCGGACGAAGGAATATAAGGTTGTGAGGTTTGAGTTCTCTAGTCATCAATTTGGAGCAAAGGTGTACACCTTGGGGAGGGATTCATGGAAAATCTTGGTGCGACAGAGTAATAGTTTGTATGAGGTATCGTCATACAATGGGGTGGTGCAGCTGAATGGGGCTATTCATTGGATGGGTGCATACCATTACCACCCATACCCTTACCCCATACCAGAACTTGATTATGAAATAAATCTAATTATCTCTTTTAATTTGGAAAGTGAGGAACTCCAAGAAATCCCTTGCCCAAGTTCTCTCGAATTTGAAAATAACTATTTCAGTATGTGTGTACTTGAAGGGTGTCTGTCTATGTTTTATGATGATTATGGTGATCATGTTGAAATGTGGGTAATGAAGGATTACGGTGTAATGGAATCTTGGACTAAACTATTCTCCATCGAAGTACCTCCTCGTTCAAAGTATACTACAGTATTATACATACCGAACGATGGGAACACTCTGATTTCAAATGATCATCGATTTAGGCCATTTAGTGTTACAGGTGTTCGCTCTAGGTTCAAGGAAAGTTGTACCCATATCGAGACCCTTCTTTCGATTGCTTCACTCATGACTCGCAATGGAGTAGAGATAGAGACGGCGTCAATGAAGAACAACAAGCCGGAGTAATATAACAAATAAGAATATGTAATCTAATTATATTCAAGTTAGTTGTTTTAGTAGTTGTAATTGGATTAATTTATATTGGATGTTCAATCTTTATTTTATCCTCTTTTGTGAAGTAAAGGTAATGCATGTTTAGCTACTCCATACTCCATACTCCATACACTAAATCATATGAATCAAGATTTATATATATGTATAACATATGTTATTTGCCTACTTAAATCCCTTCAAATCTTCAAATACTAAAAACTTGAAAAATTCGTAAAAGCTAATTGACTTTACTTTTTGTACTATTAGTAAGTGTATTTAGTGTATGAACTAGGTCGAATAAGAGAATTACTGAGATGGGGTTCTCTGAAAGTTTTAAATTTGTGTTTTAGACTAATTAGAAGTAAGAATTACTGAAGAAATCTATTAAAGAGGTAATCAATCAAAAATAGATAATCAATTTCCATAATAAAGTTTTATTTTTCGTCAAAATGTTTGAATTTATGCACTTCCCAACTCATGCAATTCACTGATTCTTATGATTTGTGATTTAAATCGGCGATTCACTCGATTTATGGTGATTCACGATTTATTAATTGATTCAATTCGTTGTCTTCATTTTTTATTCAATTCGTATGATTCAAATTGACATAGGTGGCTACAGATTCCAAATTATAGAGAGTATTTTCTTGATTACCATAATTGTATCCTGTGACCATTACCCTGATATTTTGATGGTAATGAAACAAATTTTTCGAATCCGTAAGTACTTATTTTTAGGCTGTTGTAAAGCTTCAAAACAAGTTAGAGTTGTTAATTGGTGTATAGATACTAATTATAAAAAAAATTGGAGTCACGTTCTTTTTATGCAAAAAACCAACCACTATATGTTGGCTAAGCTGTTTTTGTTACTAATCATATCCCTTACTACAATTTGAAAATAAATGTTATTGGCATGTAAAACAATGGTATTGAATAATAAAGAAGAAATGTGATTTATGGATGTTTTTTCACTTAGAATTATTGAGAAGTTTCTTTTTCCCGTCTAAATATTGCGGCAATACTAGTGTCTGATCCTTAATGTTTGTATTTAGCAGAAATAAGTTCCATGCTCATCGTCAGCCTCTTCCCAAATTTGTATGGTGAGTGGGGGTTGCTGTGAATGGATTGGATTTGACCATGTATCCGATCCGTTAACAAACGATAAGGATTGGGAAAAAATTAATCATTTACGATTCGATCTGTTAATGATCTGATCCTTAAACGTAACAGATTGAGTTAAGATTCATTATGACCCAATCCTTTAAAAACCCGATCCATTAGCAAGAGCATATACCTATTGGTTATGTTTATAAACATATATTCCATTGTTAATTACTAGATTTTAATATTGCAAGGATTGAAAATTTGTGAAAAATTTCAGCATAACGGATCCGATCGGGTCAGGATCACGAAATTATAATCACTGGCCACCGGGTCAGAATCTCTATATTTCTTAACGGATAGGGTTAAGGATCCTGGCTAGATCTGGCCCATTGACAGTTCTACTGTGGATGAGTAGGTCGAAGGGGCGACCCTTGGGGATATGTTCGGTCGTCGTGTCATGTTGGAGGGTGCTGTCTGCGTCTCCGAGGTCTGCTGATGTGAGTACTCTTTCTAACCTCACTCAAAACACACTGCTGGAGAGTAAGCTGAAGTCCTGACGCTAAAGTTGGACTTGAGCATCTGCTGGAGATGCTCAGTTCTTTTGATTTAATAGACTCTTCGGCGCCTCATTAACAGAAATCTTCTTCTACAAGAAACATCACCCTCTCCTCTCCTCTCTTCAACATCTCTTCTCAAGCAGAGATTTGATTCAACTCAGATCATCGAAAAGCTTTGATTTCTTCTCAGGAGACCATTTTCAATCGAAACAACCGTCTTGAAGGTATCATTTACAACTTCGTTACTCTCGATTCCGTTCTTTATTTCATCATCTTGATTTGATTTTGATGAAAAAAAATAGAGATTTCAATCTTTTCTAAGGTTTATTTTCACCCAGGTACGAAAGTGATGTTTGGGTTTAATGGGGTTCGTGGGTTTTGTGTTAGAAATGATGGGTTAATGTAGGAATTGATGTTACAAGACATGAGTTTCTTGGGGTTTATTAGATCAGAATGTTGATTTATATGATGTTTGGTCTCATAGAATGATATAATTTTGGGTTTCTCTTAATTAGACATCTCGGGTTTAGTGGTTTCGTGTTATAAATTATGGGTTCTTGTAGGAAATGTAGTTACAAGACATGGTTTCTTGGGGGTTTAGTTAATTTTTGTTGATTTATATGATGCTTGGTCTCGTAGATCGATTTAATTGTTGGTTTTGCTTAATTTTATTGATATGGACTATTATAACTGTGAGAGATTGATAGAACTACCGGGTTTCGCTTAATTTGATACTACAACCTATTTCCATCATATGGGTATGTTTGGGGGGAAGCTTCCTGTGTTGTTTTTGAGATTGCAGATGAATTTAGGCGTCAAAATTTTATATAATTGGCGGGTTTGACTTAGTTTTATGCTACACTATGTTTTTCGTGATATGGATACTTGTATGGAGTAACTTCTGGTGTTACTTTTGAGTTTATAGATGAATCTGGGTGTGAGAGATTATTACAAATTCCCGTTTAACTTGATGTTACGCCCTTGTGGTAAAAATGATCTATTGCTTCATATAGGGTCCTTATTGCTTGTGAATTTTCTTTAGTAAAATAGGAATTTTCCAGTATATTTTCTTCTTCTTTTTCTAAGCTCCAGTATATCTTACTATGCGCTTTAGTTTTCTTTTAAGCGTTCTAGTTAAAATATTTGATCTTTTTGGGTGTTCATTATATGTATTATACTCGACTCTGACTTCACTTGCGAATGAGTAATAATGTTTATTTTCTTTAGAACTGAATTGTGCATTTTGGTAGATTTCACAAATCTCTGCAGTGTAAGCGATGTGCTTATGAATAAACATATGTTTATCTTCTTGTAGGTGGTACTGTGGTAGGACAAAATGAATTATTGTGACGAGTACACAGCTTATACTGATCGGCTTGGAGTGCAGCGCGACCTCATTGTGAGTCAAACTAATGACTCACAGATCATTACCATGGCTAAGGATCGCGAAAGATGCATACTCATAATGGGAGCTTTAATAACTGGGAACCGTATTACTCGACTCAAATTTTCGAGGGCTATAATACGTGGTTTTTCAGAGTTGGTATTTCACCCTGTGGGTATGTCTACGCTTAGAAAGTTCATTGTGTACGGCCAAGCTGAGCATCTGAGAATGCTCGTTGATAGTTTTGACACGATTTTGTTAAGAAATGTCTCAATTTGTAGGCAAGGCAATCTGTTCCTCCAGGAAATATTCACAATTGAGACGTATTTCAAAAATAGAGTGTTCTCTGTACTTCGTGGGGAGTATCGCACCTTATCAATGAATTTTTACGGATCATTCATTGTAGTTAAAGCAATAGAGGAAGGTTTCCTGTATGAAGTAGTGAATGATATTAATATATCATATGCCAGCGTAGTAGAGGTAGCGAGGCACCGAAGGGGGAAGGTCATTATGATGAAAGTTCTTACTGCTATGAAGGTAACTTTTCCATTTCATTGTTTCAATAGGAAATTACTACGATAAGTATTAAGTCATAGTGGAAAAATATTGGTTTTCAACTCCTGAATTCAAAAACAAGTTTTAGATTTCCTTTAATGAGTATACTTAGTCACTGACACTTGTTTTCATTTCAGGAAAAACGCGAACTCAGATATATTGTACCTGATCTAATACTGAATTTGGAAATGTGCAAGAGATTCTTGGATGATGAATTGCAAGAGATGGTCAGCAATATTTACCAAGGATTGCATGTCGGATCCTAGAATTACAGGACGTTAGTCTTTTCGCTTCTTTGATCCAGTTTCAGAGACTCTAGCCAGCCATGTACTAGTTGTTTGTTTTGGTTATTTTTTTCTTTGATCCGGTTTTGGCGACTCTAGCCAACCATGTAGTAGTTGTTTGTTTTGGTTATTTTTTTCTTGATTTCCGGTTTTGGCGACTCTAGCCGAACTACATACCTTACTGGTTGGTTGTTGTTCTTATACTTTTCTGGACTTCCCTGTAAAATACTGAAGTCATTCCAATATGCTGGAGTTGTAATACTTTGATTCATTTTTTTTGGTATTTCCAGTTCAGAATGAAAGTTCTTTCTTATCAGATGTGAATGATATTAGAATTAGTAAGGATGTAATTAGTGAATAATATTGAAACTATCATTTACATGAAAAATTGAAAATATTTTACAAACTGTGCGGTGTAAGCCAAATATGCCATAAAACATCAGTATATATATCAAATTCGCCCTATAAATTACTGAAATTGCATATAAAAGTAAAAATAACTCGAATAATATTAAATTACATTTTCTTCTTTGGAATGTAGATGTGCAACATTAAAATTGCATGATATTTGTAGTTGAGATCTTAGAACGTCAAACAAACATATATTAGCATGATCTTTGAAGCTGAGTTCTTAGAAGGTAATGACTAAAGTGTGAGTACAATACACCACACAATTTCGAGCAAATAGTTTAAGTTCGATGTAGATTGATTTTGCTATCACTTATTCTAATTTACATACAACAATGAAAATAAGCTTAAGATAAGGATTTCAGATAGTGGAGGAAACTAAAACGACTTGAACTCATGAAAATCCAACTAGAAAAAGAGTAATTCCAGAGTGAAAATAAGAAGCACCAATAAACTTCATTTTTAGCTAAGGCTTTAGCTATTAACAAGATCATTGTTTGGATACAAATGTGTTAAGAAGCATGTCAATGTGTTACTCCAACAAATAATAACCTTCTACTTATTTCAATTGTACAAGGCTTTGCCTAAATATCACCAATTGTTTGGATACAAATATGTTTACTCTACTTTGTGTGGAATATCACCAATTGTCAATGAAATGGCTATGGTACATTCGTTGAGAAAGCGATAGAACAAGCTTTGCCTAGATATCAACAAAACATTAGCATTCGAGTACGAGTACGGAGGATTGGGATTTGCTCAGACTGTTTGGCAGCTATTGATTTCTTGAGGGGTAGAAGCACGCCCCAATGTTCCCGGCCTTAGAAGTTTACGTGATCATATTCTACAATATGTTGTCTCTTTCGCTATCCCTCCTTGAGCATCTCCACTCGAATTGTCATTTTGACTTTAAGTCATATGTAGAGAGCGCCAAAAACGTAAAATAAGACCTACATATGACTTGCCAATTAAAAATCAATTTTCCTAGACAAATTTGGCTACTGTATCACTTACCAAAAACTCCAAATATGAAAACAAGTGACGAGACAACTCTACAAATTTTCACAATTTGAAGAGAAATGTGATAGGTTTGGCTATATATTTTAGAGATTTGAATGGAGTTGGAAAGATTATTTGGCCTTAAACGAGTGTTTAGTTTGATTTTGGCAACCAAAAATTGATTAAACCAATAAATGCTCTTAAACCTATCTACTTTTTTTCAAATATAAGAGCATTCCTAATATGCTTCACTCATTGAAAAAAAAAGGCAAATCCAAGTGAGTGAGGTTCTATTTCTTCCAGCATTACCTCACTTGTTTTTTTTAACGGGTGCCAGTTTCATTGTTTTTTGAAAGAAAAAAAAAAATTTATTAGGCTCCCAAGTCTTAGGCGCCCAATCGCGACGTAAGAAAGCAAGGTTGAGTCTTGGAAAGCAAAGACTCAACCTTGTTTTTTGAGTTGAAAATCCAAGTCAGTGAGGTGCTGTTGAAGCTCGAAAAGCTCAAAAATCTTACGTGGCACCTTGAAAAGTAAGTCAGTGAGGCACTTTAGGAGATGCTCTAAATAGCCTTTTGATAAAAATAGATGATTATCAAAAAATTTGCCCATAGAATGGTAGATGCTATTTATTTCCTCAAAACCAAAAACTCTACAAAGCTTCTTTTTTTTTGGTACTAAACTCTACAAAGCTTTATCCTCTCCAGTCTTCCCCAAACTCACACGATTTCAATTTGTTGGTGCTACAAAGCCAATGTGAATCCAAACGAAGATTAGAAACCCCTATCGGTAAATCTTGCTCAAGGGGCAAACCGATTACCGTATTCAGTTAAAAATTCTACCCTTTTAACTGATTTCCTATAAGATTCCATAAAATTTGTAAGATTGTGCAAAGGTTAGTGTTTGACCAGTAGATTAACAAACCTTGAAACCCAAGTTTAAGAAAGCAATGAAACCCAAAGTACCTAGGTGGTCTGATCTTCCAGAAGAGCCTCTAGAAATAATTATGTCCAATCTAGTATTTATGGATCAAGCATATGTCCATGCAGTCTGTAAGAAATACAACCAGCAAGACAACTTCCATGGATCTTTATTGGAAAAAACGGCTCCTTCAGTTCATATCGTCTTTACGGTCCTCTTTACAAAAAAAAATTATATGATCAAGGGAAAGGGATTTGCAAAAGGAATTCGTACCTTTTGTTGCAAGAATGGACTATTGCTATATTTGTATCAGTTAGACAAACAAATGTTGAATCCTAAATAACGAATGGTTGCCATGGCTTCCCAGTTATATTAAACCAACCCCAGAAACTTTAAACTGGTTACTGAGGTTAACACTGTTAATCCATGTTGAGAGAGATATCGATCATCATAAAACTTGGTCAGATGCCTCATCCCGCTATCACATAAGATCGTTACTATCGTGTGGCCAGGCCCCATTGACTGCGCTACGCGGACACCTCCAACGCAGTTCATAGCTGAGGAGCTCCCAACGAAAAGTCCATCATTCTTCAAGAGAAACCTGATGATACATATTCATATGGACATGTCACAAAAACTAATACTTAAGCAGATCTTAAGAAATGACATGAAAAGAATGTTTTCAAAATTTCTAACAAAATGTTAAACTTGTCACAAATATAGGGGTGAGATGTTTTGAAGGATCGTACCTAGACATTTCAACAGCTTCCATATCTGTACCTCTGAAGGCCCCATCTAGCTTTGCCATCAAAAAATTCTTTTGTTAGTCTATTAATTCCAATTCCTTCGGTTACAGTGTCAAATGGGTTCTTCAGTCGCCGGCCCTCGGCCTCCTCTCGAGTATACATCACACCCCTTGTCACTTTATTGAACAAACCAGAACCAGGAGGATCAATTAATGATCATGACAAGTGTATCGCATCGCAGAAAAGGAATTAAAAGGAACAACTAGCTTCTATGAAATGGATTATTCATGAATACTGTAGGAAATTATTTTCTAATAATATGATCTAAACATTTCTGCCCATCCTCTCTTTAAAATTTTCACTCGATGGATTTTCTACATCTTCCATATCTCTATAGATTCTCACTTTAAATTTCCGCACTCTAGAATCTCTAATTCAAATTTTAACTCATCCGAATATTCTCTTTACATTTCTCTCCAAATTATCTCTTGGGATTTCCTCTCCCAATTTCCGCTCTCTGCATTTTCTCTCTTCAGTTTCTCTTTCAGGATATTTTCTATGTAGACATGATGCCCCAAGTTTTCTCTCTGATGGTTCTACATATGGATTCTCTCCATCAGGACTTTTCTATCTCTTTATCTTTTTCTTCTACAATAAAACAATTAACAAATATTAAACTGTGGGCGAACGACAAACTCTGACCACAACAACATATAGCCACAGAGTGAAAAATGAAGTTCCTATAGCAAATGTATATAATTTGTTTTCATGGTTACATTGTAAGCGAATACAATAGCTTACCCAAATATAAGCATAAACATTATTAATATACACAATGGGGAGAGACGTCACAACATCTAATAGAAAGTACCCAACTTCCCTTTTCTTCATAACTAGAGCGAACCACACTTTGAAATTTCTAAATGCTGCCAAACTCAGTCTTTGATTATTTTCTCATAGTGAAACTCACTGATGTCATTACTGCCAAACATAAGAACAAAGCTTAGAATAATGATTTTCATAAAAACAATATCAACTTTAAACTGAAACAAAGCTGAATTTCTTACCTCACAAAACCAGCTGTGAATCTTTGACGTGTGCAAACGTTTCTCACTGGATCTTCTCTCAATCAATTTGAATGTTTGGGATGTGGGATATGATGCTCCAGTCCTCTCCTACTTCCTTCTCGCAACGTGGTTTCAAGATAGGACATTTATAAATCTCCAATTTCTGAAGTGAGGTAAGATGCTGCAATTCGTTGGACATACACGTCAAGGAATCACAGTACTCTACTTGTAAAGTTTGGAGTGCCTTGAGTTGTGATAAGCCCTGTGGAAGTGTTGAATGCGGCGAATACCGAATGGCTAGAGACTTGAGGTTGGTGTGGAGACCATTTTGTATGGGTAATGATATCGAAAGAGAACCTGCATCGCTCTGTAAAGTCAACTCCTCCAGAGACGGGGGAAGGTAGGAGACCTCCAAATACGGACAGCTGTCTATTGTCATTTCCCTTAGTGAAGAAGATAAGATTTGGCATGGCAATGACTTGAGCATAGGACATTTCGAGATTGACAGTGTTTGAAGAAGAGGCATGAGAGTGATATTTACAGTCGTCTTTATCACCCACTCCTCCCAATGTTTCATACAACTAATTTCGAGCTTCTTTAAGTTGGGGAACGCTATTACTGGTGCTGCTGAACTATCACCATTCTTCAAGACTCCTAAAACTTCAAGGCCCATTATTGCGGAAACTGAATATAATCCAGATAGATATAGGTCTTCAAGAAATTCAAGTCTTCCAAGAGCTGGTAATACCTTCAAGTTTTTGCATGAGAAGATTGTAAGTTGACGGAGCATAATTGATCTTCCATCCCAATTCGGAAACTCCATCCAACTTGGGAACTTGGAACCATTGTATTTCTCTATTACCAAGTCCTCCAAGTTGGGATGTGGTTCAAGAAATTCAAGGACACTCTGAACTGCTTCATCATCATTATTCAATGCCTCGAGTAAATCGAATCTCGAAGATTTCAAACTCAATGCCTCATCATCATCATCATTCTTCACTGCCTCATCATCATCCTCAATATTGAATCTCAATGAGAGATGAGTTAGGTATTCTTTATCTTTCAATATTGCCTCCTTCACAACACCTTTTATATTTGATATTTCCAGCGAACCACGGAGGTTGTTGAGAAGTTTTAGTTCTCCGATATCAGATCCTTCTTCACTCACAACGAACTTAGTCAACGTTTCAAGATCTCTTAATTTCCCAATTCCTCTAGGTAAACATTCAAGACTAGATCCCATAAATTCAAGGTCCCTCAAGCTAACCATTTTCCCCATATCATTAGGAAGTCTACGAAGCTCCTCACACCAATTAAGTTTTAGTGTTTGCAGATTGGATAGATTACCGACTGTTTCAGGTAATTCTTCCAATCCAGAATATTCAGCTTCAAGGTGCCTCAAGCTAACCATTTTCCCCATATCATTAGGAAGTTTACGAAGCTGGCGACAATAATTAAGTTTCAGTGTTTGCAGATTGGATAGATCACTAATCGATTCAGGTAATTCTTCCAACTTTGTCCCCACAGCTTCAAGGTGCCTCAAGCTAACCATTTTCCCCATATCATTAGGAAGTCTACGAAGCTCCTCACACCTATTAAGTTTCAGTGCTTGCAGATTGGATAGATTACCGACTGTTTCAGGTAATTCTTCCAACTTTGTCCCCACAGCTTCAAGGTGCCTCAAGCTAACCATTTTCCCCATATCATTAGGAAGTCTATGAAGCTCCTTACACCAATTAAGTATCAGTGTTTGCAGATTGGATAGATTACCGACTGTTTCAGGTAATTCTTCCAACTTTGTCCCCACAGCTTCAAGGTGCCTCAAGCTAACCATTTTCCCCATATCATTAGGAAGTCTACGAAGCTTGTAACAATCATTAAGTATCAGTGTTTGCAGATTGGATAGATTACCGACTGTTTCAGGTAATTCTTCCAACTTTGTACTCTCAACTTCAAGGTGCCTCAAGCTAACGAGTTTCCCAATCTCATCAGGAAGTCTACAAAGCCACATACACCAATTAAGCTTCAGTGTTTGCAGATTGGATAGATCACTAATCGATTCAGGTAACTCTTCCAAATTTGTATTCTCAGCTTCAAGGTGCCTCAAGCTAACCATTTTCCCCATATCATTAGGAAGTTTACGAAGCTCGCCACACCAATTAAGTATCAACGTTTGCAGATTGGATAGATCACTAATCGATTCAGGTAACTCTTCCAACTTTGTATTCTCAGCTTCAAGGTGCCTCAAGCTAACCATTTTCCCAATCTCATCAGGAAGTCTACGAAGATCGCTACAACCATAAAGATTCAGTGTTTGCAGATTAGAGAGATTACAGACTGTTTCAGGTAATTTTCCCAACTTTGTACTCTCAACTTTAAGGTGCCTCAAACTGACGAGTTTCCCAATCTCATCAGGAAGTCTACGAAGATGGCTACAACCATAAAGATTCAGTGTTTGCAGATTAGAGAGATTACAGACTGTTTCAGGTAATTCTTCCAACTTTCTACTCTCAACTTCAAGGTGCCTCAAACTGACGAGTTTCCCAATCTCATCAGGAAGTCTACGAAGATCGCTACAACCATTAAGCTTCAGTGTTTGCAGATTAGACAGATTACAGACTGTTTCAGGTAGTTCCTCTACACCCGTAGATGACAAGTCGAGATACCTTAGATGTATTAACTTCTCAATTTCTTTTGGCAATTCCTTAATATTAGTGCCACTCAAACCGAGTGTCCTAAGACTTGTCAAATCACTCAACAAACTCAAATCTTCACAATAGATGGAGGACTGAAACAGATAAGACTTCCCACAAACAAGTAATGTTCGTAAACTCTTCAAATTCCGAATGGAAACAGGAATTAGACCTTTATCCTCAGCAGAAAGCATTACAGACAAATGCCGGGCTTTCATGTCATTCAACTTTATCTTGCTGCTTTCGGTAACCAAGCATTCATTGTTAGAGACAAAAGTTGCAAAATCGTGAATAAGGTCGTGCATCTTGCAGTACCTTACATTGCCATCCTCGTCCATTTCTAGATCTTGGAAAAATGAGCGCATCACCAATTCATCGAAGAACTCTGCACCTATGCTTTCCAGCTCCCTCCTCTGACTTGACCGGATACAACCTTCCGCCATCCACATCTTGATCAGGCAATCTTTCTCTATCATATGATCTTTTGGAAAGACCGCACAATACGTAAAACAACGTTTTAGGTGTGACGGCAAAGCATTGTAACTCAATAGCAAAGGTGACAATACACATTCGCCGGCAGTAGGGAGTTTCCATATGTCACTCGCCAAAACATCCTCCCAATCTTCCACGCTTCTTTTTCGGAGCATGAGACTTCCTAAACTCTTTGCATAGAGAGGCACTCCTTTACACCTATCTGAAAGTTTTCTTCCAATATCTTTCAACTTTTGATGATCGGATTCTCCCCTCCTCCCCTCAAAGGCAAGACGTTCAAACAATAACCAACAATCATCATTAGATAATTGTTGTAGGTTATGTTTGTCAGTTGTGCCTACGGTCTGAGCAACAACATTCTCGCGTGTTGTAACCACGATTCTGCTACCTTTCTTGCCATGGTCAAGGGCAAGCTTTAGTTGGTCCCAGCTTGCTCGATCCTTAGTCCACACATCATCCAATACAAGCAAAAATAGCTTTCCCTCAAGAGATTGACATAAATGATTATGCCAAGCCTGCCTTGTTGTAAGATTTGGGACACCGCCACCGAGCTCTTCTATGATCGCCTTCGCTATCCTTATAAGATCAAAAGGCTCTGAGACACAAACCCACATTTTCTTCTCAAAGTGTTTCACCACCTTGTCCTCATTGAAAATGTATTGTGCGAGAGTAGTCTTTCCTATGCCCCCCATGCCTACTATAGAGACGACAGGGACACTTGACTCAACATGACTACTACTCTCACTCAATAACATGCTTATTAGTTTTTCTTTCTCCAGATCCCGACCATATACCTCTGATGCTTTGATCTCTGAGATGGTGTGCCTGCGCTCTTCTTCTAGACGTACTTGCTGCTCATTGTCTTTTTTAGTTACTTCGAATTTATACTTTTCTTTCTCAGTTATGAGATGATCAAGTCTTCCCTTTAATTTTAGTATCCTACGACTGATATTATGGTGCAAGGTGGCCTTGTTGAAACAAGAGCAAGGTGATGAAAAACACGACCATACCTTTTTCTTGCTAACGCGAGCACCTTCAACGCCATCCGCAGCAATTTCTGATATCAGGATCTTTGTGCACCATTCGTCCAACACGTCCTCCATTTCATAAGATACGTCCTTCAGCTTCTCTAACCATGCACTTTCAGGAACCTTCTTAATTTCATTTTTCTCCAAATTAAGGAGAGCATTCTTGACATGTCTCTTTTCCGCATCGTCGAGAACATCACGGATCTTGTCAAATGTATCATGGAGCTCTTGAACATCTTCAGGAGCACCCAATACCAGTTTGACCTCCTTCTTGAGCTTGTCAAGGAGGAAAGGGGCCAGTTGTTCCACCACAACGGAAATAAGTGCATCCGCCATAGTTGATTGGTTTCTGATAGCAAAGAGGATAGTGTAATCTGAGAACAAATTTCTCTCTAAAGTTTGTATGAAAAAAATAAATTATACAACTTGCTGATATTATTATGCTTACTTTTTCTTTGGATGATACTTTTTCTCTCTAAAGTAAACTTATATTTTGGCTTCTTGAATGCTCCAAATTATTTACTAGTTGATCAGGTCCAAACTTAAATTGGGAACTATATCAATAAGAAAATAATTGTCACGCCCCAAAATTCACCTTCTGATAAAAATCATTAAGCAAATCCTAAGGCCTAACAAGTCGGGCATCCTACGGATGAAACCCCACAGATGTATTATTTCTAACGAAATTAACTACATCTACTTACCAAAGAAACGCAACGGAAAATAACTCAATTATATTAAAATGAATAAAATGAATAAAATTCTCTACTAACTCTACATGCGAGAATTAGACTAAGACGATGAAATATGAAATAATTATTATAAATACCCTACGACAGCTCAGCGATCCAAAGAACTCCAAAGAATCCTGAAACTGAATAACCAAGCCTTACTAAGCAAAATCCTACCGTGCTCGACCTCCTGAAAAAAATATAGCGCACAGGGCGTCAAGCAAGCACAATTATTACCGGTCACTGAACATGACAGACTGATCTATTATACAAAAGGACTAATGTGATATAATATCCTGTAATTATATATAAATGATGCAATGCATTGAGGAAATTATTAAGGTTGTTTTTAAGCGTCGGCGCCAACTAGTATTATAAAATAGTTATAAGGTATTATTAGGTGTGGGAGATAACTAACAGACGATGTACACAGGGTCACTTTTAATTCAGTGGGACCACACTCTCGCACCCTTCTGTCCTCAACAGAAGTGTATCCCTTATTGGCGAGTCAGGGATTGGCGGATTCCTTTTTAGTGAGCCAGGAATTAGCGGGTAAATCACCGGATCAAGGTGGTCAAGGATTTTCAACCTACATGTCTAAAGCCTGTTTTATTTTCACTTTCAGGGATCTAAGCCCACGGGATGCTCGCGTAGCATGCAGCCGAGAAGTAACAGGGAATGAATTTTGGGACTTGCAACCCGGAAAAACTGAGAAACATTTACCTCATATTTGGTTTAGGGACTCGAACCCAAGGACCGTAACAGCATAGCCCTACTGTGTACATTAACTCTAAGTTATCATATGCATGAATGATTTAAGAGACCGACACTCAATCAAAATGACCTATCTGTCCTTGCTCTATAGGCAATGAGACTATATCATATGATTGGCGATCTTAAGCTTAATGACCTTTTTACCCTCACAAATATAGGAGTAGAGTCTCAGTCGGTGATTTTAAATAGGCTTATGCTAGTACCCCCTTGATTTAACATCAAAGTTCAACTTATCCATCTATAGTTTAAAGGGTTGAACACGAGGTACCAATTACTATTACCTACGCTATTGATATGGATATAATTAATATCATTACAAATTTTCTTATATACTACTCATATATATTCTAAGTATACATTTAACCAAGGTCTGCCCTAAGCTATATATATATACAAAGGCTGCCCTACTATAAACATATATACATTCTGTATCTATAATATACAATATGCATTTTTAAACATATAAGCATTATGAAACATGTTATACAAATTTGTTTTTTTTTTAGTATATATACACCTTATATATATATTACTAAACCCATCGTCTGTGTGTAAAAGAACTGTTATAGTACTTTAAATAATTACCCACATATAAATACCCACAGGAGTAACTCTTCACTAAATTGGGTTTACTGATATGCTCAAGTTAAATCTAACCTAACTACTATAATGGCTTCCAAAAAGGATTGTATATCAAGCTCTGAAATTTCACAGTAATATAGTCACAGAACAATTACGACGAGCAAACAGTAAATATATATGAACTAATAATCTACTAAACATGACATATTAACTATAATTAATACACAATTTCAATCAAGAACAACGACGAGCAATAATGGTACTTGCCTGATTAGGGATTTGATACAAATCGAGAAGCGAAGAACGACTTGCAATGCTCGACAAAATCAACCCAACCCACTCCAAAAACGGGCATGATAACCAGAGTCTCTAAAGCTATGGGTTGATGGAGGAGATAGAGAGAGATGGAGAAGAATCAGGAAGAAATACGGTGGTGTTTGATCATCATAATCCTCTTAATTACTAAATCAAATACATAAACTGAAGTGTAAAGCATATCAATAGTGTATTTGAATGGACCCTAGTACATTTTCTTAAGAACATTTCAAGGTAAAAGCAGTTGGTGATGAGGACCCTTGCATGTCAAATATGCTTTACGTGCATAAAGTTGATTCCCGATTTCGCTTTATGCTTTATTGCTTTTGTGTCTTTTTATTCTCAATGACTTCATTGCTTTCTAAAAACTGGGGTTGCAAGTTTAGTTTGTTCTTTTTATTTGTTTGCAGGTTAGCCATTCTTATAAAATTGTTAACTGAAGATACTAATGGCTTGATTCCGTCGCAGTAAAAATTCCGTCTCAGTAAGATCTCCGAAGGTTCTTTGAGACGACAATGTAAGTTAAGTTCAGAAACTTGTTTTTTTTTTAATGAAAGACAATTATTAGAGGCTGTGATTTGTTACAGGAGACTGTGTGGGACGAATAGTTTTATTTACAATTTGTAACTGAACTATCAATTTAACATCATTATAATGATAGTAATGTGCAGAAATTCATTACTACCCTTGAGGACTAAATACAAACTTGCGGTGTTGAGGATTATGAATTTACATACTACAGCGATCAATTTTAGTTCTGACTCTTGGGAGTGAGCTCTTTAAATGAAGTTGTCGCTAACCTTTCTTGTATTCTTATACAAGCTAAAGGCAATTGTAATTGAAACATTAATACAAAAATTTGCTAAATGAAATTAGTGTTGTATTGATAGTCTGCATTCATGCACTCTGTTATTTGTCCATGATTCATTCTGTTGTGATATGTAATAGCCTAATAGGGTACTCGTCTATGAGCGTGTGCCGAAATGCATTATAAAGGAAGCTTGAGACCAGGTTTGGTTAATGGAAAAAAGACATTTTCATTTATTTGGTTGGACGTGCAGAAACGGATGCCAAAACAGCTTATATGTAATAAACAAACTGTGCCTAGAAAAGAAGACGTGATTCAGTTTATGGCACTACAATATTTTCAATCGGGTTATAAGAGCATCGTGCCAGTATCTGAGAACAGCGAATTCAGTTCATGTTCTTCCTTTTTCAATTGAAATCAGTTGACAGTAGATACAAAAAGACTACGCACGCACAAACAAAGATTAAGTCCCTAACTAGAGAGTATATATGATATTGAGAAGACCAAACAATAGCGGTGTAGCCACTCTGGTCTAGGAGTTTATCGATTTGCATGTACATTAAACGCACCATTGGAGATTCAGAAACATTCATGACCAGTTCAGAACTGGTGAAGCACAATCCTGCAATGCCCATCACCCTGACATGGATATTAAAAAATGAAAATATAGCTCCAAATCGAGCAAAGTATGGGAACAATCTTGAATACAAAAACGTAACTCAACTGTGAAGAAGACAGCTCAATTGAAAACTAGTAACTTAGCTATTCATACTTGAAAATTAGTTTACAGTGATCCTCAGAGAAGTAGTTATAAGGCTTCCGTAAACTCTTTCAATCCTAGCCAAAGAAAACCCTTGCCATCTCAACAGCCCTCTTCGTCAGTTCTAAAATTAAAAAAGGCATTATAGGCAATTTGTAATTCAGAGTCGGCCATGTTAACTTGTTATTGTTATTCAGGCGTTACAGGCATAACCTGAGCATCATTTCTTTCAGAAGAAACATTCCCTGCAAATCTGATCATGTATTCGTACGTCTTCACTACCTGAGGGACACTCTCCTTGTACTTGATTACAAATTTCTCCACGAACTCCTTCTCAGTTAATTTAAATACATCACCTACAATCGCATTCCTTTCCAAAACACCCTTCAGGATCAAAATTTCCAGCATTGCACATCTCGGAATAACCCTCTTCTTCATACTACACATAAGAACCACTGAATATTTAGATAAATATGTTGAATCCCGTTTCAGCTGCTTCATGAAAAAATGCAACCCTTTCCTTAACTTCTCCTCGGACAATCTCATACACACTGGTTGCTTTCTAAACACTGAGAGTATGTCTACTTCAGAAAACCTAAATTCCCGATAAACCGTCCATTTCCTTTCAAAGTTGTGTGTACTCATACATGCTAAAGCTCGGACCGCATGAATGAACATAGGGCTCGAAGGGTTAATCCCCTTTTGTTTAATCTCATCCACAATGCTAATGAACCGCTCGGCTTTTCTTATTAATGTCATAGGTTGTGTCACTAATAATTTATAATCTGGTTGATAATGAAATAGAGTACAAAAAAGTACTCGCAGATCATCCAGATGACCCGTCCCCCCCCCTGTAGGCTACTTGAAAAAAGTCAGCTAGATTCTTCGATTTGTTGTTTAGTGTTTAAGTTTATAAAATTTTGTTCCTTCTGACAATTTTGTTTCTTTTTTTGTTCGTTATTTGTTGTGCAGAGCAATATGAATGACGCGTTGATGGGCATCCTTCGAGACTTCTGCAATCCACTTTATGTTTACACTAATCCATTCACCAAGAGTCATCAAGTATCAGAGAAGGACCAATTTGTTGTTTTGGGGAGCGATGGATTGCCTGATTTTTTCAACAATGAAGAAGTCGTTCAGCTTGTTCATTCGTTTATCCACAGCAATCCTTTTGAGGATCATGCAAAGTATCTGGTTGAGAACAAGCTGCTGGAAACGCAGGTATTTTATTTGAACTTTCTCCAATCAATTTTGAGTCTTACACCAATTCAAGTTTTGTATGTTTCTAACTCAAGTCAGAAGCGGAAACTTGAAGATTACGAAAACCTAATTGAAATTAGGATTTTCTCTACTAAATTCAAAACTCAATAAAAATTGAATTAGGGCTAAACCTGAAGCTTTATTCAATAACAACTAAGAAATAAAGTTACACCACCCTCTACTTATATAGGCTTCAGCCCTACTTCTACAATAGCAAGTCCACTATCTCTCCAAATTTGAATCTAATTAACTTTAAAATAAAAGCATCTTCAATAGTTAAGCCCCAAATCTTAATAAGCTAAAATAAGAATACCGTCAACGAGTGGACGACGTGAACTAGGAGATGTTCACATCAGTTTCTGTTAAATTTCTCCAATCAAGTAGTGGCTGTAAAACAAAACCTCAGGAACCGCTATAGGATTTGTCGTCATCGTACATACCAAAGCGTAGGCGATTCTCTGTTGTCTTGTTTATGTTAGAAAACTACTTGGCTTTGCAACTGTCGTCTCTTCAGGCGGTTGACCTATCCACCTCTGTCGAACCCCTTTCCACATAAAAATATATACGTTAGGACGCCTTATGTGAATCGCGTTCCTTTCCCACTTCCACGGTTTGCCCAACAGTAAATGACACACATCCATCTTGATAACGGTATACAGTATGGATTCTTCGTACTCACCAATTTTAATCTTCACCCGAGTACGGTATAGTACTGTCACCTCTCCCGTTGTACTATCTTTCTGCAACCAACTCAATGTAGCGACCTTGAGATGAGGTACAAATGTTAGTCATAATTTATCAGTCACGCTCTCTCTCTGAGATGAGGTTATCCGTCAAACCCTCGTCAATAATCGTATCCAACCCCTTTCCTGTGGCCTCTACACGTACAAAATAGTGCATGTTTCTTCCAATATTTATTAATCTTGGAATTAGTGTTGTCGCTTTTCATAAGTAATCCACATAGTGTCAATGCTCGCCTTGGAACTCCCCTCTTTACCTGTTCATAGGGTAATGGTTCTATCGTCCTGAGACGTCTCTCTCTACCAAACCATCCGCCACCACTGTAACCTCCGTCAGCTCTCTCTCTCTCTCTCTCTCTCACAGTGTCGCCTGCGATTGTAGGACTTCCCCGCTAACATCTGCCATCCCCACCACACCACCACCTGCCACGGGCTTCCCCGGTGTACCCCCACACATGGTTGTCGGACCCTAATAAGTTACTACTCTAGTAGGACAGTCATTGCTTAAGTTCAAGAGCTAGACCCTTGAGTTTTGGGGTTTTGCTTGCTGCTGGGGTCAGGTTGGGCCCTCCAAGTTGCAGCCCTAGAGATAAAACAGAGGAAATAAGCAGCTGTGTTATTATTTATTACGTAGAAATATTGCACTTTCATCCATGATGATCTGATTAGAGTTTTGTTTTAATATAGGTTTCAGCACAGAAGAGTTTATGCGAATCCCTGTTGGGAGGAAGAGAAAATATCACGACGATGTCATGGTCGTTGTAATCATCCTGGGTAATAAGTACCGGACATCTACTGCCTCCACATCTGTGTAAGAGGACAGTTTTGAAGATTTTGCACTAAAACAAGGCTTGCTCTGAAATTTCTCAATATATATTTCAGGTAAGCACACACAGAGAAGGAACCTGTGGAAACATAGATGTTTCATGCTTTACCTTAAAAGGTTTATGTTTCTTAGCTTAATTTTCTCTTTGTGCACCTTATAGAGAAACCCCGAGAAGATTTGAAAGTTGAGATGGTTTGAGCTTTTGGGTACGATTATTTTTTGCATGGAGGGTTATAGAGCTGGAGAAACATATGTATCAGATCCAAGTCCATCAAATCAACATATTCAACCATTACCATACTCTATGTTACATCATGGCATCACCACTACATCTCCAGCTAACAACCTCATGTACTCTTCAACAAAACCCCATTCATGTTTTCAGTTATTTATTTTTGCAAGGACTACTTCATGGTCTTTTTTTTATTATTGGTTATATTATATAGTCTTTTGTTGTTACACTATAATTATTTGCGAACTTTGATGTTGATTATGGTGTTTTGATGATTAGGAATCAACATGGATTAAGTTTTGATTTTGGGGAGTTGGAAGAAGCAATTGTTTTTCAAGGAGTTCAGTTAAGAAATGCTGAAGCTAGGAAAAGTATGCCTCTCTTTCCTTACTCCTTTTCTGATGTTTATTTACTGAGCACAACCAACTCCCCTAAAAAGGCAGAAATAGAGATAGACTTGTACCAAAGAGTTGAATATGCCCACACAAGCCTCAGAGTAGCCTGCCTTTTAGAGCACAACAATCATTTCTCATACAGGGAAACTTGAATAGTGTGAGGCATCAAACAGAGAAATTTTTCCTTTCAACATTACTACTGGCTCTTAACTGCAAAAAAATAAAAATAATAGGGAATCAATTCCTGAAGTTGATATATATTTGAAAAAAAAATCTTGGGGTCTTTTTTCTGCTGATTTCCTGAGATATTACTTTTGTGATTCTGAAACTTTATATACAACCAGATCAGTAGCTGCTACTCTGGAAATGTTCCCATCACTGTCAATGAAATACCAGCCAACTCTCAGAGTAATTTTCTCCTCCTTTGACCAATATCTCTGCCATATTCGTTCTTGCTTTGCAAACAGGCATGAAACTGGAAAAAATCACTTCCATTTATTGGTTTTCAATTGAGTATCTTACATGTTTTGAGAGGGCTCTTTAAAACCCTCTTGAGCCTTTTCTAGTCTTGGCTGTGTGAAGCATCCAAAAACTGAGGTACTTGTAGTTTTTGGTACCTTTTGTGATGATCCTTGAATATCTTTCTTGGTTACATGTGAGGTTAATGTTTGTATAATTTGAAGTTTTTGCTATGTTTTTCTTGTAAAGATGCAGTTTTTGGGTGAATACTTATGTGATCTTTGTGTTTATGTTTGCATCTTTTTTTCAGGGAAGCTCAAGGTCAGTAGGAGAGAGTACTGATTCAGGATCTGCACATAATACTTTATTGGAGCTAGAATCTCCTACCAGTAAAAGGGCATCAAATCAGAGTCTTGAGCAGAAGCAACAACAACTACTAGTAGAGATGGCAAGTGATAATACCTCCATAACTGGACCAGTTCAAATTCAACATTTCTCCACACCAGAAAAGGTTCCTATTTCTCAACAAAAACAAACTTATTTTTTTCATGCTTTTCTTACATAAATGTCCTAACATGTTAGGACTAAGGAGAGTTTTCAAACTGATGATAAGAACCCCAAACCTCAAACCTGCCCCACAGCCCAAATAATCCCTTTGAGCCTCTAATCATCATGTTTGTGAGGAAACTCAGTTTCTAAAGCCGATGGTAAAAGTATCAAGGTTAAATTCAGAAGTTTGTGCCAGTGTTAACACTGTCAATACTTATATAAGTATATTTTTTGAAACATTCAAGGACATTCCAGATAGTTTATGTTAGTGATGACGAAGTTGATGACAATCAATCCCCCGTTCTAGGCCTTGCTTATCTTCCATCTGGTATCTGCATCTCCACTATTGACACGGCCCTAGCCGGGACCGACTCTACAGTTCCCGGAGTGCAGCGGAATAGGGGACCGTGCGGCGTACACGGACGCGAGGTCGGCGTGTACCAGCCATCTTCACTAGCGCGGCGCGCCAGTGGCATACAACCCACGGATGCTAGAGCGACATCCGGATTATCCTGGATACTCGTGAGGGGTCATTGAATATGTATTCAGTAAAGGCAACAACGCTGAAGGTTCCCTCAATAATCCCTACAGCGTAATCTCTCACGACGCGCGCGAGATACGGAAGCACACCTGTCCTGTAGCGGATCAGGGTAGCTCAATATGCCGGTTTCCATCTTAGGGACTCATATCTCAAGGGGCGACGAGCCTGGACTAATTATACTGTCCATCTGAAAGGGGCGGTGCGTCTCGGATAGCCCGCGGGGCATAGCGGCGCCATATGAAGCCCTCTAATGAAAACCGGCCCGCATTGCGAGGCAATGTCCCCTAGCCTACCCTAGGCCTAGGAGAACTCATAACTATCCCTTGTAGATAGTCCATGAGCCGGGGTCCTTGATGACCAAGCATTAAAGCTCTTTTAGTCATGGGGAGGATCGGACCAAGGTTCCTCCTTAATATAGCTACTAAGTAAATAGTCAACTTCCAAAAGGAAACGTTAAAACATGAGACGAAGCGTACTGGACCTTTTCGCCCCCTTAACTGAATCCGATTGCGACGAAACTTGGCGTGCTGCTATATTAGGATATAGAGAACAAATACATTCGGACAGAACTCAAAACGCTCGGGTAAATTTGGCCGGCGTTCGGTAGGTCGTCACACCCTCCCGCACTTAAAATAATCTCGACGTCCTCGTCGAGGACCATCGCCAACACGGCTCTGCAAGGATTCAATCTTCTGCATCTACAAGAAACCAACAACTCTCCCGCACTTAGTTCAGAGTACTATATCTTCTTCTGTCCTAGCGGATACTGAGCCCAACTGCTAGTCTCGATGCTGACAACTGTGTCTTCAGAACTGAACCTTAACTTCGCCCATTCCAACTGAAGTGCGTAGTGACCGAACCTTCATACGACTGGAGTCTGCCTTCTCCTCTGGGTATTGTCTCTTGGTCTCGAACCTTCTGAGAAAAAAGTATGGGCGGTGCACCCTAGCATCGCGCCCTCTGAAATGCGCTGCATCCTGCTGCAAAGCGCCTTCTCCCCTGACACTGTGGAATGTCGCTCTTCTCGACAAACCAAGGGCGTCTCCTCCGGACAGCCCGACGAGGATATCTCCAATCCCGTCCAAAAGTGCGCTCACTTCCAAGTCGCACAATGCCTTCGCTGCTCGAGAGTTCAATCTTCTGTGAATCTCGGCTTCAAACTTCACTCTTCATCTGCGAGTGGCAAGGAGCAAGTCTTCTAAAACAAAGGGGTAACTCACCCCAACTGCACGGAACATCTGCCGCACACTGAATTGCCTGACTGCCCTTCAATCAACTCCGCGAAGGTCTTCCAACCTTGTCCGCCCTTCTTACGGACCATCGGGGGTACAACATCAAGATGCGGCACTCTAGCCTTACCAGTATAGAACTGAACTGGTACTCATTGTTCACTTGGGCGAGGGAGGGTAGCTCCTAGAAGGTAGCATACTCTCAACGAGGCGCGGGTACTCTGTTCCCTACCGCCAACAAAACCATCGAGGCAGCCTATCTAGGCGCGGGTACTCTGTTCCCTACCGCCAGCTAACCATCGAGGTCCGCCATATAGGCGTCCTGCGTGAACTTCTAAAACCCATGAGACATCTATCTGTGCAGCCGCGTTTCTGCTCTACCACTTCGTAGTAGGCCATCATCTAACCCATGTTACGCTAGATGGCATCTGCACCTAACTTGGCTGCAGGAAGGGTGATCGCCACTCCGGCGTCCCCAAAGGTCTCTCCACTCCGGAGGACTCTAATCTGCCTCACTCTCCAAGGAGGACTTCCCAATGCCTCTTCTCTGACGAGGACTTCTCAATGCCTCTTCTCTGACGAGGACTTCTCAATGCCTCTTCTCTAACGAGGACTTAACACTGGCATCTGTACTTGCCAAACTCTGGTGGTGGTGACCCTTGCTGGAACCTGCGTACATCTGCGTCACAACTTACAGCTCTTCCCACACTCGATAAGCTCGACGTCCGCGTCGAGAACAAAGCTGTGACATATAACTGACGGACTACTGAAGCGTTTCTCCATCTCTACATCCCTACTCCAACCTGAGTACTTGGGGAACTTGGGAACAAGATACTGTCACTGCACCTGTCGCCCTGAGCTCGTTGGCTTGCCATGTCCAACTGCTATCAAACTCGAGGAGACCAACCTTCATACTGTCGCAATCATCTTTGAACTGAAGCGTAGCCATTCTCTGTCTCTTGAACTAGCTTCAACAAACGCAGCCAACTCTAACCGGTCACTGAGATGTGGTCTTCTAAAGACACTCCATCGATACAAACAAAGAACAAGGCGCGGGCACTCTATCCCTACCGCCAACCACCAAGTGATAAGGAATTGGGAAACTAACATCCAATTCCGCTCAGGATCTTTCATCCTAGAGCAATCTTCCATCTGAGATCATGTCTGAGGTAACCCGCACAACTGACTGAAGCTCAACTCTGTTCTGCGACAACCACGTAACTTACTAACCTTCGGAAACGTGAGTCTTCCATCTGAGAGCTTAAAATGACCCAGAACCATCATGTGGAACAACATGGATCAACTCGGCTAGAGTACCCGAACGCCGACAAACCTGAAACTCACCTCGGAGCCAGAGAACAAACATCACTCGGCAACTTGCCTTCTTGGAGTGATCAAAGCAGGGTCCCAAGTAACTGGGGACCAACTGCGGACAAGCGACAACCCATCTGGGAGGTCGCAGTTCATGTCGCGTCATAACGAGTCACTCTGCCCTCAACGTCTACCTGACGACATCACTGTGTGCAAACTCGGGACCCAGACCATGTCTTCATCTCTTACTTCATGCCGCTTCATCTTCGGCGCATGACATTCACCTCTGGAACGTCTCAATGTCCAACTCAGGACAATCACAACGAGTATCTCTCAGGATTCTTCAATCTTTAGTAGACACTAAGGAATTCCAACAAAACCAAGCATCGCGGCTTCCACACGAAAGTACTCGGTAACTGACGCTGACCATATCGATCTCTGCTGAGGGGCACCGTCCTTGATCACACCTGTTACTAAACTTCGCAGCGCGGATACGGACCGAATGCAATCACAACCTGCTAGATCGCACTATTACTATTCTTCATAGAGCATCTGCGACACTGATCAGCCTTCTAGAGACAACCAACGATATAGATCATCGCGTCCAACACAATCTCAATCCTCCTCTTAGCGTCACTGTCCAAAGCACATTTAACTTGAGCAGTCTCGCGCTCGGATATGGAGCCTTTCTCTTGCGTCCAATATCGACTGACATGTAGGCAACACACTCTACAAGCGTTCACAACGGTGCATGGAACATCTCTAGGGAGCAACTACGGCTCTGGAGAGAACAACAGCCAAATGGGTAACCCATACTACCAACTCAGGAATCATTACTCCGTTTACTCCGACGGACGTAGGCACAACCCATCTACGCTCTGACAAGCAAACTCCCAGCAAGCCTTGCTCGGATAAGCCTAGACCCAACTCTGTCTAGCTCTGGCAGACGTAGGCACAATCCATCCACGTTCTACCAACTCAAGAGCTAAGCTTCAACAAGCTATTCTCGCTCTGATACCAACTGACACGGCCCTAGCCGGGACCGACTCTACAGTTCCCGGAGTGCAGCGGAATAGGGGACCGTGCGGCGTACACGGACGCGAGGTCGGCGTGTACCAGCCATCTTCACTAGCGCGGCGCGCCAGTGGCATACAACCCACGGATGCTAGAGCGACATCCGGATTATCCTGGATACTCGTGAGGGGTCATTGAATATGTATTCAGTAAAGGCAACAACGCTGAAGGTTCCCTCAATAATCCCTACAGCGTAATCTCTCACGACGCGCGCGAGATACGGAAGCACACCTGTCCTGTAGCGGATCAGGGTAGCTCAATATGCCGGTTTCCATCTTAGGGACTCATATCTCAAGGGGCGACGAGCCTGGACTAATTATACTGTCCATCTGAAAGGGGCGGTGCGTCTCGGATAGCCCGCGGGGCATAGCGGCGCCATATGAAGCCCTCTAATGAAAACCGGCCCGCATTGCGAGGCAATGTCCCCTAGCCTACCCTAGGCCTAGGAGAACTCATAACTATCCCTTGTAGATAGTCCATGAGCCGGGGTCCTTGATGACCAAGCATTAAAGCTCTTTTAGTCATGGGGAGGATCGGACCAAGGTTCCTCCTTAATATAGCTACTAAGTAAATAGTCAACTTCCAAAAGGAAACGTTAAAACATGAGACGAAGCGTACTGGACCTTTTCGCCCCCTTAACTGAATCCGATTGCGACGAAACTTGGCGTGCTGCTATATTAGGATATAGAGAACAAATACATTCGGACAGAACTCAAAACGCTCGGGTAAATTTGGCCGGCGTTCGGTAGGTCGTCACAACTATGGGTCGTCGTGTATCATACGATCAAATCATTGCCTGGAAAGTCCTCAACAACGAGAATAATATCCACTGCATTGCCTTCGCTTTCATCAACTGGTCTTTTGTTTGAATTCTAGTTATTGAGAAAAAGAAGAGGAAGTTTTGTATCAAAATGTAAAAAAAAAACTACGCGTAATCTCCCTTTGCAACTCAAACTCACTAAAACATGATATATGTGTTCACAGCCCCATTATCAAAATGGGTTTTGGAAATGACATGCATTTGATAAACAATTTGCTGCGTTTATATGTAAAATGCTTTGGGGTTGAAGTTGGAGGTAAATTTGATGAAATATGGGTGAAAGATGTGGTTTCTTGGACCGGGATGGTTTCTGGGTATGTGAGATATGGGTATTATAGTGAGGCACTTGGGGTTTTAAGGATATGTGGGGTTCGGGTATGGTGGTTCTAAACGAGTTTACGTTTTGCTAGTGTTTGGATAGCGTGCTCGGGTTTGGAGGTGCTTGAGTTTGGGTGTTTTGTTCAGACCCAGATTGTGAAACTGGGGTTTGAGGAGAAGCCAGTTTTGGGGAGTGTTTTGGTAGATTTTTATTCGAAGTGTGGGGGTTTGTTTTAATGAAGCTATGAAAATATTAAGAATATGGATGTAGTTACATGGAGTACGACGATCGGGTCTTACGTGCAAGCGAAAAGTGGAGTTGGGCTTTAGGACTATCTTCGAATGATTGGGGATGGAGTGCGCTCCGAATGACTTAACTTTTGTTGCAGTTTTAGGGTGTGTTATTTTCTTGGTGTAGAATATGCAAGATTGATTCATGCCCATGTGGTTTTGAGAGGGAATGAAAATGAATTTGGTTTTGAAAACTACTTTTGTTGATATGTATTCAAAATGTAGTAGTGTAGAAGATGCAGCAAATATATTTAAACAGGCACCGAAATCTGATGTATTGCTATGGACAGGTATGATTACTGGCTACACCAAATCCTCAAATTTTGAACGAGTGGTTGCCACGTTTCGTGAGATGAAGACTAGTGGAATATCAGCTAATGTCATTCTAAGTCCCTCCCCCCCCCAACACACACACACACAATACAATTCTCGCACGAATTCAAAAATAAACTATACTACCACATTCAAATTCCAACAAACCACTAGTGCCACTTAATGCATTTCTCCAATAAATACAAATACTATTCACACTTAATGTCTAAATATTTTATGAGGATAACAGTCTAGCATGCGCGTTAGCGCATACCTCAGTGATCGTAAACATTATTAATATACACAATGGGGGGAGACGTCACAACATTTAATAGAAAGTAGCCAAGTTCCCTTTTCTTCATATCTAGAGCGAGACACTTTGAAATTTTCAAATACTGTCAAACTTACTGATGCCATTAGTGCTAGTCTTTGATCATTTTCTCATAGCGAAACTCACTGATGTCATTACTACCAAACATAATAACAAAGTTTAGTATAATGATTTTCATAAAATCAATATCAACCTGAAATTGAAACTGAAACTGAAACAAAGCTGAATTTCTTACCTTATAAAACCAGTTGTGAATCTTTGGCGCGTTCAAACGTTTCTCACTGGATCTTCTTCCAATTAATGTGAATGTTTGGGATGTGGGATATGATGCTCCAGTCCTCTCCTACTTCTTTATGGCAATGTGGTGGCAATGTGGTCCCAAGATAGGACATCCATAAATCTTCAATTTCTGAAGTGAGGTAAGATGCTGCAATTCGTTGGACATACACGTTAAGGATTCACAGTCGGATACTTGTAAAGTTTGGAGTGCCTTGAGTTGTGATAAGCCCTGTGGAAGTGTTGAATGCGGCGAATACCGAATGGTTAGAGACTTGAGGTTGGTGTGGAGACCATTTTGTATGGGTAATGATATCGAAAGAGAACCTGCATCGTTCTCTAACTCCAACTTCTCCAGAAACGGGGGAAGGTAGGAGACCTCCAAATACGGACAGCTGTCTATTATCATTTCCCTTAGTGAAGAAGATAAGATTTGGCATGGCAATGACTTGAGCATAGGGCAATCATAAATGAACAGTTCTTGAAGAAGAGGCATGAGAGTGATATTTACAGTCGTCTTTATCACCCACTCCTCCCAATGTTTCATATCACCAATGGTAAGCTTCTTTAAGTTGGGGAACGCTATTACTAGTGCTGCCGAACTATCACCATTCTTCAAGACTCCTAAAACTTCAAGCCCCATTTGTGAAACCGAATGTAATCCGAATAGATATAGGTCTTCAAGAAATTCAGCAAAGGGCAATACCAGATATCCAGTGTTTGAAGACGAGGCATGAGAGTGATATTTACAATCGTCTTTATCACCCACTCCTCCCAATGTATCATATTCCAAATATAGAGCTTCTTTAAGTTGGGGAACGCTATTACTGGTGCTGCTGAACTATCACCATTCTTCAAGACTCCTAAAACTTCAAGGCCCATTATTGCTGAAACTGAATCTAATCCAGATAGATTTAGGTCTTCAAGAAATCTCCAATTTCTGAAGTGAGGTAAGATGCTGCAATTCATCGGGTATACACGTTAAGGAATTGTAGTTGGATACTATTAAAGTTTGGAGTGACTTGAGTTGTGATAACCCTTGTGGAAGTGTTGCATGCGGCGAATACCGAATGGCTAGGGACTTGAGGTTGGTGTGGAGACCATTTTGTATGGGTAATGATATCGAAAGAGAACCTGCATCGTTCTCTAACTCCAACTTCTCCAGAAACGGGGGAAGGTAGGAGACCTCCAAATACGGACAACTGTCTATTATCATTTCCCTTAGTGAAGAAGATAAGATTTGGCATGGCAATGACTTGAGCATAGGGCAATTCCAAATTGACAGTGTTTGAAGAAGAGGCATGAGAGTGATATTTACAGTCGTCTTTATCACCCACTCCTCCCAATGTTTCATATTCCAAATGGTGAGCTTCTTTAAGTTGGGGAACGCTATTACTGGTGCTGCTGAACTATCACCATTCTTCAAGACTCCTAAAACTTCAAGGCCCATTATTGCTGAAACTGAATATAATCCAGATAGATATAGGTCTTCAAGAAATTCAAGTCTTCCAAGAGCTGGTAATACCTTCAAGTTTTTGCATGACCAGATTTCTAGTTTACTAAGCATAATTGATCTTCCATCCCAATTCGGAAACTCCATCCAACTTGGGAACTTGGAACCACTGTAATTCGTACCTTTTGTTGCAAGAATGGACTATTGCTATTTGGGTCAGAAACTTTTCCAACTTTCCCAATTGATAAATATATATTTGTATCAGTTAGACAAACAAATGTTGAATCCTAAATAACGAATGGTTGCCATGGCTTCCCAGTTATATTAAACCAACCCCAGAAACTTTAAACTGGTTACTGAGGTTAACACTGTTAATCCATGTTGAGAGAGATATTGATCATCATAAAACTTGGTCAGATGCCTCATCCCGCTATCACATAAGATCGTTACTATCGTGTGGCCAGGCCCCATTGATTGCGCTACGCGGACAGCTCCAACGCAGTTCATAGCTGAGGAGCTCCCAACGAAAAGTCCATCATTCTTCAAGAGAAACCTGATGATACATATTCATATGGACATGTCACAAAAACTAATACTTAAGCAGATCTTAAGAAATGACATGAAAATAATGTTTTCAAAATTTCTAACAAAATGTTGAACTTGTCACAAATATAGGGGTGAGATGTTTTGGAGGATCGTACCTAGACATTTCAACAGCTTCCATATCTGTACCTCTGAAGGCCCCATCTAGCTTTGCCATCAAAAAATTCTTTGTTAGTCTATTAATTCCAATTCCTTCGGTTACAGTGTCAAATGGGTTCTTCAGTCGCCGGCCCTCGGCCTCCTCTCGAGTATACATCACACCCCTTGTCACTTTATTGAACAAACCAGAACCAGGAGGATCAATTAAAAAACACTTGATGTTTAGACCTTTTTCCTGTAAAATGTGTAATATATTTTTAATTTGCCATCTCCACTAATGATCATAACAAGTGTATCGCATCGCAGAAAAGGAATTAAAAGGAACAACTAGCTTCTATGAAATGGATTATTCATGAATACTGTAGGAAATTATTTTCTAATAATATGATCTAAACATTTCTGCCCATCCTCTCTTTAAAATTTTCACTCGATGGATTTTCTACATCTTCATATCTCTATAGATTCTCACTTTAAATTTCCGCACTCTAGAATCTCTAATTCAAATTTTAACTCATCCGAATATTCTCTTTACATTTCTCTCCAAATTATCTCTTGGGATTTCCTCTCCCAATTTCCGCTCTCTGCATTTTCTCTCTTCAGTTTCTCTTTCAGGATATTTTCTATGTAGACATGATTCCCCAAGTTTTCTCTCTGATGGTTCTACATATGGATTCTCTCCATCAGGACTTTTCTGTTTGATATTTCACTTTCTCCCTACTCCCAAAATTATTCTATCAAGAGTTTGAGAAAGAGTAAAAGGAAAATCAAATTCAGATTCAGATTTATGAAAACAAAAGCTTTCCTCAGTATTCGGACGAATAAAGAAAACATAAATTTTCCCAGATTTTCCTAAAAGTATAGAATGGTTGGGGGTGACAGTGTGATTCTACACTCAGTCACATACAAAACCTTGCTCTAATGGTTGGGCGTCAGCGGGTGACAAATCATACTCCCACACAAAAAAACAAAAACTCACACTGTGGCGGAATCTTACAATCAACTATCTACGGGAGTGTAAAATCACACTCTTACATTAAAAAAAGACTTTACCCACACCCTGCGAAATTTAACATCCAACTAAATCCTAAACTTCAATGCAATGATATCAGAATATGATAATATATTTGACAATGAAGAGAAGAAAAGACCTGAAGAAATCGGGAAACACCTGCAAGGGTGCCACCTGTACCTGCAGCAGCTACAAAAGCATCCAAATCCCCACTGGTTTGTTCCCATATTTCAGGCCCAGTTCCTTCGTAGTGGGCCCGGAAGTTTGCGAGGTTTTCAAATTGATCAGCAAAGAATCCCCCGTTACAATCATCAGAGAAAGCAGAGTCATGGTTTACTTCTTCAGACATATGACTGTTGATTTGACCCGAGCCCTTAGCACCAAATTGATCTAAATTTCTTTGCTTTAACGCTAACTCCTTTGCTTCAGCTGCTCTTCTCCTTGCAATATTGACATAATGATCTTTGTGCGTAATAGACACCGGTCTTACCCTTTCAACGGTAGCTCCAAGAGCTTCGAGTATTTGAGACTACGAAAAAGGTTTGCAAGTAGGAAATACTTTAGACATTATATTAACTATGAAACAAGAAATCTGATTTAGTTCAAGCAAACTAAACAAATTATGAAAATGTATGCACCTTTTCAATGGCAACATCATCTGGGATAACAACATGGCATTTGCACCCATAAGCAGGAGCAACTGTAGCAAGGCTGATAGCAGTGCTGCCAGCACTCCCCTCCGTTACTACTCCACCTCGAACCAGCTCACCGGAGTCCAAAGCCTGGACAAGAAGTCTGAAATTTAGAATGCCAATTAAAAAGCAGAAAGACCATACACAACCACAGCAACCGAATGGAAAAGAAACATAATGCTTTAGAATTTAGATGGTAGTCCCTTTATTCAAAATTCTCGCAGAACATTCTATGCTCAGTATCGTATTATTCCCATACAAATAAATGCTGAATTATATCCGAAATGACCAAACTAAATGCATTTAGTAGACATTTTCTAAGCCTATCTACAAGCTAAGCTTGCCCACTCCCATAAATTGAAGAAAACTACAAGAAAGGTGCCCCAAAATAGAAATCCAATGCGTTTAGCTTGGCATATTTGAGTAGGCACAGACGGATTAACTCGTACACCCACGTATTCGTAATCCATCTTAACACTTACTAAAATAATAAGGTGTTTCAATTTTGTGAGCTTTCATGGCACCCTTTAGAGTCACACAATAGTTAATCATGCATCAAGCTATGCATTGGGAATTAGTCTTTTACATTGGAAAGCTTTGTTAATTGTTACTCGAGTTTTTCTTCTTCTTTAGAGCGTTCTTAAAATTTTAACCCATTGAAAGATACTTTTTTGCTCTAAACTCTTACTCGACCATACACAAAAATTCAATCTTTTTCACTTCTACCTCTACTAACAACCAAATTAAGTAAAAGGGTATACACAAAACTAAGATTACTACTTCACCTCTTCAATGATTTTCACTGCCACTCTATCTTTCACACTTCCCCCAGGATTCAAAAACTCAACTTTTGCAAGAATCTGAAACACAGACACAAAATCAAACAAAACCCAGACTCCAAAACACATAAAAATATCAAATTTGAGCTAAAATCTTACTTCACAACCAGTTGCTTCTGAGAGACTGTTGATTTTAATCAAAGGGGTGTTTCCAATGGCGTCGATTAACCCATTTCGTGGTTTCTTCGATATGGTTTGTTTGGTACTAGTGATTCTTCTCCATGGGAGTTTCAAACGAGAGTAGAAGCAAGAGAGCGTAGCTATGGAAACAACTGCAACAATAACAGCGCCTGTGGGTCTCACAGGCGCCATTGTTGCTTCAAAGTGAGCTTTTGCACTAGGACCTGTTTGGTGGTTTTGTTTTCATAAGCTTTTCAAGTGTAATGACGTTTTATTAAACGACAGAGGTTTGATCGTCGTAATTTGAAAATCTGCTCAAAGATGCCAAATGAAATGGCATTTAGTTATTTGGAATGAAGTTTTTTACTTGCAAGATTTTTGTACTTTGATCGAAAAGGTAAAATTACCTTTGGTCATCTCGAGCCGTGCTCAAGACTGGAGCTTGAGCTTGGAATTTGAAGCTCAACCCAAAGCTGGTAAACTTTTGTGTTTAAATTCCAAGCTCCAAGCTCTCATCGATACACAATCAAGTTCAAACACAGGATGATAAAATATAAATAAAGCAGCTAGAGAATTAGTTAAAAATAGTGTAAATTCTTGTATCTTATTTCCTTCTTCTTTTTCTTTTAGAGCTAACTAATTTGTGTAAAGTTGATTCTATGAGAATCTTCTCATAAATTGTAATTAGATGTTCTGTTATGAAATCTGGTGGGGGTCTGGCCTAACCCCAGCTTCCTTCTTCTTCTTCCAAAAAAAAAACAAAAAAACCTATTCGAAATGGCGCGTACTTGGTGTGGCCACGCAATCTCCAAAATCGAAACCACACTTGGAGGGGCATACGCCAACTCTTGTCACCATTGGAGAAGACTCTTAGGCGAATGGTAACTTATCATTTGGCACTTTTCCCACCAAATAAACGACTGTTTGCTATTAAACGCGCGTAATTCAAACTGAGGATTTGATTAAAAAAAAAAAATGGAGGAAAGGCGATTAAGTTCACAACCCTTGAATCTGCTTAAGAAGATTAAAGGTAAAATATCTCAATCATCTCTTCATTTAAGCATTTCATCATACATTGTGATTGTTTCACTAACAATTTCGCAGATTTTACTCGATCTTTGCTCGTAGATCTTCGCGACGGAAGATCGCCTGTAGTTTCTATCGGTCGATACAAGAATTACTGCACAGATACAACTGGAAATTGGTATAATGATCTGAACTCTGCAGTTGTATTTCAAGTTGAATCATTGTTTTTGAGTATGAGTTTATGAGAATTTAGGTTTATGTAGAGTTTGTTATAGGAAAAAAAAAAAAAAAAAAAAAAAACCCCGGCAATTTTGGGAGTTTTGTGTTTTCGTAGTTTGGAAATTGAAGTTTGGTGGAAAATGTTGAGATATATAGTCCCACATTTGGGGCTACTCCTCTCATAGCTAATTGGTTTTGAGATGGAACCTCCAATTCTAATATGGTATCAGAACGGGCATTTCTTTCACGTGTCGAGACCAATGGCCCACGTGTTACTCCGCGTCACCCAAATATTCGTCCACGTGTTGAGCTCATAAATTACATCACACGTGAGGGGGCGTGTTGAGATATATAGTCCCACATCTGGGGCTACTCCTCTTATTGTCAATTGGTTTTGAGATGGAACCTCCAGTTCTAATACAAAATGGTGGAGATTTCGGTTTAGAGATTAAAAGAAATGAATAATAGAGATCTTTAGGTTGGAGGTTTTCTCTTGAAATTAATGTGAAATAATGAAGACTTCTATAGGTTATTTGAAGGTAGATATAATATTTTATTAATTATAGTGAAACTTTTCGAGATGGAACAATTTTATTAGTCTAACACTCTGGTAGTTCATGTAGAACTGTAAGATCCAAGTTTTTCCCCCATATGATGATTATGGCGTTTGCATTCCCCAAAATGATTTTGTTTAATGTGCAACTCTCTGGATGCAGTTGTTGCAGCTCTAATGCGCTTAATGGTAAAGACATACTTTCTCTTCGAAAGGAATGCCATGCACGAAGAATAGGTGAGCAACCTTGATATTTTTACGGCATTCTAAAGTTTTGTTGTTTTATCGGATTATAATCTCAGTATTTTTGTTCTTTATCAGATGTCTTGCTCAGGGTGCTACTAATTGTTCAAAAACTGCTGCAAGAGAACAAACACGGATCCAAAAGGGATATATATTACATGCATCCATCTGCATTTACAGGTATAGTTGACAGATTCTTATAATATTTATTTTCCAAGCCATAACTACTAGAGAGTTGAGATTGATTGAAAAGAAGAAGTACAAGCTCTAAAAAAATTTACTTGACATAACTGTCTCATATTTCCTTATGTAAGCATCACGTTGTGTTTTCAACTGCAGAGCAAGCGGTTGTGGATCGGGCTATCCATGACATATGTATCCTGTTGCAGTGTAGTCGCCACAACTTAAATGTGGTATGTTCTACTATCATGATGTGTGATTACATATTCGGAATGCCTCTTTCCATTTTACGAAATTTCTGCAAAGTGTCTAGGCTGGAATGTACACCGATTTGGCCAATTTATACTCACAGTTGAAGACAAACTCTTGCTCTCTGATAAAAATGCTACCCTTGATAGGGCTTGCACTGAATTGATATTTTCTTCTGCTGTAGGGAACAAGTGCAATTTGCAAGTGATACCGTAAACCTTGATATAAGTATAGGTAGAATCGTAAAATTATACAACCATTTCAAAATTAAGGAATAGACACATGAATTGTTTAAGATTGGTTATATAAGTGTAGATCTTATTATTTCATATGAAGACCAACTACCGATGATGTATTTTCTTTCTTTCTTTTCTTTCTGACAGGTATCTGTTGGAAATGGGTATGTTCTTTAAAGCTGAGTACCTTAGTATCATGAAGTATGAGAAGATATAAGTATTATTTACATATCAGTAGTATATACACATGTTTTTCTTTCAGTTCCTAATGAATGTTGGTCCTAGTTATGCTTTCTTTGGCGTTGAAGTGAGCATAGTTATTGGCATTTTATGCTTATTTATGGGGAAAATAGTTCTGGCAAAATTTGCATGTGTTGAAGTTGTATCCCTCCGGAAAATTATTGTATCTAGGCTCAGAAAGAAAATATATTTCTCATCAAGTAAATGATGTGTTGATCCATACTGTAATCAGTAATGAAAATAAGGATTAGTATGATGTGTTGAAACACACTTCGGGATTTTGGCTACGGTAATCGTTACAGAAGTGTTGTAGAACATTAACACCTTCTTAATGAAGCTTCACTTGTGCAGAGAGATGTGTTTAAGGACAGATAGTATGAAGTCAAACTTAATTTCTATTTTGTAGATAGTGTTTCTTCATCTGTTGACAACACAAACCATGGAAACGTTTGTGCTTGTTACGTCATTTCATTCCTTTTTTGTTATTTTTATTATATTGATCGAATAAACTCACATGATTTGCGTACTACTGTTCTAGATTGGTAATGGGATGGTTGAGATTCTCAGAAGGCGAAAGGAAATATGATTGCATAAAGAGTCCTAGCACTGTAAGATTGTCTTATGTTATTTCAAATTTGAAATCCTCACTCTATCATCATTAACTTATAATAACCAGTTCACTTGCAGGGTCATCCTGTTCCGGTACATGTTGAAGAAGTCAAAGGTATCCATACAATCATGAGAAGAATAACCAGCAAACCTGATGGTCTATTTATGTTGATATTTCAATCATTTAAGTTTATCATGTCTAATTGCCAGGCTTTATGGACAAAGTTTTGCAAGGAATTCTTAACAATCTACTAAGTGCTGAAATTTGTGATCTCTTTTGGTCACCAGTTTCAAATGTTTCCTTCTTTTGGATATTGTATCCAGATGCAGATCTATTAAATTGCTGGTCATCATATTTTGATTTAACTTCGACATAGATATCATCAGTGTTGCAGAGTATGTATTAGTCGTAGAGAAAGAGACAGGTAATCTTTTATTACGTCTGGGACAGATTGCTTTACTTCATATATGTGTAGCCAAGTTGAGTCACAAATCTTTCATGTCTATATGCAGTTTTCCAGAGGTTAGCAAATGACCGCTTTTGTGACAAGAACCGTTGCATTGTTATTACTGTAAGCACATTTTTCTTTTTTCAGTTCATTAAGGCTCAAAAGCTTGATTGCTAACAGTTATAGATAAATATTTCAGGGAAGAGGATATCCAGATGTTCCAACGAGAAGGTAATATACCTTGTTTACATTTCTTAGATTTTCTTATTATCAGATTCAAAATATGGTCTACCTATCTGATATTCGTGCACTTGAATCATACTTTACATATAATCTGTGTATATTTGTGTCCGACATTCAGGTATAGTCTGTATTTATTCTGCCTGTTATGCTCTTCGTCCAACCAGGTTTTTGCGGCTCCTAATAGAAAATTTACATCTGCCAGTCTACTGCTTGGTTGATTGTGATCCTTATGGATTTGACATCCTGACAACCTACCGATTTGGTTCTATGGTATGGTTTATTCATCCAATAATACTTTAGTTTGTCAAGTAATAGTACATCTGCCACACAAGAATTAGTTAAAGTATTGGGAACTGTAATTGAAAAGTTCATATTGCTTCATGTTCAATTATCATGAAGGTTAGTTACTAATATCTTTAACCTGTCTTAATAAGCAAATGGCCTACGACGCAAAGTTTCTTCGTGTGCCAGAGATACGCTGGCTTGGAGCTTTCCCTTCAGATCTTGAGAAATACCAACTTTCGCAGCAGTGTCTCCTTCCTATGACAGCTGAAGGTGAGATCATTAATATTTCTCTGATTCTTATCAATCACATTTTGGGCAGATCCATTCTTCTAGATATTCCCTTTTTCATCTCAGATAAGAGGAAAGCTGAAGCCATGTTACTTAGGTGTTACCTGCAGCACGAAGCGCCACAATGGAGGTTAAATTCCTATGATTTGTATCTGGTACTTTGTTCTTATTTCGTTTTATCCAATATTTCTGAAGAGAAGTGTCTATTCTTCCCATGACAGATCAGAACTAGAGATAATGTTGAATATAGGACTGAAATATGAAATTGAAGCCTTATCTGTGTCGTCAATATCCTTCTTGTCAGATGAGTATATTCCTTCTAAAGTTCAAGCTGGAGCACATATCTAAGTTCATTCATAGTTTCATATTTGGTAAAAGTTGTTTGAACTTCTACTGCAGGCTAAAAACAATCTGTGTTTTCTATGACAGTCTTAATATAATGTCTCTAGTGTTTTATGAAAACCTCCATTTTATGAGTTTGTATTTTAATATTTAGTAAACTCTAGGAACTTTTCATTAGAATGGGGAAAGTTCCCTTCTCTCAGAATGATTTTGTTTACTTTAACCCCCACCATATGATCCAAGTAGACTGGCATCCCTGACAACCATCACCTTAATGACGATCGCTCCCAAAACATTCAATGACGAGAGGCTCAGTCAAAACCTGAATTTTTGGAAACTTTTCACTAACCCATTTACTTAATTATATAATCTAAATAGTACTTGCACCCCATGATAATTTCAAAATTCCAAAAACTTGTTGCAAAAGCTGTAAATTATAAATAATGGAGTACATTAGTAGGATATCAACAGCAGCAAAACAATCAAGCAAACAACATTCCCAGCTAAAACAATCTAATATGCTTTCCAAAGAGAGAGTATGAGGATTGATCTCCCGAAGGTTTTTGATAATGTTGATATTCCAGTACTACACACGTATTTCAGATTTCACATTGTATGGGATGTCAACCACTCCAAAATGGTGTATTGATGTTGATCAAATCTCTGATAGTTAAGACTGAGCGAGTGTTATATCAGATGGTGACAATGTCCCATTTTGATTGACATCAAGATCCTCGAACTCTTCCATCACAGCTACAATATCTTCTTGACTTATCTTCCCCATCTCTTTGAGCTTATATACAATAAATTCGGCAGCACTGTACAAATGTAAATCAACAAAAATAATATAAAGAAAAAATGGAAACCCGAAAATTTCAAATTATATTACTGGGAAATTTATATTTCTATGGCGAAGCAGGCGTAATATACAGTACCTTACAACTCCATCCTCATCAAGATCCGCAACTTCGAGATCTACATTTGTCATCCTTCTAGTTAAAACCCATTTGGCCAGCTCTTGCTGCCTGTGCTGTGTATTTAACTCGGCAAGATACAAGAAGCAAAGGGCTAGAGAGATCGTACTAGTTAATATCCAAAACACAGCAAAGATACGCCCTGCCTTGGTCGAGAAACTTTTGTCCCCGTACCCCAAAGTCGTAATGGTAGCACAAACACAATAGAAAGAATCCACAAGGCTCAGATTCTCAATTTCTGACAAAAAAATTGTTCCCGCAATTATAAGAAGTATAAGAAAGATCAAGACCATAAAAAGCTTGTATTTCACTTTGTTTGATTCGATCTTCTTGAGAATATCGGTGGCGCCAAAATTTTGATGGATGTGTAGTGTTTTGACGAATAACATTTCCTGTTTCTCTACGAGGTAATCTGCAGCCTTACTGAGTGTCAGTGCCACAAGAGCCATTCCGAGGAAGACGAAAGCACAGGCAAGTAGTTTGGTTGCAACACTATTGGGTACAAGGTCCCCATATCCGACGGTTGTCATTGTTACAATGCAGAAATACACGGAATCGAGAATCCCATTTGTTTTCTTGCCTTTGATCTGTTTATTAGTGAAGGAGAAGCAAATGGCGCCTGCAGTAAGGTAGAAAGCTAAGAGTAGGACTACCTGTTTTAAACTTGGATGGAGCTTTCCCAAGACGGATTGAGAAGGCAAAGTCATGTTATCCTTGGTACGTAAGAGATGTAAATTTGCAGGAATAGTTTTAGAACGACGATATCTTCTCTTGGTGGTGTTCATCTGTCTGGGCTGAGGAGAAGGATCTAATAACGTTGAGAACAAGCGCGTTTTTTCTTTGAAAGAAGCCATGATCAAGTGAAGGTATTAAAAGACACAACTTTCACTGATACAACCCTCTCTACACTGTTTTCATCACGCTCCCTACTGTATTCCTGCAATAATTTTACAAACAGGAGGCTCACTTACGAAACCAGCAAAATCGTCAAAAATATAGTTCTTCCTATAAGAGTGTCATTATCGTGCCAACTGAGTTTTACTCCAAGGGAGAGAATGTCTTTTCATCCATTCTTCTCTCCGCTTTCCTTTCTCTTCTTCTTCCTCTTCTCTAGTTTCTTTCACAACTCGTTATTATCTCTCCATCTATCCCTGTCTATCTGATGCCACACTCTCTATGTTATTATCATCTTCATTTAACTGAAAGGCATCTAATCTCTAATCTCTACCTGACAATGTGTGCAGAGAAACATTTAACTAAGCTTACAGGTTATCCAGGAAAAAATTCTCCACTATTTGCAGTGGCATCATCAGACAAGATACTCACTGGTCAGTTTATGCTTCTGCAAATTACTATCCATTAAATTTACTGAATTCTACACCTAGCTACTGCTCTGTACCAGAAACCTAAACTAGAATCATTTTTTTTTTATAAACTCTATACTAGTAAGATTTGAACTAAGAAATGTGAATCCTAACAACGAAAGTGCAATATTTGTAGAAAAAAAAGTGCTGAATTGGAGAAGTTTGTGATGATTACCTGTAAATGCTCTCTTTTGCGTTTGAGTTTGAGTTTGGAGGAGACCTTGAGAGAAGGAGGGTGTATCTGTCGGCTGAAATGTGTTGAATATGATGCCTTAACTCATATTATGGCACAGTATATGTTATGGTCGGTGGTTCTTTACCTGCAACATGTCCTTGGAATAAAACTGAGGGGTCCTCATTTTTGTGCCAATTTGATGAACATGTATAGCACTACTACACTAACATTAGTTGAGTTAGAAAACCAAGAGGTCCTGGGATCACTTCTCATCACACAAGTAGCTTTCGTTTTTGCAAAAACAAACAAACATAGTGTTCATTTAGTTGAAATCTTTTTGTATATATGTGGTTCATGGGGTGTGGCTTAAAGCCCGGCTTGTCTAACAAAAATACAAAATCAAGATTAATATACTCGAAAATTGCTGAAAAAATCGGCATGTCGATCTGAATGGCAGATATAGCTAATGTAAATGGGCATGTGGATCTGACTAGCAGATATAAACAACATGGGAGTTTTTCCTCATAGGCACAAGGAAGAAAAACTTGTAGATGTCACAAATTAGTCGCACCAACCTTCAACTTGGTTGGGAAATGTTACTTGGGTAGTTATGAGTGTCTGACTGAAGCTTTTTTGGATATCTAGACTGCCATATTTCTTCTCCATATTTCTAACCACTCGCAAAGTTTGAGGATTTTTTTTTTTTTTTGTAAAAAAGCTTGAGTCTAAAGCTTTTGATACAAAGAAGGTTTTGAATTGATTTTCATACAAGAAAAAGTAGTTTGCCTGGATGATGCATTTAATATAATGGGTGAAAATTAATGTTGATGCCTCTTTTTGTAAAGATAAAATTTTTAATGGCATTGGTCTTGTTATTTGTGATGCAATTAATGCTTTTTGTGCAGCCAGAGGTACTACTAGCCGATTCGTGTGGGATCCAGTGGGCCCAGGAGCGGTATGTACAGAGAGTCATTATCGAGATAGATGCAGCAACGATTACTTCATTTTGTGACTCAGGATATACAACGATCTCATGGACTACGAAGGCTATTCTCCAGGAATGTTTATCCCTCTCCAGGCATTTTGACAAATTATATATTAACTTTACTCCTCGTAGTGCTAATTTTGTAGCCCATACGTTCGCCTCGAAACCGATAGGCGATAACTTTTCTAGGACCTAGTATGACACTCCCCCTAGTTGGCTTCAAGCCGCGCTAGAGGACGATGGTACCACTTTTGTACACGCAGTGAATTAATGACGTAAGGTTTATCGATCTAAAAATTAAAAAAAAAATAGCACATTTACGTGTCTATTGTCTATTATCTAGTATCGTGTGTCAGATAAAAATTTCACCATTTTGTGAAATAAAACATTGCTGAAGCTGTCACTGCCACCGCAAAAGTCCGGCGAAAAACACAAACAGTGATCGCTTCCCACCTGCACTTCACTCACTTGGGCTAAATAAAAAGCCCAAGCCCAGTAAAGAACATACTACGGGCTTGGTCTTGGGCTTGGGCTTCTCAAAATCAGCCTGGGTCCATTAAAAATGTCAAAATTAAAGTTTTACAACGAAGAAGAACACCATAAACTGAAGAGGTCGAACCTCTCTCCATCATCACTGTGAGTCTCTCTCTCTCTCTCTCTCTCTCTAGATTTTGATTTTGATTTTGGTTTCTATGTTTGTATCTCTCAAACTTATGAATTCCCACATTTAATTTTCTCCCCAAATCAAACCTCACTCTGTAAAAACACTGATAATAAGTCTAACCCAACATTTTTTTTTTTTTTTTTTTTCGATTAGAAACATTAAAAAGACACAATCTTTAGTATGTTTTGAAACTTATTTAAAGATTACCAAATACCCCATTTGATATTAAGTCTAAATTTTGCTGAATTTGGGTTATTTATTTATTTATTTTATATTCTAGGATAAGTGTAGATTGTTGTTTTGATCCATCCATTATTGGTTTATAGATATAGATGATGACATCATACAAATCACCTAATAATATCAAGTGTTGGATTCGAAGGCAGCATTGCCCATGTGGGGAGTTGAAATGTTATATTAAGTTTGAAGAAGGGGGTGATTCAGAACTGAGCAAAGTTGAAGAGGCGTCTACGTCGGAAGTAATTGTTAGTGAGAGTAAGGTTGATGTAAATGTTTATCCGCCGTATGTAGGACAGACCTTCTTTAGTGATGATGATGCGTTTGAGTATTATGCGAGTTTCGCTAAGAAGAATGGGTTTGCTATTAGGAGAGAGAGTTCGAAGAGTAGCGAGAAGTGTGGGACTTACAGAAGAGAGTTAGTTTGTTATCGTGCGGGGGTTGCACGGCATAGAAAGTTTGTTGAACCTGAGCGGCAGAAGAATAGGAAGTCGACATTGTGTGGGTGTGAGGGTAAAATGACTATAGTGAAGGAGTTTCTAGGACCGGTGCCTCAATGGACTGTGAAACGGTTTAGCAATGAGCATAATCATGAATTGTTAGATGCAGATCAGTTGCGTCTCCTTCCTGCGTATCGTAAGATCCCAGATGGTGATCGGGAGCGTATTTTGTTACTACGAAAGGCTGGGTATTCTACTTGTCATATAATGAAGATGTTAGGTTCAGAAAATGGAGGGGACCTTGACAAATTGCCGTATATAGAGAGAGATGTGAGAAACTTTATACAAACATCTGCGAAGAAAGTCAGCCAGGAAAAGGATGTATCGTCGCTTCTTCAATCGTGCAAGAATGTACAAGAGAAGGATGCGAGTTTTCTTTATGAATATACACTGGATGAGAGTGGGAAGCTTGAAAACATTGCGTGGACTTATGGAGATGCTGTTCATGCATATGAGGTGTTTGGTGATGTGGTTGTTTTTGACACTTCGTATCGTGAAATCACTTATGACAGGCTTCTTGCAGTATGGTTTGGTGTAGACAACCACGGAAAAACCATCTTCTTTGGGAGCTGCTTGTTGCAGGATGAAACTTTTCATTCTTTCTCTTGGGCATTGCAGGTTGGTGAACTTAAATCCTTACCTGATAGTTCTTGTATAAATAGGGATATAAACGTTTTATACTACGTCTACACGAGCCTATAGGACCAGTGCCCACTAAAAATGAAGCTGAGTGTTTTCAGAGGACCATCTTCTCATGTTGAGAGGATAATCCTTTCAAAACATTAGTTCCGCAGCGCAGTTATCCAAAAACTTTTATTGCAACATAAAATTCGATTAATATTTGTTTATAAACAGTGTCTCCAGATTTATCTTTCTATACTCTCTTACTGAATATCTGTTTGGAAAATAGTTATACTCTTTTATGGAATATCAGAAAAACAACCCAAAAAACCTTTGTGGCCTACAGACTCGTATAAGTATCTAACTGTTCTATGAGATTCTTTTTTTACTATATCGCTATATTCTTATATATGGTCCTAATATCACCTCCTTATATATGTTTTACTTTGTACAGACTTTTCTTCGATTCATGAAAGGAAAAAGCCCACAAACTATGCTAGCCGACTTGGATCTGGGGCTCCGAGATGCTATAATAGCTGAATTGCCAAATACCAACCACGCCTTTTGTATTTGGCACATCGTCTCCAAAAGGTCTAGCTGGTTCAACTACTCACTTGGATCGCGGTATGAAGAGTTTAGTTCAGAATTCACAAGATTGTATACTTTGGATACTGTAAAGGATTTTGAATGCCAGTGGAATCAGATGGTTAATTTTTTTGGAGTTGGTTCAAATAAACACATTTCGTTGCTCTTCTCTCTTCGGGAATCTTGGGCACTGCCTTACATAAGAGGTTATTTTCACGCTCGAATGACAACAACAGAATGTTCAAAGTCAATAGATGCATTCTTGAAAGAAATATTGAGTGCACAAACTTGCTCAGATAGTTTTTTTGAGAAGGTATGGTGGATCGACTTATATATTTTCTTTGGGTAATTTTAATTTTCCTCAAACATTTTGTTCTAGTTTGGAAACTAGGGATGTACTTCTAAGTAACTATCAAGGTTTCAAAAAAAATAAAAACTTTGAGGTGGCTGTAGGCATGTCTAAAGATATGGAATATCCCTAGTTTCCAATAGAAGTAGAAATGGAACAAATGTAAAATGAACCTAAATGTTTGGAAGTAACTCCGAATGTGCCCATTCTTTCTATTAGTTTGAACACTTTCGATTGCTAAGTTTGTTTTGAATCCGTGTAGGTGGGTATGATCGTGAAATATAGAAATCTGGCAGGAGAAGATGAGATGGAAGATATACATATTAAAACATCAATGCCCATTGAAGAACATGCATCCAGTATTCTTACGCCGTACGCCTTCAATTTGCTACAATATGAAATTGAGATGTCTCTGCAATTTGCAGCATTTGATATGCCTAATGGATTGTATCTTGTTCGTCACCACAAGCAAATGGATGGTGGGAATCTTGTGAGTTGGACTCCAGAAGATGAAGATATTCATTGTTCTTGCAAAGAATTCGAGTTCTCGGGAATCATTTGCAGACATATTCTTCGAGTACTTGCATTGCGGAACTATTTTCATATTCCAGAAAAATATTTGCCTATTCGATGGAGACGAGAAAGCTCGCTAGTTAGTAAGAGTACTCAAAATGGCACTGATGAATGGTCTCAAGCTTTTCATTCTCTTACTACAACTCTTTATACAGAATCATCAATTGCTAAAGAACGTGTTGATTATGTTCAAGCAGAGCTTAAAAAAGTCCTTATTCATGTTAGAAATATGCAAGGAGGTATTAATTGTGTAGCTTTGGATTTGGAATCTGTTCCTCAAGTGGATGTTAGAGTGGCAAATGGTACTGAATGACAACCATTTAATCATCTTCGTTAATCACATAAATGAGAGACAGATACAGGGCAATATCTCCAGAAGAGCTTCTAACTATGGAGTTTCGCAAGTTGTTTAACTTTTCTTCAGTAAAATTGTCGATCCTGTGAGGACTTGACTTCATCAATAGGTTTGGAGATTATAGCTATTTACAGTTTTTGTTGATATCTGATGAGAGAAAAACAAAAAACGTTTCTTCTGTGATCCTCGACACCAAAGGATCATGATGCATTTTTGCAAATTCTAGCGGAGCTTCATGCAGTGTTTGGTGGCGACTTAGTTTTCATTGGAAGCCTGTATTTATGTGAGAGATCTCATCATGTACCTTGTACATGTTCCTGTCCTTGGCGGTCTTTCAATCGAGTGTTAGCGGCTGCCTCTCTTGGGTCAAAAAGCTGTAAGGATTTCTTGATTAATAAAATCTTCTTTATTTACCAGAAAAGATATAAAGAAAATGGGTTGATAAATTTCACTACGAGTATATCCTTATAAATGTTTTTTTATACAATATTTAGAAGCCCTATAGTCTTATTATTCCTTGTGTATGTAAAGCTTCCTTGTGAGTACAATTTTTTGGATATATAGAAATTTGTAAGATGAGAAGTCTGAATATTTCAATTTCAAACATAAGAACACCTGCCCAATAATTATATATAAAAGAACATTTATCTCGTGATAAAAACAAACACAAAAGAATAATCTGAAAATATCTCATAAATATCAACCTAAGGTAACATCTTAGTCCGAGTTTCAGCAAAAACACCACTAAGAAACATCTCAGATTCAAGTCTAGCCATGAAGTGGAAAGGTACGGTGACATCAAAAATCTTCATGCCTTTCTAGAACTAATAGGCGTAGTAAAAATTTATACCAGAAAAGAGAAGAAAATACACTCTGTGACTCCCCGTCAAGTCCGAGTTTAGATAAATATCACCAATTTATTAGGCGATCTCTTATATAAGAATGTGTAGGATTTTTCAAGAATTAGGTAAAACTTCATCAATTGCTTACTTGGTATTGAACTCTGAAGAGTGGAGCCTTGTGGAAAGACTTCACTCTGTGATGGAAGTCAAAGCAGAGAGTCCAAAAACAATTAAGCAGAGACAGGAAACAAAGAAGTCATTCTCTAAGAATCCAAAAACAATTTAACTTCTTCATTTGGAGAAAAAAAAACAATATAAAAACTCCCTGACTACACTTAGAGAACACAGTTTTAGATGAAACCATCTTTATTTAAGTAGAATCCGCTTATTCTTCCATCTAGATGAAACCACCCATAAATATTGGAATATGATCACTAATGCAAGGACAAAACACCCGTATATATTAGAATACAATAGCACTGATATAACAAGATACCTTTGAAAAATCTAGGATAGTGTTAGTATTAGTGATATTTTTTTTCACTCAAAAATTTATAGTTTCTGTGGGATATAAATCAAATTAGGTCACTCTGTCGCTATTTATTTTCTCTGACAGAGATGTAGCTATTGATTCTCTTTGCTTATCCCTATAAAAACATTCTGGGTTAAAGGGAAAATTAAAAATATCTAGTCTGATGCCGCAAGGATTAGTTGAAAACACGTTAAGAGGTCTTTAAGTTGCCATATATCTGTAATATATCATTGATGATCAAACTATATTATTCTAGAAATTTGTCAGGCTGGAAAACTTACTATAAACTTAGTTAGGTTTTACTGTAAGTTTCTTTTGTGATTAAGTTTATCAGGCTTGATGCTTGGATTCCACGGTAAATCAGTTTCCAAGGTAAGGATTGACCATAGTTCTTGGAATCAAATTCCTCCGACTCATCTGTGTAGGTGATTGCGATTTGTCGGTCGGTTAGTCGACATAGATATTATTTTTCTTAGCTACAGACAGTGCAAGACAAATCTAAGTTTTTATTATTTCTTAAGTCATTTTCAAGATCAGTTGTCATTGAAAATACAATTTTATTAAAACTTAAGAGTAACTTTATGTGATTGTCACTACTGATGACCTTGCTTTTTAGCCTTGATTAATATTGCATATCTTGGTGCATTGGCTTTTCTTCGTGTTTCCTTATAGGATTCTCCAAACTCTCAACACACAAAAGGATTTGAGCACCACATTTTCTTCCAATCCTGGTAAGAGTATATGATTTCAGATTGAAAACTCTTTCCTCCCAAATTTAAAAACCGAATCCACCTTACAATTCACGTTTACTATGTGAAGCTGTGACTTCTCTTTTCTCAGAAAATCTGGTGATTTTTTGCAGTATATTGTGGCTTAGTCCTTAGAGGCAGAAGAAGAAGAAGAAGAAACTGGAAAACTGTACTAGTACTGAAAGATAAGAGAAACATTTACTGAAAGATTTATACAGAACAATAGACAGATGACATTTCAAAAGATTAAAAAAAATCTACAGGAGCACACAGAAGTCATCAGAAATTGGTTGATAACTTATTCGTCTTCCCAAGTCAATTGCTAAATCATGTTCGTATGGTGTTGAGCTTGAATCCGGATTTCCCGCTTTATCTTCTTGATAAAATCATCAAACTTCTTGTTTATTTCTTCTGAACTCAACAACCCATCTCCTGTATCCTCTTCTTCTTCTTCTTCAAAAGTAACCAAAATCTCAGTTTCGTATACTTCTTTACTGTCTTCGAGTTCTGCCTTTGAAAGCTGACTATTATCCAAGGACGTAACACTCAGAGTTTCTGCTTCTTTCTCCACAACATAACTTATTTCTGAAATTTGCTGCAATAGTAAATCTCCACTTTTGTGCAAAACTTCATCTTGGTGAACAGACATGGACTGAAAAGAAGTGATCAAACCGGAGTTTGTAGCAATGAAAACAAGGATTCCATTACAAAGTAAGAACATGTACTTCCTGTCAACTGTGTGGTAGTCAAAGATAAATGTAGAGAAGTAGAAGTCTAAGGGGTGAAGAAAGACTGAGAGCAATGAAGAGTGAAAGAGGATTGAGAATACTACAAGTGAGATGAAGAATTGTAAAGCCTTCTTTAGAAACTTAGACTTTCTTGTAGTTACAAGTTCTTGAGGCATATTTAGGTACATCTCTTATGGGAGAAAGAGAGATTGAGAGATGCAAATGAAATGGAAGTACCTCCTTTTATAGATATAGTAGTTTTGACTACTTCAAACTTTAAAGCTTGCTAAATAGTCTTGGGGTTGTGGGGTTGTGGGGTTGTTATTTGGATTAAATTCAAACTTAACGCGGATCTGACCTCATTAGAGCATCTCCTAAAGTACCTAACTCAAGGTGCCACTAGGATTTTTGTCCTCCAACAACACCTTACTCACTTGGTCTTTCTCCTCAACAAAGTTTTCCAAGGTCTAACCTTGCTTTTTTATGTCCCTATCGGGGGCCAAATGTTGGGCGTCTTGTTTCAAATCGGGTGCCTAACGGTTTGGAGCAACCTGATGGAATTTTTCAAAAAAAATGAAACGAGCGCCCAACATTTAGGCGCCTGTTAAAAAAAATTAAGTTGGATAAAATTGGACCTCACTTAAGTTGAATTTTAGTTTTTTTTTTTTTTTTCACCCAACTGAATGAGGTAGTACTTTAGGAGATGCAAATGCTCTTACCCTCCAAGCTTTCTGGTTCACTACAAGGTACAGAAGTAAGCTATAGAAGGGGTCCTTCGCCATTTGATTAATTACAAGGCCTTCTTATCCTAAGTACTTTTAAGACTGATTAGGGGGTCAATTATTTTTTTGGTTTTCTCTTTGTTTTTGATTAGAAGTTTCTTTGTAGACAAGTCAACCAACAACCCCATAAACTTGAGTGAAAGTTCACCACCACCCACATCTTCCCGATTTTTAATCTTCATCGTTTACTTGGTTTTCAAAGTCTTGCAAGTTATGTCTTCACGTGAAAGACCTCAGGTCACTCTTAAGGTCCTACATTCTTTGAATTGGAAGAAAAAAAATAGCTAAAAGCGAAACAATATTCAAAGCTCAATCCTTATTTCGTTATCATAATCTTTAGAAATATATTTAGTGATCTCCAGTGTTGTTATCTTTGTTCTTGAGACCTGGGGTTAAGAAAAGCGAGTCAAAGTGAGAGTGATGTGACACATCCCTCATAGGGTCATCTACCTCTGTATGACTTATGTTTATTTAATGTTTTATATTTTATGCTTTAGCTTAAGCTCTGTTGATTGTTGATTGATTTTGATTAATAAAAGTTGATTACGTGATTTTCTTACGAATCTCGCTTCCACGTTCGTAGTATTCACATTAGAAAGAGTACTTATGCTTTCAGAATCGGTTTAGTGGATGCATTATCTAATCACGAAAACTAGTCTATGATAGCTTTGGACATACGTTTGTGAAGGACTTGACAATATGGACATTTGCATAAGTTTTATCGAGAAAAATCAAGGCTTGGCATCTGGTTCATCAAATTTCTCGTAAGTATGCTAAGAATAGTTGTATCTATGCGGGTGTTTCCAAAAAAAAAATTGGGGAACCACCCCTGATACAAGCCATGGTTATAAGCTAAACATTGCTTCAGATAGACTCGAAATAAATTTCAGATGGTTGACATAAAAAATAGCCACGATATGTTCTTGGATTTGTATTATTCGGATTAACATTCAGTTACCATGACTAAGAGTCTATTACACCATTTCGCCCATACATGTGAAACTGATATACACAGCGTAAAACACTAATATAAGAGCATTGACAATATTATGGACTAACATAACGTAAAACACTAACATCGTAGTGATGTTATTACGGACGAATTGAACCCGAAGGCTAATCAACTTTGATGAGGCCATAAGAAAGCTCCTATAGCAAAATCCCTTTTCTCATCGAGCGTACCTTTATAAGGAATCCCATATTGTTCAAGTAGAAAATCCACCCTCCATTCCTCCATCTTCTCGTAATCTGCCTTCTTGTAAAAAGGGAAATGAAGGGGCACTTGGAACCCGGTGTTCTTAACAACCTTTTCCTTCTTGACGATGTCTATAACCTTAACGTTAACGTTCCCATTACCAACAGGCCTAGAATCCATCTTTGAACTCGTCATTTCTCTAACTTAATTCGGAGGAGGTGAAGCTTGAGCTATTTTTTTTTCCAGGGCAACTTGACAGAAAGTTTAAAACCATGCAGAGCTATTTATAAGTGTAGTTTAGATTCTAGAAATTTTCCTTAAGATTAGCCAAGTGTACATGTTGTTGTTGTCGTAATTAAGACACCGTCGTCATCGTCCCTAGGCTTGCCGTGCCCGGATTGTACTTATATGATATATACGCTATCTAATTATAGATAGCTCTCGAATGTTTTTAACCGTGGTGGGAAAGGGTCGTCTGGAACCAACCAATGAGTTTTCTTGAGTAAGTTTTAAATCATTGCTTGGTGCGTAAGATCATTGCATTGTCAGCTACAAGCTAAGCATATTCAACATTTGATTAGTTGCGAGTCGCTTTCTATGTTTATGATTCCAATTACGGTCGAAGTGTCGTATAAAGTTGCATTATTTCATTTTAGGTTCTTCTAGTGTCTTCGAAGCTAACTTGTAGTTGTAGATGATTGTTAGCATCGGTTCCTTGAGAACCCGATGCCCCTACAAATGTAAACCTTACACTTTACGTTGCATGCTCTAAAACACTACCATTGTACGAAAGGGAACGGGGTCGATCCTATTTTCCAATACTGTTTATCCCATTTCGACATTATTCGGAAGTATTGTGGTTGTTGTATGTGTTAAAAAAAGCCTTAAAATGGTCAAGGTATCTTATGCAATCTGATAAGCAAGCTAGATTGTGTTAGATTGTAGTTATGAAATTTAGTAACTTATTCAACAAGAAACCAATTATTGGTTACCATTAAAAGAAAGGACTCCCACGAAATGAGACAATTGGACACGTACCATTATTGACGATCACATTACTGATATCGACTTCACTGGAAACATTGGTTCTTCTCCCTTTTCCAGTTTGCTCGGTCTCTTTGTTCGGCTGTCTAGATCTTTAATTACCTCACCATGCCAACCAACGACTTTTGCTTTTTTCTTTCTTGTAATCAACAGCAAACAACATTTGAGGAAATTGAAATCACCTTTGCGTCTCCGACCATTTTCCATCGTTGCTTGTACTTACAGGAAAAGGCGTTACACCTTCAATTCTGGTCTATTACGACAAATGAGATGAGATATCTATTTGCGAAAATCTCCATAGTAGTTACTAGTTAGAATATCATGTTTTTGATATTGCAAATTGAATCAAATTCGGTTTGTGAAAATGTCATGTTTTTAATATTTTTGCAAAATGTTCGAATACATCCTAGGGTTAAATCACTATCAGCACGAAAGTCCATCAGAATTATCCCACGGTTTTAACCAAAACACGTTGACAAAGGGGTTTGTGACTTTGTGTTGTGCCCCGAGTGGGATAATACTCACCTTATCTCCTCCATCTCCAATCTCTTCTTCTCTCTTTCTCTCCCAAACCAAACTCCATCTCTCTCTCTCATCTCTCATCTCTCATCTCTCAGTCGTTTGCAAGCCATCATCTCATGATTTACTTAGGTGGTATTTGTTTTTTTACCAAGTCAACATACACCTGTTTCCCACGAGCTAGCAGTTACACACTCAACTGCCCATGACTCCCACTTTCAAGAGAACGCGTTCAAGCACGATGTCAAACTAGACTCAGAGGTCTAAGTCTGAGTCTATTCAGTGATTTGGACTAACTCATCGCACTTAGAGTATTCTTTTTTTGCACAGACTTAGATTTTTTCACTTAAAACTATCATCTCTACTCAGATTCAATATGTCATCTGAGTCTCAATCCGAGTCTGAGTCTCTTTTTCTCTCCACTCAGACTCAGACTCAGATCAACTCAGAGGCAAAAAAACAAACGGCTGTGCCTGTGGACTTGTGAAAATGAAAATAAAATAAAACAAAAAAATGGTTAACCACATAAAATAAATTTAGACAAATAAATTCAACTCCTACCAAAAGAGCCATTGGTGCCTCATAGATTTGCAAAATAAATATTAAAATATAAAATTTCTTAGAGTTTTATGATTTTATGATTACTTGAATCATTCATGGCTATATGTTTCAGCCATTGTTCTTCATTCAACCATGAAACCCATCTCCCCAAAACATTACTTCATCAACCAAGAAGGATCAACACCACCTTTTTATCTCATAGTGATCAACAAAACCCACAATTTAAAAGGCAGTTTAAGCTCAAATACACTAATGGGTGTCCACCAAATGCTGTTTCTCTCCAAGATGGTATACTTTCTATGTTCCTCAATTTAGCTTATTAATGGTCTTTGCTTGAATGGGGTTTTGTTATTTTGTTGAATTTGATTTGTTTGTGATGATGTTGTTGTTGTTTTGTATTTGCTTGAAATGGGGTTCTTTTTATTATTTGTTTTGATGTTGTGTTTGTTGATTTTCGTTGCGAAATGGGCATTGGGGGTAAGCTTAGCTGGGAATTCACCCTTGAAAGAGCCTACACAAACTAAAGATGGGGCAAATCAATTCTCTAACTTGGAAAGTGTTGAGCCTACTATTAGTATTACTGTTGTTGGAGCTTCTGGAGATCTTGCGAAGAAGAAGATATTTCCTGCGCTTTTTGCTCTTTTTTATGAAGATTGTTTACCCAAGGTTTTTTTTCTTTCTACTTGTTCTTATTGGATTCTTTGTTTCTTTTAGTTGTGAGTATTTGATATGAGTGTGTAATGCAACAGCATTTTACTATATATGGTTATGCTCGAAGTAAGATGACTGATGAAGAGTTGAGGGAGATGATAAGTGGAACATTGACTTGCAGAATCGACAAGAGGTAGTCCTCTGGTTTTGAACATTTCGTTTATTTTTCCTTTTTGTATAAATATTAGCTATGATATTGTGAAAAGATAAACCAACTCTTTGGGATGTGGGAAAAGGAACCCGAAACGGCATTTGAAAGATATTTCAAGTTTCACATGTGTAATGATATTTTCATTCAAACTTGGAAAATATTGATTCTCACTATCTCAAAAGACTTACGTTTTTCCAATGTCTTGTTAGGTTCTCCTTTGCAAGTATTAGAAAGCGGGTTCCTTGTAAATTACAGATTTTATTGGTTTTGGCCCCCTTCCCCAACCTACCATTATTACAAGGGGTGAACGGCGGGTTGGCTAGGTAGCCTGTACGTTGAGTTAGGCTAGATCTGTACGGCTGCTCAGACACCTGCTAAGCAGCCAAAGGATGTGTGGCAGGAGCTACCTTCTTTATGCTGAGTGTTGACAAAGTGGCATGTACCTAGCTGCCAAACAACATTCAGTTGTGTGGATCAATACAATGCAACACTTAGACTATAGTGACTTCGCTTCTGCCAATCATCTTATATTTACTTTATTTATAGGGAGAATTGTGGAGACAAGATGGATCAGTTCTTACAGAGATGCTTCTACAATTCGGGTCTGTACAATTCTGAGGAAAATTTTAGCGAACTTGACCGAAAATTGAAAGAAAAAGAGGTAAATCACCTAATCTATTTGTAATGTTACGATTGTTCATTAGTGATCACCCAATGTATGTAACCTGACACTTCTATCACTTTTATCGTTTTTTTCATTATTTATTTCAGGTTGGTAGATTGGCTAATAGGTTATTTTACTTATCTATTCCTCCAAACATATTTGTGGACGCCGTGAAATATGCTAGCAGTCGCGCTTCTTCTGCGAGCGGGTGGACTAGAGTAATTGTTGAAAAACCATTTGGTCGTGATTCCGACTCATCTGGAGAGTTGACTAGATCATTTAAGCAGTATCTCACTGAGGAGCAAATTTTCAGGTAAATTAATCAAAATGAAGAAGAATAAATTTGATAAATGCAGTGTCTAGGGTCTACAATACAATTACACGGTTACATGATCAAAAACACACTTATTTTCATATATTCTTATTACTTAAAATACAGAAGAGGGAAGCTGAGAAACAACTCTTATTTGAGTTGATCAATGACAGCATCACTAACAAGCAAACTTTTCTCCTAGGAATTTGTCTTTCGGATTCTCTATTTTAAGTCCCAAGTCTTTTTCAAGCGATTCCTTGTAAGATTGTTTGAAACGTTGATTAATACGTGATCAAAAAAGATAAAATTGTTTCATTTTATTCTTATGCAGGATTGATCATTACTTGGGTAAAGAGCTTGTTGAGAATCTCTCAGTGCTTCGTTTCTCTAATCTCGTATTCGAACCTTTATGGTCCAGGAATTACATTAGAAATGTGCAACTGATATTTTCTGAGGATTTTGGAACAGAAGGTCGAGGCGGGTTAGTTCCACTGTCACATTATAGGATATCACTGTTGCTTTGAGGCAAATAGTGAATGTTTTGTGTTTCTTCTCTCTTGTACAGATACTTCGATAACTACGGAATCATCAGAGATATAATGCAGAATCATCTTCTTCAAATACTAGCTCTATTCGCAATGGAGACACCTGTCACCTTGGATGCTGAGGACATTAGGAATGAAAAGGTATGAAGGCATTGACTAGTTTTGGCAAAATGAATTAGACCTACATATGTGAATTCAGCAACCATAATCAAACAAGAAAAAACTCGAAAAAGCAGACAAAAATCCATAACTTAGTTATGGAGCACAAGAAAATAGAGAGAACATACCTAACATGTTTAATATAGAGAATAGAAAATGAAATGGATACTTGGCATACATAACAGGTGACAGAACCAATCTTGGTTGAGATTTGCGATCACGGTGACAAATCTTTTCTAGTGTCGACAACTAAGGCTCCAACATCAAAATGATGTTTCTACAAAATAATTTGTGAATAACGTTTGGTATTAGTCCCACGCCCACAAGGCACACTTTAGCTTACTGAAGTTGCCCATTGACATTTATGATTTCAGGTCAAGGTTTTGAGGTCGATGAGGCAGTTGACGCTTGATAATGTAATTGTGGGGCAATATAAGGGCCATACCAGGGGTAGCAAATCCTATCCTGCTTACACGGATGACCCAACTGTGCCAAATAACAGCCTTACTCCAACATTTGCAGCATTAGCTATCTTCATTGATAATGCACGATGGGATGGAGTTCCGTTCTTGATGAAAGCAGGCAAAGCACTCCACACTAAGGGGTAAACTGAAATTCTTTTTTGACTGTTCGTAGGCCCTGTATCTAAAGAATGTATCGAATAATGCATGATACTTAAAGCCCCTTGTTGTGAGTGAAATATGGCACTTAAAATGATTATAACTCCAATATTTGATAATGTCGGATTTTATTGAAAAGTAGAATAGATTTGCTTAGTATTCTTAGTCGAATAAAGACAATTTGATCAATCAGAATTAGCACAAGAAATAATTTCATTTTGAACGCGATAATGTATTTGACTTGTTTCACAATGGAATTCGTTATTTCTACTACCGATTGACATCCTACTTCTTGTGCAATGACATGCAGAGCAGAGATCAGAGTTCAGTTCAGACACGTCCCTGGTAACTTGTACAAGCAAAACTTTGGAGCCGATTTGGACAAAGCTACAAACGAACTTGTAATCCGTGTGCAACCTGATGAAGGTATATACCTGAAGATCAACAACAAGGTTCCAGGCCTTGGAATGAGATTGGACCGTAGTGATCTTAATCTACTTTACAAAGCAAGGTGAGCAACTACACATTCTATCTAGTTATATCTGATTGAATCTAATGCTATATTTATCCATCATAGAACGTATCAGTTTTCGTGTCTGGACGTCATAGCTTAATAGTAATATGTAGTTGGTCGTAATACGCTTGCATGTATATTTAACTCCTAGACTGTTTATATCATTTTTTTTTTCTCATATAAAGGTATACAAAGGAAATACCCGATGCATATGAGACGCTGCTCTTAGATGCCATTGAAGGAGAACACAGACTGTTTATCAGAAGCGATGAGCTAGTTGCAGCTTGGTCACTTTTCACACCATTGTTGAAAGAACTAGAAGAGAAGAAGATTGCACCAGAGTTATATCCATACGGAAGTAGAGGACCAGTTGGAGCACATTATCTTGCTGCAAAACACAACATCCGGTGGGGTGATCTTAGTGACGACTCGTAACACATTTGAATCACATTCTGCAGATCATGCATTTTCCTCGCCTTATAAGGCGAGCGTTAACGTCCTCATAAACTGTGAATTTTTATAGCAACTTGGGCCTCCCTACTATAGGGAGGCTATTGGAGGTGTTGGAATACCAAATTCAGCTATTTGCGGAACCAATGAATAGTTACCACGTGGGATTCAATTAGAGCGTTGACAATGACAAGTTGGCTGACGTTGAAGGGGTATGGTCGGTATTAAATGAAGGAGTGGGGGACAGGATAGTAAATGCATGTTGTTGGGTAGAACTAAGTACAAGCCCCAAGCCGGCAAGACCTACGGCTTAATTTTTCCTCTAATTAATTGCCCATGCATGCTTATAATTTCAAATGGACTATTATACCCTTTTCACTTTTTTCCTACCGTTGTTGTCTACGTCTCACCGGAAACCAGATACGCACAACCAAGTGCCATGGAAACATTGATGCCACTTCTGTTGCAAGGTCTTCGAAACTTGTCCATGTAATATGATGATGTCCCTTATTAGAAGAGCATATGTAGTCGACTCTCTCTATACTGGCTTATAGGCATATTTGAAGAGCCAAATCCCTACAAAATGACTCTCCAAATTAAAGTCAAATTGCTTAAAGTCATATTGAATCATCAAATTTGACTTATTTTTTCACTCTTCAAACCAAATTTAATGTTCACGTGATAATCAAATCTGGTTAAAACTAAAATAAAATCTACCGAAAAATTAAGAATTTATAGAAAAATTTGAGATGTGCCATTTGAAGAGTACTTTTTGAAGAGTCCAGTATAAGGGAAAAAAATAATTTGACTTTTACTAGCCAATAAAATTAAATTTGGCAGCTAATATTTGAGAAGTCGGACTACAAATGTTTTTAAAGATGGAGAATCCTACTCATAAATCATAATCAATTGACAATTGATAATGAGAGAAGTAGCCCCAGGATCTTATATTTTCAGCTGCAAAACTCAGTATGCACAATGTGAGAATAAATATCTCAGGGATACATCCCTGACCCCGTATACCGTTAGCGGGAATTCGTAAAGGGTAGTTTGGTATTTTTGACTCTTGAAGGTTACTAGGGGCTCATAAATTCTCCTAACTGTTTAACTAGGACTAAGGAATGTTTATAAAACCCCATACTGGATAGATACCCCAGGCCTATTAGTACCACTTAATTCTCTTATCATCCAACATCATCCGTCGGATGATCATCGAGATATACAAATGGCGATCACGAGAGAAATATGTCGCATAAAATCGATATTTGGTGACAATTAATACAACCATGTCCCCTCCCCCCCCCCCCAAAAAAAAAAAAAGTCTCATATAAATAAATGATGTCCTCTTAGATTTTGTGTTTCTCACCTGCACCTTCTTCTTCTTCTCAGCAAAGGGAGCTCAAGAATGGTGCATTGCATGAAGATATTCTCAGGGAAGAATTACCGCAGTTGTTTTCGTGTCGTTGTTGTAGTCATTCTCTTGCTTGTTTTGTTCCTTGGTAACATCTTTTATTTCTCACTATATCTCTGAAACATATATGACTACATGAAACTCTAATGATCTTCATTTGTTTGGTTTTACAGAGCTATATAATGTGACAGAGCCCGTAAAAAGAAACGGGGTTAAAGTTAAACCATATTATTGTCCCTTCAGAGAAGAAAATCGGACGGTCTATCGGAAACTACTTGCTTCTTCGCTAGGTAAGAAACTAGGTTATGATATCCATTACAAAAAAAAATGGCTTACGTTTTTTTTTTTTTTTTTTTTGGCTTGTAATTTGATGTAGATGAGGGTGTAACGAAAGATGGAATATCAAACAAATACGGTGAAATATGTTCGAAGAACGACATTGCACTATACCAAGGCCCGACGACTCCTCTTCCTAATGGCATCCCAACTTACACTGTGCAAATACTCAACGTTTGTGTTTCAGGTTGTGCTATCTCGAATATTCACATAAACTGTGGATGGTTTAGCTCAGCAAGAATGATAAATCCAAGGGTTTTTAAGCGTATATGTTACGATGACTGTTTAGTTAATAACGGTGAACCTATAGGACCTGGTGAAAGCCTATCTTTTCAGTATGCTAATAGCTTTCAGTATCCTCTTTATGTTTCATCAGTAACTTGTTGCTGAAATCGTATTTCGCGCACCATCCTCGTTGTGGATCAGAGTTTTTCTTTTCTTTTCTAGGCAAAATGTCGTTGTAGTTTACGATAAATAACACGGTGGGATTTTGGTTTCTTTATCAGTGAAAACATAGATAACGTCGACTTTGCGCAACATTTTCAATCCTGTTTTTGATATTTGGATGCCAAGCTTGTTTGTGTTAACAAAGTGAAGGATCTACATGTGTGTAATGACACGCCACCGGTGAATTATTTGCATTTCTCCGAGTTAACTAAGTGCAACAAACCCTGGATGACGTGGTAATATAGGCAAAGTGACCAACCTACTTAAGGTGCAGTGAAACTTGCGCAGGTTGGCTTCAGTCAGGCTTGAATTCAAGTAGCGCCCTAGTTTTTGAGCTTGAACCAAACTCAATCGAAATTCACACTGGCACTTCATTAACATCTATAACTTGATAGAGAAAATAAGACGCAACACAATTATATCGACACAGTCAAAAAACTTCATTGAAACCACAATGGTAGAATCTCCTGATAACGATCAGATACATGACGATCTCGGAACAAAAAGAACATCACTCTTTATACCTGCCAGTGTTTTCAGGTTACAAGAAAGAATGGGCCAAAAACTTCACGAAGAACTGCTCCTTTCCACTGAATAATCCAAAAAAAAAACCCGTCTTTGCAGTCATGTTATCTCACTATTCTGATCTCAACGTCGCCAAAGACTGCCACGTCTATTTGTCTCTTGCACCCGCCTGCAATAGTAATGAATCAGTTTAATTGCAATGAGTTATCATTTCGTTCCAATTTTAACGGCTTAGTCAGGCCTGGTTATATCTTAATAACCACAGGAAGTCCCTATAGCAGCTTCCTAACTAAGTGCAAGCAGCTAAAACTAATAGATATCAAACAGAGCATAAAGATAAAATTAACAAATATATGTTTACCTCTGATGTTCTTTAGAACGTTCAAGGAACTCTTTTGCAATATCACGTCCTTCATAAGATGCTAGTACTGGTCTTATATCAGCTGGTCTCTGACGGGCAACAACTGTTGGTATATCAGAAGAAACAATATAAGTTAACATAAGATGCTACAGACCTACAGTATTTGACTTGATAAGATTCTAGTAATGAACTTGTATATTTTCTTTTGTGATATGGACATTGATTTTGAGTGAACTTGGCAAAAAGACGAAAGTTCCGAAAAATTATAATAGAGAGCTAGAGTAGGTAGGTTACACTCAAGAAATGGCATAAGATCCAAAAGAACTGTATCATCTGCTTCACTCTTCCATGGCTTGACTGGAACGCAGTTCTCTTGTTGAAGGGTAGATTCTAGTGCGTGCCCGCTCACGTAGAGAATTTTTGAAGGATCTCTGTTCAGCTTTGACAGATCCTGACAGCAAAAATAATACATATAAAAAATTATAATTTCATTTCTCCACTTCATACAAGCATTATACAAATAATATAAACCACAGTACATAAAACCGTGACACATAGGCCAAATATATTAGTATGCTAAATATATTATATATATCCAATATTACTGCCTTTTATCTGGAACTATCCCAGATGACGTTGATCTTGTCCACAAATCTATATATGCACTACATACCCTTCTTTATCATGTCATCTGTAATCGCTCAATGCAAAATTACAGGGACATTTACACTGCCAATCTTGCGTTGAATCCTGTTATAGTGAAAGATAATTTGGCTTTAACTGTACAGTGGTACAATCTTGGAGCAGTTGTCCCTTGGTGTTATAGAAGCATTTGGTCTAAAATCTTGCAAGTGGGTGCTGCACCCAATATTCCATTGATACATACGTACAAAGAAGGTAATAAGGTTGCTGGTCTTTTTTCTAGGCTTGGGAGTTCCAACATTGTGGTCATCTGTTCACAGTTGAAAGATGCTCCTGCAAATATTAGAATTGTTCTGTTTATGGATAAGAGAGTTGTAGCTATAATTAGATTTTGATTCGTTTTGTTATGAGCAAGGTCCATATCCTCCCTACGTAATTTGCATTTTGATTAGAAATAAATTGGAGTTAAATGACGAAAAAGCTAGAAAACAGCATATCCAAGATAGCAAGAATATCAGCATTTGCCGCTGAATATCCTGATTCAGGAAAAAATCGTGATGATAGAGCTATAATCTGTTATTCCCTAATATTTTCGAACCTGTAAATAAGCCAGAAGAATACTTCATGATGTGAAGGTTAATGCTAAATTTTGGATTTGAAAGCCAGGCTTTCAAAATGTAATCATCAGATAGATATGGCCACTCTTTCCTTCAAAAGTAGAAGACAAACAATATCATTTTTATATTTGTGCAGCTTTCTGTCTCGTAAGAAACCCTATCTTATTTCCAGATCTTTGTCCAAGTCCTAATTTCATATTTCTGCAACTTTTTCCCTCATCCATAAATTCAACCTAAACGAGTCTTTGTTCAAATCTCAGATCATCTGATATCATTTTCAGATACTCTCATATTTAATTTCAACTGACATTCTAATTAAGATGAAAATTGCAACACATCCCAAAATACATAACTTTTTTGCCGTTTGGGCACAAACGTGCTTGGGTTATTGTTACGTTTTTGCAGTGGAATCTAAATGAAATCACGAAACTGGCCAATTTCTTGCGAAATGTAAAACCACTTTATTAAGATGACTAGTCTGTCTAGGCTCTAGACACATGAACACCTCAACTTGGAATCCAGACTTGCACGCTTAATGTGATTGCAGCATAGGCAACATTTGATATTATGAACAAAAAGAATTAAGAAAAGAAAAAAAGAATAAGCAAAATGTTAACGGTTACCCGATAATGCTTTGAATCAAGAAATTTTGTCGCATTTCTTCCCAGTCTATATCGTATGTACCCCTTCCCATCCAGCCGTTCAACAATGGGATCAACATACTACACCAAACCCGCACACAAAATTACAGGGCAACTAATGGTTTTAAAGATAATAACGTAAAGATAAAGTATAATTGAAAGGACAAGCATGTGAAATTACCATACTCAGCTGGTCGGAAAATACAACTATTTCATAAAATTGCGCCATATGCTCCAAAAATAGTTCAACTCCTGGTCTCTTGAAGGTTCTCCAACCTCTTTCACGCTTCAAATGACGAGAACAAATCATTACGGTTTGGCATTGATTCGGATAAGTAATTTTTTTAGAGCAATTTTGTTGACTACCAATAAGGGTCGGCATCAAACACAGTTAACTTCTAGTTCCCCAAATCAAAACTGAGTCGAAATCTTTCGCGCAAATGTCGGATTGACATCAGTTTGCCCTCAACCTTCAACATGGCAAATCAGTTTTTTCTACTCCGCTTGGCTGTTCCAAGTTGATGAAATGTTGTCAGAAGAAATCAGCAAGAAAGGCGGCAGGTTTCTCGACCGGCTATGAGTTCGGAGAGTTCCACAAGTTAACTGGGGTCTGAACCCAGTTGGTAGCGCAAACAAAATTTGCTTTTGTTTCTTTGAAACAATATCATAGATGTCCTGGGCAAGCCCATCCTGAGTTGGATAGTCCAATCCAGGCCTATCTGTTCTGAGATGTCAAACTATGGATCATAGTGATAGGCGTAATTTCTATGGATAAGTATTCAAAAAAGAAAAAGAAAATAATAATAATAACAACTTACCTTCCAATCAGTGTATACTAAAGTCTCATTTAAATCCAGAACAAGGGTAAACACATGTTGCTCCTGAGGATGCAAATCTGGAAGAAGCTTCTCTGATGATGGTTCTGTAAACTCCTGCAATCATTGCATAAAAATGAATGACGGGATGCCATAATTAAAAGAAGAAGTTTATAAAAAGAAGCTAGAATGTTATACATACTCGAACTTGTTTTTCAATTAACCTTCTGATATCCAAGTAAAGTTCAACGCTTTTAGCAGGAACTGAAATCAGATGTAAATTATACAAAACGGTCACACACACACACACAAAACACCCTTCAAACTTACATAAATATGATTATCCTATAAAAGGAGAACATGATTGATGATTATAAAATATTACTCTCATATTAAGGATATGGATGAACTCAAGAATACCAAAACACTAATTTCCATGGCACACATGTTTACACCACTTACTGGACTCTCATATTAGCAGATTTTTTAGTAATATATCAGGTGTCGACGAAGTTAAACTAAAATTATAATCCTAGATAAAAGTGATTGAATATTAAGAAATTGTCTCCCTCTATGATAGTCTTTTAGCACTTATGTACTATACGCTCTCATTACCCGTGGACGACATGTTGGCCTATGTCACATCTCTCAAACGATCCTCTGCATAAGCCAACATGCTTGATAAACGATTGCCATTGAATTGACACTTTCCAAAAATGGACTAAATCCAATGGCACCCAAGGGCCAAAAAAGTGGTTCTTTGCGAACTTGTATGATTGTATCTTGCAAAAGCACCCACCCCCATATATGTCGTCATATCTTAGAGGACACATCTCTACTACTTTAACGTGGGAGTGCTGAGCTACATTACTCCAATGTTATTCTGTGGAAACTACATATCTGCCATTCCAACTAATTATTATAAAAAACAATTTACTTTAAGTTGTATAGGATGTAAATGCATTTACATTTACCCAACTGGAGCAGGGGGTTTAAAGATACTTATGGAACTTAAACAGTTTCACTAATGCGAAGAGTAAAAATAGGTAAGGTTCCACTTGAGAGAATTTAGTGGGGGAGAATAAAGTGTTACAACGCTTTCGGAAAAAGATTTCTTTCAAAGAAGAGAATCGGGTTTGGATAATTATCAACTATTGAACGTCTAAAGTATACCCAACCGAAAGTCTTGTGGGCCCCTCCTACGGTAAGGTCATGCACAAATCATCAATATGGCCACACAATAAAAAGAAGTCTAACAGATACATCTATCATTTTGTGTTTGCGACAAGTTGAATTTAGTCCACTCTATCTTATCTATACATAAACGACTGCTAACTGTGAAGCATCTTGGTTAGTTGGTTTTGGGCACACCGGGTCATTCAAGCAACTCATTTCTATATTCATGTCGAATTTTACTCCATTAGAGCATATTTCACGTATGTGCCTAAGAAATATCATATATGCATATTTTAATGTATCTATGATATCATGTCTTTGTGTATAAACTAGCCTAATTTATATTCTGCTATTATAAAATGTATCAAACTCGCCGGCCTTATTTATCTTGCAATTTATTCATTTTTTGAGATTGAATCATTAAATGTTATGGAGCAATTGAAGGGTTTTTTCGTCTTATTGTGAGTGTTTTTCTTTTCGTAATATTATCAGTTCTTGCAACTAGCATAGCGTTTGTTGGATCATTGAAGGAAAAAAGTTTCCTGGCCTATTTTATTCCACCACTTACTCATTTGCCAAGATTCCATCTTAAAATTTTATTGAGTAATTTTCTGGCCTATGGTTACATCATCATATTTAGCTTTGCTGTAGTCAAAGACTGGATGAAGCAGAATAATGAGTATTGGAAATATAACTAGAAGGGCAGAAACTCTAAATAATGTCTAAATGATGCAGAAATAATATAAATATGATAAAAGCAAGAATTAAAAGAAACAGGAGGAAAAAATTGGGTTATAAGGATATGACGAAAACTTACCTGTCATGGCAGTTGAATAAGCCAAAGCTTGGAATTTCTGTGAAGAGAAAAAAGAAGATATTACAGACTCAAGCTAATACTTTTCACCTTGACAAAAGTAAGGCCCCAATAAGAGGAAGTGTTCATTATAGAATACATATGCATATCAGTGATTATTTGGGGGAAGGTCAAGGCATTCACACATCTTCTCAAGTATTCGTGGAATACTGGAATTATATTCATTTTACTACGCTGTGTTTATTATATTACCAGCTCCTCATCACTGCTCAGCCACTACTCGATCCTTGTTTGCAGCATCATTTTATTCTTTTTTCAATAATTTGCATATATTGAGAGAAAAATAATAAAAGAAGCTCTGAATCGTCTGAAATGTACTTAGTTTCTTACAGGTCCATAATGTAGATCTTAATTATTGCAATGAAATTCTTAAAGAACCCATTAACCCTACACTTTATATGTATTGCACGTAACTTCCCTATATTCTATGACCTAGGACCATCTTTCATGAGATAACTACAACCTTTTTTCTCCTAATTGCAGCATATGTAGTTTGTAGTCGGAGCTTGGAAGCGCCATGCCTTAATTATTTGTGAGCATAGCAATAAGAGGTTTCATTATCACAAGCTATTGACAAATATCAAAAGATAGGCACGAAATAATAAATTGCTACTGAACTAGCCATCCTTATTCTATCGAACCAAACCTTACTAAGATAGCAACGATAGATTATAATCAGTGTTGCATTCTTCTCGTAGCCGAAAAAGAATCTGCGGTTGGTTTCTCTTAAACCAATACCCATTTCCTAGCACTGATATTTTTAAGTAGTAAAACATTACCTAAGAAACAAGTCCAAACAAAGATACTGATGCTCAAGGGACTTTGGACCCACATATGCCAGATGTGAGAGGCTCGATCGGTCAAGATAGAATAACTTAACCATGAAGCTAATCCTTATCTTCCCCATTACAATTCAAGAATCAACATGATTTTTCCACCAAACTATCAATGAATTGCATTTCCGTATTTAAATTTCCCGTTAAGGTAATCATTCTATGTAAGTAACCTGAGCCGTAATTGATGCAACTACCTCATTTTCGATGTATATAGTAGGATTAATAGCATATATGGAAAACTCCACCATCAAAGAAGCTCCACCATACCAAGTATCCTCTCACAATCTGATCATGTCCCTTCTCCCTATTAATAATCTAGCCTGTTATTTCTTAGGTCCCCCTCCACACACTTCAGCTGTGGGGGCCTTCAACTCTTTATATTCCTAACCTCTTTCTTCTACCCGTACTATTCGAAAATCAGATTACCCAACACTTAACCTCCTCCCCAATTATCCACAGTATTCACTTCTCAACCCTCAGTGTTTTTATGCTGCCAATCAGATTTTAGGCCCAGATCTCAAAGGGGGGAAGCTCATCAGCAGCTGATATCTGTCACGACTCTGAGGTTTATGGACTGAGAAAATCATGAGGTTTATGGACTGAGAATAAATAACATAATTGCAAAGAGAGATACATAGCATGCCCGAGATTATCACAGAAATCAAGATGCTTCCCTAACAAAGGAGGGGCCTTTATGAGATCTAAAAGGAGCATTCTTTGAGGAATTTGTGAGTAGGCAAAATACTACTTGCTCTTTTTTTAAAGGTAAAGTTAATTGATAATTGGATACACCCAAAATAAGACTTAAAACTAAAGGGCTCATTGAAGGTTTACAGGAGTTGGTGAGGCATTATTAGTCAAGTTTAATTTTTATATGCTCATATAACTTTAGAAACTCCAATAATTTTAATTCCCATTTTGCATATTTCAAAATTGGCCTACCTCGAGAGCAGATGCATCATCTTCTATGTTATAATTTGCAGAAGCTCGCAAATCTTTTGTCCTCTCATCCACTTCGTCCAAGGAGTATGCTGCAAATAAAAAAACTTCACAACTTAGGACAAAAAAGCTTAACAAAATTTTCAATAGATGATCTTCACATTGTTTTTTCAGAAGAACTTTTAGTGATGTTTATTTGAAGTATTTGATCATTATTATCTTCTATAGTATTACCCCTCTGCATCACCTTAGATTCCATTTTTTGACCAAACTTAAACTTGTAGTCAATGTGAGGTATAAACTATCAACAAGTACCACATTTTAGCTATAACCAGTAAGGAAATTTTGAGACAAACACTGCAACGGCTGTCATGGATCGTGTCCATCATAATTAGGACTATGACAATACAAGCTTCTCGCTAAACAGTCGGAACAAACTTAGTAATGTGACGTACAAAGAAATAAGGTACAACAGCAATTCCATTGAAACTTGCATTTGATATTTGTAAAGCTGATTAAGAAAACATATTACACCTAAATCTCCACCACCGCCACCCCTCCCGCGCCTTCACTCATACCCTGATCAGCATTTTTTTAAGAATAGCCCCTGACACTGTAACACCCCCATCTACCACAGTCACTGCAACTACCATCACAAAAAAACCCAAAGCACCACATTTCTCCCACCACCCACAATAACACTAGTAACCCAAGGTTCTTACAGTTCAATTCGAAAAATCCGAAATGGGTTCTATAAATTTAGCATATCTACACAAACCCCAGAATCTCAAATGATGATCTAAACACAAACAACATAAATTAACACAAAATCGATAAAGAAACGAACCATAAGTTGCATAACCAGCAGTAGCAGCAGCTCCAGTGAGAGCTGCAATGCCCCCAAACTTGAGAAAACCCCATGATTTCGAACTTGTTTCTGGAGGAGGAGGAGATTCTAAAGAGGGTGGAGGTTGATCGTTGAGAAGAGATGAAGATGAAATTAGGGGTTCTGGTTGAGGGGTTTCCGAAGCAATTGAAGAAAAGGGTTTGTTATTCTTAGTGAAGTAGAAGAGAAGACGTCGAGATTGAGTGATCTTCGACATTTTTACTCTGTGTTTTGTGATTTAGAGGTTTAGGGTTTTGCAGAGAGAGAGAGGTTTAAGGAGATGGTGAGTGAGAGACGAACTTAAGAAAATGGGGGAAAGAAAGCTTTTGCCTCAAGTTTTTATTTCTTTTTCTCTCCCTCAATTTGTACAAAATTGAACACATGGGAAAAAAACAACTCCCTTGACCCTTGAATATGGCGCGGCGCTTGCAATCGGCGAACGAGAGATTAGGCGGGCGGCCAAGGGGGAAGATGGAATACAGACGGAACGTACAATTGATTGTGAACAGAAGGAAAAAAAAAAAACTACCTATCAAAATATGGCTTCTTCAGGGTGCGTACCTGGCTGTGGTGATGGGAATGTAGAGGCTGGTTATGATTAGGCTAATACAGGCGACGTTTGATGCATGCTTGAATAGAGTTCTCATTTTGACAGATTGTAATCGTCTTGTGAAAGTTTGTACAGGAAAGTCAACAAATATATCTTCAAATAAGATAATTGATAACTGTAGATCTCATACGGCTTTTGGAAAGGCCGTGACTGGCATTAAGACTCCCGGAATCTACAAAAAAATGACTTTGATCCCCGCTGAGCGGCCAAAACCGCTTGGTAAAGGTAATTAGATGTTGTTTTTACGGGTATGTTTAGGCATCACCTCTGCTGGAGACAGTCTAAATGTGACAAAGACCAGTCTGCCACCAATATTTAGTAAAACATTTGAGAATTGGACATGTGTAATCAAGAAATGGTGGAAATAGTAGAATTGTTTGAGTAAGACCACAAATAGCAGAAGCAGTGTTCTTGGAATCGAAGTTGTTCATGCCCATTCTCTTTGAAATGCTCTTAGAGCCTCCATACATGTTTCGACCCACAGAACATGTCCTCAAGATGGTCTAATAAATACAATTACCTGGTTGCTCTAGTGGTAAGGTAGGTTAACACCTACATGGGGTCCAGGGTTTGATTCTCACCACTGGTGGGCTTCGAGGTTGGTATTAAGTCGTGTTGGCCTTGTGCCAACGTGCCAGGTCCAGGATCCAGTTAAGAATTGACAGTCTGGCCAGTAGCCCAGAAATACCTCTAGGGTTTGTTGTTTTTTCACCACAAATTTATGACTTATGTGAGTTCCATAGAAACCCCATGTAGTTTGATCAGCTACTAGTTTGACAATTGACACAGTTCCTACCCCATTGCAAGTAAGTTGATTCGAAATATTTTTCCTTTGTGATGCTTTGTATTATTCTGCCATTTTACATGTCTGTAGTTAAATGCATGTTATCTCACATGGCAACTAGTACATGTTAATGTTATGCCTTATGAGATGCATTGTGTGAGCTAGAAACAACCAACCCCAACATAAACTTTCATATGAATAAATTGCTTAAATAAAAAGCAACTATTTCGTATAATTAGCTAATAACCCGTAGTTGTTATCATTTTTTCATTGTCTAGATGCAAAAACAAAGTGAGGTAACTAAATAAATGAGATAGGGGAAGAAACTGAAAACATGAGAATAAACTGAGCATAATTGTGAAGAACGAGTTTGGAGAATGGAGATACTTTGGGAAAATTCATACCTGTATTTTCCATTTTCACTCTACTAAAGGTCTATATCTAGCTATGTCGAGTTTAAAATTTGCATACCATGTCTTTTTCATTTATAGATGTTGTCCGTAATTGTCTAGACACTAATAAATTCATGCATTAGAAATTAGAATAACGATCTGTATCTTGAGACAACTATATATAACCACGTCCACGTCCACGTCCACGTCACAGTTATGTTTATCTCTGCTCTCTGTGACTTGTTAATAAACTGTGTTAAGAGCATCATCAGTAGTTGCCTCAATACTTGAAAAAACACATGTCACGTATAATTATTCAAGTTTGAGGCCTCAGCAGTTACCTTAATACTTGAATTTCAAGCATCAAGCTTGAATTTTAACCCTGATACTTGAAATTTCAAGCTTGATGGTGCTTGAATGTTCAGTTTGAAGTCATAAACATTTCATTCTCAGCCCCATAACCCTTATGCGCCCTAAAAAATTAGGCTCCTACCTTATGCGCCTAATGCATTTTTTTTTAAAGAGCTCGTCGGGCGCATAACCTTTATGCGCCCCATTATTTTATTTTATTTTAATTAGAATCATGGGGATCATAACCTTTATGCGCCTGATGACTTAATGAAATTTAAGCATTGAGCTTTGTTGGAAGAGATCTCTCAAATGTTTGAATTTTTTTAAGCATTTAGCAAAAAAGCAAATCAAGCCTTGTTGGAGATTCTCTAATGTGCTATGTTTCTTTCTTTATACTCTCACTTGAGTTCGAAATAATTGACATTTTTTGATTAAGAAAGATCTATTCATCTTCGAGAATGAAGGCTAGTGAACATTATGTGTTGAGGGACCACCATAATACTGCATGATTAAGACATTGCATATCTCAATTTGATAAATCCAAACAAATGACTTAATTAGGAGCTAGGTAGTGCAAAAGACTAATAGTCATGTTAAGGTACGAACTCGAATTTATGTTCAAGACAATTTCAGTTCGAGTTAGTTGGATTGAAACGGATTGAAAATTATATTTTTAATGTTAAGATTTGAAATTACTCAGATCGACTGAAGTTCGAACTGGTTAAGTTAACTGAAGTTCGAACTGGTTAAATTAACTAGAGAATCGAGCTGGTTCTGTTCGAGCTGTTAAAGTTGAACTCAAAATAGGTCGAAGTTGTTCGAATGAAAATGGAGCTCGTTCGAATGAGTTGTCTTATTTTGCATTTTGGAGCTTGAGACCGAAGAAGTCGTTCGAACGACATGTATGTTTTCTAGGGATGGAACATTTTAGTCGTCAAAGCCGTTCGAACGGGTTTGTATTTCATTCGAACGAGATGCGCGTAGGTTGTCCTTGAGAGTTCTTCTCGGACATTTGAGTTTGCCTCGAAATTCGTTCTCATTGTAATTAGTCCTCTAGTATATAAAGAAGACTCAGGTTATTTGTTAGTTTTATATTTTTTTGTGAGTTTAATTCTAGAGAGCTAGGATTTGAGAGACTCCATTGCAAAGCTTGAGAAGCTTGGAGAAGATTGTGTGTAACCTATTTGATCATAGTGGATTGTTCGCGGGGAGTGATTTTTTATCCGTAAAGGCTTTCCACTTCCCTCCTTCGGGTAAATCATTATGTTTTGATTTCATTTAATTTCTCAATTGGTGTTTCCGTTTATCATTCTTGGGCGAGGGATTGGAAAAAGCTACCCTAATTCCTAACAAGTCCTAGAGAAAAAACATTTCGCAGCTAGTTCAATATCAAGTCGACTTACATGTGTCCATTAAAGGTAGAATGACAACGACCCGCTTGAGAACACCATGACATTCCTATGAAAATTCAACCTAATGAGAACATAAGGAAATAAATAGTTGTGTTTCCTTGTTTACGACTCATCACGTAGGCCCGACCCTAGGGGTGTGCGACGGAAAAGGGCCCAAAGAAGAAGAAAAAATGTTTATAGCCCAAAAAAATAAAAAAAAATTACATTAAGCCCAATCGAGTTCAGATTCGACCTAAGAGCAAACAAAAGTTGCCTAAACCCAATTATCTAGAGAGTTCCACAAACCCAATTATATGTTTGGTACTGTAAAAAAAATCAAGTAAAAAATACCTATTTTTATTCTTCACACATTATAAAAGCTAAGGGCCATCCCTGTCATCATGCCGCACTAATGGCTTAGAGCATGGCAATAGGCTCGCTATCGTTAAGATAACGATCCAATTGATAAAAAAAACATATTTTACATGATAGTCATCGCTCAAATAACGTTCTAATTCATAAAATCAGTAGTTATCTGTGGCGAGCCTGTTGTGGTCAGGGTTGTCAGTTGGCCCACATTTGTTTAATTATTTGATTGTTTTACAAAATAATCTAAAAACTTAATTTAATAATAATAAATAAAATAAAATAAAGAGTTGTGGCGCTGAATTGGCATTTTTTTTTTTTTTTCAAAAAAAAAAAAACCCTCTGACATACATCCCCACGCTACTGAAGAAGATAACTTTTATACCCTTCGCTACATGTCATATTTTTTCTTATTTTAAGCCTACGTGGCTCGCTAACTTAGCCAGCCTGATACTGACGTTCTTAGTGAGTGAAGATGAAACTTGATGTTTCCAAGATAGATGAAACATTTGAGTTGCAATATGACCGTTAACAGCTGTGTTAAACAAAGCGGGAAAAAATTAAAAATAAAAATAAATAAATAGGTCGTACAAGCCAACAGAAAATTTGTAGTACATTTGTACAAGGTCAAATATATAAGTTTCTAGTTTGTAGTACAAAAATGTCACAATCATCAAACCCCAATCTCCATTTAAGCCTCACAATCTTAACCCCATTAAACCACCTTGAACAGTTGAACTGTTCTTCAAATGTCTCTCTCTCTCCTCCTTCAACACCTTCTCTTGGTCACCCTAATCATCTTTGTGTCAGGTCATGGTGGTGATGATGACCATGAGGAGACTGACCCATCACCAACCCCAAATCTGAGAGCAAAATCTCTGATTTTGGTGAAGGTTTGGTGTTTGATTCTTGTTTTTATAGGCACTTTTATTGGTGGAGTTTCGCCCTATTTTCTAAAATGGGGTGAGGGTTTTTTGATACTGGGAACACAGTTTGCTGGTGGGGTGTTCTTGGGGACATCTTTAATGCATTTCTTGAGTGATTCTAATGAGACTTTTGAGGATTTAACGAGTAAAGGGTATCCGTTTGCGTATATGTTGGCCTGTGCTGGGTATTTGTTTACGATGTTGGCAGATTGTGTGATTCGTTATGTATATAGGAAGAGGAGCTCTATAGGGGCTGATGGTGATGTTGAACTTCAAGGTACGCGTCTTTTGGTTTGCTAGGATTTGAAAATTTTAAGTGGGTTGTTATAATTTGATGAAAAGTGAATTGGGTTACCTTGATTTTAATTTGCTTCAACTTTAATATCGAATAAGTCTATGAATTTGCCCTAAAAGAAATTAAAATACGGTCCTTAATTAGGTTAGGAATGTAAAATAGTTATATTGTTTTGTTGATAATACCCGATTTGAATGAAATAGTGAGGCACTTCTTTGGTATCACAGAAGCTGTTAGGGAAGAGATCATAGAAAGAGAGAACATAGATATAGGAATGGGGAAGAATGAGAGATTTGAGACTGAAGGGGAGAGAAGTTAGAGAGGCTATATCGAAAGAGGCCTAAGAAGAATATTGAACGTTAGCGCAAGAGACCTATAAATTTTGTAGTCTGAATCTGCTTGCTAGAGCATCTGTAGTCGACTCTCCATATTGGCTAAAGGCAAATTTGGAGAGTCAAATCTTTATAAAACACCTGCATCCGACTCTCTAAATTAAAGTCAAATTGCCTAAAGTCATTTTGGTTCTTCAAGCATTAATTTTGGTTATAATTAAAAATAAAATCTATCCAAATTCCAATAACTAAATGATTTTATGGAAAATTTGACAGTGGCATTTGACGAGTAATTTTTGAGAAGTCCAAGACTTTTATTTGCCAATTAAGCCAAATTTGGTGGTTAATATTTGAGGAGTCCACTACAGATGCTCTAAATATTTGGGAATCGCTTCAAGAGGATCAAGACTCTAGTGAATCATAACTCTTTGGTGAGGACACTATTCACGGTAAAATAACAGAGTGGGTGAAAGATTAGGAAAAGGTGAAAGGAGGAAATTAAGACAGGAAAGGTAGAGCAAGAACAAGAACAAGAACAAGAGGAGAAGATCAAGGAGAGAAAGGAAGAAGAAAAGATTGTGACAGATAGTCATCAAATAAAACAGTCCCTAGGCGTAAAGAGGGACATTTTTTAGCCAATTTAGAAACTGAAGAGTGACGTAATGATTTAAGATGGAAATATCAACTAGTCACCTGTTCCTGTCTATTCCATTTTCTTACAATGCTGTAATGGTTTCAGGGAGTGACCAACAGGTGAGGCCTAGAAGTAGAACTTCACAATCACAACTTGAGGTGAGATCCTTTTATAAGTTTACATATTCAATCATATTTCCATAACATGTAACTCGTAACTCATGTAATATCTTCCCCGTACTTGACTTGTTTGTTCTTCTAGGTTGATGAAAGCACAGACGCCCACATAAAGCCTCCACCACTATCTGTGGCCAGTTCGTTTGGAGATAGCATCTTATTGATTGTGGCTTTGTGTTTCCACTCCGTTTTTGAAGGAATCGCAATTGGAGTTGCAGAGACTAAAGCTGATGCCTGGAAAGCTTTATGGACAGTAAGCTTACATAAGATCTTTGCTGCTATCGCAATGGGAATAGCTCTACTCAAAATGATTCCTGACCGTCCTTTACTATCATGCGTAGCCTATTCTTTTGCATTTGCTATCTCCAGCCCCATCGGGGTTGCCATTGGGATTATCATAGACTCTACTACACAGGGCCATGTTGCAGACTGGATTTATGCAATCTCAATGGGTATTGCATGTGGGGTTTTCATTTTCGTATCTATAAATCATTTGTTGTCCAAAGGTTACATTCCTCAGAAACCGTCTTCAGTAAACACACCGCATCACAAGTTCTTGGCTGCGTTGTTGGGCATCGGTGTTATTGCCGTGGTGATGATCTGGGATTGAAGGGTAATCCTGCAAAGCAGTGGACCTTTTCATATGAAGATCATCAGATGCTATGAAGGTGGTGCAGAGCTCGTAAACAAGCTCAAAAACGATTTGGATGTATACTTTTTCTTGTCATACATAGAATTAGGTGTTGTTAGTTGTTCTTCCTTTTATAAACGTTAACTGTTGTTGTTTTCATAAGCGTATTCCTTACATTCTTGTTATAATTTGTTATAATTGTGATTCTTATGTTTCATGATGAATATGAGACCTTTCATAATCCAAAAGATATGTCGTACCAATGTAAATTTTAGGAGCGTGTTATACTTGTTGGAGGACGTTTATAGCAGTGGATGTTTGTTGTCACTTATTGCTATTGCAATGCAGGTTTGTTGCGCCAAAGACTACATGCCTACATCAACAACAAACAAAGAGGCTTATTGGTAACTTAAGAGTAGTACTTTACAATGCACTTCAAAAATTGAACAAAAGGAAGCTACCCTTTTAGTGCAAGTCATCTACTGCACACATTGGCACCACCAGATCTGAGCAAGACTGATACAATATTTCATTATCTTTTAGTGCAAGTCATTTACTGTACACATAAGAATATTGTTCTTGAACATAAGTTGTACCATAGAGCAACGAAGTGTATTAATAAGTAACATGTTAATGATACAACAATTTCTGTTTACTGCTAGGCCCAATAGAAAAGCAACAAAAGTAAATGAGCCTAAAGAATAAAAGAAAAATAAGGGCTTGGCAGAATGACTATCTTCTCTGATCTCTTCGAAGTTATTTGTGAAAAAAGACAATGCCTCATATGATTATGTAACAATCCTACCACAATAACTGCAAAGGAAGCATCCACTCCCATATGAGGCTGAGTATGGAGTTCCTCAAGAGGGGAAAATCGGATACTCTAAAGCTTCAGATTGTGTTTTTCCAGGTAGAAAAACACAAGAGTTGGCCCCACAAAATCTCCAATAGCACAACCTGTAAAAAAGTAAATAATTTATTAATTGATAGATAAGACAAACATTGTTGAATTAAGTTTAGAAGGCCAAGGCTTAAATATCTTAGGCGACAACTTGTTCTTTCCATAGGCCATTTCGTATAAAAGTTCTATTTTAAGAAGGATTATTTTCAAGAATGTCCATGATTATGAAGGTGGACATCATTGCAAGAACTTTGAAGTTCTCAGGGATGAGTTTTTAATCTTGTCTCTACGAGCTACCTTTCAACTTCACAAACTGGACTTTTGTACTCCAGCCCTATAGATTAAATCTTCAACAAAATAATCCTCAAATCTTGTCATGGTTAAGTTAAATAAAATAGATCATATTTGATGCACTTATTAATAGAAAAGTACTATGTATCATGTATTGATTTTTCCCCTTATTGGAGCTTGACTAATCTTTATTGACGGGGCAGGGCTATGTGGAGTTTGTTATAATGGCAATTTTTAACTTGAAAGGAATGTGACGGAATTCGAGGAAAAGGGGGGAAAAAAGAAGAAGATAAAATGTTATTCTCTTGATACAATCTCTTGTTTTTTTGCTGGGTGAAATGGCTTTTAAGATGAAACGGTTTCCTTTGACTCTTTGGCGGCTAGGTGGAAGAGGTTATGATGGGAGTACCGTGAAAGTTAAAGGGTATTGCTTTTTTTCCTTTCTGATATATTAACTATTCTTTCTTATAAATGAATAAAATTGTAATTATCTATTTTTTTCCAGAGGTTATTCATAAATATTCAAATATGATAGAGAGGTTACTAGATGTGTGTGCTTACCAACCCACTGGCCACTTGATGGGCGGAAAAGGGTAGCACCGATCCCTGCCCCAATGGAAGCAAAAACTAAGGATGCGCTGCACCCAACAGTTACTCGAGAGATCTTCCTCCCAAGAATCCGAATTTGTTCTCCTTCATTAACCTCATCAGCCTCCTCTTTATTCTTAAAAAGATATGAGAAGCATCGGTATATCTCAATTCCAACTTGGACAATCCATGATGCTGTTATTCCTAGCAAATGTCCTGCAATGAAAGAAAATAGGCGTTAGACAACAAATCAGAAAGTCGTACGAATAACGATAAATTACTGTTGTATAATCACGGCTTGTCACGGTATATCGCGGCTAATTCTTCCTCTTTTTCTACATTATGATAAATAGCGTAATATATCAAAAAAATAAATCCCCACAGGTTAACAATCAAGAAACAGCGAAAAGGACGCAACTAATATTATTGCTGCATATAAAAGAACTCGACCTCTTAACGTCGTCTTGCTGACACTGTAAAAGTAAACTACACTTGGCATCCCCCTTGTGGCCTTGCGTATAGCTGATTTGGAAACATCTGCAGACATTCTTTAAACAAATTAGCAGCCAATTAAATATACAAAAATTGAGATATTTGTGCATGAAACGTCCTTTGCTTTGAAGAAGTTCATTAGAGAAAAGAGTACCTTTAAGAAGCTTCCATGCCATCCGTCGCGAAACATAATGGACAGCAAGTCTTTCCAGTAGACGTCTAGTTGTTACAACTGTCGTCTGAGATATCAATGCGAAACATAAGATAGACATATTATAGGATTTGAGAGAAGCCTCCCTAAACTAAGAGACATAAAAAGTTAAAAGTTGCTATTCCAGACTCCTCAATTTTTCTCGTTTCCCTATTTTAACACCCTCAACTCAACAATAGGGAGTGGGAGGGAAGATTTTGGTAGCCACGCAAGTGTTTCTCCTTACGTGGAAAGCGAAAAGTGAGTTCTCCTTTATTTTGTACATGAAAGATTACTTGGCTCCTATCTTTTAAGGGGGGATGCTGTGGATGCTCTAAGAATGATAAAAGGGTAAACTGATAATATTTTCATTGATTATTGGTGTAAACAATAGAAATTTACGAAAATGGAAGAACATTAATAAACAAACTTATTTCAGTGAGCCGGACAAAAAATTTGGTCGGTCATATTGAATCTGATTGGATTTTGACCCCAGTCTATGACAAAACTTGATATAATTTTGCGTTAACAGGTTGATTCATTTATAAATTTACGTTTCAATGGGAGATGCCTCGGCAATAGAAAGTGGAAAAAAAAAAAAAAAAACTTGAATAATTACTATTTTCATTTACAATTAATAGTAAATAAAATAATTACCTCACGAACTATTTGCTTCACGGATTTTTTGAAAGGAATGACTAAATCAATATGCTGTTCTTCCGGAACATCCTGTAGGAAATCATCATCATCCTCTTCTGCGATTGAACGAGGCTCCAAAAGAGGCAAATAAAACATTAAAAATGACCTCAAGGAAGTCATTGCAAAAGAGCTTAGCTGAAAAGCTGAATAAATAGGTTTTAGCTCTATTGGGTATTCCTTGGAACTGTATTTGAGAGCATCGTTTTGATATATATCCTTATAAGAAGTTTGCAGATTAGGTATGTACTCTTCAATCCATCCAGCATCGGCTTCTTCAGCCCATTCAGCTCCCGCATCCGCATATGCAACAGATGTCCCACCATCACTGCAATGTAATACATAACAATTAAAGAAATTGATAAGATCTTAACCTCTTTGTATGAGTTTGAATGTAAGAATAACATATTTCAGTATCAGTAATCTTACTACTCTTCCAGAATGATGGTTAAATTGTACTATTCCAAAAAAAAATCTGAATTCAGAAAATCTAGAATGAGATTCCTACTCCTATTACAATGTAAGAAAAGATGAAGACAGTAAGTTGTAGGAGACACCTCCATCCCTATTCCATCCTACTATTCTAGTGCATCTTCGCAGCAAAACCAGACTCAAAGAGAGGATCTTTAATGAGAATACAAGTATCCCAACTCACAAACAAGACATGATGCGCAAGTATTCAGCTTAAAGGCATAAAGGCACTGCTAGCCACTTCATTCGCAACAGAAAACGCAGTCGCAGAAGCGCATTGCTTCGACGAATAATTATACAAGCCACCTAAATGTTTAATTTTCTCATATAACACTACCAAAATTTAGAACCCCATTGATTGTTTCCTCATTACTTCTTTAATTATTATAACCCCATTACTTCAAAACATACTAAACAATAACCTAGTGAATATCACTCAACTAAAAGCATTGAATCAAGCTTTCAAATCAAACCAAACTTCAATAACACCTCAAATCACAACATTACTAGAAATCAAACTTGAAAAACACAAGAAATCAAGCATACCCAAAGAGTGCCCTAGAAGCAAAAGGTCTTCCCGAAGCGACTGAAGCAGCTACAGTTGCTGAGAACAAACCGTAAGAGTGCAAATTTTGGGTTGAAAAGTTTGGATTTTTCCTCCATAGATCTAATAACAGAGCAATTCCAGACATTTTTGTGCCCTAATTAGAACAAAAGAAACAAAATTTGGGGATTTTTTGATTTTGTTTTGTTTTGTTTTGTTTTGACCTTTTGGGTTTGCAACGCACCCTATGTACAAATTTAGCAAAAATGACATAAGTATTAGTCGTCGTATTAGTGTTAAAGTGACAACTTATTTGCCGTTTTTTAACGCAGTATGTATATCACTATTTATTGAAAAGGCTTATTATTTTGCAATTTTCGTTCCGAAATGGCCGGATAGTTGGTATTGGTATTTTACGTCGCGGTCTATTTTACATGTTTTTAAGCAAAGGTGATTAAACTGGACAATGGTATTACTGCATGAAGGCTGTTTGTTTTTTCACCAAGTCAAACTCAGAGGTCTAAGTCTGAGTCTGTTCAGTGATTTAGACTAACTCATCACACTTGGAGGTGTTCTATTTTTGTACAGACTTAGATTTTTTCACTTAAAACTGTCCTCTCCACTCAGATCCAATATGCCATCTGAGTCTGAGTCTTATTTTCTCTCAAGTCAGACTCGGATCAACTCAGAGGCAAAAAAACATACAGCCCTTTATACTCAAGTTGAATCAATGTCACTGCCTCTAAAACACTAGAATACGTTGAAATATCTAAATACCAATGGCAACAAGGGAATGATATTTCCTGCGGCAAGATCATTTTCAAAGCGAATCTCGATATATAGTGACATATCTTAGACATTTTCGCCAATTTTCATTTTAACTTCAAAGACTGGAGTACAATGAACTTCGATGAAATATTAAGACCTTTACAAATATAACTTGCCAAAATAAAATGAATAAACACAAAACGGAATGGTTTTCCGAAAAAACTTTGGCTAACAGTTTCGACCAGTGAAAAAGTCAGGTGCCAAGATTGAGTCCTGAGGTGGCCACCGGTGCTCCGTACGAGTATCTCCACTGATCACAGGCGGAGCATTTATCCAATTTCACGTTGTTTTCTAGAGTACAAAATTTGCAAGACCAGATCTTGAATTTGGTTCCAGCTTCTTTTGGCCTTTGGTTACCACAAGCTTCACAAAGAGGGGCTAATTCCTGCAAAATCCATCACATAAGAGTTTTGGATGAATTCCATATCTTACTGTATAGTCAATATTACATATTTCGACAAGTAGATTAAATATTCAAGGGGTTTTTTTTTTGGAATCCAAAAGTTCGCCGGGTTCATCATTTAGCATGCTATGATTCATAGTCAAACATGTACTTCTCAATAAAAAGAAGAAAAATTATGAAATTATTAATCAGACCAAGCGTTCAGATAGCTTGCACTCAATGGGATAAAACGTAGTTCTTCGATCTATCACATCTCTTATCCTTGTAATTTTCTTCTTCTAGCTCTGCCCCTATCTCTAGTCCTTATTCCCAAACTAAATTTGAAAATCTTGTATTATTTGGTTACTTTGCCCCATTTCTGCTAACAAGTATCAGAATGGTACATTTTTCAATCTTCCTCTCCCTCTCTTCTCTACTCAAATAAGATTCAAGATATTTTTTTAGCTCCAATGTCAAAAGAAGAAACCAAATGGAACAAATATATGCAAGGATAAGAATATTACCGGATTAAGCAATGTGCATGTTTCACACTCCCAACATGATCCACCCTCGATGCTATTTCCTTCCCCGTGATTAAGTTTGGACCCCGAAGTTGAAGCCTGCACATCCACGTCAATGAAAATAAGCTCAGGTCTCACCTTGGAAGACTGAACAAATGTATCATTATCAGATGTGCGACTCTTCTTCCGAGGTGAAAAATGTGTTTTGGTACTAACAGAATTTTTAGAGCTTTCAGCACAAGGCCCCATGGATGCAACATTTGGTGGCAAGCCAGACCTAATTTCTTCTTCACCAGAAACTCCTCCACACCACAAATCATCTTGAAATCTCCTTTCTGCAGCCATGGCCGCAGCTTGCACAGGACTAAGTGCTCCCATAATACCACTATCCCCACCAAGGCGCTTTGGACCAGAAGGCAGTAATGAATTAAGGCGCGATCTCTTTTCTGCTGCGGAAAGTGCAGTTTGGCGAAGAGATGATAAAGGAGGTTGACGAGAAAAGCCACCCAAACGTCTCCCAGGAAGATCAAACCCCTCTCCGGTTCCAGTTATTCCCTTGTTCATCAGGTCCTCGCACTCCTAAAAAAAGAATGAATCCATAAGTGAGAGAGTTAATAGTTCACAAAAATAGCAAGAGATATTTTGATCTTACGGTCATCTCGCTAAGGAAAAACAGTTCTAATCACATCATTTAAAAGGTAAAAGGGCTTTATATTTCACAGGGGAGCAGCCCTGAAGGAATGAGATTTTTTTCAGAACACGTACAAAGATTAGCAAACCAAGAACATGTAACACCTCTTAGAAATATCATTAACCAAAACAACATTTTTGGCACTAATAGGAGCATAACTCTTGCACCTAGTGGGAATGTCATAGTCTATTGGAAGGTTGTGTATAATTAAGAATGCACTAGTTCGGTCACAAAAGCATTCTACAAATGGTTTTATTTACCAAAAGACAATCGATGCACTAAATCGCAGGTAAATTTGAGTTATTCAACATAAAAATCAAAGGGTAGAAAATAAATAGTGACAAAAAAAAAGGTATGAATTATTAGATTTTAACCTTTCTGATTTCATCCCAGAGCTTGTAAAAAGATGCATTGTGAGGACTATGAGCATTATGACAGAGCTCATGAAGCATTGTATCGAGAACTTGATCATACGGATAAAAATCCCAATCCCTGTTAGGCTTCCTCAATCTAAGCTTGACCTGCACACCACCTCCAACATTCAACCCCAAAAGAGATGGGTTGTTGGGACTGTTATTTCCAATAATCAGAAACACATAAAATAACACCATAAATAAAAATATAAAATAAAACTACGGAGTGTTGAGGGTTTATTCTACCAGAATTCCGAGAGAAGTTTAACTCTCCAATTATGTTTTCGCATAATGGGCTGAACTTGTTTCGCTATTCTCTCCAAAATCTTCCTTGCTTCATCTTCTCCAGGCTTTTTAAGTGCTTTTATTTCCCAAACTTTGTGAAGATCCCCGATATTGGCCATTGTTCTCTAAGCCAGATAAACACAAATTCCTTAGTTAAGTATTTTCGATGGTTGGAGTCATGAGACACATTAACTAATTATAATCAGCCTAAGTATGAAATCTAGCAAACAATCAACTTTAACTGAGTTACAATGCAAGCCCATGCCAGACATTCAATCACACATTCTAAACTCAATGTAGCGTAAAAAGCAGGGTCCTTAACTAATAAGTCACAGTTAACTATCACCTAATCTTTACATATAGTCCTTATAACATAGCAAAGAATGAACCTTAATGCGAATACCTCTCAACAAAGCATTACATCAAAAGCTTCAATCAAACCCAAGTTAACATAACACCTAAATCGCTAAATCACTACATATTATGAATCACATAGTGCATCAAAATTCACAAATACCAGAAACTAAACATACCCAAAATTAACAATAATCAAGTTTTTGTGCAAACCCAAATGTTTCAAAAGCGTGATTAAGAAACAATCGAATTACACTAAATGAAACCCTAACAATCATAAATATTACCTGATTGAGCAATTTGAAATTGAGTCAAAGGGGTTGAAGAAGAGGGGAACCAAGAGACGGGTTTCAGATTAATTTGGATTTGATTCGAAAATTAGGTTTAATTATTATAGATGAAATCGAATTGGGGCGGGAGAAGAAAAAAATTGAAATTGAAATTGAAATTAGGGCAAAAAAATTTGGACCATTTCTCGATTTGTGCGTGTCATCCTTGCGCAGGGGCCATGCTAATCTTCTCTGTATCGTTCCAATTTTATCGGATGTCCCCGAAGGGACAATCTATATACCACACTAACTTCTATTTATATGACAAAATTCTCTCTTTTTTAGCCGATATGGGACTAAATTTTAAGTTCGTTTTTTTGCCCTTGCTATGAGTCTTGTGGGCTGTAGCCAATTCATTCGAACGAGGATGGTGTGGATGATGGAGAGACCAACGGTCATCCCAGCCACGGCCTGATAGTTTTGGAAGTCCTAAGCGGAACTCAAAAAATCCCCCCCCCCCCCCCTTACAACTCAAGAGAAAGAGACTTAAAAGTTAAAACCAATCTTCATTTTTGATAGAGAGAGAGAGAGAGTTTAGGTTCATAAAGAACTCTCTTTGGCTGGTTTTAGAATTACGTGAGCCTGTATTTTGGAGGCCAGAACATATGAAGGTAGCAATATTAGGAGGCCCTAGACGGCTGCCTCATAGGTCTATACCTAGGCCCGGGCCTACTGACTATAGACGCAAGAGGCGGCTGGGCTGCCTAGGGCCTCTAATTTTTAACGTAAATTTGGGGCCTCTAAATAATATATATATAAAAAAGTCATAAAAATCACGAAAAAACAGTTGTCTTGTTGGTTTACAATAATAGACTCTCACCAGAACGTCTTTTTCTAGCGGGGCCTATATTTTCAGACTTCGCTTAGGGACTCCTAAACCTCAGGGCCGGCCCTGGTGGTGGTTACGGCAACGAGCCAACCACTGGTTATGGTCGAAAATCATTGTCATTGGTCCATTCTCCCTTATTGAAATACTTTGGGTTAGGTTCTTGTAAATTTTACTATCAAAGTCAATTATAGGTTTTTGGAGAAAATTAATCAGCAAGGCATGTTTCATACTACAGTCATGTTAGAATGTACAGTTAAAAATGCAAAAAAAAAAAAAAAAAGTTGTCTTCGATACCATTCGATGTGCTCTTAAATCTCAATACATGGATGCATTGTGTGCAAGTAAACAAAAAAATGCTCACAACTATAGCTAAATGGTAAAGCCTAATTCGAAAACTTGAACTTATACATCGATTTAATATCCGTACTCATACGCAAACTCAGATACACCAACCATGGCTGATAACACTTGAGACACAATGTAAAAACTACCACCTAAAACAACTATAATAAGAATTGCGGTAATGGGGTTCTTCAAGAGCTCCAAAATAGGCTGAGATATTGTGTAGATAACACCAGTACTAACAGTGAGCACATACAACCCGTAACGTCTCATGTTATCCCAAAACTCCTCCATTAGAGGCCCTTCAGGATCCAATGCCAAGGCCTTATGGTCCTCCAAACCAGCAACAAACATAGCAAACCCTAGTGAAACTGCACCCAATACCAAAACTCTTGGTAACCCATTAGAGGATACTAAGTGAAACTCTTGGTTTGGAGGTTTTTGGGCATTGGGTGATGGTTTTAAGATGAGGGGTTGATAAGTTGTACTTTTTTTAGGGTATGGGGATGACTTTGTAGGGTACTTTGAGTATGAAATGGGAAGGAAATGAAGGGTTTTTGGTGTTGGGGTTGGTGTTGGGGTTGTGAGGTTAATGTGCCTTGTGAAGTGGAACTGAGACCTGAGTGTAAATGTTTTCATCATCTCTTGGTGTCTTCAAACCTCTCAAAGAGAGTTTTTTTTCTCTTTTTATGAAAACTGTTTTAGCTTTGGTTTTGTGGTATTGGGGAGGCTTTGGTTCACCTTATCTTTGGGGGACTCTTATCAACAAGTACACAGATATTTAAGATAGAGTGGCTTAGTTGGTCATTGCTCACCCTCATGTAGCTCTTGACTCCCAAACATTGTTTAATAGACCCCATACATATTTGAGGTTTCTAAGATGATGTAGTACATGATGGAACATCCTCCCTAAACTTAAAAATAAAATTAATAGTATCTAGAGATGCATAACATAGTTATTTTTGTTGAGCTTTTGGCCCAGTGGTGGTTGTACCTCTCCACCTATAGAGAGGTCGTGGGTTTGAAACCTCATGGGGTTAGAAATTCAGGGTTACAAATCCGTATATAAAACTGGTTTGCCTTAAAATAAATAATATCACGGATTAAGTGTGAAATGATATGAGGCCATATATAAGTACATGTATAGAATCCTTTTGAAGCATAGGCTTTTTACTTAAATCCTAATCCACAACTACCTTTTAAAGTGTTTTTTTTGTATGGAGTGGTGCTATGATGGTCAAACAAAGCAGCATAAGTTTTAGGTCTCCCCTTTATTTTGATCTAAAGAAATAGTAGTCTCGAAAGCTCCAAAAGCTCCATAATGGTGCATTTAATTCCTCTTTAATGTTTTAGCATGCGAAACTCGAAGATCGTTTTCAGGGAAACATAATCCAAACCTCTATATTTATCTCAATTTTGCACTTTGTAGTGAGAAACATTTACATTGATTTAGACATATGCTAACCATTAGATTCATGCACTGAATTAGCCCAACAGTACGCAATTGCCTAAATCACTAGAAATGTTTCCGATCACAAACACTTCAAATGTACCAGGTAGATTGCTAATCTCTATCCGAGACGACCGTCACTCTTAGCAGTTGTCAATCCAGTCCAGTCAGTCTCTACCGTACAAAAAGAAGAAAAATAGCTAATCCAATGGTCAACAATTGCCTAAATCACTAAAAATGTTTTCGATCACAAACATTTCCAATGTATCAGGTAGACTGCTAATCTTTCTCTGAGACGACCGATACACTTAGCATACTCCGGTCGGTTTCTCCCATTTTTATTTTATTTTATTTTTGCGCCGCCACGCCTTAACGGAAGTCAAAAAATAATTTTTGAAGGGCAAAATGGACACTTCACTCTCTCCTACCAAAACATTGTAGAGGGGAGGGAAGAGATAACAACCCTTCTCTACCATGGTAGAGGTGAAGCTTCAAGTTCTACAACTCTGACTTTCTCTCCATGGAGTCTCTCTCTTCATCCTTGACTCTCTCTCTCTCACAAAGATGAAACTTCCCAAACAAGCCTCTCTCTCTAACTCTCTCTCTAGTGTCTGCTTTGAAGCTTCAACTTTCTCAGTGCAACTCCATTGTTACAACCTGTAATCTAACCACTTGAATCCCTTGTTTTCTATAATATTGTGATACCCATTTCTGTGTTTGTTAGTTTTGCTGAAACAATTACTCAAAATTAGCTCTCCATGTTTATGGGGTTGTAAGGTAAGTTAACCATGGTGGTTTTTCTTAGAGTTTAAGCTTTAGAAGTAGTGTTTAAAAGGGTTTATGCAGGTTTTGTTCCTGATTTCTGGGTACCCAATAGTTTAATTAGAGAATAAAGGTGAAATATTGCTTAATTTGTTGTATATTTGGGTGTTTGGTAATAGTTTTATTCTGATTTTGGGATATTTGGAGGTTTGGGATATCTTTTAAATGGTACCCTTTATGATGAGTTGATGTAAAATTGGGTGCTAAGTTTGTAGGTTTTTAGGCATCTTTGGGTAGACATTTGGGGGTTTTTTGGTTAGTTTTGAGTCAACATTTGAGCAATCTCAAGGGTTTTTATTAGTATAGGCAACCTTGGGTGAGCTGGATTTAGCTGCAGAATTAGGGTACTCTTTGAGGTGTTTGCACATCTTGCAGTATGTCTCCAAGTGTTCATGGTTTCTTGGAATGGAGAGAGGACTTTGTTTCGCAGGAAAGGGGTAGTCGAGTTGTTCACTATTATTTGAAAGATAGGGCAGGAGATTCGATCCTTGCTGTTGTGGGTACTGAGAGAAGTCTTAGGCACATGGTTTATGTTGTTTCAGAGACCTTTAGCGAGGTTTATTGTTCGGAGAGGTCCATTAATGCTGGCTTTAAGTGGAGATCGAGAAGGGAGGTTGTAGACTGGCTTACTTCATTGCTCTCAAAACGCCCTCGAATATCTAGTATGTACTTTCGTGTGTTATTTTTTTCATCTTTTCTTATTTGTTGTTAGCGGTGCTTGTTTCCTAACGTCTAGATTTTACATTTACTTCATATTTTCTTTAATTTTATCTATTAGAGAATTTATACCGTTGCTGAACCTTAATGTCAATATGTGATTGAAATAAATCTATAAAAGGCTGAGTAGTTCCAATTAAAATTTTCATTAAGTTCTTAAATGAACAAAATGGGCTTCATAGGCATCATTTTGCAAATCTTTGGGTTTGAATACTCGCACAATGAAGAAAGTGATGCAATATAGTGTAATTTGTGTGAGACAGTGCCAGATTCTTGCATTTTACAGAGTATTGAACTTCTATAAATGACTCAATGCCATTTTGGATACACCAAGATGAACCATTTTCTTGTGAAATTAAGTTAACTAGTCATATAGTTAGTTTTCATTTAAATTATAACATACTTCAAGAGAATGCCATAGTGAGTTATAGATGTATTCCAAAAATCTAACTACATTTACTAGGAGTGGCTCTTAGAAGGAAAGAAGAGTAAGTAGACACTTGCATCTAAATGACCGAGTAAGCTTATGCTAGCCTGCTTAATGACGTGTTCTTTTACGTTTTCAAAAGTATTCTCTTTAATGAATGATTATTAAATTTCTTACCTCTTTCACTGACAGAATCACCAAGAAATGATGTAAAACAAGCTTTTGGCTATCCTGACTTCTCAACAGATGGACTTGATGCTCCTCGGTCTCGTCTCGTCAATCACAACGTATGTGAATGACTTTCTTAAGGACTTGTACCCGTTGCATTTTCTTCTCTCAAATCATTTTTTTAAGTGTGTCATTGCTTTCCATTTCAGAGCCAGTTTGCGGGAAAGTTCGACGTTTATAATTCGGACATTGTGTGGTCAGGGGATGCGTGGAAGTGTGGTAAGCAGCTCAAGCATTACCCAGCATTTTGCAGAAACGGCACCACCATAACTGTAAGCAAATGCTCCAGTAATTTTCAGCTACCTTTGCATTGTGGTATATCTCTTACTTATACCCAACTTGTTTGAAATCTAGAAATACCTCCAAAAATTTATTGAAATAGGGTTACTCGCAAGTTTTGGGTCTTTGGAGAAGAGCTTTAAAAGGAATTATGTATTTTTATTGGAAAATCAAAAAAGGACGTCGCTGGAAAAGGTTGTGTTTTAATCCAACTTTTATTATGCATCTTTTCGCTAAGACCCTAGAATTTTAAATTTACCGTAGTTTCCAAAAGAAAATAGGGTACATTAGAAGTAGACAAAAAATGTTGTATGGCACCTTCAAGTTCTCAAATCCTCAGTTTTATGTATTATTTTAATTTGATTATGTATTATTTTATACATGTATTTTCGTTGATATGCTCACCACGTCCCAGTTTTATGTCCATCCTCAAATCCTCAAAACACGATCGTTTTTATGATATCCAGATTCATTCCTTTGTGTTTGTCATGGCACAAGAAGAAAATCATTATGTCGCATACTTGGAAGATATGTACGAAGACCGTAAAGGACAGAAGAAAGTTAGAGCACGGTGGTTTCACAACAATCGTGAAGTCGAATGTGTAATTCCCCTACCAAATCCGCATCCAAGAGAAGTCTTCATTACGCCTTATGCTCAGGTTATAAGTGCAGAGTGTGTTGATGGACCTGCCACTGTTTTAACTCCTGAACACTACGGTAAATGTTTGGCTATCCTCTCTGATCTTTCTTCAGCCAGAGTTCATCTTTGCTGCAAGGAATTTAGAAGCAACAGAGTAAAGCTTTTTGATGTAAGTAAATTGCGTGGATACTTCGAACAAACAATCCTATCATGTTTGGAAGAAGAATTTAAATTTAACGTAGAAGGCACTATGCAAGGAGCTAAGAGCAGTAGAAATTGTAAAAAACGTCAAAGATTTATAACAAGTCAAAATTTTGGGGAGGGAAGCGAGATTACTGCATGTGGGCCTATATATCAGAACATGAGATTTCTGCTACAGGGTAGGAGGCCGATGGCTGTGAAATATATTCCGCCCGAGGTATGGGTTACTTCATATTTTAAAGCTAATGAAAATGTAGAGATTTTGTGTCAAGATAGTGGAATTCGGGGATGCTGGTTTAGGTGTACAGTTTTGGTGGTATCTCGGAAGCAACTAAAAGTCCAATATGATGATTTGATGGACGAAGATGGACATGGGAATCTCGAGGTATGTGTATCCACTATCCACACAAATCTTAATCATATCTTTATAGAAAAGATAGTAGTTACAGTTCAAGGTAGAGTTTCATGGTGGTGCGGTTTTATCAGATTCCATATTACTGGTAGAGAATGTTTCTTTCTTTCTTTCTTCTTGGTTCTCTTAGTCCAAACATTCTTTATATCGAATATAGATTTTCGCCAAGTACCGAAATTTTAGTAGGATGTTTTTACTGAAAAATAAACTTCTGGTATTTATTTTGGAAATTAGTTTTTTCAGAAATAATTTTCTTAAAAAAGGTCTCTTCAAAGCAACTTTTAAAAAGAGCAAAGGGAAAATCAAGTTCCAAAGCTTTTGAAAGTAAGTTGGTTATCCTCATTTTCAACCAAATGTGGAATACAATGGGATACTCTTCTTCTTTTTCCTGATTAATCTCACTGACCAAACAGAAGGAAAATGGTTTTCCGAAAATTCATTTTCCATTAACCAAATACTGCCTACATCTACCGTAGAATGGTTCTGCTCTTGCAAATAAAGGAGTTAGTAACAATTTCTTTTCTGTTTTTTTTTTTTCTTTCTCAATATCTAGGAATGGGTTCCTGCCTTTAGACCTGCGGCTCTTGATAAGTTGGGAATGAGATCTCCTCGCCGGCTTACAATCCGGCCATGCCCTCCCTCTGAGGATTCAACGAATCTTTCTATTGACATTGGAGCTGCGGTAGATGTATGGTGGAATGATGGCTGGTGGGAAGGTGTGGTTACAGAAATTGACAATTGTGGGAATGACAGTCTGCATATTTACTTCCCTGGTATGGTCTAATTTTCCAAACATTTATTTGTTGGCATGATCTATTTAGATATTAAGCGGTAATCCAATACTAACAGATCATATCCTAAGCAATTAATAATTAATGAGCCACTTGACGTCATCTGTTAAAAAGACATTAGTTCATATTAATAGATCAGTCACATTGCAATATTACACCATATTAGTGATAATATCTGTTGTAGGGAGAATCATAAGTTTGTTACCATGCTATCTCAATTTTATATGTAAGAATTGAGATAATACAAGAAAACTGATATCTGTACTTTTCACGATATATGAGAGTATACCAGCTTTTGTAAGGATTACTAATGCAGTGCTGAGTACAATATTTTGATTCTTGATTGTTCCTCTTTGTCTGGGAACGATGAATATAAATGATTATCCAAATAAAAGTGTTACGCATTTTACTCAGGTGAAGATATGTTTTCAACTTTCTCAAGGAAGGATATAAGGAGTTCCAAAGAATGGTTACGTGATCGGTGGATTGACATTGAAGCAAAGCCAGATATACTATCAGTTATCAGCAAAAGATCAGAGACTGGAAGTGCTATAGTTTTGCAACGGGAAGTCCCCCTTTCTTTGAAACTTGATCCAATCAAAGAGGATAATCAAGAATTAACTGGTTTAGTTAGATCTTTCAGTTTCAAGGATAACTTGAAGTGGGTGAACTCAAGGAAACGACAATGGGTTGAAGGTGAAAATAAGCAAAGTTTTAACAACGGTGAAGATGAGGATCGAGATGAAGAAGACGGACATACAGACAATAATGCAGATGATACCATGTTTGACGATGAACTTACAGACACAGACACAGAGTAGTAGGCAAGCTGGGGCGGGTGTTACGAATTTTTGTAAATAAGATTAGAGAGTGGGATTCAAATGAAGGAATCATTTGATATTGATATTGACGTGGGGGATTCAACGGTGTATAGTATAACTGTTTAAGCAAGTAGAGTTTTGTGTATCAGGTTTACAGATTAACGGAGAGTAGAAGAAAATATGTAACTGAGATCAAATTTTCGAGTACTGTCTCGATTTGTTCATGGGGCTTCTTCTGTAATTGTCATTCTATGCTATAAAATGTGAATTTCTTTCCTACTATTTTCGGATGAGAATACGTATTCTGAAATGAAAGTAAATCTCTAGTAAATATTCGATATATTCGATAAAAAATACAGTATTGATACGTGAATTAAAGTCTAAGCCATTGATCTCCGCCGATGTACGATATGTTCCAGAACGATTGAATTTCATCTGTACTCATAATCTTCGACCATTCTACTCGACCATCTGAATGGCCTCCTTGGCCTTGACTCGAATGTTCCCCGAAGGTCACCGTCCTACAATCAAAATACTTGTTGTATTAAAAAAATTTCTTCTTAGCTCAATAATAACAAAAAAGAATCCAGTTTGATACTTACTTTGTGTATGACGGGTGCCCCATGTCGCTCCACCGTGCGTCATTTATAACGTCGTCAAATTTACAACGGGAATAAAGAATGGTTGCATACGGACCCCAAGCTCTTCCTAGGAAGATTTTTCCAGTACCTGTAACTACACAATTATTGAATACAAAACCAGTATCATCCTTAACCATGTCGTTCCTACGATGAGCAGCAATAGCCCCTTTTCTGACTCCTGCATTTGAACGCACAACGCACTTCTCATATAATGACTTTGCGTTACCAAAAATAAAGTCGATGGCTCCCACAATCGTGCATTTATAAAAGTAATGTGATCCTTTTAAATCCAAAAGAGTGTCTTGCGATCCCGTAATCCAGACTTTGTATAACACAGCTTTATCCCCCGTAAGTTTCAAAGCTACGGCTTGTTGTCCGTAGCCTCCATTTGCAACTATCGTATTCTGTCAACCCCAGAAAATTACATAGATATTAGATAGTATCATAGTACATGTATTACATATTTTTAAATACCATAAACGATTTTATACCTGAATAATGATCCCCTTGGCACAAAAATAATCGGATTTAATGTCTACGGTTGCAGTATAATATGTTCCGATCTCTTGACCTTTACCATCTTTATCGGAAGCTTTTACGTTGTATGTAATTATAGTATCAGACCTTGGAGCACCAATGAATGAAATGTATGGTTTGTTCTCTGGAACAAGTACTCTTTCTCTGCATATATGAGAACACAAATATACTAGAGATTATCACTGCAAAAATAAACCTAGAGTAGTAGTAGTATATCTATCACAGTATAGATTGTATCGTGCGATTTTAGTAAAACATTGTTGTAAGTAACTCGAAAGATATGCTTCAAAAGTCCCTTCTCTTACAATTGTATCATTAGAAAAGCGGTGAGGGTCGGTGGAATAATTTTTTACAACCTAGTGGCGTTTGTTTTTTCACCAAGTCTGAGTGAGGTCTAAGTCTGAATCTGTTCAGTGATTTGGACTAACTCATCGCACTTAGAGGTATTCTTTTTTTACACAGACTTATCTCCACTCAGACTCAGATCAACTCAGAGGCAAAAAAACAAACGACCCCAAGTTTTATGTAAGTATTACAAGGACATATGTCTCTACATAACATGCAAAAAAAAATCAAATCTATATACAAAAGAAAAACATGCAAAAATAAAATAAATCGAATTATTATACCTATAAGTTCCGGCATTAATGAAAATCTTGATCCTTTTATTATTACCCTCAGGGACTAAATTAACAGCTCCTTGAACAGTAGTCGTGTTACCGTGACCATTCTTATCTACGACTATAACTTGATCTGATCTACCATTTTTCAGTACTCCTCCGTGTTTCTCATCGTATCTCCAATCTACGTCCATATCCTTCCAACTTATATACTTCCTTGCTTCACTTCCATCATTTTTATCATCACAAGAACACAAATGCCTACTTGATAGAACGATGAGACTCGCTAGGAGAACACTTATAATGGAACACTTCGACATTTTTGCTAACACCTTCTCTTTCGTTTTGGTTACATGAGGTATGCATATGATGAAGGTATATGTACATATATATAGAGAGTTAGAGACATTGTTGAAGTAAAAGAAGTGAAAGATAAATGAGAAATTTAAGTTTATGCTAGTTTTACTCAAATAGGCCAAACTCTTCTCCACTAAACTCATCTCCAGCTAGAGTTTCACAAGAGTATTAGGTCCTAAAACTAAAAAATAGGTATTATAGTTGTTCTCAACTTTGTGTTGAGCGAACTATGCTCAAATGATTTTAGTTATTTTTGTCAGCTTCTCTGTATGCCCATAGTGATTTATGAGCAACCATGGAGGTCGTAAATCGGTTGACGGAGCTCACAGGTTGACAAGTCTATTAGAGTATCCACGGTAGGGGGTGGACGTGATGGAAAACCCCCTAAAAGAACCCTCCACCACCCAAGCGTTCCATGTAGTGGTTGATTTAACGAAATAAGAATGGCGGTATTCCATCACCTTGGGGACGCTCTTAATGATGCAAAGTAGTAATACAAACAGAAAAGAGGTAAAACATCATTTGGCATAAGGGTAAGCGAAAAACCGATGAAACCGATAAACTGAACCAAACTGATCTGAACCGAACAAAATGGTTCGGTTTTTAGGGTTTCGGTTTCTCCGTAAGAGTAACCGACAAAAACCGAACCGAACTGAGAATAAATATTATTAGTAAAGAAAACTTTAAATGTAGCTTAACCCTTCATTACTCTATATATATTTTATTTATTAAAATGTTAAAACGTTGTATTATCAAGTAAATGTTTGATTTAAACAATAAATTTACAAATTTTGATAGAATGCAAACCGAAAAACTGAGCCAAACCGATCTTTTTTTAGTTCGGTTTTGGTTCGGTTTATACTATAGTTAGTTTCGATTTCGGTTCGGTTTATACTATAGTTAGTTTCGGTTTCGGTTTTATACCAAAACCGACCCATGCTCACCCCTAATTGGCACGACGACACTACCAACAAAAAATAAACTTACAGGGGTGGCTTTGAAATCACTCCCATGAAAATACCTGCCAAGCATTACCTGCAAAAAATAATTTATTTACGTGCAGTGTACAGTGTACAGTGTGTATGTACGATCTCCTCCAGATCAACATCACATTCAAAATCCAAATAAAATTTACCTTTACTGAGGCAGATATAATACGAAATAACGCTGTCTGATATTATTTTAGTTTTCTAGAATCAAGATTAAGCATTACATAATAAATAACTTAAGTCTTAACAGTAACTTGCAAAGTATTGCTGCTGCATTATTAATTAACTCAGAGAAAAAGGATAATATGTTTAAGATAAAATGTAAAGAGCGGCAGTGATCACTCTGGAGCAACCCCTTTCTTCACGAGAACATCATAGACCCTGTCTACTTTGTTTGGGTCAACCTTGAAGAGACTGTGTGCGTCTGGTTTATTAGTGAGGTTGCCTTTGAAGATCTCGATCGACATCACTTCTTGCATTTTAAGAAACTGAGATGGGAGCAATTTGATCTCACAACATAGTTGTATTTCCTGCAAGAAAAAAGAAAAAAAATTAATTCATATCCAACAATATCAAGAAATGCCACATACGAGATTCGCATCATCTTTGGTATACTACTTGGTAAAATTGAATTGTAAGATAATATATCATGCATACGTATATCAGTTGATGCAGCAATATTAATCAATAGATGCTGATACATACGATTCCGATATATTAGAAAAGATAATATATCATACATTTGACTACATACATTTCTGCTTCTCCTTTTCTATTCAAATCTTTCTCTGGACTTTATCCAGTTTAATTTCTCTATGTCCAGCAAATTCGATTCTCACCTAATCCCTCCGTCATTATTTTAGCTCTCATAATTTCCTTTTTCTAGTTTCTCTCAATAGATATTCCAATTATACCATCTATCAATTGCCAATTTAATATGAAAAAAAAGCAGGAAAGTTCTAAATAATTTTTATTTTTTTGAGAATGAAGTCCAAAGAATATTACCACCACATACATTAAATAAGATGGGAAGTTTCAAAACAATATCTGACACATCTGCAGATATTCCTGATATTTTGACATTTATTTGTCAATACATCGCATATCCCTCAACATGTTAAAACGCCAAAAATTTCGCAGCATATCTTAATATATCGCGGATATGTTTGTATTTGAATACAATTTATATATACTCAAAATAAATATTTTAAACCATGGACAAATAGCACAATCTATTAAGTGCAAACTTACAGTTTCAGATAGCAGATCTGAGCCAGGAAGTCCCGTAACATCCCAATCATCCAAGGAACTGACAAAAGCTTGTCCTGGAGTTGCCGAAGCATCTTTGAGACTGGATCCTAATCCAATGCATCCCTTTAAACCACCTCGAGGACTAATCTCAGGTTCTCCTTTGGGACGATTAACTCTTTGTAGTACTTTCCCGGGACCAACTTGGGAACTTTCTTTCGCTTTAAGAGCACTTTGCTCAGCTTCTCTCTTTCTTTTTTCTGCTATATATTTATCCGCTTCAGCTATTGTATGGAACCCAGCAGATTTAGCTTCCTGCATGGTTATATTGGTACAAGTTAAGAGAATCTCTGTGGTAGAGGTAATCTGAAATCTTGTAAGAAGAAATGCAATGAGTTTGGTGCTCTACAATCTCAAATAATTTTCCAAACACTAAAACTAACTCACTTTACCTCTCTACGTTCAAGTGCTAATGCTACCTGAATTTTTTTAATAATGTATACCCCATTCGTATTTGGGTTCTCAAAGTGTTGGCTATTATTTTTCCCATCGCCAAGGCAGACATCATTTCGGATGACCATTATCACACTGGAAATGCTCCTAGAAGGGTAGACTTACAAGAGTTGTGACATCGGATTTTCAGTCAAACAACGCTAATCACTCATCAAGGAAAAGAAAATCATATGGGAACTGATGCTTCATCCTGTTCATCATGATGGAAAACCGAAAATATTTACAAGCTTTGCTAGCGTGCGTGCACTGCGCTGAGCTACATGGGGACGAGTAGGTAGTTTCATCAAAACAAGTTTTATTTTCCATGTCCACCCCCCAAAGTCAAGGTGTGATTTTGAAATTATGGATAAGTTTGAGTGCAACGGGAGTAGTCTAAGTGGCATACTAAACAAAAGCATATACTTAAAACTCTTGAATACCCATACAAAAAAATTGTTGGGGCCTATCGCCCCCACTGCACTAAATTCTCCGATGCAGGGACATGTCTACAGCTTCCCGTGTAGGGGCAATTTTGGGCATTCTATATCATTTAAGGTTTATACATACAAGAACAGAAAGAGAAATAACATGTTAGAAAGACAAAATTACCTGAAGTTCTTGAATTCTTTTTCGAATTCTATGCTCCTGAATAGCTGACGTAACCAATTCCTCGTACTCTTCTTTGGAAAGGAAACGCATGAATACCTTATAGCGCTGACATATCTCCATTTCTTCTGGTGACAAGTCTTTCTCCATTGGATCAGGATATAGTAAGTTCCTTTCTAAAATAAAGTCTTTCCTACGTTTTCTTTCGTCAAGCCTGCCAGAAAGCTTGTATCAACAATGGAGGAGAAAATAATAGATAATCTATGCTATGCTTGAGCTTAAGTACAGTTTTATCAAAAAAACTGGAGTATAAAAAAGTATGTGAGTACGTATAGCGCATTCTATTGCGTAATATTGATTGAAAATATATAACAATATAGTACGCTTATTCTATAAGTAAAAAAGTAAGGTAATACATACTAAATATATGAATTGAAAAAAAAAACTCCAATATATACTAATGTATCTAAGTATGCAAAGGATTGGGCACGATTCGGAGTCAACCCAGCAGCACAGTTCAAACCTCTATAAATCTAACCAGATTCTGAACCCAACTCGACAATTGGTCCAGTGCAGTTAGATACCCATTATACATTCTTGATTCAAAGCCAGAGTCGTAATGAGACAATTTTTTAATAATGTACTGATTGACCCAAATCATCTAAAATAATGCGAGAATGAGATTCGAGTTCACGATCTGATATCGGCATCATGGTCTAAGACAAGCTTATAGTCAACTGCAACAATCAGTTTGTGTTACTTAGGAATGCACTCGACAATTAAAACTTGGGTTGGTTGTGAAGGGTTTTCCAAGCATTCAACCCAATCCAACGTGACTTCAAGCCCACAGTCATTAACAAACCAGGGTTTCGCCCAGGTCAAACATATCATGTTCTGGATTTAGCTCGCTCAAGTTCCACCCTAATTAAATCTGAGTGTTTTATTTAGTACATTATTTACTAGCTTGTGCGACGTGCTTCTTAGTAAATTTACTGCACAAAAAGCAGTCCATAGTGGACTTAGTTCTTGCAGGCTGGCATTATTTGCAAATAAATGTTGCATTAACAAACAAAGAACAGGGCTAAATACCTTTTCAAATAGATATGCAGCACTCTCAGCTTCAATTCCTTCTCAGCTTCGGTGTCGGAATCTTTAAACTCCATATCTGCAAGAGACTGTTCTGCATCATTATCATATTCAGGATCAAATTCCTGCCTCTTGGGATTATAGCCACTCATCTCAATCATAGAAGGGCCATCTTCCCCAGATACTTTAGGTTTTTTCCCTCCAATGCTCCGGTCAACATGAGATTCTGTCGGAAGTATGTACAAGAAAAACGAATAAATAACTAGGATGTAGTTATAAATGCATATCCAATAATTTCTCAAAAGAAGCGGATTCCCATGTTGCACAGACTTAAGAAATATAAATATTTTCAGTATCTACTTACTTTAGATCTATTATGTAAATTAGACAGATAAATCTATAAGAGGAACCATCCTCACAAAACTCTCGAATGTGAGAGCAACATGTGTCAATCTGTTATGACCTTCAACAAAAAATTATCAAAAATGGTGAAACCCATTGTTTTTTTTTTCCTTTTAGAAGATGCCATTTGTACTTTCACTTTGCGGTTGTAAAGTTATTCTGCCTTTGAGAGCAGAATAAGAAAAGAAAGGAAAAATGACAGCAACATGAGTTATTTTTCGGTTTTATGGGGGTGGGGTGAGGGATGCTTGGACACTATTCACATGATTTCGCCTTCGAAAATAAGTTTTAAGTTTTGCAACTACGGATATGATTAGAGCTTTAAGATTTAAAATGGGCACATTTGTAAGTTCTTGGAATCATTTTTTGCTAGTTTATAGCACCATTAGAGTGTGTTTTATCACATTTTTAGGATTTGGCAACGGCATTGGAGATGCTCAAAAACCTGTGAGAAAGGTCATCCGATTAACTGTATTAGCTTACTGGGATTTTTTATTTTTTTTTACTTATAAGCATAAGAATGATTAAACTGCTTCGCGCCAGAAAACAATCTTACGGAAAATATGAAAGATTAAATGTTAATAGTTTTTTGAATACTTCATCTCTATTGCAGTCTAAAATGTAATGTATAAGTAATTCAAACCTTCCACTTTGGGTGGTTCGAGACTGTCTTTTACATGGGCCATGGTTGATGCCTTTTTAACTGCACCTGCTGATGCTGTATAAGTACTATTATAGCCAGCCGCAGAATCTGTATACGTCTTGAAGAAATTAGATCTAGAACTTCTTCAAAATGTTACTTAGAGATACAAATCAAGAATATGAAATGACATACCTGTCGTTAAGCTAGATGGGGATCGGCTAACCGCCCCTTCTTCAATCCTGGTGAAGCCCATTCAAAGAAACATCATGAAGGGCCAAACTAAAATTCTACCGAGAAATAGGCCATTCCTAATTTAGATCTAACCTCAATATATCAACCAAGATAAACAGGTCAGCCCATATTTGTTAAACCAACAAATATATTGGCTCACATTCTGATATATCGAGGATAAAAAGCTAAGTTAAAAATTTAGTCGTATCCTTCTTTCACAATAGACAAATATCGAACATACCGGTTGATATATCAAAATGTTATCCTATAAGCAGTATATACCCAGCACAGTGGTACCGATATATTGGTCTTTTATTTTCTATTTTCTTAATTTATACAATAGTAATGATTAACTAGTTTCCCCTATGCATATGTGTGATATTTTGAATATTATCATTACTTCAACTAAAAATCATAATATGCACCATTGATTTCCTCTTATCCAATCGAAAAACAATCAATATATCAGATACTGTCATCCTGCAGTTTTGAAACAATATACCGGGGGATAGATCCTGAGGATTCTTTGAAGTCCAAGAACCATGTGAGATCTAGGGGATAAAGTAGACAAATAGAAATAAAACATAGAAAGTAGACGTACTTGACTCTTGAGGGAGAGAACGGAGACTCCTCCTCCAGTGTAAGCTCTGCAAACATAGGAAATCCTGTGGCAATGAGCACGGAGTGAACAGTAGCAACCTTTTCTCAAAGAAAAATATAAATTTACTTACAGTACCCTAGGAATCAGAGAAGCTGGTCTACAATAATCAACACAAAAACAGCATAAAAAAGCTACACGTCTACTTTTTATACATTGTTAAAGACACACATAGCATGCATACAGGTTGTGATCCAGTAAGAAAAAAAAAATAGAATGGAAAATGGTAACATCCAGTTTGTGGAATCCACACAGAGAGGACTCAAATTCATATTTTTGGTGGTCTTTAATCAATACCATCCTCAAAAAGATGAAGATAATAATAAATTAATAACCCCAACAATACATAGTGTTAAAAATATATGTTTATAAGAAAATAATGCTAGGTTCACCGCCTGTTAAATACACTGCTACATATATAGAAACATATAACATCTCTGGAGGCGTAGAAGACATTTATCTCATAAATAGTTGCCGAAGAGTATCATTGAGATAAAATTATAGACCCACGATGCATATCTCAATCAAATCTACTGGTGGCCAAAGAAATGGCATGTGTTTTTCACATCTCTAAAACATTAAAAGATTTCCACATAAATGTAAACCAAATTTAAGAACAGCAGCACAATTCTAGAGATAAACAAAAGAAATGAAAGATATATCTTTCGACGCTACTTCAACCTTTCTTGCCCTCACCATGCCCCTTAGCCATAGCCAGAAGCTCCTTTCTATTCTTCCCAACAACATGAGACATGTCCTACAAAATATATAAATATAGATATCAGAAAACAGTGACAAATTTTCAATAGAATTGACCGCCAGAAAATAAGATAAATCAGGAAACTTCATACTGGTAGAGGAAAGCATGGGGAATTCATATAGGCAGTTGTGTAGTGATCAATGCATTGAGCTTTGCTCTTTGTACCAACATGCTCTGCAACTTCTGCCCAGTTTCCAACTCCATACATCTCGATTCCCTAAAAGTAGAATTCAACATAAACTTCTAAACATAAGTTCCCAAAAAATATCAATCTTTTGAACAAAAAATATAAAATTATGACTAAGAGCATCTCCAATAATGCACTCAAGTAGTTATCTTCATCTTTCTAAGTTTATGGCTATACCTTAAGCACTTTAGTCAGTAAGTGAATAATACTATATCATTTTTATCCAATTAAAGGTCAGCCATCGGTGTGATGTTCTTAGGAAATAATAAAAGAATGCTCATATGCAAATTAACAACGATAAAACAAGAATATGAAATACCTCTAGAAGCAATATCTCTTCATCTGCATTCCAATCAGGGCAAATAAGAGGGAACGATAAATTATCCTGTTGCCAATAATATATTAATGATTAATGAGAGGAAAAAAGACAATGAAGATTCTATACTTCCATGAACATAAGTAGGAAATAAAGGAACAAACTTAAATGCATGAAATCATAAATAAGAAAGCAAGGGAAAATATTTCACAAGAATTGTTACTAACCATGACCCTATAAGGGTGATTGCTCTTGTGAGGAGTGACTTCAGCCCCAACAGAAAAGCATTCTACGCATAGGTCAAAATCAGGACACTTCACGCACTTGATACGAATCTTTCCAGAAAGGTCTTTATTGCAGTAATTGCAGTGGTACAAAGCCCTTTTACCATCGCTAGTTCCTTGACCTGTATTGCAGAGGTTTTAGAGGATAAATTGAAGTATTTCAAACAAAGAATCTCGTATATTGACTATAACACAGATCAGGATTTCGTATGATTACACAAATAAGAGAAAGACATAAACTCTTAAAGAAATCAATTGCATATACCATCCATCTAGCAACTAGGTAATTGTAAGTATAATAGCCTCCACCGCAGGTACACCACAATCAAGTTGGTGAGAAGAATCCCTCAAATACAGAAAAGCGCTAGCTTCAAGGCACTTTATCGCCACATCTAGCGACTGGCTAAGACTTCTTTCTTATTTTTTATCCAACGAAAACAAACATGCCAAAAGTTTCTCTTATAGTTTCACACTCCTGTTGTTTCTCTCTATGGTAGGCCTGGAGCTCATTTATCTCAATTATAGGCTGACTAAAAGACACTCTTTTGGTTCGCTTAAGCCCTGAAATAGCTGAGGTGGCACTACAAGTTGACTTACCTACTGTGAACGCTCTTAAGAGTGAGAATCTGGATCATAGACGTTTGTGTTTATAACTTCACAATAACACCTCAGATGTTTGACTTCCAGTTCAGTAAGCCTAAGAAAATGATCCTAAATGGTTGATCTAAACTGCATAGTGCATAGATATGCAATGAACCTAAAATACTAAAACATGTTCTCCAATAGTTGATCTAAAGTCCTTAGAATTGCGAAAAGAAAAGATAAAACAGAAAATAGGAGAGAAAAAAGACTGCACATTTGATCCGCTTAATCACTTAGATGAGGGTGGACGATATTTTGAATGATATTTTAGGATAAAAATTGTTATTTCACTAATTTAGCTATTTCCTTTATAGTTATTATCCTTAATTTATATTTTTTAAAACTGATTTTGAGGTTTAAAAGCATGAATCAAAATCTTCCGCTGGAGATGCTCTGATGTAGGGTCTGGAAGAAAATAAATTTAGCTAAAATTATTTCTTTGAATCAGGCACATGCATATAGGATAAGGCCAACACCCTTGATATGGGTAAGATCTGATCGGTTTCACAGGTTATAACTCTGTTAGTAATAAGTTGAGAAGGAACCTGTCGTTCCAGAATCCAAATTTTCGCCACTTGAAACAGCCCTTTTTCTCTTTGATCTACAAAACAGAAAACAAATTTAAATGGGACAATGCATGAATAAAATTCCGAATGCGCTTTTGTTCCTAACAATTCGCAAGCTCAACACATAATAAAGCCAAGGTGAAACACAAATAGAGGCACATTAGAAAGGAGATAGGGGCCCTATGAATTTGCTCAAGGATAACAATAACCATGAAATCAGTATCTTTGATACATAAATACATTTGCAACCTTTACGATACAAATCAAAAATGAGAACATGCATCAAGAAAATCTAAGAAAATAGCCTAATTGTAAAAAAAAAATTAAATTTCGTATGCTGAAAGAAATTTGTACTAAGATTTCATTTGAAATGATCAGATTCAAACTAAATACTGAAGAAGAAGAAAAACCTTCTATAATTAAGCATCTTCCAAAAGATTGGTTTCTCTATGGTTCTTTTCCTTTCCTCATAACCCTTTCCATTTGCCTGTGATCCAATCAAGGGACGTGCGAGTGCCTCCCGCGACCTCAGCACAGGACCTGAGATTGGCTCTGATCCTTGTTCGCAATTCAGAGTTAAATCCATGAATGGAATGCTTGATTTTCAGGAAATGTTTCAAATGAGGTGTTTTTTCAGTAGATCCCTAAAATGAGCTTCTTGAGTATTGGCGTTTTTAAAGGCGCTATGAAACGCTCCAACAAAACGCCAAAATAGTAGATAGAAATCGAGGTAGTGCGGTACATATGTAATTCAGGATAGAGTGGTTCTGTTACGTGGATTTCATACAGAGAGGAAAATCACTGCTTTTATTACTGGGCGTTACGAGACAGTTCATACGCCACGTCAAAGAAGTCTTCTAAGAGGTGATGCAGCAGGGTACTCCTTATTAAATACTCCATAAAAGGCTCTTTTAGCAACCATTGAAGGTCAATCTAACCATTAATGTGATTAATAAAATTCAAAAAATTGATAGTACTTAAGGTTTCTTGACTCCTAATATGATTCCTAATCTAACCTTCTTTCTGCCCCCAATTTTCAACATCAAATAGATACAAGTTTACTTTTTTCATAACCATACCAAAAAATTATAGATTTATTAAATTACTAATGTAATACATAATAATATCTTTCCCTATTATCGTATTAATGATTTCATAAGCATATAAGAGCATGTGCCAAATTTTAGGTTCCCGAATCACTAAAGCTAAGTGTTTAGGCACGAAGTTATCACCACATGCATTTTCAACGTTTTACTAATATTTGACAATTCAGCAAGAAAAAATGCGAATAAAATCGAATTACTCCCGCGTGCTGGATTTCTAACAAGGGTTTCACACCAAAATCTAAGACAAAACTAATGCTACAAAACTGTGTATCTAATACACAAATTGGAGGCTCATGTCTTAAACTAGGGCGCCAACAGAACATGCAATTTACTTATTACCAACTACCTTAACCAAATAAAAAAATCCAACTAAACCCCAAATGTCCAACAAAATCCATCACTCAATATGTCTATTTAAGACAATCAGCCCAACCGAAACATATTTTCATAGTTAGATCAAACTTAATTAATGGTAATACCTCGTAAACACTCGACAAACAAAGGAAGTCACAATTTGATCAAAGGGGGTTCAATTACTTAACACATGCAAATCAAACTAGGGCGCCGATCTAACATGCAATTCACTTATTACCAACTACCTTAAGCAAATCCAACAAATCCAACAAAACCCAAAATGCCAAAAACAAGATTACCCCAAATGTTCCACTTTATCCATCTATCACTACAACTACTTAAACCAATCAATCAATCACCCTAACTGAAACATATTCTCATACTAAAATTAAACCTAATCACACATGCAACAACAAAAACGTCACAAATTGATCAAAGGGTACTCAATTACAGTGAAAAAAAGCATGCATGCAGAAAATTGGACCAAAATTAGGTCAATTATGGATCAAATTAAAAACTGAGAACGCAAGAAAGATCAGAGAGAGATGGACCTTTGCGTTGGGTCGTCATCTGCAGCAGAGCCATGAACACCGCGATATCGCCCCATCAACAAAGCTCAGGAAACCCTAATTAGGTTTTCGATGGAGAGAGAGAGAGAGATTTGAAGTTTTTGTTAGTGAAGATGAACTACAGACATGAGACTTGTCGCTTACTAATAATAAATAACGGTAACTGAAAATTTTTGTATATTTGTGTAAAAAACAACGCATTTTCAGTAAACTTTTAATTTTTTTTACAAATAGATTAGATATTTTCTTAGGCATTTTTAGTGTTTTTCTTCTTATTTTTTTGACCATACTAATTAATTAATTACTCGAAATTTAGTTTTTTTTTTTCCCTTTTTTTCAGTTAATTTTGAGTTAGATTATCATTTGTAGAAGTAGTTTTGAAGATCGCGACAATCATATCAGGAGAGTAAGGAAGAACTTGATGGTATATACCAGGGAGACTGAGGCTATGTCAGAAGATTCAGTGTTAATTGTTAGATAGAGTAAGACTTAGAACTCTTTGGATTGAATTATTGGTACAACCATTAGTTATATCGGATTAGGAGTATTTGGAATACACACATGCTCGAGGTATCACGGAGTTTAGCGTTGTATGATGTAATATAGTCTTAATTTTTCGGACGTGTGAGTTGTAATATATTGTTGACCTGAGATAGAGCAAACATCTGTATATGAACATTTGCGTAGTGTGTGTAGCATTAGATTTGCATTACATTCATTGTTTTCTATATAGGGAGAATGATATGCCTCCTTGTGTTGTTGTTACTTTCTAGGAATGTTATCTGTATATGGTGACTGTGGACGAGCATTTTATAAATGTCAACAATGCTGATCCAGGAGGATTTAAATACCTTTTTATATTCTACGTCCGTTTCTCAGCGTAGATAAAGCCTAAGGGGTCTACGTTTCGTTTTTATTTCATACTTTTTTGGTTTTTTCGGTGTGATATTTCCCCTTACAACTGACCGACTTTGATCAGTTCGAGTAGGATTAGCTAACTTAGTTCGAGTAGGAATTTTATTTTAATTCGAGTAGAACTATAGGTTAACTCTATAAATATGTCTTGTAACCCTAAAAAGGGAAAACCTTTCGCATTGTAATTCTTTTCAGAAGCAATAAACACAAATACCTAGAGGAGGGTTTGCTCCTCGAAATCTTAAATTGTTCTTATTTTTTTGTTCTTAAATTATTTTAGAGTTCTTCTACAAATTGTGGATTAAATGCGAACTTTCCTCATTCATAATTTCGCTCTTTTATTAGAAAGTCGTTTGATGAGTAGGGCAGAGAGTATAATATGACGCATTGCAAGTGTGGATTAAAAATAAACCCAACGGTTAATATTTAGAATGATAGAGATCTACGGCTTATTACACATTTAAAGTTGTGACTTTAAAAATTATTGGCGAAAACGTACACTCACTTTATAAAGATTACCTATCGTCATGATTGGTAAAATGCCACCCAAGAGAGAATGTGCATTGGGAGGGTATACACAAGGGTTTTTTAATTGTGATCTAGGTATTAAACTCCCATTTTGAAAAAGAATAATCGGTAAAGATCGGAGATTATGGTTTATATTTTCTTCATTTTTACTTGAATTAAATGTATGATTAATCGCATTTAGTCGGGTTTAATCGTATAATTAATCGTATTTAATCACAATTAATTGTGATTAATGAAAAATAATAAATTGTTAATATGTGGATGATCTTTAAATGAAAATAATAATATTAATAGACTTAAAATATCTATTTTACGATTAAAATTATTTGTTACACAAGTTGAAAAATCTATAATAATTCGAGGGTCTTACTTGTTCTTGAATATTTGCTATCTATCTTCAATATGGGCAACATACTGAGCCCACGTCACGTTTGTCCTTTTGTATCTATGTATGTATTGAAGTATATATTCCTCGTACACTACCTGCGAAACGTATTGAAGAATTCCAAGCGGTGGACAACCTGATACCAATATGTTTCTTTGCGACCTCTCAAATGTTATATGGTCAGAAGCATCATATGCATGATCGGGCGCATACCCATACCCCTAACGGTATGCATAACCATAGTCGGATGTTTGGGCATATGGGTTTGAAGATCAAAATAGAGATCATTGTGAGTCGAATGTTTGGGGGCATATGGGTCTAAATTTTTGTTTCATTAGATATTAAACCCTAAAAATACAATTTTTAATATTTTATTCTATTTACTTAAGGCATGATCAACAATAGATTTAATTTCATTTTAATCCTAGATTAATCGGGATTAAATAGGATTTTTGTAGATTTTAGATGGGATTTGGCTGAAATATTAAGTGTAGATTAATCTTAAGACTAAAACAAGATTAATCTGGATTAATCTTTAATTGTTTGGATTTTTTTTTTAGGAATTTTGTGTTTATTTTAAGAAAAAGATCGGAGGGATTATACTTGAATTAGCCGAGTCGTAATTTATTTATTTTTGGGTTAATCCAGATTTGTAAAAAAAAACCTTGGGTATACATTCTAAAGTTATGTCTTAATTAGACCATCTCCAGCATATATTGAGTTGGAAACAATCTTGGATTCCAAGCTCTGCGTCAACATTTTCAATTCCAACACATCCTGGAAATCAAAGTTTCCAGACTCATGATAGAGCTGGGTGCTTGGATTTTCTGCTAATAATTGGCAGATGATCTAATTTTAAGAAAGTACGAAAGTCTCGTGAGCCTCTTAACACTTTTTCAATGGTTTTTCCTGCTGTTTCTTAAAAAAATACTCTAATAAGGGCAAATCTATTAGATTAAATTGCAACAGTCGAATGTCCCTTTTAGATTAAGTACCAACTGTCAGATTTTTCATTAGTTTTTAACAACATCTAATCTAATAGAAAAACTGACGCTTAGGCTTAATCTATCAGAGGCGCCTAAGGCTAAGTTTGGTGTCAGAGATTCGATACGACAACCTTTGAAACTTGGCCTCCATTGGAAATGAATATGTAGAAACGGTTGTAGGGCCGCCACGTGATTCCCATTATACCACGTCAGTGTTTTTACTCTTTCCTATTGCGACTCGTAAACACGTTTTTAACAGCCCAAAGTCCCAAACCCTTGAGAAAGAGTTTTGGTTCTCTCCTTAAGATATCTTTGTTATAAGAGTTATCTTAGGTTACAGGTATCCTGAGTTCATGATTTAGGGTTCATCTTAAGATACTTCTCATTAATAATTAAATTTATGAATTGTTTTGTTTAGTCATGGTATCGACCCATTCGTCTTGACTTCGATATTATACAGTTGGTTTATGGGGTTGATTGAGTTTTTGATTTTTAGCAGGTTTTCTGAGGGTCTCTTTCATGCGGTTCTCTTTGAAAGGTGCAACGATTCACGAATGCGCGTTTTCCCCCTAATGTTTTTCAGTCAACATATTTCATTGGCTTTCTCTCAACTATCTATGCTTATTTTTTAAAGATATGTGTTGGGTGTGAACTCGAATCAAGATTTTCGAAGAAATCTCAAGACTATCAAAGTCGTTCGAACGAGTTTCAAAGCGTTCGAACGAACTTTTTTGTACTTACTGGAATTTTGGCCCGGGAGTCAATCTCGTTCGAACGAGCTTGGATGTCGTTCGAACGAAATGTTATGTTTCTAGGACTAGAGACCAACTATCGCAAAGTCGTTTGAACGAGTTTCGCGTAGGTTTGCCTTAGATGTTTGTAAGTGAAGATGAACTACAGACATGAGACTTGTCGCTTACTAATAAATAACGGTAACTGAATTTTTTTGTATGTTTGTGTAAAAAACAACGCATTTTCAGTAAACTTTTAATTTTTTTACAAATAGATTAGATATTTTCTTAGGCATTTTTAGTGTTTTTCTTCTTATTTTTTGACCATAATAATTAATTGCTCGAAATTTAGTTTTTTTTCCCTTTTTTTTCAGTTAATTTTGAGTTAGATTATCATTTGTAGAAGTAGTTTTGAAGATTGCGACAATCATATCAGGAGAGTAAGAAAGAACTTGATGGTATATACCAGGGAATGTCAGAAGATTTAGTGTTAATTATCAAATAGAGTAAGACTTGGAACTTTCTGGATTGAATTACTGGTGCAACCATCACCTTTATTGGATTAGGGGTATCTGGAATACACACATGCTCGAGGTATCAAGGAGTTAGTGTTGTATGATGTAATATAGTCTTAATTTTTCAGACGTGTGAATTGTAATATACTGTTGACCCGAGATAGAGCAAACATGTGTATAGGAACATTTGCGTAGTGTGTGTAGCATTAGATTTGCATTACATTAATTGTTTTCTATATAGGGAGAATGATATGCCTCCTTGTGTTGTTGTTACTTTCTAGGAATGTTATTTGTATATGGTAACTGTGGACGAGCATTTTATAAATGTCAACAATGCTGATCCAGGAGGATTTAAATACCTTTTTATATTCTACGTCTGTTTCTCGGCATAGATAAAGCCTAAGGGGTCTACATTTCGTTTTTATTTAAGACTTTTTTGGTCTTTTCGGTGTGATATTTCCCCCTACAACTGATCGACTTTGATCAGTTCGAGTAGGATTAGCTAACCTAGTTCGAGTAGGAATTTTATTTTAATTCGAGTAGAACTATAGATTAACTCTATAAATATGTCTTGTAACCCTAAAAAGGGAAAACCTTTCGCATTGTAATTCTTTTCAGAAGCAATAAACACAAATACCTAGAGGAGGGTTTGCTCTTCGAAATCTTAAATTGTTCTTATTTTTTTGTTCTTAAATTATTTTAGAGTTCTTCTACAAATTGAGGATTAAATGCGCACTTTCCCCATTCATAATTTTGCTCTTTTATTATAAAGTCGTTTGATGAGTAGGGCAGAGAGTATAATATGACGCATTGCAAGTGTGGATTAAAAATAAACCCAACGGTTAATATTTAGAATGATAGAGATCTACGGTTTATTACACATTTAAAACTGTGACTTTAAAAAATTATTGGCAAAGACGAACACTCACTTTAGAAAGATTTCCTATCGTCATGATTGGTCAAATGCCACCCAAGAGAGAATGTGTGTTGGGAGGGTATACACAAAGGTTTTTTAATTGTGATTTAGGTATTAATTTCCCATTTTGAAAAAGATTAATCGGTAAAGATCGGAGATTATGGTTTATTTTTTCTTCATTTTTGCTTGAATTAAATGTATGATTAATCGGATTTAGTCGGGTTTAATCGTATAATTAATCGTATTTAATCACAATTAATTGTGGTTAATGAAAAATAATAAATTGCTAATATGTGGATGATCTTTAAATGAAAATAATAATATTAATAGACTTAAAATATCTATTTTACGATTAAAAGTATTTATTACACAAGTTGAAAAATCTATAATAATTTGAGGGTCTTACTTGTTCTTGAATATTTGCTATCTATCTTCAATATGGGCAACATACTGAGCCCACGTCACGTTTGTCCTTTTGTATCTATGTATGTATTGAAGTATATATTCCTCGTACACTACCTGCGAAACGTATTGAAGAATTCCAAGCGGTGGACAACCTGATACCAATATGTTTCTTTGCGACCTCTCAAATGTTATATGGTCAGAAGCATCATATGCATGATCGGGCGCATACCCATACCCCTAACGGTATGCATAACCATAGTCGGATGTTTGGGCATATGGGTTTGAAGATCCAAATAGAGATCATTGTGAGTCGAATGTTTGGGGGGCATATGGGTCTAAATTTTTGTTTCATTAGATATTAAACCCTAAACATACAATTTTTAATATTTTATTCTATTTACTTAAGGCGTGATCCAACAATAGATTTAATTTCATTTTAATCCCGATTAATCTAGGATTAATCGGGATTAAATTTGATTTTTGTAGATTTTAGATGGGATTTGGCTGAAATATTAAGTGTAGATTAATCTTAAGACTAAAACAAGATTAATCTGGATTAATCTTTAATTGTTTGGATTTTTTTTTTAGGAATTTTGTGTTTATTTTAAGAAAAAGATCGGAGGGATTATACTTGAATTAACCGAGTCGTAATTTATTTATTTTTGGGTTAATCCAGATTTGTAAAAAAAAACCTTGGGTATACATTCTAAAGTTATGTCTTAATTAGACCATCTCCAGCATATATTGAGTTGGAAACAATCTTGGATTCCAAGCTCTGCGTCAACATTTTCAATTCCAACACATCCTGGAAATCAAAGTTTCCAGACTCATGATAGAGCTGGGTGCTTGGATTTTCTGCTAATAATTGGCAGATGATCTAATTTTAAGAAAGTACGAAAGTCTCGTGAGCCTCTTAACACTTTTTCAATGGTTTTTCCTGCTGTTTCTTAAAAAAATACTCTAATAAGGGCAAATCTATTAGATTAAATTGCAACAGTCGAATGTCCCTTTTAGATTAAGTACCAACTGTCAGATTTTTCATTAGTTTTTAACAACATCTAATCTAATGGAAAAACTGACGCTTAGGCTTAATCTATCAGAGGCGCCTAAGGCTAAGTTTGGTGTCAGAGATTCGATACGACAACCTTTGAAACTTGGCCTCCATTGGAAATGAATATGTAGAAACGGTTGTAGGGCCGCCACGTGATTCCCATTATACCACGTCAGTGTTTTTACTCTTTCCTATTGCGACTCGTAAACACGTTTTTAACAGCCCAAAGTTCCAAACCCTTAAGAAAGAGTTTTGGTTATCTCCTTAAGATATCTTTGTTATAAGAGTTATCTTAGGTTACAGGTATCCTGAGTTCATGATTTAGGGTTCATCTCAAGATACTTCTCATTAATAATTAAATTTATGAATTGTTTTGTTTAGTCATTGTATCGACCCATTCGTCTTGACTTCGATATTATACAGTTGGTTTATGGGGTTGATTGAGTTTTTGATTTTTAACAGGTTTTCTGAGGGTCTCTTTCATGCGGTTCTCTTTGAAAGGTGCAACGATTCACGAATGCGCGTTTTCCCCCTAATGTTTTTCAGTCAACATATTTCATTGGCTTTCTCTCAACTATCTATGCTTATTTTTTAAAGATATGTGTTGGGTATGAACTCGAATCAAGATTTTTGAAGAAATCTCAAGACTATCAAAGTCGTTCGAACGAGCTTCAAAGCGTTCGAACGAACTTTTTTGTACTCACTGGAATTTTGGCCCCGGAGTCAATCTTGTTCGAACGAGCTTGGATGTCGTTCGAACGAGATGTTATGTTTCTAGGGCTGGAGACCAACTATCGCAAAGTCGCTTGAACGAGTTTCGCGTAGGTTTGCCTTAGATGTTATGTTTGAGTCGTTGAGTTCCGCCTCGAGATCCGTACTACTTGTATTTCGTCATCTAGTATATAAAGAGGACTTAGGTTATTTTGTTAGCTATCTTTTTGTGAGTTTAACCTTAAAGAGGCTAGGGTTTGAAGAGACTCCATTAAAGCTTGAGAAGCTTGAGAGATCATTGTAACCTATTTGATATTATAGTGAATTGTTCGTGGGGAGTGATTTTTCATCTGCAAGGGTTTTCCACTTCCCTTATCCGGAAAATCTTCGTGTCCTTTATTGTTCTTTGTTGATTTACTACTCAAATTGGCAATTTCTGCGTATCGTTCTTAGAAGGGAAGAGAGAGTAGCTACCTCGATTCTCAACAATATGAACCAAGAAAACTTTAGCCTGCTTTCTTATCAGGTATATTTTCTCAATTTTATTTCAGACTTCAGAGTATGTTATTCGCTTAATTGTACCCAAGTGTGTGTTTTATTATGAAGTGTGTTATTCTCTTTTATATGTAGTGTTATAGTTGCTATTCTGATGTTTTTGCTATATCCCCCAATAAATCTAACACCATACATCCATGTAAGTGATAATGGATATTAATAAAAATGATACCATCCATCGAAATGCATAGAGTACTGTAAAGTGTGCTTGGAAGTGTTTGATTTTTTATCTCATTAAGATACCTTTCAGACACTATGAGACTGTGCGTAATACAAATACATGTCTCCAACCTATGTAGCAATATCAATTAATTAATTATGCTATAAATGTCTCCTTACCTTATTATAGGGTCATTACGGCTCCAGTATGCTTGCTAACAACAATTTTAACATTGTGATCCATATGTCTAATATAAATATTTAAGGATGTATCTTTTGCTTCTCAATTAAAAAAGTTCTATTAATTTCTAGAGTTAGTTATGTATGCTTCTTAAAAAATTTGTTCGACAATAAATAAAAAAATGCCCAACTAAATTATAGCCTTTTGGAAACTATGTAGGTGAAAAATAGGGAATATTGGAAACCCCAAATTTTCCTTTAGGGCTATTAAATGTATTCTTCGTTGCCCTCATGCCTCAAAATATTATTCATTTGAATACTTGCCATGACCTCGAGGAATAAGAATCTTTTGTTCTTTCTTATAGATGTTAATGGGTCCATTGATTGGTTAGTAATCAAATGTTATTGTAGACTAAATATTTTAGCATCGTTAAAAATTTGCTCCCAAATAGCTGGTAGACAGTTTGGAAGAATGTTTGGCAGGGTAGATGCCGTTATTTTCTTATACCGATGTTGGCAAACTTAGGACTCAAGTTTAGACCTAGTATAGTTATACTAAATGCTAACATTTTGGCAATGGCAGGTTGAGCTGGTTCTATTTGTTTTGTATTTTTTGTTTGTTTGTTTTTTGGGAAGTAGCTTAAATATGCAAGATAATGATGCATACTCTCTCCCCGTGTCTTATTAGGCATCAATATTTGATTCCAATTTTTTATGTTTGTACATAGGAATTGACCTCCAAGATATAATTGGGAAATTCTATTATTTTCCCTGAATTTTGTTTGAGGTACTAATTTTTTGATTATGTGTCTTATTTCAGCAATTAGCTTCAACTATGTTTAGAGACTTGTTATGATTAATTAGGGTTTAATTACTATTTTTACTTCAAGATCGAGTCAATACCCAAAAATCTCTTTACTTCTCTCTTTTGAGAACTTTCTTGCAAGGAAATTCAACCATAAATTATGACGATTCTGTCCTAGAAACTCCATAAGTTCTAAAATCCCAGGTAAAAATTGGGTACTAAGAAGCAACTAGATTAAGAAACAAAATTGTACAATCTGGCACAATTTTAAAGTAACCTTCATTAGTAAATGATCCAACAATAGCTTTGGATTATAATGTAAACTGCATTATAATATAATGAAGTGCTTTAGATTAATATTGTTGTCATCAAATTTCTATGTCCATTTAAATGATTTAAATTTTCCTTTTGCTATGTAGTTTTGATGAAGATGGTCCAAACTTACATGGATTAGGAAGAAAGCATGAAAGTACTTTATTGGCAAAGGTATAAGTCTATCTCTGAAATGTTTATGTTATCTTAATTCTTTTTGGCTCTACAGATTCATTTGATTATTTCCCGTATTTAACCCTCTTCAAAATTATACCTAATTTATTTCGGTTGTTGATTTAGTAGTTTGGGTTGTATTCGCAACACCATTTATCATATTTTGATAGGCAGGAAAGACATTGTAAATTTCTTGGTAATAGTGTTGATTCATCTGAAACAACTATATGTAGTTTTTCAGAAACTACTTATAGTTCTATAATCAACTTTGAGTTTCTTTTATTTAATCGTTTTCATTTTTGAAACTTTTCTATGCATATGATTGAGCAAGGATTTCTTTTTCGGAAATTAATTGTTTTCTTTTTCTATATAGAGGGTAGCAATAGTCTTTTTCCATCTATCCAAAATCGATTGAGCCGTGGGTGGCAAAGTCCTTGGCGATTGACCATAGTAACTAGAGCAACAAGTGGAGCAATCAATTGACAAGATTTTAAAGAAGCTTTGGCTTTAGTTTATGTAAGAAATTTGGGGTGTCAAAACTTTGCTTTGACTTTTCCACTATAATATACGTTGCGATTTAAATGCATCATCGTCCTTTATCAGATATTTTTTCACGTATAGATAGTCTTGCTGGTGTCTTTTATGAATTTTTGTATAACTATTTGAATATAAAGATCGAAACGAGTCTGTAGAATTGATTTTTATCATGTCACACTAGTTTATCCCTTTTTATTTGTATGGTAACACGTAGTTCGTTTTGACGAAAGCCAAAAACCCAATTGACACAACTCTCTTTCGTCGCCCATTCTTTTGAATGTCTCCTTCGTTATTTGAAGTTGAAATTGGTTACTAATGTAAAATCTAGGTATTTTTTATATTCTTTAATTATTTTGAATGTTGGCCCCGTCCCTCTCAGTTACGAAACATGTTACAGAAGATGTTTGCTTTAATTATGTTGTTATTTTTGTGTTCCTCTTACTCTTAACCTATTCACAAAACTTTGTTATTCTATTTGCTCCTCTCTTTCTATATCTCTCTCTAAAAATTTGCATTTTATTAAATTTCTCTTGACATCTCTCCCTATTGGAGATCTTGGGTTTGTGATATAGAACCCCACTAATTTCTTTATATATTTATGTCTTTTTGTTTTCAAAGTATCTTCTCTAAGTGCCTGCCAACTAATATCTTCTTAATGGACTTTCAGGTTTTTTATCTTTTTAGATGGCATTGAGCCTTTTTCGAAACAAAAAAATATAGGGTTCTGATTTAGCATGGTTGAAAGCAAGCAAGTTAAAAAAAAGATTTAAATCATTATTCTATTATTATTGCATTTGGGAGTGCCAATGAGGTATAAATACTATATTTCTTCACTTTGAACCGATTGGAGATGCAGAACCCTTTTAGATGGCATTGCATTTTTTCGAAATTAAGGGAAAGATAGACCTTACCCCACAATAATAACAAGAAACTCTGAGATGAAACTAAAAGCTAACGCTCATAGAACCATGACTACATATTAATTCTAGTTAAAGTATGTGTTATGAATGATTTTGAAAATATGACCATGACAATCGACAATTTAGGGTTCATGATTTTGTTAAATTTGGTCACATTTTCTAGAAATATTCTTAATTTGTTCACTAATATATTATACATTTGTATTGTAGCATGGGCTTAGATTTAATTTACTCTTAATATTGTCATGGTTGATTAGTATTTACACCTAATGTAAATGTAAGCATATTTAAATAATATATAGTAATTAAGATATTTCTATAATTTGCATTTTGCACAGATATGTTCAAGGGTCATTCCAATATAAATAATGAGGTTCAATAGCTACGTTCCCTGTAGCGATACCAGATGCTAAATCGAAGCCAGGTATGAAACTTTGAAAGTTCGAATTGTAAAATTTCCATTTAGGACACTCCATAAAATTTGTGGTGTGGCGACTTTTTGAAATGATTATTATGTCTCTTCATTTTGGATTTATAATAATACAGATTGGGTTTGTTTTAATATAATTATTGTTTCTATCTTTTTTTGCAGATAAGATTATTGGGTTAATATTTCATTCATAATTTCTCTATTCACCCCATGGCCGATTATCCTCTATCAACCCCTCTTCCTTCAATCTTATCTTTATATATGTGATAGCTATTCACCCATGGACTATTTTGGATGAGGAGTTGGAATGCCCATTCATTGATTTCTTGACAACAAAAGGGTTGCCTTCAAATATAAAATCGTATACATATCACCCTTTTCTGTAGGATAATTCTATATGTGATAGCTATGGCAGATTATGATCAAGAAACCCCTTTGCTTCGTAAAGATTTTGTCATTAAGACAAAAGATGGAAAAAAGAGTTTAGCTCTTCACGCATCTAATATCTAGAGGCTCTCAACTTTAAAGCCTTCTGTTACAAGCACACATCACAAAACTTTGTTCTCAGTTGATGCAAACCTAAATATCTCTTCTTCTTTTTATGTATCCAGCCATTTCGTAGGCACTAGATGTTAACATTAGCAATACATATATGACTCTAAATACAAGCATGGTGTCACAGCTCCTTTGCTATCTAACATAACCATCTCATTAAATTTAAAATAAAAAGAAAACCTAACCCCCTCTCCTCCATGTAGTCCTTCAAAGCAGACATTGATCTCTTGGATGCATATCAAGATTCTCTCAGTCCAGTCTAGTCCAGTCCAGCTGCACATGTTCAATACCAGCACCAGAATTTGCAGTTGTGGCCCTGAAAACTAATCAGATCCGCCTGTGGTTATTCTTCCTTTACGTCTCTCAATTGAGGGCTTTACACATGACCGGGGATTAGTTACTTCTGTCATTCAAATCGTGTACAAGACATCAGAAACATTCAACCAGTTGTCTTAAATATAATGTGTGACTGCTTGTTTTATTTCCTTTTAGTATCTTCTCATACTGAAACATGGTCTCACCCCTATTGTACCTAAAACAAATGGTATTCTCAACTACAACGTGAATAGTACACTTCAGCTCTTACTGATGAATCAAAATGTTAAAGAATGAAGTTAATTATTACAAAATAAAGATTTCTACATTTTTCTAATGCAGTTCAAAGAATAACGAAGATAAAACTTACGTTAACCTACAATCATTCTGATGACGGATCACCAGCCTGGCCTCCCCAAGTGGAGAGTCTCTTTTCTGCTAGTTTTACCTGCACACACATTTATACATGACAGTAATTACATCAATACCAGCAAAATATAAACTAATCATAATAGACTGAATAATATTGTAGACGTAAGCATTGAAAAACATAAATATAAAATTCCACTTGCCTCGTTTACCCAGTCAGTACGCCAAGTGATTACTATAAGGACGACTGTCTGTATAGAAATTCCGATAAGTAATCCACCCCACAATCCCTTCATAGGTATTACATACAAATAACATATTAGTTCATATGATGTTTGAATACTTGAAATAATAAATGAGTTGATCAAGCTCAGAAAGACTAGTTGAGTAGTTTGTTTGCTTTTTAATGGAAGTAATGAGGAAAAATACATATCTAGCTAGTAGTTAAAATTTGTGCTTCTCAGCAAATGACAGGTATAGTCTGGTACTGTACTGGGAGTTAATACAGAGACTTGGATTAATATGAGACATCATCATGACTTACTAATCTTCATAATCAACATGATCACCACAAAAATGATGATAAAACTATAGATAATCAAAAAACTTAGAACTTGAATTCTTGATTGACCCACTCATATCTAGTCCAGCCTTGTTAATTGTATTAAATAAAATCGCAATAACACTTACCTCGAGACCAAGATTGAATATGAAACCTAAAATAACAGCTGCCGAGAGCCCCACAAGGTAATAACAAGCTACGTTTACATATGCAACTAGAGCTTGCCAACCAGCTCCAACAGCCACACCTGCAGATTTTCACGTACTGATACAGTCAGATAGAACTTTCAGGCAAAGAAAATTTTATAAATGAATGATCCAACTGATACTACGTGCATTTATGCATAATGTTGGTACAAGAAAATGAATCAAGAATAAAGAGGCTATTCCATGATTTAATTACAAAAATCGTTCATATCAAATTCTGCATCGAACAATTAAAGTCATGTGAGCCATCTAGAATATTATCAAAGTCTAGTTAATCACCACTTAGCTGCTTTAGAGACAACTAAAAAAATTCATGTCTATTTCGGGCAGCATAAAAGTAGTTTAATGTGACATGAAATCCTCAAAGGATTTTTACATTAAAAGCATGACTCCTGGAATTTGGGATTGCGTCTAACTAGAAAATATATGGAATTTCGTAGACCAACCTGATAAAATGGGTTGTACGCTGCAGAGGAAGATTGAGACGCATAGATAGAGAGAAATTCTACTAACTTTTGCCATAACCAACTTGTCATCCGTAAATATTTTTGGATAATCATTTCTGGTCACCAAAATTATAATTACGAATGTAGTCTGTATGATCAAGGATATTGCCACCATAACCCAAACCGAGAACTTTGCCGCTCTTGGATTCCCCGCTCCCAACTCATTCGAGACCCTCACACTTGTAAACACATATACAAAAAGATCATGAGTTCTTTAAGAAAAACCAAATATAGGAATGGAAAACAAATATTTGTAAGAGGTTTGCATTTTTTTTCATTTTGCCCATATCGTTTCCTTATGTCAATCGGGGTGAGGCACCTTGTGAATGATGAATGAAAATATAGTATCTATCTTAGATGTCCCCAAAGAAGGATATGACACGCAAGAGCTAACCTGATCGCTGCAGTGAAACCAAGTGGAACCATAAATAACCATCCTTCGACATTCATGCTGTCGGTCAAAATAGCATTTGATTAGAAGTTTAATTATTAATTTTGAAGTATAAACCATTCTACTTCGATTATAGTTGAGAACATACCAGATAGAAGCAGCGTCAACTTGTATTTCTGGGTTTTTTAGAAGGCCTACTAAGATAATCAGCACCATATATATCCAATACTCCAAGCTGCAAAATGGAATTTACTTTACGAAAAGAAACAGACTATATCAAGTGACAAGGCGGATTCAGAATTCAAAAAAGAACCGTGGTGGTCATGAAAAAAGATTGAGATCTTGGAAACAGAAGTAGCTATGTCTAGGTGGAAATGAAAACTACAACGTTGAAGTATATGACTATCTATGTTGTGCGCACATCTCATAAGATATATTAATAGTTGTTGATAGCTGGGGATGAGGTAGCCAACTTAGTTATATTGAGGGCTTAATTCCAACAGTTTCGAGAGAGAGTACGAACCAAAGCATCACAGCTGAAGCAAAAGAGAGTCTCAAAAATCCAGACAAATCAGCAAAAGCCAGCCACGAAAAACCAGTCCAAGATTCCTTGAAGCTTCCTGACAGAATATAAGCCAACTGACCAAGAACCATCAACCACCAAGAAAGATTAAGAGTAAGTGTGGCTCCCAACAATCCCATATCAAGCTTTATGATGCATAGCCAACTCAAGAACGAATGAAACACAAGTACACCAAACGAAATCCACATCATTGCAAAGACCTTGCTCTGAGCCTGAAGAAACTTTTGCATGGGGAAGTTTAAGGCATAAGCAAACAACTGAGGGATCATCCATATAGAAAGCTTTCCTGCCAAATCAGCAATCTCCGCACTCTGTCCTAAGAGTTTGAGCAACAGAGATGAAAATATGTAAACAGGTAAGATTAGCAAAACTGTGAAGAGAAGGATGACCCATGATCTTTGCATATATATGCCTAACATGTCGAGCTTCCCTGCACCATATGCTTGTCCACATAGTGTCTCCAAGGCACTTCCCATGCCCAACTGTGCCAAAAGGAGGTTATAAAACAGAAGATCAGTACAGTGTGTAATGGTTCTAACACAATTACATTTTGCAAGCAAAAGCCTCCAAAGCTTCTGTATGGGTTTTGATGGTTCTAACACAATTATATTTCCTTTACATCTGCACTCATTTTAAAAACATTATAATACTGATTATTTGGTATAAACCGATTGTGTGATATTTCGATCCATGGTATTAGCTACATATCGGAAACCACGAGGTATGAGTATTAGCAAGACTATTTTATGTTATTTTAGTCTCATATTAGTTATTCATAGAAATATTTTACTCAAGGGTGGAGCCAGAGATTTAGGAGTGGGGGTGTTGGGGGTTTGGGGCGCCCCCGAAATTTTTTTTAGAAATTTAAGGTGTTGTTGATGTTGGCCATCAAAATTCAAGGAAACCGAGGTCGAAGTTTGTGTTTGATGAAGAGAGTGATGAAGATTATCAGGAGGTGTTTATTTGAATAAGAGAGAGGAGAGAAGAGAGAGCCAAAGAGTGATGAAGAAGTGTTACTTTGTGGATCTGGGTTTCAACACAACTGGGCTTGGGTAGTTGGATGGAGTTGGGAAGTGGCTGTTACTTTGTTTCTTTTTTTGTATGGTTGTGGCTATATATATATAAGGAAATATGTAGACCCCCCTAAATCCGCCCTTGAGTTTACTATCTCTCCTATATACAGAGAGTATAATGTAACCTAAATAATCAATTCAATAATAATATTTTTCTCTCTCTAATCTATTTCTACACTGGGTAGACTTATATAATGCTTTTTGGTTCCAATGAGTGTATGATTTGTGAGGCTGCCCTATTTTCTGTTCGAATAGACTTTGAGTCTGTTCGAAGAACATACTCAAAGTCTATTCGAACAAACTACTCAGAACTTTGATTCTTCGAATAGACCTTGGGTTTTGTTCAGAGTATAAAGGGTTTATTCGAACAGACATCGGTAAAACTCAATTTTGAGATTGGATTTAAGCCTCTTGTTTGCTTGAGATCTGAGTGATTATATTTGTCTTTGATTCTTCGAATAGATTTTGGGTTTCGTTCGAGTATAAAGGGTTTATTCGACAGACATCGGTAGAACTCAATTTTGAGATTGGATTGAAGCCTCTTGTTTGCTTCTTGTTTGCTTGAGATCTGAGTGATTATATTTGTCTCTCCCAAGTATATATAAGGGAGAGTTAGGTTTTTTATGAGCCACTTTTGGTGAGATCTATTGGGGTGAGAGGAATTCTTGAGAGAAAAACTTCTAATTGATTTGTGAGATTTTAACCTTGGATTTTGAATAAACTCTCTCTCTTTCTTTTACGGTGGATATAAGCAATTGCCGAAACACCTTAAACCTTGTGTTTGATTGTTGTTGTGTATTCCCTTTGTTGGTTTGTTGTTTGTTTATACATGCAAACCATGATTCCAAAGCAAAGCAAAAAAAAAAAAAAAAAAAAAAGATAAATATTTGTATACATACAGACCATGATTCCGAAGCCGAGACCGGAAATCACTAGATTTTGAATACCAAAAGCTGCAAGCTGAAGGGTGCCGATATGACCAACCAGAGTTTGAGTGAGAAAAGCTAGTGAGTACTGAAAGATAGAAGTGAGAATAGCTGGTGCTGCTATATTCCAAATCATCTTGGTCTCAGCCCAAACATCTTTCCACAAACTACAACTGATTCCTTGCTCCTTCTCCTTCCCATTGCTGTTGCTGTTGGAGGACAACAGCAATGGAGAAGAAGAAGAGTTGACATCCATTGTTTCAGCTGCAACAGTAATTGATTCATAAAAAAAAAATATATATATAAGGTGATATATATCACAAGGCCGACCCGACTGAATTGGCACCCAACGTGGACCACGTTTTATATTGTTACTGCTGAAGAAGAGGACATCATGATATTTGTGATTGTATCTGTTCACATTTTTCTTCACTTCAGAGCATATGCAGCACTAAAGTCCGTTCAAACAGACTAAAATGCTTCAACAGTAATCCACCTTGATTTTAACATGGCAGTGCCAAACCGACCAAGGGTCATCTCAGCCCAACGCAGTTTAGAACTACGCGACATAAATGGAAGGCCGGGATGTAGCCACATGTTCAAATTGTAACGGTTGTATACGTCGTGCAGTTCATAACTACGCGGCATGAAAGACAATAGAAGACAACCACGTGTATTGTAATTAAAATTTTAATATGCTGCGCAGTTATGAACTGCGCGGCATGATTATTTTAGCAACCCACCATGTCGGTCTCTGAACCGACCCTCAAGGTGGGTTATTTTCCTCTGCAGGTTGCCAGCTGGGCAAGACGACCTTGTTGCTGGGTGGTCGGTTGAGAGATTAGAGGGTCGATTGCTGCCACATAAGCAACTAACCTTACTGTTGCACATGCTCTCATATGATTGTTCAAACATTTGTCACTAGAACTTTCAAAAAAAAAAATGTTGCAGAGTGAATGAGGTTTGTTTGGTCGTTTACCAACGTTTGAGGTGTATTAAAGAATCAAAATGAGAGGCAAGCCCAAAGCAAAGCAGAAACGTCAATTCTGATCTCTCTCCATACTTGTTTGTTTGTTGCTTAACATAGGGCCGTTTGGTTTTTTGCCTCTGAGTTGATATGAGTCTGAGTGGAGAAAAAAGAAGAAAACAGTTTTAAGTGAAAAAAAATTAAGTCTGTGCAAAAAACATAACACCTCTAAGTGCGATGAGTCAGTCCAAATCACTGAACAAACTCAGACTTAGGAAGCGTTTGTTTTTTCACTCACTCAGAGTAAGTGATTTGGACTGACTCGAGTCACTTAGAGTTATTTGTTTTTTCACCCACTCAGACTCAAATAAAACATTTGACTACTCTCTCCACTCAGATCTAATAAGCCATCTAAGAGGGAAGTCTTAGGTGGTGTTTGTTTTTCAAGTGCTGAATGCTGGAAAAAAAAATCAAGTGTTGAATGTTGAATGTTTTGAAGTGCTGAATGCTAAAAAAAAGAAATGCGGAAAGTTATGGTGTTTTTTTTTTTCTTCTAAGAAGTGTTGAAAAATGGTAAATGTCTTAAATACCCTTGTTATAAAAAAACACAACTTGGAGCATCACCTTAAAATCCATTATAAAGTACTATGACACAATAAATGGATATTCATAACTTGAAAATTGACAAAATTGACATACAAAATGACAGTATTGCACAAAATGGACAAAATTGATATATAAAATGGACATACAAAAAACATCATTGCACAAAATAGAAAAAAATGGATATACAAAATAGACATACAAAAGACATCATTGCACAAAATAGACAAAATAAATATACAAAATTGACATACAAAAGGCATCACTGCATTAAAACCATTCCCAGTTCTTCTCATAAGCCATGTCCAAGCATTGTACTTCACTCTTTGGTAAAACCAGACATTCCTAAAATATTTAGGTCCACGAGTTAGGTAAAATTTTGCATTGTACTCCTCTCTAATCTTGGTCCAAGAGTCTTTTGAAAGTCCAGACCCCGCATCTTTAGTTGTTTCAAGTTCACACTTGCATAATACAAGAAAAGTGTGCAACATCTCACCATTAAGTTTCTTTGCTTGTTTGGGAGTATCTTGGCTTGACTTCTTGCTGAACCTTCTTATTCCTTGGAGGCATGATAAAACCTGATGAGCAAATCAAAACAAAAATGTCAGCAATATATTCCACATACAAGTAACATCTTTTTTACTAGATTCTGTAGTACTAGTACTATATGGCCTTGTGAAGGAAACATGCAGATTCATGTAAAAGATGCTATAGCCCTTGGATCAGATGCTAAAAGATGGCAAAAGGTGCTATGCTAAAAGATGCGATGCTATGTTATAGCCCTCGGATCAGATGCTAAAAGATGGTAACCAGACAAACTGGTTTACCTACAGTACTAGCAACAGGCAGTTCATGCAGTATTGAGTTGATAAACAATGACAGAAACAGGCAGTTCAAGTTATACCTTCAGTACAATAAACAGGCAGTTCAGGTTATACCTTATGAAGTTAAATCTAACTTGTGACAATATATATGTAGTTAAATCTAAACTACTCGATATGAGGAATCGTTGTGAGTACTATGTCTCAAAGAACGTCAAGGGTTAAGCTCTCTTTGTCATTCTAAGACGTCAAGAGATCTCAGATGATGATCTCTTGGGAAAAATTTGTACTTGTACTTAAAGCAATTTGGTGCCAAGGAGTTAGCCTTAAAGCAAATAAGTTTAGGATTTAGTTGGATGTTAAATTTCGCAGAGTGTGGGTTAAGTCATTTTTTAACGTAAGAGTGTGATTTTACACTCCCGTAGATAGTTGATTGTAAGATTCCGCCACAGTGTGAGTTTTTTTTTTGTGTGGGAGTATGATTTGTCACCTGCTGACGCCCAGCCATTAGAGCAAGGTTTTGTATGCAACTGAGTGTAGAATCATTAGTGGAGATGGCAAATTAAAACTATATTACACATTTTACAGGAAAAAGATCCAAACATCAATTGTTTTTTAATTGATCCTCCTGGTTCTGGCTTGTTCAATAAGGTGATAAGGGGTGTGATGTATACTCGAGAGGAGGCTGAGGGCGGGCGACTGAAGAACCCATTTGACAGTGTAACCGAGGGAATTGGAATTAATTGACTAACAAAGAATTTTTTGATGGCAAAGCTAGATGGGGCCTTGAGAGGTACAGAAATGGAAGCTGTTGAAATGTCTAGGTACAATCCTCCAAAACATCTCACCCCTATATTTGTGACCAGTTTAACATTTTGTTAGAAATTTTGAAAACATTCTTTTCATGTCATTTCTTAAGATCTGGTTAAGTATTAGTTTTTGTGACATGTCCATATGAATATGTATCATCAGGTTTCTCTTGAAGAATGATGGACTTTTCGTTGGGAGCTCCTCAGCTATGAACTGCGTTAGAGCTGTCCGCGTAGCGCAGTCAATGGGGCCTGGCCACACGATAGTAACGATCTTATGTGATAGCGGAATAAGGCATCTGACCAAGTTTTATGATGATCGGTATCTCTCTCAACATGGATTAACAGTGTTAACCTCAGCAACCAGTTTAAAGTTTCTGGGGTAGGTTTGTCTGTGTAACTGGTACAAATATATATTTATCAATTGGGAAAGTTGGAGGGTTTGTATGTTTCTTTCTTCATGTAAAATATATTTGCACAAGTTTAGAAACTAATTTTGGCCCAAATAGTATAAGAAAGGTAAATAATAGTTAGTGTATGCAGTCCAAATTTCTGACCTTCTGTACCAACCCTTCATCCAAATTTCTGACCTTATTAGCGCAAGTTTTCAAATTTAATATTAGATCATATGCCATAAATTTGAGTTCGTCATTTTCCTGAAATGAAAACAAGCGTCAGTGACTAAGTATACTCATTAAAGGAAATCTAAAACTTGTTTTTGAATTCAGGAGTTGAAAACCAATATTTTTCCACTATGACTTAATGTTGCACATCCAAATGGAATATAGTATTATACATTCCAAAGAGGTAAATGTAATTTAATATTATTCGAGTTATTTTTTTCTTTTATATGCAATTTCAGTAATTTATAGGGCGAATTTGATATATATCCTGATGTTTTATGGCATATTTTGCTTACACTGCACAGTTTGGAAAATATTTTCAATTTTTCATGTAAATGATAGTTTCAATATTATTCACTAATTACATCCTTACTAATTTTAATATCATCCACATCTGATAGGAAAGAACTTTCTTTCTGAACTGGAAATACCAAAAAAATGAATCAAAGTATTACAAGTTTACAACTCCAGCATATTGAAATGGCTTCAGTATTTTACAGGGAAGTCCAGAAAAGTATAAGAACAACAACCAACTAGTAAGGTATGTGGTTCGGCTAGAGTCGCCAAAACCGGAAATCAAGAAAAAAATAACCAAAACAAACAACTAGTACATGGCTGGCTAGAGTCTCCGAAACTGGATCAAAGAAGCGAAAAGACTAACGTCCTGTAATTCTAGGATCCGGCATGCAGTCCTTGGTAAATATTGCTGACCATCTCTTGCAATCTTCTATCCAAGAGACTCTTGCACCTTTCCAAATGCTGTATTAGATCAGGAACATTATATCTGAGTTCGCCTTTTTCCTGAAACTTGTTTTTGAATTCAGGATTTGAAAACCAATATTTTCCACTATGACTTAATACTTATCATAGTTATTAATACTTCCAATTGAAACAATGAAATGGCAAAGTTACCTTCATAGCAGTAAGAACTTTCATCATAATGAACTTCCCCTGTCGGTGCCTCACTACCTCTTCAACGCTGGCATCATTCATTTTGTCCTACCACAGTACCACCTACAAGAAGATAAACATATGTTTATTCATAAGCACATCGCTTACACTGAAAAGATTTGTGAAATCTACCAAAATGCACAATTCAGTTCTAAAGCAAATAAACATTATATCGATCTACGAGACCAAAATCATATAAATCAACAAAAATTAACAACATTCTAACATAATAACTCTCCAAACCCCCAAGAAACCATGTCTTGTAATTACATTTCCTACAAGAACCCATAATTTATAATACGAAACCCACTAAACCCGCAATGCCAAATTAAGCAAAACCCACAATTATATCATTCTATGATACCAAACATCATATAAATCAACATTCTGATCTAATAAACCCCAAGAAACTCATGTCATGTAACAACAATTCCTACATTAATCCATCATTTCTAACACAAAACCCACGAACCCCATTAAACCCAAACATCACTTTCGTCCCTGGGTGAAAATAAACCTTAGAAAAGATTGAAATTTCTACTTTTTTTCATCAAAATCAAATCAAGATGATGAAATAAAGAACGGAATCGAGAGTAACGAAGTTGTAAATGATACCTTCAAGACGGTTGTTTCGATTGAAAATGGTCTCCTGAGAAGAAATCAAAGCTTTTCGATGATCTGAGTTGAATCAAATCTCTGCTCAAGAAGAGATGTTGAGGAGAGGAGATGTTTCTTGTAAAAGAAGATTTCTTGTTAATGAGGCGCGGAAGAGTCTTTTAAATCAAAAGAACTGAGCATCTCCAGCAGATATGCTCAGTCCAACTTTAGCGTCACTCTCCAGCAGTGAGTTTTGATCCTCCTCTCCAACACTGTTTTGAGTGAGGTTAGAAAGAGCACCAGATCCTTGAAACCAAATACCATGACATCAGCAAACCTCGGAGACGCAGACAACACCCTCCGGCACGACGACGACCCAATATCGTCTTGGGGTCTCTAGAAGCGCCTTCCAACCTTCGCATGTCTAAGGGCCAGGATCTTGGTCGATCCACAGTACAACTGTCAATGGACCGGATCGGGCCAGGATCTTGGTCGATACTGACCTTATATGTTAAAAAATATAGAGATTATGACCCCGACCCGATTTGATCAGTTATGATTAAAATTTTCAATTCTTGTAATATTAAAATCTAGAAATTAACAACGTAACATATATTTATAAACCGTGAACATTAGACATTTAACATATATACATAATCAACAATACATACAAAAATAATGCATTTTATATACCAAAATAAGAGACAAAGATAGAGATTTATTATTATACATAACCAATAGGTATACGCTCTTGCTAACAGATCGGGTTTTTAAAGGATCGGGTCATGGTGAATCCAAACCTAATCTGTTAGGTTAAGGATTAGATCATTAACAGATCGGGTTGTAGAGGATCAATTTTTCCCCGATCATTATCCTTTGTTAACGGATCGAATACAGGGTCAAATCCAATCCATTCACAGCAACCCCCACCCACCATGCAAATTTGGGAAGAAGCTGACGATGAACATGGAACTTATTTATCCTAAATACAAACATTAAGTATCAAACTCTAGTTTTGCCGCAGTACTCAGACGGGAAAAAGAAATTTCTCAATAGTTACCTCTGTAACAGACTTTTTTAGTAATCCTTACTTCTAATTAGTCTAAAACACAAATTTAAAACTTTCAGAGAACCCCATCTCAGTAATTCTCTTATTCAACCTAGTTCATACACTACATACACTTACTAATAGTACAAAAATTAAAGTCAATTAGCTTTTACGAATTTTTTGAGTTCTTAGTATTTGAGGATTTGAAAGGATTTAAGTAGGCAAATAACATATATATAAATCTTGATTCATATGATTTACGATATAAGGATAGTGTATGGAGTATGGAGTAGCTAAGCATGCATTACCTTTACTTCACAAAAGAGGATAAAATAAAGATTGAACATCCAATATAAATTAATCCAATTACAACTACTAAAACAACTAACTTGAATATAATTAGATTACATATTCTTATTTGTTATATTACTCCGGCTTGTTGTTCTTCATTGACGCCGTCTCTATCTCTACTCCATTGCGAGTCATGAGTGAAGCAATCGAAAGAAGGGTCTCGATATGCGTACAACTTTCCTTGAACCTAGAGCGAATACCTGTAACACTAAATGGCCTAAATCGATGATCATTTGAAATCAGAGTGTTCCCATCGTTCGGTATGTATAATACTGTAGTATACTTTGAACGAGGAGGTACTTCGACGGAGAATAGTTTAGTCCAAGACTCCATTACACCATAATCCTTCATTACCTACATTTCAACATGATCACCATAATCATCATAAAACATAGACAGACACCCTTCAAGTACACACATACTGAAATGGTTATTTTCAAATTCGAGAGAACTTGGGCAAGGGATTTCTTGGAGATCCTCACTTTCCAAATTAAAAGAGATAATTAGATTTATTTCATAATCAAGTTCTGGTATGGGGTAAGGGTATGGGTGGTAATGGTATGCACCCATCCAATGAATAGCCCCATTCAGCTGCACCACCCATTGTATGACGATACCTCATACAAACTATTACTCTGTCGCACCAAGGTTTTCCATGAATCCGTCCCCAAGGTGTACACCTTTGCTCCAAATTGATGACTAGAGAACTCAAACCTCACAACCTTATATTCCTTCGTCCGGGAATTATAACCGAACCCGAATACGGTTCTGGGTGAGAATCTACTGGATATTACAAAAGGGGTATACGGAAGTTTAACATGTTCATTAGTAATTGGATTCCACAAATAACAGTCTTCCCATTTAGATAAACAGACCACCCCATTACATGACCCGTTCACTTCAACGTGATGCCGCGGTATTTTTATTAAAAAGGGCAGATTGAGTCGTTAGAATCTAACGAATAGATAAGTTGTTTTTCAGAAGTTTCAGAGATGAGTAACCTAGGATTTGTTTTACTATAACGATTAATATTTAAGTGAACAAAAGTAGGGTTAAGAGTTAGTTGACACCAGGGTTTGCATACGCACCTAAATCTTGCAAGAGTTTTTGCAGGAACCCATGACAGGATTTCAATCTCAATGTCTTCTGGTAGCTTCGACATTAGGGAGAGAACTGGAGAAGAGAAGGAGGAGAACAAAGCAGTAGTCTTGCTTGAGGGTTTACTTCTTTTGGTTATATAGAGTTTCAAAGATGTGACACTCTCTAGTTGAGTTCTCCTAGGATTCTCCTCTGATTCGTCCCAGGCTTAGGTCGGGTAGTTTGTTTTTTTCTTCTGAGTTGATATGAGTCTAATTAGATTTGATTAGACATTTTTGCAGACTAGATCTAGTCGACTTAGAGGTATTCAATATCTAATTAGATTGCTTAGAAAATTTGTTTTGTGGGCAAATTAATTTTTAGAAACTACATAATAACTACGAATTGGTCTAACCCCCCTCTTAATTGTTTTTTTATATAGCTTTCAGACCTTTTTTGGACTCTAAAAAGTTAAAATTAATATAAATTGTGGAGAATACATTTCACTAACAATTTAAAACTAATTTCCCGTAATAATAAAAAACCACTTAAACATAAACCACTATTATCAAAACTAGTCATCATAACCTGAAATTACTCGTCCCTAACTCAAAATTGTTCATCGTTAATTGTAAATCACTCATCTCCAAACCAAAATCAACTATCACTAACCCTCTCTCCCAAAAACTTTGTTTTTCACTCTAGAATTACACTTAATAAATAGTTTTTAGTTCATCACTACAAACCCCTTTCACTATTATATAATAATTTCTTCGGCTTCTCCTTATCTATAATAAACCCCACCTTTTAATGGTAAATTTTGTATTTTTAAAGATCGGTGAATTTTAAGGTTTAAAAGCTAAATATGACAATTAAGAAGGGTTTGACCAATTCGTGGTAATTATGTAAGGTCTAAAAGCTAATTTGCCATTGGTTTGTTTGTTCTCCCTAGTTATGACAAATACCAAAATACTCTTATCTATTTATAAAGAAATTAAACAAACACATCAACAGCACCACCCCTTCATCACCACCGTCAACACCACATATACATAGAAAAGACAACTTGTATATATAAAAATCACAAATACATTGGTTCCCAAAATCAAATAAAGATTAAACGTTGGTTTCAGGTTATTACAAATAAGCAAACAAAGATAACAACATTGGTGCAAATACTTAACACGTCAAACAAAGAGATGTTTTTTGCCTCACTACACTCAACTTAAGAGGGCTTGGAGAAAACAAAGATGACATTCTGGCTCAAGCCCTAGAAAGATCACCTTGTAGTTGTGCTCTTCAGAAGTGGCATTGTCCTTGCCAGCAAAAGTAGAACTTAAGCCAAAAAAATAGTATATTTAGGCTCTCCTCACTCCACAGTACACTGCTGGAGATGTTCCTACAATCCTTCCATCTTATTACATTCGGATAACATCTGCAAACAAACAGAGCACTCTTCATCTCTCTCTAATGGCGATTTCTTCAATCTCTGCATATCTCCCACTTCTCCCTCCTCTTTCTAACACCACCACTATCTCTTCCAACCCCAAATTCTCATCCCTCTCTTTACCCTCAACCCTCTTCAAAACCCATCCTTTGAAATCTTCTCACTCGTCTAGAATCTCAGCTGTTCCAGAGCTTCTTGAAACCTTAGAAACACCCAGTTCTGAAGCTCTCGAGGTTAAGTTTTTTTTTTTTTTTTTTTTTTTGTGCTTAGCTACGAGTCTTATGACATTGTGATTAGAAAGAAATAATAAAGATGGGTTTTTTATTTATGTGATTTTGCAGTTAGTAGGATTGTCTGAGAACCCGGGTTTTGCGACGATTGCTAATGGTGCTGATGTTGATAAGGTAATAGTTATAGTGATTGTAATGGTTTTTATTTATAATGGATGCAAATTTGTGTTATTTGTTGATGTGTTTAGTTGATAGTTTTAGTGTAAATGTATTGCATTTGGTTATCATTGTGTAATGGTTTGATGATGAGGAAGAATTCTAGTAGTGGGTATTTTAGTTTTATGAAGGACAGTGAGTAGGGAGAGGGTTAGATGCATTCTTATCTGGGATATTTGGCCGATAGAAGTTAGTGGGGGATTTCAAGTTGCGCCGTTTCAACTAATATGTAGCTCAATGATTGGATTAAGAATGAAACTTATATTCGATGGTGATTCTGTACTAGAAAGAGACCGATGTAGGAGCAAAACTGGATACCCAATGAGGGAATCCATATACGGAGAAGAACATTCTATAAATTAACTCATGTGCGAAAAATGTGAATGCTAACTTAGTTAGTTCGTAAGGTCATTGGGAGTTGTTAGAGGGAGCGTGAGATTAGTTCCCGCAGCACCTTGAGTTATCAATCTTGTTACAAATGGGCTCAGTTCACTACCCAAAAGAAGAAAAATAAAATCTGAACTCACAATTAACTATAGTGTATTTTCAGCTTGTAGTCTTATCATTTCCTGCTGTAAGAAATTAGTGAAATACAACCTGGAGTCTTATCATTTATCACTTCCTCCTATATTTTGTCAGTTAATGATAAATATATTAAGAAAAAAATAGATGTTCACAGGGGAACAAAGAAGCAAGAAACAGGTGACCACACAGGTTCCTGCTGATAAAACTAAAATGTTCCGTAATAGGATCCTCAATCCTAGAGAGAAATTGTGGCCTGGAACTATAGGATTCCTTAGAACCCTCTATGATTCTACTAGCCCTCTTCGCAGCCAAGTCAGAGCTGAAGTTGTGTTCCCTCCACACTTGGGAGAACCTTTGAGAGGTGAAATAAGTCTTGATTTCATTCCACTTAGACTGCAACCTCCATGCGGTCTTGTTGGACTGGAAAGCAAGAATAGCTGCATTGGAGTCAGAAACCACCCACACTCTATTCCACCTTTTCTCCTTGGCCATAGATAGCCCACAAAATGATAGCAACACATTCAGCAAAGGAAGAAGTAACTATGCCAAGGTCTTAAACCATATCTCATGGTCTCTGAAAATAGATCCAGCTCCACACCTCCACCCATGACAGGGTTACCGATAGAAGGGCCATCACAACAGATTTTGACTTCTTAATACCATGGAAGAATCCATCTACTTGAATTAATCCTAAGAGCCCTCCTCGGGTTAGATGAAGCACCCAGATTAGTTTACTAAGAGCACATACAGCTTTTAGATAGCTGAGAGCAATTCCTAATGAAGATAGAATAAGCCTTTTACACTGAGAAAGATTTACTTTCTTATCTTTATAGGTGCAATTGTATCGTGTAGACCAAATGAAATAAAGGCAGTAAGTGACGGCTCCTCTCCAGAAATCAAAGATAAAAGGGCTCATACCAGACCCGACTTCAAAAGCTGATCTAAGATCAAAGATAGCCTTGTCATTTGAAAAAACCCTTCAGTCCAGTTCCTGCTATTACTTATGTGGCAAGTCACAGTCTCCAGATTCCCGCGCTCCTACATATCGCCTCATATGCCAAAAAGAGGTGGTTTGGTCGTTTGTTGTCCCAACTCAACTACATAGTACCATGGCTTTCAAAAACATACATTGGATATCAAATATTTATGTGCTATAAAAATTAGAGTAACATACTATCGCCAGTTGTATTACATCATAATATCCACCGATGTATCATGACAACTTAACCGTTCATGGCCTTTTTTTCCAGGATTAAATCCAATATATATATTTTAACAATCATGCAAAAGTTTGATATGTCAGACATATATATTGATCTATTTTTGTACGGTTTCACTTAAATGAACGTCATAGTTTATATTTCTGGATATCATTGTTCTTATAGGAAGTATAGATTTAACTACTCTGGAGCCTTCATGTTTTAATATGTTAAGTTTTTTGTAAATCAGATGGCACCAAAGCAAAAGATCAGAATTAAACTGAGGTCTTACTGGGTTCCCTTAATAGAGGACTCTTGCAAGCAGATAATGGACGCTGCTAGGACGTCAAATGCTAAGACCATGGGTCCTGTGCCTCTACCAACCAAGAAGCGTATTTATTGTGTGCTCAAGTCCCCTCACGTACACAAAGATGCAAGGTTTCATTTTGAGATTCGAACTCACCAGAGACTCATTGATATTCTCTACCCGACAGCACAGACGATTGACTCTCTGATGCAGCTTGATCTCCCTGCAGGAGTGGATGTAGAGGTTAAACTGTGAATAAACACTGCCAGTCATTAGGTAAAATTTGCAATCTTTTTGCCTCTTTTTGTTTAGAGTTGCACTCATGTTTGTATTATGTTTCCTTAAATATGTATTATTCGTTCCTGTTGAACTATGTAGTACTAGAAAGATTTTACCGTTTTCTTTCCATTTTGTCTTAGTTTTATCTTCATTTGATAATGATATTCAAGGCCCCTTAACTATAAATACTACTAACGCAACACATTTATATTGCATTGTACTGTTACTATAAACTATTGGAATTGTTCTTAGGTGTAGTAGGCCTACCTTTTACTCATCTACTTTGGGCTTGGGCTTGGGCTTGGGCTTGGGCTTGGGCTTGGGCTTGGGCCTGGGCCTGGGCCTCATAGTTTATATTAAGTTCATCAGTAGATTCCAGAATCATATAAAGAACCTTACAAATGGAACTAGTGGGCCAGTATCATATAAAGAACCTCACAAATGGAACTAGTGGGCCCACTGACAATGGATAAGGCCCATACCACCAGTGAAAGTAACTCGTGTTACAGACAAAAGGCCCTGTTTGGTTTGATCAAAAGTTTTTTTGAAACTTTTTCTTTACACACGCCTATGATTTTTTCTAGGTCCTCTCTGGTCTGGCTTATTTTGGTTTGCTGCAAGTACGATGCAATGCAAATTCGATGCATTTGCAATGATTTGCATTGCAATAAAAAAGTCTGGGGATTTTTTTTTAATAAAAACAGGAATGGAATGCATTGCAAGTGCAATTAATTGTAGATTGATGTTTATGTTTAGTTAGGTACATTGCTATGCAAATGTAAATGATAACTATGATTTGTTTATCCTTTAAAAGGTCATTGTATTTCTCATATTTTCTCTTCCAAGTGGAAAGCTAAATACAAACTCTATTGCAAAGGCTTTTACTACAACCAAATGCAAACAAAAAGAGAAGCTTTTGCATGAAAATGTAAGTTGTTTGCTTTGTAAAAGTGAACCAAACACGTACAAATATTTTATAGGCACCATATTGTAATTGCAAATCGAACAAACACATGAAACAGTTAGAAATGCAAATTGATTGCATTTGTATTATGTTTGTAGCGAACCAAACTGGACCTCCACCTCCAACAGAGGGTTACGGGGGAAACTTGCTTACATGACATGTCATGTCTACAGGGAGTTCACATACAGGCAAATGGTGATAAATTATGAACTCAAATCATCCTAATCAACAATTAAGGAGTACCCTAATCCGCAAAAACAATACAAATGTAGGATTGTAAATAAGAAAAATTAGCAAGAACATGCACATCATTTGGGACCCCAAACAGGGCCTAGGATGGTCAAGCATAGTGACATCATTTGGAATCTCCATCGCCATCGGATCTCAGTATCCGGTCCTCTTCTTCAACGTTGTGCACCAAAACGTCATCACAGACGTCATCATCAACTATTAGGTTCAGTGGATCCCAACCCCCACATATGCTGGTTCCCAATTCGATCCAATTATCAAAATCGGATCTTATCTCATACCAAATTCCCGGATTTGTGGAGAGATTCCCAATATACCAAGCGGAGCCCTAAAGTCATGTTGCTTACTGTAAACTTATGAATGAAAATGCTAAATAGGTCAGTCAGTCAGCAAGATAAAAGAACATACTCGTTAACTGTTGAATAGGCCAATCAGCAATCAAGTGATTTCAAGGGGGAAAAACAAACGACCCCGTCAGTCTGATACATGAATTCAATCGTTTAGCATACTTCTTACCGGAAACATTTCCGGTGAACCAGGCGAAGTCCTAATTTAGATTAATCTCTAAGTTGGATCCGAACCGGTCTTGTCTTAATTTAGATCCAAGTCCTAAACCTTTCTTTCCTACCTATTTCTTGGGTCTTCCCTAACGGACCAAATCATTTATTATTATTATTATTATATTTTTTCAAATTCAAACTTCATTTAATTTGCAATAAAAAATTCTCCAAACTCTCACCTATATAAGAAAATCTTCCCTCCAAACTCATCATCTCACAAAACCAAATCTCTCTCACTCACTCTCATTACTCAATCAAACAAACCTTTAATGTCTACTTCGATCATCCGCGGATCATCGTCTCTCCTCCCTGACCCCGTTTGCTCTCGACGAACAACCATCAATACAATGTCAGCTCGCGCGGAACATTCAAGAACAGAACCCCATTCTTTCCATCCCAAAAACCGATCGCAAAATGATTATATTCGTAACAAGTACGCGAAACTTTCGAGACCCAGTTTCTGTGATCTTGTTTCGCGCTACCCCATTGGTGGTACGGACGAGTTTTGGTTGAAAATCCAAGCGGAAGCTCGTTCGGACGTTGATCAAGAACCGATTCTTGCGAGTTATTATTATGCGACGGTATTATCTCATTGTTCGCTCGAGCGAGCATTGGCTAACCATTTAGGTACTAAATTAAGCTATACAAATCTTCCAAGCAATGTTCTTTTCGAGATTTTCCACGGTGTTTTGAGCGAGGATCGGGACATTCAAAGGGCTATTAGAGATGATTTGAAAGCGGTGAAAGAACGTGACCCGGCTTGCATTAGTTTCGTACATTGCTTGTTAAACTTCAAGGGGTTCTTAGCTTGCCAAGCGTATAGAGTTGCGCATAAATTATGGTCACAAGGGAGAATAATATTAGCCCTTTTGATACAAAACCGGGTATCAGAGGTTTTCGGAGTGGATATTCACCCGGGAGCGAATATCGGATGGGGAATATTGCTTGATCATGCGACTGGTATTGTGATTGGAGAGACTGCAACCGTTGGAAACAATGTGTCGATTTTACATAACGTGACGTTAGGGGGGTCAGGCAAAGTTAGTGGCGATAGACACCCGAAGGTTGGTAACGGGGTATTGATAGGTGCAGGTACTCAGGTTTTGGGGAACATTAGAATCGGCGAAGGAGCTAAGATTGGGGCTGGGTCAGTTGTTTTGAAAGAAGTACCTCCAAGAACTACTGCTGTCGGAAACCCCGCGAGACTCATTGGAGGGAAAGAAAATCCCACAAAACTAAAGAAAATCCCGAGTTTTACCATGGATCATATCTCTTTTGTATCTACGGACGATTACATGATTTAGGAACACGACACGATAGAAAATGTTTATTTCAAGCGTCTGGGGTCGACTGAATGAATATGTTCCCCCGCTTGCCGAAGAATTCAGAGAGCTTATGGTAGAGGTTGCTATAGTTTTACGCCATACTACTTGTAGTATGAAAATGAGGTTTAATCATGAATTCAGAGAGCTAGTTTTTTCGTGTGTGTTTAATCATGAAAGTATGAAAATGAGGTTTTCCTATCTAATTAACAGCATTAGCCGCCTAGACAATTGTCGGTCGTCTTTGAAGTTAAAGGCAAGACTACAATATTTTTTTAGCGTAATCTTCGTACTATATTGTATAATTATAACATTTTTGATTGCTAAACGATGACATCAAAACGTATAATACTACTAGTATCTGTTGTTACTAGGTTGGCATCGAATACCTGAATAGATCCTTTCAATCTTCAAGCGCATTTCTTAATTCTGTCGTAATCGAACTTGACCTCTTCTCGCTACAAACCAATATCTCTCTGAGAATTACTAGCAAATCACCATGTTTACTCTCTGGACTAGAATATTTACCCGTTGTAACGTAGTATTTGAGATAATTTATCATGGGCTTGCTCTGTTTTCCTCAACGACACTCTATGAGACATCGTTCGATTCTGCAATGTTTCATTTGTAAATGTTCGGTGAAGGATTAATATATATATCTACGGAGATCAATTATAGGGAAATATATATTTCACATTGAGAGCGACAGGGGAAGACGCTTCTACTTCGTAAGATCCGTTTATTGCAAAAAGGATTCGGAATCAATCATTCGGCTTGAAAGTCAAGAGAAAAGTCGAGGTGACGGACTAGAGCTCGTATATAAATATGTTCCCGTAGAAATTTAGCAACTTAAGTTTGAATGGCCATTGTTGCGTTGAAGGAGCTTTCTGATCCAACAATGATCCAAGTCGTGTTAATCTCCCTCTTCACGATCTTCCTTATTGTGAAGTTTTGGAAGAACAGCGGAAAAAACTTGCCACCAGGTCCTCCCAAACTCCCGTTCATTGGAAACATGAACCGTCTTTTAGGACTAGCACCACACCGATCCCTCACGGAGTTAGCTCAAAAGTACGGCCCTATCATGCACCTTCAACTCGGTTCTGTTTCAGCTATCATTATATCCTCAGCGGACGTTGCTAAGGAGATCATGAAAACCCAAGACTTGGTTTTCGCAAATAGGCCTCAAGTTGTTTCAGCTAAGCTTTTGGGGTATAACTATACAGATGTGGCTTTCGCTCCTTACGGGACTTATTGGAGACAACTGCGAAAGATTTGTATAGTTGAGCTTCTGAACATGAACAGAGTGAACTCTTATCGGTTCGTGAGAGAAGAGGAGGTGTCCCTCCTTGTTAAAACCATCGCTTCATCTTGTGGAGCACCGGTGAACATTGCAGATGAGTTGTTTACGTTAAACCACGACATAACCACTAGGATCACATTCGGGAAGAAGTCTGATGACCGTTTCAGGTAATATATCGTTTTATCATATATTTTTCTTGGCTGAAGACGGAACTGTACGATATTTTTTTTCATATTCAGGTTTAAGGCTGCAATGAGGGAGGGGACATCGTTGTCCGCAGGTTTCCACATCGGAGACTTCTTCCCATCTCTTGAATTTGTTGGTGCACTTAGCGGAATGAAAGCACGGATTGAGAATAATTTCGTGGAACTTGATGGAATCTTATCTCAGGTCATCGATGAACATCTTGACGAGACTAAAAACAAGAAGAAAACCGAAGATTTGATTGACGTTCTGCTCCGGGTTAAGAAGAACGGAGAACTTGAGATACCGTTGACGCATGACAACATCAAAGCTGTCATATTGGTATGTATATGATATCCGAAGAAATATGTATTTACGTCTCACATTGATCATAACTCTGATTTACATCTTTTTCCCGAGCAGGATTTGTTTGTAGGCGGGACTGAAAACTCGTCAAACACGGTAGAATGGATAATGTCAGAGTTGGTAAAAAATCCAACAATGATGGAGAAGGCGCAAGCAGAAGTCAGGCGTGTTGTAGGAGAGAAACCAACCGTAGAAGAGAGCGACCTTGGTGAACTAAGCTACATGAAACTCGTAATCAAAGAAAGCCTAAGACTACACACCCCATTGCCACTACTAATACCTAGAGAAACCATGGAACCTTGTACGATCAACGGGTACAAAATACCAGCCAAAACAAGAGCTATTGTGAATTATTACGCAATCGGGAGAGACCCTTTCTCTTGGACTAATCCAGATAGCTTTGACCCTGAGAGGTTTTCCGATAGTTCGGTAGATTTCCGAGGTCGGGATTATGAGTTAATCCCATTTGGAGCTGGGAGGAGGATTTGCCCGGGTATATCGTTTGCTATAGCTAATATAGAACTTACATTGGCTTCTCTTTTATTCCATTTCGACTGGAAATTGCCCGGTGAGATGAAACCCGAAGATTTGGACATGGATGAGACCTTTGGGTTAACGATATTCAAAAAAGAGAACCTACATTTGGTTCCTACCGTCCGGTATCCGCTAAATTTAAGCGACTAGTGTCTAGTGTGATTTCGTATGTTCGATTATGTTGAAAGTATAATAAAACTTGTTATGTTAATTTGTGTTTGTGTTTCCTACCAATTTATATGTTCCAATATATCGGAAAATTAAGACCTTGTCAATCCTGACTCACCCGACATATATGTCTAGGACGTGGGGATCTCACGTGCCCCAGAGATTAGTCGAACAAATGGTGATAAATTATGAACCCAGATCACCCTGGTGAGCAAAAAATACTATTTAAGTGCATAATCCTTATCTGCTTATTTAAGTCAAAAGCCAATTATGTATATTTGGATGATACAAATAAGTTACTTATTTTAAGTCAAAAAATAGCAAAAGCCAGAATATTGTTAATGAAGGCTTATGATAATATATATCAATAATGTAGATTAAGCAATTTAATTAATATGCATCCCATGTTTTGTAGGTTGTTCATGGACTATACTTTTTGGTTGCTTGATTGAGATACTCTTTTGAGGAAAGGGTCAAGTATACGAATTCGAGAGTATCAAAACGAAGGGAAAGGCTTGGAGCTTAATTGCCTGAGAGAGCTGTTAATTCCTTAAGACTGAAATCACAGCTGAGCAATTTAATTACAATGCTTCAACCCAAATGAAGTCCATTTTTTAGCTCAAGAATAATAGGTTAAACGTACAAGGTTACTCCAAATTTGTTCTCTTCGGCAAACTTTGCATGCTCACACTTTTCTGCCTTTCAACATGAGAGCGAATGGGATGATAAAATGATTATTGACCATATGGTCAAACTGAGTAATTAAAACGTGGACGTTCCAGGTGATTTGGATAGTGAAGAAGTAAAGCCTTTCACAAACAAGGATGAACAAGCTAAGCTCTACTGTGTTGAACACACTTCAAAATTTGACATTAAGACGTGTTTTTTCATTTAATTAGGGAATGCAATTAAATTCATCTCTTCTTAGCTCGTGTAATCAAAGACAAATGATGTACATTTCCTTTGAATTTACAATGAATTTCTATAATTTATTGAATTAAATGTTGAAAAGAGGGGTATATGGGTAATTTCTTATATTTGAAATGGAAAAAATGGCGCGCTTTTCACGCCAAGATTTGAATTCCAACGGCCAAAAAAAGCCAGACTAAACGTTTACACTGTCTTTATTACTGAGACCTCCAACGTCTCTCTCATCTGAAACCCTAAAATCTCAAATCTCTCTCTCTCTAATCTTTCAAATTTTAGGTCAAAATGTCTTCAATCAAACCTTCTTCGCGTTATTCCTCATTCGATTCGCGATCTTCGGCCACATCTTCTCTAATATCCGATCCTTCGTTATCGTCGTCTGACCTCAAAAACTCTAGAAAGAATCAAACCACACTCAAACACCTAATGGGTATCTCTAAGTTGTCGAACCAAACCTCAGAGACGACGACCGAGAATATATCCTCGAAACTGACGAGAACGAAATCGTACGGTAGAGATCATCTGTCTAGGGTGATCAAGAATGAGCAGAATTTGAGTTCTATGGTGAGGAAATTCATGGAGAAGAAATCGAAATCGAAGCCTAACCCAAAGGCAACGAATCAGATGGATTTCGATACGGTGACAAAAGGTTCAAACTTTTCGAGTTTTCATAAGAAGATGTTTCAGAAAGGGTCACCGGGGATGGAGCGAAATGGGGCGAAGGCGTTAACTGAGGTGAAATCAAATACAAGAACATTAGCTATGGTGCTGAGGAGCGAAAGGGAACTTTTGAGCCATAATAAGGAGTACGAGACGGAGATCATGGAGTTGAAGTTTATAATAGCGGAGAGAAACAGAGAAGTACATTTTCATATTTGAGCTATTTGTTTCAATTTCGTTTATGATCGTGGTAACATTTTTATCGTGAAAGAGTACTATATAAGTTAGCAATTGAAGTTTATAGAACAACAAGGTACATCGCTAGTTCGAGTTCTTTCGAATTTTGGATTCGAAAGTACCTTAAGGTTATCTCCTAAAGTGCCTCACTGACTTGGATTTGAGTCTCAAAAAGCAAGGTTGAGTCTTAGAATTCAAGACTCAACTTTACTTTTTTACGTCGCGATTAGGCGCCTTCTAATCAGGCGCCTGTTTGTTTTCTAATAGGCGCCCAATTGTTTTTTTTTTTTTCACAAAAATTCAAATTGGGCGCCCAAGTCTTGGGATGATCGATTCCTCGAAATATTCCTGTACCCTGTCGCCTATTTTGCATTTTATTTGGTGATTTATTTGAGCTAGTTTTTATACCGTAGTGGGGGAAACTGTGGTTTTACGATATGACTGAAATGGTTTGATAATGGGGCTTCCTTCTTCTTCTTTTTTGTAGGTGGAGAAGTTGAGAGATTTGTGTCTTAACCAAAGGGAAGAAATAAAAACGTTGAAAAATGCCGTTCTGTTCCCGGATGCTATGAACTCCCACCTTCAAGAGCTTTTGGAGAAACAAGGGTCGGAGTTTATACGAGCAAAGCAAGTCATCCCAACTCTCCAACAACAAGTCACTTCTCTCACGGGCAAACTCCAATGCCTTGCAGAGGATCTAGCAGAGGTAAGATTGTTTTCATAGATATGTTTCACTTAAGGGATTGATTAATTGTCATATAGCTAGCTATAGTAGATCTATTGGGGAGATGAGGTTATCCATGGGTTCAAATTATTTTTAGCAGAGGGTTAAACACTAGGTATCTGGATAACTAAATTTTTTGATGCAAGAAGATCAAAAGTAAGTGAACCTTAGAGCATATGCAGCAGTAAAGTCGGTTCAAACCGACTACCCACCTTCAACAGTATAGATTTAACAGAACTATGTTTAGCTTCGCGTGTTCTACTGTTAGTGGTGGTGTGCTATACATTTGGAATTTACTTTCTTGGTTTGTGATATTGTTCAGAGATGAGACATGCACGTAATGTACAATCACAATTTTAAGTCGAATTATGAAAAGTTCTCACATGAGCATCTTTAATGGCTGAACTTGGGTAGCTGATAATCTATAATATGGACAGGTGAAGGCAGATAAGTCCGCGGTGAGGACATCTAAAAGAGTACAGTTTGGCTCTACAAGAACACCGATATTTGATCAAGAGGCTAGGAATTCCATGGTAAGCATACTATGTACACTAGTGAAAAGGACACTTAGTCATTATTCTAGTGACAAGTTTTATCCATTGTATCTAGTATAAACTGGTAGCGGAATCTTCACATTCTTAAGATATAACGAGCTCAACTCAAGCAAAAAAATTCTTCTCATAATATGAAACTTATTTCACTTACTTTTGTAAAATAATTCAGGAATATAGTTTTGGGGATCATACAACAACTCCTGGTAGTTCAGACGACATGTTCCTCAATGATTTCAATCCTTGTTTGACTCCTTACTATACGAAGTTAAATTCTAAGGTATGAACATCTCCTTCTTTACTTATGCATTATCTGATAAAAAAACTACTGAGGAATCCATCACAAAGTATCTTAAATTCCACTAGAAAACCTATTCTCTGTCTTTACCTTTCCTTCATGACACAATTTCTGCATATGCTCACCCTTTCAAGACACTATTCCATAAAGATTACGGGTTTACAGGGAAATATTTGAGAAATACAAAAGCAAACACATTTTTTTAACCCCTACTGTTTTCCCGGTTGTGGTTATTATACTTTTCATTATCAGTTACGGAGATTAAATATGAAGAGGTATCTCAAAGCCAGGATCCTAACCTCTATCAGTAAACCAAAGAAATGAGCATTGCTGTGTCAAGGAAAGTGTCCATAATTTAGTCAAACAATTCCACATATGCTTCATGAAAATTAGTTGAGGATAAAGCAGGAGAGGAAAGTCTACACATTTCTCTCTTATGTATAACATTGTGTTTTCTTCGTGCAATTACATGCTGCTTGCGAATATCGTCTTATAGGCATATATTTACGTTACATTTGTATAATATCAACCCTTGTATCATCAATCTTATATTCGTCAGACCCCTCAAATATCGATGCACTTATGCACATGTTCACCTTAGTAGCCTCTATTCTTGTTTGTTCTAGGAATGCAATGGGATGACGGGTTACGATTCTCCACAAACTGGATTGCTTGAATTTAATAGTCAAGTGTTCGAAGAGAGTTGTTCGAGTTCTCAGTCTGCGAATATGTACAAGAGTTCAGAATATTCCCAGAGTCCAAGTTTAGAAAGAGCTACTGCTTTAGAAGCTCGCAGATCAGATGTGAGCAATTTTTCTTTCAGAAACCCAATTCATAGTTAGTTTTTATAAATCAGATTATTTGTGGCCTCTTGTCTTAGACAAATTGTCAGTTAGATTTTGAAGGTTCAACAGTTGGTGCATGTTTGGTTTTCTCAAACAGTTTGAATTGTTATTATAGATTAAGGTATATTTATCAAAAACAATCAAATTATCCTTGTACAAGTTTCTTATGAGATAAAAATGTTCCAGATTGGTTTCCAGAGAAATATATGTGGAACCGGTTTCAGTCTACGAAACAAGGGTCTAACAAAGATCTCTAAGTCAGGATAATGTACTATATCTTGATAGATTTCCCTCAAAGCTGATGTAGAGGTCTAGAGGTAAATGGCCCGAGGGACGAGATGAGGAGAAGTCTGTGAGATTGAGAGAGGAGAAAACAGATAAAGAAGATGAAGAAGAGGGAGATGTCAGAGAAAAGAAGAAGAAAAGGGAAGTCCCCTTGAGCATGACTTAATTTTTTGAAGTGGAGCTTTGTTGTTGGGCATATTCATCCTCGATAGCCATTCTTGACCCTCCTCCCTTCCGCAAGAAAGATTGAGCTAGTGTGCCTGTCCTGGGGATAGGTTGCCTTGCTACTTGGTTTCTCACATGTAACATTGGTAACAATTCCCATCTTAAGCTGCCACGACCCTACTAAACGTGCACTAAGAGCACCTCCAACAACATACCATGCTGTTACGGTTTTCACATACTCTTGCAAAAAACCCTTCCAACACATAGGTATGGGGTTCAGCATACCCACCCCCATACCCCTCCAAAGAATGCGAAACCTAAACTTGGCGAGGAGTATTCGCATACCACTCACGTCATCAGGTTCTGAATGGTTAAGCGCACACTACTTTTTTTTATCCCACACGCTTATCAGTTATGCACCTAGTCTTATATAAACAAATCATTTGACTTTTTTTTATCTTAATTTCAATCATCTCATCTAAGCATTGAATACTTAACCACACAAATTATGTAGAAACCTCTCTTAGACATGATTGACTAGTAATCATAATATGGAGTGTAGCTACAAACCTTTGCTCCATTTGCACTCTCTGCTTTTGTTCCGCCATTCTAGCATTGAGACTTACAATATACTTGTTGAAGATCAGAAGCTTTATCTGCGTACTTTACCACATAATCCTGGAGAAACTTCTCCTTTGACATTACTGCCACTGAATAAAAATTAAGTTTCTTCTTTATGAATCCCCTTGAGATTATTATATTCAACACCTCGTTCCGAGGCTTCAACACCTTCTCCAAGCTGCAACTAAGCACCCTAGGCACCGATGCGATATCCTTAGGCTTGTATCCAACTTCATTGATTAAGAAACTCATTGTTGCTCTAATATTTTGTTCCGAAAACTCCACGATACCAGGAAATTTCTTGAAGGCGGAGACAGTTTCCAATTCGGACCAGCCATAGCCCTTGTACAACTCAAACTTTGTCTCAATAGTAGCTTTTCTCATGCCTCTTATCGCCATAAGAGCTCTAAGGAATGATCCAGAATCGTGTTTAACCCCCAATTCATCAACCCGTGCCATAATACCTTTGAAGTACTCCTGTTCGGAGGTGAAGGTCCTTGGGTAATGTAGCAAAAACTGGGTAATTTTTTGATCAGGAACACCACATTGTCGTAGAATGTCAATATTGCAGCTAGCATTCTTCCTATACTGAAGCGTAAGGAACCACTGGCATTTCTTAAGCACCGTAATTATGTGTTGATCAGAGAGTTGTAAGGACCGAAGAAATCCGATAGTGGGGATGATAGTGTGTTCAATGTCACGCTCAAGAATGTTGGGATTCCCGGAGATGAGATTGGTAATAGACGAACCAGAGAAACCCAAATCTTCAAGGCACTTGAGTTTGGGTTTAAGGGTTTTGTCAATTCTTGAAGAGAGTAATCTGGGAAACTTAAAGATGATATTTTTGAGTTGGGCATCAGTGAAACCTAGACTCTGTTTGAAGAAATGAGGCACAATACTCAAACTAGAGGGCGAGGCAAAGCGAGAAATGCCTTTGGAGATTTTGATTGCTTTGTCTCTTGAGAATCCAAATGAGTCTACAAGGTAATCAACTACAATAACAGGGTTCTCATTACTAGTTTTGGAAGAAAATGGAATTAGGGTTAGGGTTTTGAAGTGATGATTATAAATATGAGATCTCTTACAAAGACAATACATATTTGATTCAATAGCACAAACTAAACAAAATTATATTGGAAGAGTCTGAAATTTTTACCTTGCAATCAAAGTATCAAACCAATGGTTAGAGATGGAGAGCTCCATGCTTCCATTTTTAAGACTCCACTTCCATTTTGAAGGCCCCAGACCTTGTTCAGTGCAAGTGTCTGGTACACAAGTTGGTACATGGGGGCACTCAAGGCCAGCCTCAAGTAAACCTAATTATTTGTCTTCTTTCAATAGTTTTTTATCACAATATCACTTAATATCAATGCAACATGGAACTGTAATTGCAACTAATGCAAACTAGCTTTCATTCATTTATCAACAACATTACAATGTTTTAATTTCAACTCGGGTGTATCGGATTCACTTCCTCTACATAATAACTACTAAGTAAATAGCTTACAACCAAAATGAAACATAAAACTTAGAGACGAAGCCTACTTTCCCTTAAAACTAACCTAATATTTACAGAAATTAACATAACTTTTTACAGGGCATTTTTACATCCTATACTTCTATAGGCTTAATACGCTGAGGCATTACAGCTCGGGTGAAAAACTATAACTCCTTATTGGACCAAAACAATTTGCAATTTAGGTATACCGGTATGCCAAACTAGAATCGCATACCTTGCTAGTTGGAGGTGCTCTAATATTGTCTCAAATGCCAACATGATTTTCAAGTATGTGATACTAAACTACTGGTGCAACCATCACACTCAGGTTAGGCGCCTCTCCAATACACCCGCGCTCGTACCAGAGGAACGTACAAATAAAATAAAAACACTTACTATACCACAGAATCATACATAGATACATACATTGATACATACACGAATACAGCTTTTCTTCCAAAATTAAGGGTTCCCCATATTTCATGCAAACATCTCTGCCTTCAATCTCTCTCCATCTCCAAACAAAAAAAAACAAAAACAAAAAAAAGTTTAATGCGGAGTGTCCACCAAAAAGAATTTTTGGGAGAGAGAGAGTGAGTCTTGGAATCTCCACTCACTTATCTCATTGGAAGAGACCCTTTTTTGTCTGATTGTTTTTGTCTCTGAGTCTCTCTCTCTCTCTCTTTGTTTGACTCTCTTAGTCTTGCCCACCACGTTGCCTTGGTGTCCAAGTACAACTTTCACTACTAATAATCAACAAATCATCATTCTTGAATCGAATTCACAATACCCATCTCTCAAAACTGACCAAAACTTGTAAAAGATGGGTTCTTTTGATGATCTGTTGATGTTCTTCACTGATTCTGGTTTAACAGGTACTGGGTTTTATCTTAAACCCATGTTCTTACATGGGGTTTCTGCTTTAATGCATCTTGTTTTGTTGTTTTTTGTATCAATGTTTTGGGTTTGGAAGAGGGTTGATTATAAGAGTAATGGTTGTAAACAAGGGAGGTTTATTAGGTACTATAAAGCGACCCTTTTGTGTTCTTTGGGGTTGTCATTGTTTAATCTAGCGTTTTGTTGTTTGAGCTATTTCTATTGGTATAAAAGTGGTTGGTCTGATGAGAAGCTTTTTGGTCAGGCGGATTTAGTGTTGAGAACATTGGGTTGGGTTGTGATATTTGCTTACTTGCATATCCATTTCTCTAGTTCAAATGAAGTGAAGTTTCCTCTTTTTCTAAGAATTTGGTGGGGGGTGTTCTTGATTGTGTCATGTTTTTATCTTGTTATAGACCTTGTTTTGTATAGAAAACATGGTTTCCTGAAAACCCAGGTTTGGGTTTTCGATATCGTGTCTAGTATTGCTGGGTTGTTCTTCTTTTATGTGGGATTGTTTGGAAAGAAGGAGAGAGAAGAGACCCTTCTTCAAGAGCCTCTTTTGAATGGTAGTAGAAGTGATAGTGTTGATGTTTCGAAAAAGAGTCCTGGGGTCGAAATTCCTAGTCCTTTCACAAATGCTAGTTTTTTTAGTATCCTTTCTTTCTCTTGGATGAGCCCTCTATTGGCTGTGGGTAACAAGAAAATTATTGATCTTGGGGATGTTCCTCAGCTTGATGGTCATGATAGTGTCAATGACATCTACCCCATTTTCAAAAATAAGCTTGATTCTTACTCTAATAACATTAGCTCCGAAGTCACAAGTTTTAAACTGGTCAAGGCATTGCTTTTCTCTACGTGGAGAGAAATCTTAATCTCTACTTTCTTCCCTCTTGTATATGCACTGGCCTCGTACGTTGGTCCTTACCTTATTGACACCTTTGTTCAATATCTCAATGGTCGTCGAGAGTTCAAGAACGAAGGTTACATTTTGGTGTCTGCCTTTCTTTTTGCAAAGATTGTTGAGTGCCTTTGCCAGAGGCACTGGTTCTTTAGGGTGCAACAGATTGGTCTGAGGGCCCGTGCTGCCCTAGTAGCAATGGTCTACCAGAAAGGTCTAACTCTTTCAAGCCAATCAAGACAGGGTCATACAAGTGGCGAGATCATCAATTTCATGACTGTCGATGCTGAGAGGATTGGAGATTTTACTTGGTACATGCACGATTTGTGGATGGTTCCCCTTCAAATTAGTCTAGCCTTATTGATCTTGTACAAGAATCTTGGTCTTGCTTCAATTGCAGGTTTAGTAGCCACTGCTGTAGTTATGTTAGCAAATATCCCTCTGGGAAACTGGCAGGAGAAGTTCCAGAAAAAATTGATGGATTCAAAAGATAAAAGAATGAAATCAACATCGGAAATTCTGAGGAACATGAGAATTCTTAAACTGCAGGGATGGGAAATGAAGTTTTTGTCTAAAGTAGTTGAGCTCAGGAAGAACGAGGAAGGATGGTTAAAGAAATACGTGTATACAATGGCTATAACGACGTTCGTGTTTTACGTGGCTCCGACGTTTGTATCCGTGATCACTTTTGGGGCCTGTATTCTTATGGGTATCCCGCTAGAATCGGGAAAAATTTTATCGGCTCTTGCTACATTCAGGATACTGCAAGAACCAATTTACAGTCTCCCGGATACAGTCTCAATGATAGTTCAAACAAAGGTTTCATTCGACAGAATCGCCTCATTCCTCCGCCTCAGTGACTTGCAACTCAATGTTATAGAGAAACTTCCCAGTCGTGCTTCCGATGTTGCAGTTCAGATAAGTAAGGGATATTTCTCGTGGGATCCCTCTAGTCCTGATCCTACATTGAAAGATCTAAACTTAAAAGTGTTTCATGGCATGAAAGTAGCTGTTTGTGGTACAGTTGGATCGGGAAAGTCGAGTTTGCTTTCTTGCTTGCTAGGTGAAGTGACTAAGCTATCTGGCTCTATTGGAGTGAGTGGCACAAGGGCTTATGTCGCTCAATCACCTTGGATACAAAGTATGAAGATCGAGGAGAATATATTATTCGGTAAAGAGATGGACAGGGAAAGGTATGAGAGGGTCCTTGAAGCTTGTACACTGAAGAAGGACCTAGAAATTTTGTCCTTTGGGGATCAGACAGTTATCGGAGAGAGGGGAATCAACATGAGTGGCGGGCAAAAGCAAAGAATACAGATCGCACGTGCTTTATACCAGGATGCGGACATTTATCTGTTTGATGATCCTTTCAGTGCTGTGGATGCTCACACAGGAACACATCTTTACAAGGTAACTCTTAATTCTCAATTGCTTGATTTCGGACTTGGGCACGAGATGGAGATGTCCTTTGGGCAAAACCATTACAATCTGAAGTGAAATTGAGGGAAAGAAAATACTTGCAATAAAAACTATAATGATGAAGTTACAAGGTAGGCTTGTAGAAGGTTTCTAAATTAATTATACACGATTTGGAGATAATCACAAACTAAAACCACCACATATTAACCCTCTATAAGTTAATATCCTCTCATACTAGAAAAGCGTTGGTCCGAACATCGTATTAAAGAATAAGTTGATAACCTCTCTAACTTCTTAATTTTAATTTTTTGTTTCAAAATTCAAAAAGCTAGTCCAAACTATTTTATATATTAATAAAAGTGACATTTTACAGAAACCATATTTCATTAATACTAACCCTTTAGGAAAGACCTTCCTAGATTCCAAAAGAAGAATTTCTCTGAATCCCTTTGCTCTTGTGCATCTCTTCTTCAAATCCATAAAGTTCTGGAGTTCTTATTTTCTCTCGCATGGCATGAAACGTTATTTATCCCTCTTTCTCTTGCTTCTCTCCTCTGAGAACCTACCCCTCCGTCCCCCTCTCCATAATTAATTTGGGGGCAAACCGGAATATTTTGAAGCCCAACTTTTATGCGTTAATGAATATGTGTATATTAATATTTTATATGTAGTCCCCACAATATCAATATATAGAGGTTTTACCGTGCGTGAGTTTGTATTATAGTATTGATATATTGGTGATATTATATGTGAACATCTCTACTATATATTGCGTCTACTGTTTAATTTAAAACATTTATACCATTGAACTTACATTTTATCCTTCTCATGACTAACAAGTAGCAATCATTGGCAGGAGTGTCTACTGGGGATTCTGGGTTCAAAGACAGTCATATATGTCACCCACCAAGTGGAGTTCTTACCTTCTGCCGACCTTATACTCGTGAGATTTTCTTGTTATCTTGTTTAATCTCTTTTCTGATTCCATGAACTTGACTTGATGATGACTATAAATCGTTAATGACTGTATTTCATCTCTTGTTTGACAGGTAATGCGAGATGGAAGAATTACACAAGCAGGTAAATACGATGAGATTCTTAGTTCAGGAACGGACTTCATGGAATTGGTGGGTGCACATAAGAAAGCCTTGTCGGCCCTCGATTCAATTGATGAGAAAAATGGTGAGAAAATTGGTGATACCAGTAAGAGTAAGAATGTTTTGGAGAAAAAAGAAGATAGTACAACAGATGAAATCGTTGGGCAAAAAGTGCAACTTGTTCAAGAAGAGGAGAGAGAGAAAGGAAGAGTTGATTTTCAAGTATACTGGAAATATATTACTACTGCATATAAAGGAGGTCTTGTGCCACTGATTTTGCTAGCACAGATTCTCTTTCAGGTCCTTCAGATTGGAAGCAATTATTGGATGGCTTGGGCCACTCCTGTTTCGAAAGATGCTAAACCTCCAGTGAACAGTTCCACTCTGATATTTGTCTATGTTGTCTTGGCAATATGTAGCTCTTTTTGTATTCTCGTGAGAGCGCTGCTTCTTGCAACGGCCGGGTACAAGACAGCCACTCTACTCTTCCAAAAAATGCATTTGTGTATCTTCCGCGCTCCCATGTCGTTCTTTGATGCAACACCCAGTGGACGGATATTAAATAGAGTAAGTGATGTTTATGGAACCAAGTGTTATTTGAGATTTACCAAATTACAAATATTAGCTGATTATTGCTGCTTATCGACAAAATATATCAACTGAAACTTTTTTCTTTGAATGGTGGACGTATCAAATTATTCCCGTTGTAGTAACATTATTCAAATATCAAATTTTAATTTTAATATTATTATATTCCATTGTAAAATATAATTCTCATATCTGAAATTTAATTATTTAAATTGACTATATATTATATTTACCATAATTACTGGTGCTGAATCAATGGATACATTGGGCTTATCCGATTAGTGAAAAAGTGAACTTTTAGTTGACTATAGCTTTGCTTGGAGCCAGGATTGGAAATATTTTTGGTAACTTAGACAAATGCTCTCCATTGTATTAGCCAAGCTTTTCCGAGTTTCCTTTCGTACATGAATCTAATGGCTAGCATACGTTTAAATTCATTCCTGTCTACCAAACTACCAAGCGGAAGCTGAGCCTATATCCTTTCAATATATTTTGATCATTGGCGAATATACTGCTGAGACATACTTGATAGTCTTAATTCAAATGTGTTCGTTTATCCATTTCCTTTCAGGCTTCTACTGATCAAAGTGCAGTGGACTTGAACATTCCGTTTATGATTAGTTCCGTTGCTTTCACAATGATACAACTCCTTGGAATTATTGCAGTAATGTCACAGGTTGCGTGGCAGGTTTTTGTCGTTTTTATACCCGTGATTGCAACCTGCATTTGGTATCAGGTAATTTATTCACATATATATGGATGTATATTTGATTGTTCTGACTCTAACCAACTGACACTGAAAACGGTATATTGATTAATCTTGGAATTTTTTAAATAAAACATTATATCCTGAAATTAGGCCAAACCAATTTAAGATATGATGTAAGGTCCGTATAACTAACATGCAGTTTATATACTTTATTTATTTAAGGACTATGTCAAACAAAGTAGTTTTTTCTTGGAGTTAGCCATAACTAAGTTTTCACTGGATTTAAAAGCGCAAAAACACATCCTAATCATGTAGACCAAAATGATGCTATATCTTGATTAAAAACGAGTGTTAAGTCCATAATGTCAGTGTACACTGGTTCCACAACAATGAAACCCAAATATATTCCCCAATTTATCATACTTCTTTTGAGCCCCAAGCTCACTAATAAATCTTGAGGCTATGTTCATCTAATCCATTGCACACACGCGGACTGATAGATAGACGAAAATACATCCACACTGGATTGATGATTATGCAAGGTCGATTAAAAAGACCGCGATTTATCGTTAATTCAGAGCTCTGAAATGACATAACTACAATAATTTCGCTCAACACCTCTATATCGAATATGACTTTTTCTTATAAAAGTGATACATGAAGGCCTATATATCACAATAACCACTATTAATGGTGTTTTCTTTAATCTATACTGGATATTTCATGACTGTTTTTTTAACTTCTTTATTCAAGTATCTCATCTACTGGAGTTCTCACTTGTTTCGATTTCCAGCAATATTACATACCTACGGCAAGAGAATTATCACGGCTGCTTGGTATATGCAAGGCCCCTACTATACAGCATTTTGCAGAATCTATCTCGGGATCGACAACTATCAGGAGCTTTGACCAGGTATCAAGATTTATGGATAATAATCTGAAGCTCACAGATGATTATTCCCGGCCCAAATTTTATTTTGCCGGTGCAATGGAGTGGCTATGTGTCCGCTTGGATATGTTCTCGTCCATCACTTTTGCATTCTCTTTAGTTTTCTTGATCTCCATGCCAGAGGGAGTAATTGATCCCGGTAAAAAATACTCCTTTCATTCTTATTTTTTGAATTTTTTTGTTTGATATTCTTATTTAAATTAGTGAAAATGAAAACAGTTTTTATGTTTGATTTCCAAGGGTAAGAATATTGATCTCATTTCTTCGTCTGGTTAATAGGAATCGCGGGATTAGCAGTAACTTACGGGCTTAATTTGAACATGTTACAAGCTTGGGTCATATGGAATCTTTGCAATCTTGAGAACAAAATTATATGCGTTGAGAGAATTATGCAGTATATGTGCATCCCAAGTGAACCTCCTCTTACTATTGAAGCAAATAAGCCAGATGTTAATTGGCCATCATATGGAAAAATTGATATTCATGACCTCCAGGTATTCCTAGACTACTACAACTGAAATTTGGGGTAGAGAACGTTGTATGCGTCTATTATTTGCTTTCTGATCAGCCTTATTTTCTACATATTTTTTTAAGACGGTAGTTGTTACTTGGATGTAGGTCCGTTATGCTCCGCATATGCCACTGGTTTTGCGAGGTATCTCATGCAACTTTCCTGCTGGAATGAAGACTGGAATCGTTGGGAGAACTGGCAGTGGTAAATCAACTCTCATTCAGACACTCTTTCGTATTGTTGAACCTGCTGCTGGTCAGATTCTGATAGATAATATCAACATATCTGCAATTGGTTTGCACGACTTGCGGTCCAGATTATGCATAATCCCACAGGATCCTACAATGTTTGAGGGAACTGTGCGAAGCAACCTGGACCCACTAGAGGAATATACAGATGAAAAAATATGGGAGGTGGGTTGTTTTTTGTTTAGATAAATATTTCACTTGCAACATTTTAATTCATTTTCCCAAATTCTCTGAAATTGCAAAATGTTCTTCAGAACTATGATAAGTATTTCAATTTGGCATATTGTTGTTCAACTATTATCGAAATGAGTGACCTACCATTTGTGCCTTTTTCTGGTGCCATGACAGTCTATATACATGTGGTATGCCCGACTGTATTATGGCTATGATTATAGACGGCAATTTATGTTTCTGCTGCAACCTTTACACTAGAGTTGGGATTTCATTTCTTAGACTCTCCTTAATCCTTTGAATTGATACTCCTGCTTCTGTGTATGGAATTTTGTATACCTAAGTTAGCCGAATATTTCCAGTTTTGCTCCTTGCTACATTTTTTGTCCTATCACAAATTGTTGACTATGTGAAACATCATTATTTGGTTGAGCATGTTACTAAATACAGGCTTATTTGTTATTTTAGGCCCTAGATCGGTGTCAACTTGGAGATGAAGTTAGGAAGAAAGAAGGAAAGCTTGATTGTCCAGGTTAGTTCTTTTTGATGTTAAACTATTGTTTAAAAAGCATAAGAAGTTGAGAGATTATTAGGCCATTTGCAAGAACATATTGATAATGTAGTATAGGGAATGTTCAAAATTTCTGGATCTTTGGCAATATATACGTGAAATTAGTACTACAATTCGCTGGATACTACTATAGCTTTTCAAGTTTGAACTTGGCTCATATGTTGCAATGTATGATGTATATCTTATATATAATAATAGAATATTGGTATTTGATAGGGATAGTTGAAAATTTGATACAAAAGGATTATATCCACATTTCCATACTTTGCTTATGATGCTTCCTTCCAAACATCCCAAATATGCATCTCTCCAAGTATTTGTCTTATGTTGGTACACCAACGTCTAGAAAAGAGAAATATAGATATCATCACCGTTCAATATCTTCATTATTTGTGAAACTGGTATGTCTGCCCAAAAGATATTATTTTGATCCTATTTTCTATGTTTTTGATTCTTTCATGATTATCCCGAAACTTATGTCACCCATCCTGAATCTACAGTAATGCTCCTTTTTGTTTTGCAGTTACTGAAAATGGAGAAAATTGGAGTATGGGTCAGAGGCAGTTGGTTTGTCTAGGACGGGTGTTACTTAAGAGGAGTCAAGTGTTGGTACTTGACGAAGCTACGGCTTCAGTGGACACTGCAACTGATAACCTGATTCAGCAAACACTGAGACAACACTTCTCGGATTGTACGGTCATCACGATTGCACATAGAATAACATCTGTTATCGATAGTGATATGGTCCTACTTCTCGATCATGGTTAGTACATACAAATCTTGAGTTATTTATGCTCTGAATCAAAGAATAAAATTTGAATTTTTTTTTCGGTTTTCTTTGGAAACCCAGAGTAAGTCGAACTTTTGTGGAGCTTTAAGATACCAATACAAACAAGGCTATTTCATAGAATGCAGCTCCTCAACTCATAGTACTTAAATTCCTTGAAGGATTTTCAAACTATCAACTCCTAAAAGGGCCTAATTCCTTGAAAAAGACTGGCATTTTCTTTTGTAATTAGCATTTACATGTTGGATATCAAATTACACTAGATTTTTCTATGATAAATAATAGAGTAGACTGGAAAACATTTGGATTAGAGCTTGTTTATCTCGTCTCAAAATTTGTATATGGCTATCGAAGGCCATCCCGCCCAGACATCTGTGATCTCTATCAATTTCACATGCTCATTTAAACAGGATTCCTGATCTAGGACTCGTGCTTCCTTCATGAGGCGCAAGTCCCACCAACAGTTCCATTCCCCATGGATTTTTATTTTTCTCGTTGTTTACTTTAATTTCTCTAATTTGTATTGGTTTTTCTTTGCCTGCTTGTCATGATACTATTGCACGATGCCATTGCATCAGTTCTTATCTTTGGGAAGTGCTTAATTCCATGGCTATAATTTTTTCGTGCAGGCCTTATTGAGGAATACGATACTCCAGCCAAATTATTAGAAAATAAGTCTTCTTCTTTCTCGAAGCTCATAGCAGAGTACACTGTAAGATCAAATTCTAGCTTCGGAAGTTTATCTGACCTTTGAATTTTGGAAACGGCTTGATTCATGATGACGATGATGATGAAAACAACCTAAACCCAATGGAGATGACCGTGAAAAAGTTCTTAAAGCACTCTGGTACATGAAAGGATTCATGCAAATGTCTTATTTGATCCGATTCCTCGAATTTTATGATGGCTAAAAGACGTCTCTCCAAATTAAGGTGGAATATAACCAGCAGTTGGATATTTTTCCAGTGTAATCCAAATGTAGACTCAAACTAAAATAGTAAATAAAATTTGAGATCTCAGAGTGTTTAAATGCCTGAATTCGCCTTTTTTTTTTGTGGGATCAAATCGTATGATGTAGTCAAATAGCTTGCAGCTAATAATCTGTTAACATAGGTGAATGTTTCCTTCTTAAACTCGGCCTAGAATTATAAGTACAATTGTATTAGAATCCTGATTGAAATAGAAATACAGTCTTTAGCTACATGTATATACAAAATGTCTTATTGGAAGAGACCCTTTTTTGTCTGATTGTTTGTGTCTCTGAGTCTCTCTCTCTCTTTGTTTGACTCTCTTAGTCTTGCCCACCACGTTGCCTTGGTGTCCAAGTACAACTTTCACTACTAATAATCAACAAATCATCATTCTTCAATCGAGTTCACAATACCCATCTCTCAAAACTGGCCAAAACTTGCAAAAGATGGGTTCTTTTGATGATCTGTTGATGTTCTTCACTGATTCTGGTTTAACAGGTACTGGGTTTTATCTTAAACCCATGTTCTTACATGGGGTTTCTGCTTTAATGCATCTTGTTTTGTTGTTTTTTGTATCAATGTTTTGGGTTTGGAAGAGGGTTGATTATAAGAGTAATGGTTGTAAACAAGGGAGGTTTATTAGGTACTATAAAGCGACCCTTTTGTGTTCTTTGGGGTTGTCATTGTTTAATCTAGCGTTTTGTTGTTTGAGCTATTTCTATTGGTATAAAAGTGGTTGGTCTGATGAGAAGCTTTTTGGTCAGGCGGATTTAGTGTTGAGAACATTGGGTTGGGTTGTGATATTTGCTTACTTGCATATCCATTTCTCTAGTTCAAATGAAGTGAAGTTTCCTCTTTTTCTAAGAATTTGGTGGGGGGTGTTCTTGATTGTGTCATGTTTTTATCTTGTTATAGACCTTGTTTTGTATAGAAAACGTGGTTTCCATAAAACCCAGGTTTGGGTTTTTGATATCGTGTCTAGTATTGTTGGGTTGTTCTTCTTTTATGTGGGATTATTTGGAAAGAAGGAGAGAGAAGAGACCCTTCTTCAAGAGCCTCTTTTGAATGGTAGTAGAAGTGATAGTGTTGATGTTTCGAAAAAGAGTCGTGGGGTCGAAATTCCTAGTCCTTTCACAAATGCTAGTTTTTTTAGTATCCTTTCTTTCTCTTGGATGAGCCCTCTATTGGCTGTGGGTAACAAGAAAATTATTGATCTTGGGGATGTTCCTCAGCTTGATGGTCATGATAGTGTCAATGACATCTACCCCATTTTCAAAAATAAGCTTGATTCTTACTCTAATAGCATTAGCTTCGAAGTCACAAGTTTTAAACTGGTCAAGGCATTGCTTTTCTCTACGTGGAGAGAAATCTTAATCTCTACTTTCTTCCCTCTTGTATATGTACTGGCCTCGTACGTTGGTCCTTACCTTATTGACACCTTTGTTCAATATCTCAATGGTCGTCGAGAGTTCAAGAACGAAGGTTACATTTTGGTGTCTGCCTTTCTTTTTGCAAAGATTGTTGAGTGCCTTTGCCAGAGGCACTGGTTCTTTAGGGTGCAACAGGTTGGTCTGAGGGCCTGTGCTGCTCTAGTAGCAATGGTCTACCAGAAAGGTCTAACTCTTTCAAGCCAATCAAGAAAGGGTCATGCAAGTGGCGAGATCATCAATTTCATGACTGTCGATGCTGAGAGGATTGGAGATTTTACTAAGTACATGCACGATTTGTGGATGGTTCCCCTTCAAATTAGTCTAGCCTTATTGATCTTGTACAAGAATCTTGGTCTTGCTTCAATTGCAGGTTTAGTAGCCACTGCTGTAGTTATATTAGCAATCCCTCTAGGAAACTGGCAGGAGAAGTTCCAGAAAAAATTGATGGATTCAAAAGATAAAAGAATGAAATCAACATCGGAAATTCTGAGGAACATGAGAATTCTTAAACTGCAGGGATGGGAAATGAAGTTTTTGTCTAAAGTAGTTGAGCTCAGGAAGAACGAGGAAGGATGGTTAAAGAAATACGTGTATACAATGGCTATAACGACATTCGTGTTTTCCGTGGCTCCGACGTTTGTATCCGTGATCACTTTTGGGACCTGTATTCTTATGGGTATCCCGCTAGAATCAGGAAAATTTTTATCGGCTCTTGCTACATTCAGTATACTGCAAGAACCAATTTACAATCTCCCGGATACAGTGTCAATGATAGTTCAAACAAAGGTTTCATTCGACAGAATCGCCTCATTCCTCCGCCTCAGTGACTTGCAACTCAATGTTATAGAGAATCTTCCCAGTCGTGCTTCCGATGTTGCAGTTCAGATAAGTAAGGGATATTTCTCGTGGGATCCCTCTAGTCCTGATCCTACATTGAAAGATCTAAACTTACAAGTGTTTCATGGCATGAAAGTAGCTGTTTGTGGTACAGTTGGATCGGGAAAGTCGAGTTTGCTTTCATGCTTGCTAGGTGAAGTGACTAAGCTATCTGGCTCTATTGGAGTGAGTGGCACAAGGGCTTATGTCGCTCAATCACCTTGGATACAAAGTATGAAGATCGAGGAGAATATATTATTCGGTAAAGAGATGGACAGGGAAAGGTATGAGAGGGTCCTTGTAGCTTGTACACTGAAGAAGGACCTAGAAATTTTGTCCTTTGGGGATCAGACAGTTATCGGAGAGAGGGGAATCAACATGAGTGGCGGGCAAAAGCAAAGAATACAGATCGCACGTGCTTTATACCAGGATGCGGACATTTATCTGTTTGATGATCCTTTCAGTGCTGTGGATGCTCACACAGGAACACATCTTTACAAGGTAACTCTTAATTCTCAATTGCTTGATTTCGGACTTGGGCACGAGATGGAGATGTCCTTTGGGCAAAACCATTACAATCTGAAGTGAAATTGAGGGAAAGAAAATACTTGCAATAAAAACTATAATGATGAAGTTACAAGGTAGGCTTGTAGAAGGTTTCTAAATTAATTATACACGATTTGGAGATAATCACAAACTAAAACCACCACATATTAACCCTCTATAAGTTAATATCCTCTCATACTAGAAAAGCGTTGGTCCGAACATCGTATTAAAGGATAAGTTGATAACCTCTCTAACTTCTTAATTTTAATTTTTTGTTTCAAAATTCAAAAAGCTAGTCCAAACTATTTTATATATTAATAAAAGTGACATTTTACAGAAACCATATTTCATTAATACTAACCCTTAAGGAAAGACCTTCCTAGATTCCAAAAGAAGAATTTCTCTGAATCCCTTTGCTCTTGTGCATCTCTTCTCAAATCCATAAAGTTCTGGAGTTCTTATTTTCTCTCGCATGGCATGAAACGTTATTTATCCCTCTTTCTCTTGCTTCTCTCCTCTGAGAACCTACCCCTCCGTCCCCCTCTCCATAATTAATTTGGGGGCAAACCGGAATATTTTGAAGCCCAACTTTTATGCGTTAATGAATATGTGTATATTAATATTTTAGATGTAGTCCCCACAATATCAATATATAGAGGTTTTACCGTGCGTGAGTTTGTATTATAGTATTGATATATTGGTGATATTATATGTGAACATCTCTACTATATATTGCGTCTACTGTTTAATTTAAAACATTTATACCATTGAACTTACATTTTATCCTTCTCATGACTAACAAGTAGCAATCATTGACAGGAGTGTCTACTGGGGATTCTGGGTTCAAAGACAGTCATATATGTCACCCACCAAGTGGAGTTCTTACCTTCTGCCGACCTTATACTCGTGAGATTTTCTTGTTATCTTGTTTAATCTCTTTTCTGATTCCATGAACTTGACTTGATGATGACTATAAATCGTTAATGACTGTATTTCATCTCTTGTTTGACAGGTAATGCGAGATGGAAGAATTACACAAGCAGGTAAATACGATGAGATTCTTAGTTCAGGAACGGACTTCATGGAATTGGTGGGTGCACATAAGAAAGCCTTGTCGGCCCTCGATTCAATTGATGAGAAAAATGGTGAGAAAATTGGTGATACCAGTAAGAGTAAGAATGTTTTGGAGAAAAAAGAAGATAGTACAACAGATGAAATCGTTGGGCAAAAAGCGCAACTTGTTCAAGAAGAGGAGAGAGAGAAAGGAAGAGTTGATTTTCAAGTATACTGGAAATATATTACTACTGCATATAAAGGAGGTCTTGTGCCACTGATTTTGCTAGCACAGATTCTCTTTCAGGTCCTTCAGATTGGAAGCAATTATTGGATGGCTTGGGCCACTCCTGTTTCGAAAGATGCTAAACCTCCAGTGAACAGTTCCACTCTGATATTTGTCTATGTTGTCTTGGCAATATGTAGCTCTTTTTGTATTCTCGTGAGAGCGCTGCTTCTTGCAACGGCCGGGTACAAGACAGCCACTCTACTCTTCCAAAAAATGCATTTGTGTATCTTCCGCGCTCCCATGTCGTTCTTTGATGCAACACCCAGTGGACGGATATTAAATAGAGTAAGTGATGTTTATGGAACCAAGTGTTATTTGAGATTTACCAAATTACAAATATTAGCTGATTATTGCTGCTTATCGACAAAATATATCAACTGAAACTTTTTTCTTTGAATGGTGGGCGTATCAAATTATTCCCGTTGTAGTAACATTATTCAAATATCAAATTTTAATTTTAATATTATTATATTCCATTGTAAAATATAATTCTCATATCTGAAATTTAATTATTTATATTGACTATATATTATATTTGCCATAATTACCGGTGCTGAACCAATGGATACATTGGGCTTATCCGATTAGTGAAAAAGTGAACTTTTAGTTGACTATAGCTTTGCTAGGAGCCAGGATTGGAAATATTTTTGGTAACTTAGACAAATGCTCTCCATTGTATTAGCCAAGCTTTTCCGAGTTTCCTTTCGTACATGAATCTAATGGCTAGCATACGTTTAAATTCATTCCTGTCTACCAAACTGCCAAGCGGAAGCTGAGCCTATATCCTTTCAATATATTTTGATCATTGTCGAATATACTGCTGAGACATACTTGATAGTCTTAATTCAAATGTGTTCGTTTATCCTTTTCCTTTCAGGCTTCTACTGATCAAAGTGCAGTGGACTTGAACATTCCGTTTATGATTAGTTCCGTTGCTTTCACAATGATACAACTCCTTGGAATTATTGCAGTAATGTCACAGGTTGCGTGGCAGGTTTTTGTCGTTTTTATACCCGTGATTGCAACCTGCATTTGGTATCAGGTAATTTATTCACATATATATGGATGTATATTTGATTGTTCTGACTCTAAACAACTGACACTGAAAATGGTATATTGATTAATCTTGGAATTTTTTAAATAAAACATTATATCCTGAAATTAGGCCAAACCAATTTAAGATATGATGTAAGGTCCGTATAACTAACATGCAGTTTATATACTTTATTTATTTAAGGACAATATGTCAAACAAAGTAGTTTTTTCTTGGAGTTAACCATAACTAAGTTTTAAGTGGATTTGAAAGCACAAAAGCACATCCTAATCATGTAGACCAAAATGATGCTATATCTTGATTAAAAACGAATGTTAAGTCCATAATGTCAGTGTACACCGGTTCCACAACAATGAAACCCAAATATATTCCCCAATTTATCATACTTCTTTTGAGCCCCAAGCTCACTAATAAATCTTGAGGCTATGTTCATCTAATCCATTGCACACACGCGGACTGATAGATAGACGAAAATACATCCACACTGGATTGATGATTATGCAAGGTCGATTAAAAAGACCGCGATTTATCGTTAATTCAGAGCTCTGAAATGACATAACTACAATAATTTCGCTCAACACCTCTATATCGAATATGACTTTTTCTTATGAAAGTGATACATGAAGGCCTATATATCACAATAACCACTATTAATGGTGTTTTCTTTAATCTATGCTGGATTTCTTGAATGCCGGTGCAAAAGAGATATTTTATAACTGTCTTTTTAACTTCTTTATTCAAGTATCTCATCTACTGGAGTTCTTACTTGTTTCGATTTCCAGCAATATTACATACCTACGGCAAGAGAATTATCACGGCTGCTTGGTATATGCAAGGCCCCTACTATACAGCATTTTGCAGAATCTATCTCGGGATCGACAACTATCAGGAGCTTTGACCAGGTATCAAGATTTATGGATAACAATCTGAAGCTCACAGATGATTATTCCCGGCCCAAATTTTATTTTGCCGGTGCAATGGAGTGGCTATGTGTCCGCTTGGATATGTTCTCGTCCATCACTTTTGCATTCTCTTTAGTTTTCTTGATCTCCATGCCAGAGGGAGTAATTGATCCCGGTAAAAAATACTCCTTTTATTCTTATTTTTTGAATTTTTTTGTTTGATATTCTTATTTAAATTAGTGAAAATGAAAACAGTTTTTATGTTTGATTTCCAAGGGTAAGAATATTGATCTCATTTCTTCGTCTGGTTAATAGGAATCGCGGGATTAGCAGTAACTTACGGGCTTAATTTGAACATGTTACAAGCTTGGGTCATATGGAATCTTTGCAATCTTGAGAACAAAATTATATGCGTTGAGAGAATTATGCAGTATTTGTGTATCCCAAGTGAACCTCCTCTTACTATTGAAGCAAATAAGCCAGATGTTAATTGGCCATCATATGGAAAAATTGATATTCATGACCTCCAGGTATTCCTAGACTACTACAACTGAAATTTGGGGTAGAGAACGTTGTATGCGTCTATTATTTGCTTTCTGATCAGCCTTATTTTCTACATATTTTTTTAAGACGATAGTTGTTACTTGGATGTAGGTCCGTTATGCTCCGCATATGCCACTGGTTTTGCGAGGTATCTCATGCAACTTTCCTGCTGGAATGAAGACTGGAATCGTTGGGAGAACTGGCAGTGGTAAATCAACTCTCATTCAGACACTCTTTCGTATTGTTGAACCTGCTGCTGGTCAGATTCTGATAGATAATATCAACATATCTGCAATTGGTTTGCACGACTTGCGGTCCAGACTAAGCATAATCCCACAGGATCCGACAATGTTTGAGGGAACTGTGCGAAGCAACCTGGACCCACTAGAGGAATATACAGATGAAAAAATATGGGAGGTGGGTTGTTTTTTGTTTAGATAAATATTTCACTTGCAACATTTTAATTCATTGTCCCAAATTCTCTGAAATTGCAAAATGTTCTTCAGAACTATCATAAGTATTTCAATTTGGCATATTGTTGTTCAACTATTATCGAAATGAGTGACCTACCATTTGTGCCTTTTTCTGGTGCCATGACGGTCTATATACATGTGGTATGCCCGACTGTATTATGGCTATGATTATAGACGGCAATTTATGTTTCTGCTGCAATCTTTACACTATAGTTGGGATTTCATTTCTTAGACTCTCCTTAATCCTTTGAATTGATACTCCTGCTTCTGTGTATGGAATTTTGTATACCTAAGTTAGCCGAATATTTCCAGTTTTGCTCCTTGCTACATTTTTTGTCCTATCACAAATTGTTGACTATGTGAAACATCATTATTTGGTTGAGCATGTTACTAAATACAGGCTTATTTGTTATTTTAGGCCCTAGATCGGTGTCAACTTGGAGATGAAGTTAGGAAGAAAGAAGGAAAGCTTGATTGTCCAGGTTAGTTCTTTTTGATGTTAAACTATTGTTTAAAAAGCATAAGAAGTTGAGAGATTATTAGGCCATTTGCAAGAACATATTGATAATGTAGTATAGGGAATGTTCAAAATTTCTGGATCTTTGGCAATATATACGTGAAATTAGTACTACAATTCGCTGGATACTACTATAGCTTTTCAAGTTTGAACTTGGCTCATATGTTGCAATGTATGATGTATATCTTATATATAATAATAGAATATTGGTATTTGATAGGGATAGTTGAAAATTTGATACAAAAGGATTATATCCACATTTCCATACTTTGCTTATGATGCTTCCTTCCAAACATCCCAAATATGCATCTCTCCAAGTATTTGTCTTATGTTGGTACACCAACGTCTAGAAAAGAGAAATATAGATATCATCACCGTTCAATATCTTCATTATTTGTGAAACTGGTATGTCTGCCCAAAAGATATTATTTTGATCCTATTTTCTATGTTTTTGATTCTTTCATGATTATCCCGAAACTTATGTCACCCATCCTGAATCTACAGTAATGCTCCTTTTTGTTTTGCAGTTACTGAAAATGGAGAAAATTGGAGTATGGGTCAGAGGCAGTTGGTTTGTCTAGGACGGGTGTTACTTAAGAGGAGTCAAGTGTTGGTACTTGACGAAGCTACGGCTTCAGTGGACACTGCAACTGATAACCTGATTCAGCAAACACTGAGACAACACTTCTCGGATTGTACGGTCATCACGATTGCACATAGAATAACATCTGTTATCGATAGTGATATGGTCCTACTTCTCGATCATGGTTAGTACATACAAATCTTGAGTTATTTATGCTCTGAATCAAAGAATAAAATTTGAAAAAAAATTTCGGTTTTCTTTGGAAACCCAGAGTAAGTCGAACTTTTGTGGAGCTTTAAGATACCAATACAAACAAGGCTATTTCATAGAATGCAGCTCCTCAACTCATAGTACTTAAATTCCTTGAAGGATTTTCAAACTATCAACTCCTAAAAGGGCCTAATTCCTTGAAAAAGACTGGCATTTTCTTTTGTAATTAACATTTACATGTTGGATATCAAATTACACTAGATTTTTCTATGATAAATAATAGAGTAGACTGGAAAACATTTGGATTAGAGCTTGTTTATCTCGTCTCAAAATTTGTATATGGCTATCGAAGGCCATCCCGCCCAGACATCTGTGATCTCTATCAATTTCACATGCTCATTTAAACAGGATTCCTGATCTAGGACTCGTGCTTCCTTCATGAGACGCAAGTCCCACCAACAGTTCCATTCCCCATGGATTTTTATTTTTCTCGTTGTTTACTTTAATTTCTCTAATTTGTATTGGTTTTTCTTTGCCTGCTTGTCATGATACTATTGCAGGATGCCATTGCATCAGTTCTTATCTTTGGGAATTGCTTAATTCCATGGCTATAATTTTTTCGTGCAGGCCTTATTGAGGAATACGATACTCCAGCCAAATTATTAGAAAATAAGTCTTCTTCTTTCTCGAAGCTCATAGCAGAGTACACTGTAAGATCAAATTCTAGCTTCGGAAGTTTATCTGACCTTTGAATTTTGGAAACGGCTTGATTCATGATGACGATGATGATGAAAACAACCTAAACCCAATGGAGATGACCGTGAAAAAGTTCTTAAAGCACTCTGGTACATGAAAGGATTCATGCAAATGTCCTATTTGATCCGATTCCTCGAATTTTATGATGGCTAAAAGACGTCTCTCCAAATTAAGGTGGAATATAACCAGCAGTTGGATATTTTTCCAGTGTAATCCAATGTAGACTCAAACTAAAATAGTAAATAAAATTTGAGATCTCAGAGTGTTTGTATGCCTGAATTCGCCTCTTTTTTTTTGTGGGATCAAACCGTATGATGTAGTCAAATAGCTTGCAGCTAATAATCCGTTACATAGGTGGATGTTTCCTTCTTAAACTCGGCCTAAAATTAGAAGTACAATTGTATTAGAATCCTGATTGAAATAGAAATACATTCTTTAGCTACATGTATATACAAAAAGTCTTACCCAAACCACAATGAAATTCGAGCAATAACAACAAACCTTTTCTCTTCGTTTAGATTGAAGAATTGCTGTTTCCTTCACTCTATTCTCACTTATTCAAAAACCTTAACACTAGCTGATCTCTTTTACTATTCGGAGAACCAAAGAAGAACGTAGTATCGATCATCTTCCTAATGATATTGTCATTGGTATTTTGTCCAGACTTCCCCCTGAGTTTGTCTATCGTTTGAAGGGCATATCCAAGTCCTGGTTTTCTATGATCAGTGACCCCAAGTTTGCTAAACCTCACTTCTCTATTGTTCAACCAAAGAATACCTCAAACTTCCCACATTGCCAAACGCAAGCTTACGTCTTGACGCGGTCTGCATCGGATTTCATCGTTCCACATAAGAATGCAAGGTGGTATTCATTCAATATACAGGTTTCGTCAATGTCTACACATTAGGCACTGATCATGAATGGACGCATAAACAACTTCCCAATACAGAAAGTATGTCATATCATTTATAAAGAGCAATATGTGTGATAGGTGATCTACCTAATCAAAAAAAAAATCCGTGACTTAAATTGTATTCCTTAGGTTCCTTAGGCCCATCGTGTGTATAGATGCTGATAATGAACTGATTCATTTTCAATTTTGTTGCATTCCTACATAGAGTTAACCGATTAAGGAGATGCACAGTATTGAATGCATTATGATAGTCATTGAGATGATGGAGGGTTGGCTTAGAGACTATGCATTCTAAGGGGTGGGTATATGCATTCCTACATAATTTGGAATTTAAGTTAATTACAGTTGATCAGAGTATATGCATTCTAAGGGGTGGGTTGGCTTAGAGACTGATGCTCTCTCGAACGGTACCATGAATGCTGCTCATGATGGGCCTATTTTAAATTCACTTGGCATTAGTGGATGACAACCTAAACCTCGTTTATTATCCAAGTTTCTTGTAACACCAAATCAATACAAATGGAGCTTCAAAAGGGAAGTGGGTAACCCCCAATCTTTCCTTGCATTAAAATCAATGCAAATGTTAGGTGTATGTTAAATATTTTGCAAACCGTGGTGTGTAAGTCAAATATACTATAAAACATCAGGTTATTTGTCAAATTTACCCGATAATATACATATGCTTTATTCAATTGATCCATTCCAAATTGCAATCTTTTCATCTAGTCTTAAATATGAAGATTGCACATTTTTCACCATGTCTACACATATTAACAAGCTACTTTGTCTCTAACTGGTCACTAATCATCTGAAAAGGTGGTACTAAGAATATGTAAAAAATGAATTCAAGTCCTAACAATTCGTTAAGTAATTCTAGCATTTCGCTTGATAGTCTATCGAAATCAGGTTTTCCCATCCCATAACATCCCTCTAGATATCAATTGACATTTTAACTATATTTCAAACCAAACATTAACAAACTGCTTCTATAGTGTTAATAATGTCCAATAAACCTCAAATCCAAACAAAGTATACAGTGTTAGGAAAAGAATCGAATGTCCCACCCGAACTAGGTTTGGGGTAGACTGTTTTTCTCTAACCTAATAAGTTTTAATGAAAGCTTACATTATCTCTGTATCTGTGTTTATGTGTGTGCATGGTTACAGATAGACTGTAGTTTAATTCTGAACAAGACCACAACTATGGTATTTAAACTAGTATGGTATCCCAGAAGGCATTGTAACATGATATTAGTATATAAATTGGCTTCTTTCAATTGTTGCCTAATAACTTGGCTGCTTTTACCATAAAGAATCACCTTTGCCCACTTGTATAATGTTTGCCATTCCGTGATTCTTGTGGTTCTCTGCATTATGTATGACCCCATTGCCAACAAATCATCACTTCTTGAATCGAATTCACAATACCCATCTCTCAAAACAGACCAAAACTTGCAAAAGATGGGTTCTTTAGATGTTCTGTTGATGTTCTTCAGTGATCCTGCTTCTCTAATGTACTCAGCAACAACAGGTACTGATTTGTACCTCAAACTTATCTTCTTACATGGGGTTTCTGCTTCTTCTCACATTGTTTTGTTGATTTTTCTATCATTTTATTGGGTTTGGAAGAGATTAGATTATAAGAGTAATGGTATTGAAGTGTTGAAGTATGGGAGGTTTTTGTATTACAAAGCAACCCTTTTTGCTTCTCTGGGTTTGTCACTGTTTAATCTTATATTTTGTTGTTTGAGTTATTTTTATTGGTATAGAAGTGGTTGGTCTGATGAGAAGATTGTTACCCAGTTGGATTTAGTGTTGAGAAGTGTAACTTGGGTTGTAATATTTGCATTCTTACATATCCATTTCTCTAGCTCAAATGAAGTGAAGTTTCCCCTTTTTCTAAGAATTTGGTGGGGGGTGTTCTTCATTGTGTCATGTTCTTCTCTTTTTATAGACCCTGTTTTGTATAGAAAACATGGTTTCCTGAAAACCCGAGTTTGGGTTTTCGATATTGTGTCTAGTATTGCTGGGTTGTTCTTCTTTTATGTGGGATTGTTTGGTAAGAAGGAGAGAGAAGAAGTCCTTTTTCAAGAGCCTCTTTTGAATGGTAGTAGAAGTGATAGTGTTGATGTTTCAAAAAAGAGTGATGAGGTTGAAATTGTTAGTCCTTTCACAAAGGCCAGTCTTTTTGATATCCTTACTTTCTCTTGGATGAGCCCTTTATTGGCTGTAGGTTACAAAAAAATTATTGATTTTGAGGATGTTCCTCAGCTTGACGGCAATGATAGCGTTAATGGCGTTTACCCCATTTTTAAAAATAAGCTTGACTCTTACTCTAATAATATTAGCTCCGAAGTCACAACTCTTAAATTGGTCAAGGCATTGCTTTTCTGTACTTGGAGAGAAATCTTAATCTCAGCTTTCTTCCCGCTTGTCTACGCACTGGCCTCTTATGTCGGTCCATTCCTTATTGACACCTTTGTTCAGTACCTCAATGGTCGTCGAGAGTTTAAGAACGAAGGTTACTATCTGGTGTCCGCCTTCTTTGTGGCAAAGATTGCTGAGGGACTTTCGCAAAGGCACTGGTTCTTTAGGGTGCAACAGGTTGGTATGAGGGCCCGTGCAGCTCTAATTGCTGTGGTTTACCAGAAGGGTCTGACTCTTTCAAGCCAGTCAAGGCAGGATCGTACGAGTGGGGAGATCATCAATTACATGACCGTTGATGCCGAGAGGATTGGCGACTTTACTTGGAATATGCACGATTTGTGGATGGTTCCCCTTCAAATTATTCTAGCCTTGTTGATCTTATACAAGAATCTCGGGCTTGCTTCCATTGCAGGTTTTGTGACCACTGTTATTTTTATGTTAGCAAATATTCCTCTGGGAAACTTGCAGGAGAAGTTCCAGGAAAAATTGATGGATTCCAAGGATGAAAGGATGAAAGCAACGTCAGAAATTCTGAGGAACATGAGAATTTTAAAACTACAGGGATGGGAAATGAAGTTTTTTTCTAAAGTAGTTGAGCTCAGGAAGAACGAGGAAGGATGGCTAAGAAAATACGTGTATTCGTGGGCTTTAGCCTCATTTGTTTTTTGGGGAGCTCCATCATTTGTGTCAGCGGTCACGTTTGGGACTTGCATACTTATGGGTATCCCACTAGAATCTGGAAAAATTCTATCTGCTCTTGCTACATTCAGGATATTGCAAGAACCAATTTTTAATTTCCCGGATACAATCTCAATGATAGCTCAAACCAAGGTTTCGCTGGACAGACTTGCATCGTTTCTCCGCCTCAGTGACTTGCAGCACAATGTGATAGAGAAATTTCCTACTCCCTCTTCCAACGTTGCCTTTGAGATAAGTAATGGAAATTTCTTGTGGGATCCATCTACTCCTGATCCCTTATTAAAAGATCTACACTTGCAAGTGCTTCATGGCATGAAAGTAGCCGTTTGTGGTGCCATTGGCTCAGGAAAGTCGAGTTTGCTTTCATGCTTGTTGGGCGAAATGACTAAGTTATCTGGTACCACTAGATTGAATGGTACCAAGGCTTATGTTGCTCAATCACCTTGGATTCAAAGTGGAAAAATTGAAGAGAACATTTTATTCGGTAGAGAGATGGACAGAGAACGGTATGAGAGGGTCCTTGAAGCTTGTTCACTGAAAACGGACCTAGAAATTTTCTCCTTTGGGGATCAGACAATTATCGGAGAGAGGGGAATTAACCTTAGTGGCGGCCAAAAGCAAAGAATACAGATCGCACGTGCTTTATACCAGGATGCGGACATTTATCTGTTTGATGATCCTTTTAGTGCTGTGGATGCTCACACAGGAGCACATCTTTACAAGGTAACTCTTTTTTCCTAAATGCCTATTTAGGATTGAGCCTGACAGCAAACATGACATTCTTACATAGTACGTGAATGTCTCCATTATATATTGTGTTGTACTGTTTATGCTCGAACTTTTTTATATTAAGCTTTCAGTTTATTATTCATGTGACTTTTTTTTTACTAAGTTATTATTCATGTGACTAAAATGTCTTTCTTGGCAGGAATGTCTACTTGGTTTATTGGGCTCAAAGACGGTGATGTATGTTACCCACCAAGTGGAGTTCTTACCTCTTGCCGACCTTATACTCGTGAGGGTCTCTTCTTAACTTGTTTTTTTCGATCTCTGATTCCTTGAACATGGTGACATTATATCACTTCTTATCAACAGGTAATGCGAGATGGAAGGATTACACAAGCTGGTAAGTACTTTGAGATTCTCAGTTCAGGAACAGACTTTATGGAGTTGGTGGGTGCACATAAGAAAGCCTTGTCATCTCTCGATTCAGTCGATACAGAACCGGTTTCTGTGAATTTACGAAATGGTTTACAAGCTGGTGATATGAGCAAGAGTAAGAATGTTTTGGAGAAAGAAGAAGATGGCAAAATCGACAAAATAATTGAGCAAAAAGCACAAATTGTTGAGGAAGAGGAGAGAGAGAAAGGGAGAGTTGGTTTTCAAGTGTACTGGAAGTATATAACCACTGCATATAAAGGCGGTCTTGTTCCATTGATTTTGTTAGCACAGATTATCTTTCAAGTTCTTCAGATAGGGAGCAACTATTGGATGGCTTCCACCACTCCTGCGTCGAAAGATGTCAAACCTCCTGTTAATGGCTTCACTCTCATCTTTGTCTATGTTGTTTTAGCCATTGGTAGCTCCTTTTGTGTCCTCGTAAGAGCGTTGCTTCTCTCAACGGCCGGGTACAAGACAGCGACGCTGCTCTTCCAAAAAATGCATTTATGTATTTTTCGCGCTCCCATGTCGTTCTTTGATTCGACTCCAAGTGGACGCATACTAAATAGAGTAAGTGACGATCATGGAATAATGTCATTTGAAATATGGATATATCAAAGTATAAGCTGATTGATGCTACTCATCAATAACATATTGAGTTGGATTTCTTCTTCGAGTGGTGGATATATATCAAGATTTATTGGTTCAAGTAGCAATTCATTCGATAGGTAAGAATTTTATTTTTATGTCATATAGATTAAATCTTAAAATAAAATTCCATTATATCATATATGTTGTGATATCTAAAAATTATGTCAGTCAAAATTATTTTTACTATAAAATTTATGTTTGATGAATCAGTGGATACAGTGGCCATTAGTAGTGAATGTCAAACTATTGCTTAATCATATATCCTTTCGAATCCAATTTTTGCTCTTCTGTTTATTTTATTCGCAACATAATTTAGTCTTACTTTATGATTCCAATATAAGTTTGTTTGTTTCATCCTTGCTTTTTCAGGCTTCTACTGATCAAACCGAAGTAGACTTGAACATGCCATCTCAAATTGCTGTTGTTGCGTTCTTAATAATACAGCTTCTTGGGGTTATTGCAGTAATGTCACAGGTTGCGTGGCAAGTTTTCGTCATTTTTATACCCGTAATTGCAACCTGCATTTTATATCAGGTAATTAACTAATGTATAATAGTACAGTATATTGATATATTTGACAACATTTTAAGGGTTAGGGAAATAACTCATGATATCTTGAGATACTTTGAAGAAATTGAAAAAACAAAAAATGTGTGGATTAACCTCAAAACAAGATAACAAAACAATATATCTCAAATCTGAACAAAAAAAAATTAAAATTGATGCAGGGTCCTTCAATGAAACATGTGGTTGATATATGCGCAGCATTACATCCTAATCATACCAGACCATATTGACGTTATATCTTGTTGACCAATTTATCACAGATAGGAACCCCGAAGATGAGCCCAGATCCGAAGCGTTAGTTAGCTTCGGCTGGACCTATATGCTATTGACTTAGGAAGCTTTTGCTTCTGAGTCAACGCGAAAATTGACAAAAGATTGCAAAAAAAACAAAGTTCACTGGTATTACAAGTTAGAAAAATTGTATAGGTCAACATCTCGTTGAAATATCATGATTTAAGAGAAGATAACGTTGAAATACTACAATTCAATCAAGAGAAATTGATGTCATAATCCACTATTTATTGTAACTTTCGGCAATTAAATAATGTTGAAATGCTGTGATTCAATCAAGAAAATTTATTGTTCTAAATCCACAATTTATTGTAAATTTCGGCCATAAATATATCCTTATTGGATTTTTTAAACTTTGGTACAAGGGAGGTTCTTCATAACTGTTTTGCCAACATCAGTTATTTGATTACCTAATTTAGTGGAGTTCTCACATCTCAATTTCCAGCAATACTACATACCTACGGCACGGGAACTATCGCGGCTGATTGGAGTATGCCAAGCTCCAGTCATACAGCATTTTGCTGAATCTGTCTCGGGATCAACAACTATTAGGAGCTTCAACCAGGAATCAAGATTCATGGATGATAATCGAAAGCTCACGGATGGTAGCTCCCGGCCCAAATTTTATGTTGCTGGTGCAATGGAATGGTTATGCATTCGCTTGGATTTATTGTCGTCCGTCACTTTTGCCTTCTCATTAGTTTTCTTGATCTCTATGCCTGAGGGAGTAATTGATCCCGGTAAGATACCGTCTGGTTTTTTAGATCCGTGTATTATATCAGAAAACGAAAAGTATCGTTACGGTTGATATCCAATTGGAAAAATAATGATCTTATTTTATCGTTACTCTTTTGTTTGATAGGCATCGCAGGATTAGCAGTGACTTATGGGCTTACTTTGAACATGTTACAAGCTTGGTTCATATGGGATCTTTGCAATCTTGAGAACAAAATTATTTGCGTTGAGAGAATAATTCAATACACGTGTATTCCAAGTGAACCTCCTCTTACTATAGAAGCAAATAAGCCAGATGGTAATTGGCCATCATTTGGAAAAATTGATATTTGCGGCCTTCAGGTAAATCTAGACTACTACAATTGAGTTTTAGGGTGTAGGTTTAGAATAAACAAAGCTTTACACTTTAATTGTTAACTTCGTATTAATCCGTAATCTCTATATATTTCTGTTAGATAATGGTTGATAACTTGGATGTAGGTTCGTTATGCCCCACATATGCCACTAGTTTTGCGAGGTATCTCATGCACCTTTCCCGGTGGAATGAAGACTGGAATCGTTGGGAGAACTGGCAGCGGTAAATCAACTCTCATCCAAACACTCTTTCGCATTGTTGAACCTGCTGCTGGTCAGATTCTGATAGATAATATCAACCTATCTGCAATTGGTTTGCATGATTTGCGGTCCAGATTAAGCATAATTCCACAGGATCCTACCATGTTCGAGGGAACTGTGAGAAGCAATCTAGACCCGCTTGAGGAGTACAAAGACGAAGAAATATGGGAGGTGGGTTTGTTTTTCACTTAGATAACTATTATTGTTGTATTACATTGTCTTGTGGTCGCAAAGTTCTCCAAAATTGAAAAAAAAAATCTTCTGGACTAGTGTAGGGATGAATGAAGTGACGCTTAATTGTTTGATTATTCAGAATGGCATATAATCATCCAACTATTGCCGAATATAATGACCTACTTCTTGCCTTGATGGTCTATTTAATTTAGTATGGCCGACTTTCCTGTGACTTACATTTTAGACGAGAACTGAGATAGTTTTCTTGTCCTTAAAAACTAAAATGGAGATTTCCCTTTTTAGAATGTGACCTGGCCTTTATAATGGCAGTCATTCCCAGTTCTTAATATTTGGATTTCTTGTATACCCAATTCAGCAGATAGTTCAAGTTTTATCCCTTCCCAAATTTTAATCGTATCACAACTTTCTTACTATGATGCACGTGAAATGGTTACGCATCATTGTTAATTGCAGGGTTTTTTGTTATATAGGCTCTAGATATGTGTCAACTTGGAGACGAGGTTAGAAAGAAGGAAGGGAAGCTTGATTGTTCAGGTTAGATTTCATTTTAACGTGAAGCTGTTTGTTAAATTGCACAAGGATTTATTGCCCCAATAGCAAGCAAGTATGTGAGATTGTATAGATGCTATAAAATTTCTATATAGCCAGCTATAAATATATGAAATTGGCACTGCAATAATTTAGATTCTTGATATATCACTTTGTTGCCATATACTGTGTTTAAATATGCAAACACGGACCGGGTAGATATACTATTTTGTGTAATTTGGCTTTCTTGGAAGTTAGATATTATTGCTTTTGAACACCATAAGGGTTAACATGGCAAGAAATTGACGTTGGAAAAAAAAAGGAGAGAGAACAGTATATGATAGGGATACTTGACATTTTGGTATGATGGAATATATCCACCACAGTAGACATTTTGCTTGAGATGTTTTGTCCAAATATTCCAACTTTATCTATATAACTATATCTGGAAGTATTTGTTCAATTTGGTCCAACATTTTCTAGAGAAAAAAAAGTAGATATAATCAATGGGGATGGCCAGTATTTTTTGTTATTTGAGAGATTGATGTCGCCCCAAAAGATATTATTCTGAATCTTATCTTTCATGATTACCCCAAGACAGATGTCACCCACCTGGAGCCACAGTAACGTTCCTTTCGGTTTTGCAGTTAATGAAAATGGAGAAAATTGGAGTATGGGCCAGAGGCAATTGGTGTGTCTAGGAAGGGTGTTACTTAAGCGGAGTAAAGTATTGGTGCTTGATGAAGCTACAGCTTCAGTGGACACTGCAACTGATAACATGATTCAGCAAACACTGAGACAGCACTTCCGGGATTCTACAGTCATCACCATTGCACATAGAATAACATCTGTTCTTGATAGCGATATGGTCCTGCTTCTCGATCATGGTTAGTGCTGAATCTTGAGTTCATTATGCCCTGAATTAAAAGAGAAAAGTTTTCTACTTCCTTTTCTTTGTTCTCTTTTTGGACCCCAGGGTAAATGGAAGTAGCGGTGATTCGCCATTTTTTGTAAGAGACAAACAGAACCATAGGAGGTCGATAGAATCATAGAACCTATGTTATATGGATATTTGGAATGCGTTTAGCCAAACCTGTTTTTCACACGATATGGTAAGATGCATGCATCCCTTTTACTCAGTGTATTAACGCCATGAAGGTTTCCAAAAGGTTTTGAACTCATAAGAGTGCCAAAACTAACAACTCCTGAAAGGCTATAAACACCAGTTGGAAAAAACTGATCCTTGAACACTATCAAATTAATTGTTGTATGTTTGCAAAATAGTGTAGCTTATGAAACACGCTCAACATACTTGTCACACCCATTAACATGTTACTTCGTTTTTGTTTCTTCCCAGTGCTGTTTACTATAATTTTTCGAACTTATTTAGACTACTCGCTTCTGGCTTGTCGTCATATTAGAAAGCTCTTAGAATTGTTCATGATACTCTTGTTTTGGTTTTCGTGCAGGCCTTATTGCGGAATACGACATTCCAACCAGATTATTAGAAAATAAGTCTTCTTCTTTTTCGAAGCTCGTCGCAGAATTCACTGTAAGATCAAGTTCTAGCTTTGGAAGTTTATCCGACCTTTGAGTCGTGGATACCATCGAGTCATACGCAGCTTGATAATCCCAATGGAAATAATTGTAAAGGACATTTTCTTAAAGCAATCATACACGAAAAGTTCATTCTGATTCCATGAATTTTTGTGATGTTTAAAGAAAGTGTCTGCAAATTGAGGTAGTATATAACCAACAAGTCGGTTTGCCATTCAATGTAACTAAATGGAGGTCAAAAGTAGAGATCTGGGATGGGTTGTAACTAGATGATTCATAATTGTAATTTCAACAGTGGTCTTCGCACGAGAATATTGATGCCAGATGCTTGTAACTAAAACCTTTGCAACCATCTTAGGTGCCTTTGCTTGTTCTCACTATCCGCAAGATGTATGGTTCCGAATAACACACTACTCACCTCCAGGGTTGCCCATAATAGTTTAGCTTTTAATTTTCTTCTGCTCCTTGTTCATGGGGCTGCTAACTCTACCAAGTTTCGACTGAAATCTAAGTTTGTGCTTACAGCTTGCCTACTATGTCATTGACTTTACCACTCTACTCGCTAAACCTGAACTGTTAACGCCCTGTTCTTCTTCCAAATTTTATTCAAAGGACTGATTAATTAACTTGGATAAACGATGGTGTCAGCTTTGCAGTGAAGAACAGACTTTCTCAAGTCTCTCTAAAACATCTAAGATCAAAGAATGGACACTTCATAGAGTGCTTAAGAGATGATTATGCAGTGAACAAATTTCCCAATCGCATAACATCTTAATCTTTATAAAATAAGAATCGTGGAATTGTGTTCAAAGCGGAATTGGTGCCACAAGCTGAAGTTAATTGATGGGTAACTATGGAAAATTTGATGAAAGTATGTCCAAACCACAAGTAACAACCTCATAATTTTCAACAATAAACCAGAACATCTTCTTACCATAAACTGCAAATATATAACATAAAGATTGTATTTGATTACATAGAAATTTAGATCAGACATGATCTAAAAGATAATTAAGACACGCTTGATTTCTCTTTAACTGCAAACGAAGATTCTGAGATATTACACAGGATTCCACATGTAAATGTTGCATAATCAAGTAAAATGCAGAAATGTCTTCTATCTACCTCTCAAAAATGATCCCCTCCGATTGATTCCATGTAATTGAATGATGATATTCGGCGGGATTATTGCTAGATGAGGTAGACGAATAGTCAGGTAGTACGAGTACCATCAAAAAGGAGCTATATGTGAGTAGACTTGAGGATTCGTTCAAAACGTAAGATTAACACTTTTTTCCAAGTGGTGGTATTCTGTGTGCAAATGTTTCTTAGCTTTCTCTGATCCAGGCTGCTCCAACCATTCATCATATAAGCTCTTTACTATCGGATTCTCAAAAGGGTCAGCAACCAAAACCTGTTGGAATACAAATGTTGAACACTTAATTTAACTCCAAATCATAAAAAGACAGATATGAAGCGAGACTGAGACATGAAAAAAAATTATTCCTATAAGATCTTACGAAAACTTACATCTTCCATATGTGTGGTTTGCAATGACTGCATTAAGTCCTTATGAGATTGCCCTTCCTTTAGTTTGATTTGACCTCCACCATTCAAACAACCTGTAAATGAAAAGGCAGGAGTTACTTTTTTCCACCTGCCTTCTGATTTAGCTAAAATGGAGAATATGTGCCCAATCACATTTGACTTACCAGAAGGGCATGCCATGATCTCCAGGAAATGGTAATCACATTTCCCGCTTTTAACATTTCTCTCAACATTCTTAAGATTCTTGAAACCATAACAAAGTGCAAATTTCAAAACTACTTTCCCCTCCACCTGCACAAGTACAGTACCTAGTAAGTCAGACATGAAACCAAAAGTCTGCAACAAAAAAATCTAGATGATGTGTTGATAATAATAAATGCATTTAGAGCAAGAACATGTCTGGTGAATTCTGCCACAACAATTTAGAAAAAATATCACCGTGATCATTGATGGATGAGTATCATAAGTTTCCTCATCATAAAGAGAGAAGTGACCACTTACTTCAAGTATCACTTCCTGAAAGTCTGGATTCCGTTTTACTTTGAAGTCAAGAGGTCCTTCAATTTGCCTTCCGAAGAGTATTTTAGCTGCATGGCGGAATATTGTGTCTGCATAACCTCCTGAGCTTCCACTAACCCCATAAAGATGTCCTTCTTCATCTACATTTGTTAGTCTACATGCAAAATCACAATACAAGTATCAGAGGTTACACCACATTTCACACGCGTACAATAAAACTGAGTTGCTTACAATCAATCTAGAGTGTGAAAAAGAAAATGAGTTGCTTACAATCTATCCAAAGGAGACTCATCCAGGGCTTTCAAGTCAACAGATTTTAACTGAAACGTTCCACAAAAACAAACAAAGAACGTGTAACAAAAACGTGATATTTGTATCTATAACTAACTAGAAAAGAAAGAAAAAACATAAGCAAACCTGTATTAAGTCCATAACTTCTCCAGACGTCAAAACGGTATCTACCTCGGCAATCACCGCCTTGTTACCGGTTTCTTCCTGCGAATCCACTGAAAACACAAAATCATCTCTAGCAGCTTCAAGCTTTTTATCGTAACAGGGCATTACCGTAACATGGTAGACTTGGTCAGGCCTATAATATCCATCAACAGAGTTAACTGATACTAAAATCGAAGCATTCAAACCTAATAGTCACAAAATAGCATTTCTTATGTGTAATAAGCTCCGGTACAACTTTATGAAAATAATAGATATGGTAATGGAGCTGCGAAGATAAACCCAAAACCATACTCCATAATTGATAGATTATGTGAGCATAAAGAGAAGATTCGTCATTGGTTACGCTTGCTTAAGGGTTAGAGGATATGAAGACCAGGATACCTCACAAAAGAGCCACTTGATCTCCGCAAATAGGCTCCTCCTTCTGAGGCTCCCTCAAAACTGAAAAACCTAATTTAGACATAATCTTGCCACTTTTGGTAGTCTGATGATGAATTGTACTTTGGCTGATAAATTAACCCTTGGCGTACTTTTTTATTCATTTATCCCAATGCCAAGGTTTCCTTTTGGTTATTCATCACCCCTCGCTTTTTTGAGTTTTTGCTCATATCTGTGTACATCTTCCACATTGAAAGGAAAAGACTGTCTAACTGCTAATTAAAGGTATGATTCCATCTTATGGCCATTCTATAGTCCAAACCATATAAGTCATCTCCCATCATTGCCCCCAAAGCTTAATACCTAACTTATACGCCATATCTACGCATGTCCTACGGCTACAAACATGAGAAGATCATGTTCGACTACATCATTAATAAGTACACACTCATGTAGAGTACATTCTCTTTAATTTAACACCTCTCTATCAAAAGGGCAAAAGCACTGTAGGCAGTGGCATATCCAGTTTTCTTTTCTAGAAAAAATAAATATAATTCAATGGCAACGTGATTAAAACCCACTTAATTATATCAACTTCCAAACATTTTACCAGTTCAGTTATTTACAATTGTCAATGGGGGGTGAAAGACATTATGTATATGTTGTCTTTATCTGTCTAGTTTTTTCCTTATTGTACAATATTAACTTGGGGAGACTATTATTATTCATCACATATACTTCAACAAATCAACTCCATTTCTAAAACAATTTGTACAATAAACCTCATAAAGAGGAACTTTTTCATGCAGCGCAGGGGTAGCATAAAGTCTAGGTATAACTTACAAGAACCCCATTTTTCGGCAAACATGATGTTTTATGGCAGCTCCAATGGCTTGCTGAGGACTCTTCACAGAAGAAATATAAGGCAGAATATACGATCCTAAAGTTTTTTCAGCATAAATTACCCAACCTGAGCCCATAAGAAAAATGTAACACAGTGTTTAATTAGAAGTAATAAAGTAAATCAGACAAGACAAGAAAACTGTAGATATGCAATACTGGATAAGATGATCTAATAAATTGTACAATTAGTATTGCTTAAAGTAGTTCCCGGTTCAGTGGGATATGCTCAAGTGCCGTATAATCATTTCTTTTTCTAAATTTAACTTTTACAATTCAGAAACGACTGTCATCCTCTTTTCTTAATCCTTTTAGATCGCTGAAAATCTTGGATCAAAATACCACTGAAATTCCAAATTTCCAAGATGGTGCTAGATCTTTTTCTTTGTGATGACACCATACATGTTCTGATTAATCTGTGATACTATTTCAAAAAAGAACTATTGAATGGTTAACCTAAAGAAAAACATCACTTAATATTATGATTAACGATGTTAAATATATTTATCATACATACCAAGAAAATATTGGTAGTTATCACAATATATCGAGAGAATACCATTTTTTTTTTAATGTATTTTTGAAATAATTACCGCAAATCATTAGATATGGGCAAGCTTCTCATTTAGGCAAACCCCCTTTCCCTTTTTCCCCCCAGACCCCCCTTTCGGGCAGCTAGACCCTTTCCCACACTCTTTTCTAAAGAGAAAGAGAGAGTGGAAAAGTGTCTTAGACTGCCCCAATCTTTATCCCCTGCCCCCCTATAGTCCCCCCAGCAGAGGCTGTGGGGTTTATCTATGGAATTATCGGCTATTCAGTTCTTTTAGAACTTCTGCAATGCATTTATTAGCTTTATCGACTATATAGTTATTTGCTCTCTTTTAGAAAATAAATAAATAACTTCTGCCTCGCTTTATTGCTTTCTAGTGGCTTGTAAGTTCTTCTCCCTCTCCCTCTTTTAAGAAAAGAGGGCCCAGAACTTCAAGCCGCTTGCTAGTAATGCTCGATTAGACACAGTTGATTCATATATAGAATAATATCATTTCAAGAAAATAGTTCTATACTTCAATGTTAGGCATGATATACTTCTAATCTAGGTAAAACATAATTGATTTCATTTTATTAATACCGGAAAAAATCCGTCTCGGAAAAACAAGTACAAAACGGCCAATTATAATGTAGGTACCGCACACCTGGACAGGATGATGCAATCATAGGAAGAGAGCGGTGGTCGCTGAATCGATCCAGAAACTCTTCACAAGATTCAACAAGTGATAAGTCTCCACTGCAGCTCGTATCAAATACTGCTTTTACTCCCAATGACTTAAAGAACGTCGTAAGTTTCCTAAGAACCTGAAAGTAAGAGAGAAAGTAAGAGAGAAAAATGTATTACGAAAATTTCCCACAAAATATACTTACTATATACAGGAACTAATAACAACACTTCAGGGTAGTGATAAAGAACTCCCCTAGAAGTATGTCCAATTACAAAGTTAGACTCATTAAACTCCAAAAGACGGTTAAAATACTAACAGAAATAAAGGGGTCAACTAAAAATAAAATGAGATAATGGAGTACATGCGGACCTGAGAAGGAGATAGGCCAAAATGAACAGCTAAAGACGCCCTTGATTGGGAAGAGATAGACATAATAACAGCTTTTCCTAATGCAATATTCGAGAGGAAATCATCCACATTTTGCTTCTCAAGCAAAACTGTTTCCGCCGATGTAACGCAGCCACTGCATGTACCCATAATCAACAAACAACAATAACATGTAGTCAAACTAATTTGAACCAACAAGAACACTAAAATAAGAATATCGCTAAACTAGTATCTCTTTAAGAACCATTATGCCTTAGCTAGTCTCCCAAACAAATGTTAATCCAATTGGGCAACTTCCAACTATCGTTAACTCGTGGAGAAGTGGACTTACATTCTAATAGGCTAAAGTAGTGCCTTTGCTTCTTTTTTTCTTCATATCTTAAGCAGAGTATTTTATTTTTATTTTGAGTTAGAACTTGCTTGTGATGGGGGTTGATCCTAGGACCTCTTGGTTTTCCCAACACTAGGCCTACTAACTGAGCAAAAGCCCTCATTAGTTAAGCATACCAATCAGGCCCCGTATGGCTTCTGGCTTCACCAACGATAAGGGCAGCTTTTAGCAGTAAAATTTGTTCACGTATCAAGCAAAACCTTTTTCTATGGTTTTTAGATATGAAGGTATCGTACTGAACTTACTGACAGTTAAAATTCAGAGATTTCACACTATCCAACTTTCATGGGATGTTTTTGAGTGCTATATTGTAGCCATATCTTCATTTTAAGTTTTTAACATTACCCGAGTTAGAACTACGTCAAATATCAAAGCTCATTTTACTACTAAGTAAATATTTTTCCCAAAGTTAACAATTATACTCAATGCAAGGATAGTTCATAGTTGTCTTACCTGCATGCTAAGCAGTCCTTGAGCGAGATTTTCACTACTTCTGTTTTATCTAATGGTTTGACTGGAGGTGTAATTTTTTCTTGCTTCTTCTGCAAAATATACAAATACTATGACTGCCACTTTTACATGACGAATTTCTTCCAAAATATGCTGATAACGAGTAACCAATTTCTAGGACCTACTTCTATCATAACATTGTTCCACCCCTTAACTAGCTCAACCTTATAAGAGAGTTCTCACTAAAAATGATCACTACATAAAACTGGGACTCTTCAGTTTCGTATACAGGCCAATTCAGTCGACCCCAAACTTTTACTCAAAGATCATTTTTTTTTAAACCCCTTTATGATATTTTCCGCCGATAAGCGAGAAATCCAAACCCCATTTGAACTTAACCAAATACCACTATAAATACATACCCAACCCTTATTTTCCCATGATATCCTAAACAAGCTATACCTAACTTACATGATAATAATGTCTTATAAAGTAACTCCAACTCCACACCACTCCAAATTCAATCAAATTAGGAAACAAAACTTAAGTAAATCTTACCTCTGATGTTCTCTCCTGCTTTGCCTCTGTTGGTGGTGCCAATTTCGATTTGACCCCCTTCGGATACACAACGCAAGCTTGCGATGGTGCGAGGTAATCATTCAGATCACCGATCGATAGAGTTGGTGAAAACTTGCTCGACATCTCTCTCGCTCTCTCTCTCTCAATTAGGACAACAAACAAAGCTCAGAGAGATTGAGAAGTTTGTAATGGGAATTAGGGTTTGAGTTTTTCTAATAAGGACTATACCGTAAACAGTGGGAAAACGACCGGAAAAGCTAAGACACTTTTACAAGCTCTAAGGGGAGTGGATTTAGAGACGCTCACAAACCAAACACTCAAGTCTCACTCAATGCCAACCAGTGGCTCTCAAAAATAGAGAGGTGACAATTGCTAATAATAGAGAAATGCGGTGGTAATAGAGAGGTGACTCATCACTTCTCTCTCTCGCTCTTTAAGTGTTCTATTTCTTTACTCTCTTTTATTTGAAATTCAAATCATCTTTCTCTCACCATAAGGAACAACTCACTCTCTCTCACCATTTCAGACGCAACTCTCTCTCTCTCTCTCTCTCTCTCTCTCTCTCCAGGAGCGAATTCCTCATATCTACTCTCCCATCTAGCAACCTGTGTTTCATCTAACAATTGTTTTGAATGATGCGCGATTCATTGTGGAGAGTAGTTTTTTTTGTAATTTTTGTGATTATTGACTGTGATTTGGGAAGAAGTCTGTGTCTAAAGCACTCTCTCTATCTCTCTCTTTGATCTACAACAACCTAAATCTTGAAAGTGAGTGTGTTACATTTGGTGGATCATCGATGTTGTTTGGAGTTTCACTCTCAAAGAATCATTGCTACCGTTTTGTGAATCTTTTGAACTCTATATCTCTCTCTCTCTCTCTCTCTCTCAAGAAGAAATCCTCGACTTTGAAGTGTTTATCTCAAACGTCTTTGATCTATTGTATATTTCTGTGTATAACCAAATTTAGGCTTGCTATCATTTCCCTCATTCTCCAATGTACTGGGACGACATAATTTTCGAGTATGTGAAATTTGCATAATCTGAATTGTACCAAAAAAAAAGTCGATCTGAACTGTACCCGACAATAATTGTCGAACCCAACAATTTCGAGTATGTGAAACTTGCATAATCTGAACTGTACCTGACAATTTTGAGTATGTGAAACTTGCATAATCTGAATTGTACCCGATAATTTCGATCATGTGAAACTTGCATAATCTGAATTGTACCCGATAATTTCGAGTATGTAAAACTTGCATAATCTGAACTGTACCCGACAATAATTGTTAGATAAACTTGCATAATCTTACATATTGTTGTACTAGATATTGTCGATGGCGTAGTTAGTCGACAATATCTAGATGATTTATCTGTAACAATTTGAACTGTAATTATCGAGAGATGCATTACTCGAGATATTCTTGAACCAATAGTAGAAAGTAAGATTCAAGGTATTCCCATTCAAAGGTTCATTCAAATATAATCTAAAACCAAACCAAAATAATAAGAATTAAACAAGGGATCCCATTAAACCTTAAACCACTAGCCAGTACAAAACTCCTCCCAAATTACATCGTAATCTCAAAATCTAAGTGACAGTGTGACCAATAATCAGCTATTGTGGGGAGAACGGAGAAGAGAAATTTTGATTTGAGTACATAAAATGTTGGTTCTGGTTGTCATCGTTCCTGAGAGTGATCTTCTCTAATGGGGAGCTAGAGAGAGAGACTTTAATTTATGTTTTACGCCAATCTTCATGAGTAGAGAGGAAAAAAAAAAGAGCAGATCTGGAGTGAAAGAGAGAGAAAATGGTTATTTTCAAATTAGAATTGAAGAGAGGAGTGAGAGAGACAATTCTGGCCACATCACGTGAAGAGAAAGATAAAGTCTTCCACCTCATTTCCACCTAATTGTTTTAATTCTCTATTTGCCACATCCCTTATTATGTGAGCTACTCATCTAATAGAGATTAGTGGTTGGAATTGAGTGAGACTTGAGTGTTTGGATTTTGAGTGTCTCTAAATCCTTCCCCTTTTTAGAGATGCATTTGATGAAAGACATTGTCGAAGTGAACTTATAGTTGCAGTAAACTAAAACTTATATCTATAAAAAAACAACAATAAATACCAGAGAGTATGTAAGATATTGAGCAAGAAAATTGAAGAACTGCATATATCCCTTTTCTCCTTATCCAAATCCGCCAACAAATAAAAATATTCCTCTCACGTCGCTACAGTACAACCCCTAAATTACCTACCGGCAGAATCTATACAGTTACCCCATCTGCCTCCTATAGAAACCTTGGCTTTACAAAACTCTTTGAATGCATCCGAACGAGGAGGGTAGGATACCAATCTTCCAGGGAAATCTGGAAGTTGATAAACACCTACTTGTTTCTCCTTCCCAGACGTTCCACTCTCAGACTCAGCCGACCGACCAGAGGTTGATGCCTCACTTACAGGGGAACTCCTCATATCAACTACAGGATGAGATTTAATCATACACAACACTCATCACGTTCGACCTACACAAAAGTTCAGGTATCTATCATTATCTCTTAATATACGTCAACTTTTAAATATCTTTCATATATCATATCACAAAAGATTTTCATAGATTACAATAAATAATAATTTATCTTTTTTTTTTTTACAATACACGATCTTCAAAAATCAAATATAAACATCACATATCTCTACTAACCTTCTATGTCTGAGTATGAATCCGAGGCAGCGCCGAATCCTTCCCTCACCATGTTGTTGTACAACCACCTTCGGGACCCAGTTTCAGCGACTCTATCATGCTTTGACTGATGATCCTTTTCACTTAAATCTCCTCGATTTTCTGTGCTATTTTTGCCTATTTTATTCCTTCCTCTCTCCCTGCTCTTCAAGTTTTCAGAAGTTGAAAAATGTTTGATTGACGAAGATGAAGCAGTATTTATGTTTTCTTTCTCTAACTGCTAGCAATTATTGAGTCTCGCACAAACCGTCCTCGGTTTTGGAACCGATGCATCCCTTCCACTATCCATGTCAGACGTCTTGCACCTTTTTGGCACAAACACCTTCTCATCTTTGCCCTTTCCCTTATATTTTAATCTATTTTTATCTCGTTTCCCCAAATCTCCCTCTGACCTAACCACACTCATAATGACTCACTCTTACACGTAATCGAGTTTCAAAACTTTTTCACAAGGGACAAAATTAGAAACTTCCAGCCTTTTTCTGTACGTTCTTCTTCTTCTACTCTTATAGCAGCAATGACGTCATTTTCAAAGCTCCCATAACAAAAATTCAATTATTTTCAAATTCATCTTTTACACAACAGTCGCAAACATCAATCACAAAAATAAAGGATCTATTCAACAACAATTCTTTCAAATTATTCAAACTCCAACCGTTACATTATATCATCCCTATTTTACATCAACTCAGTTCGCCTCAGATATAATTACATATAAAACAACCTTAATGACCTGGGAAACTACCACCAACCAATAAGCCTACAGCAATCCTCGCATCCACAAATTCGATCTCCACCTCAACAATCAACTCCACCACCTCTTCTCGATTTGCAGGATCCCAAAACAATTCACGAAAAAAATCCTCGTAGAAAAAATTGGCATACTCAAGTTCCCTACCCCTTGAATTTTAACCTTCAAACTGACACTCCCTCCCTGGCAACTCAACATCGTAGCCCAACGATCCAAAAATTCTTTCCCGCACTTCAGCAATCTTTATTGCCAATCGTCCTTCAGCGGCACACCGGATTCTTTGGGATCAAGTCCGCACCATTTTTATCTCTTCCCCCATATTCAAAGCTTATCCTACACTTATTTATACATTTTTACTGCCAATTTCTCTCAAAACGTGATATTATCATTTTATCTCGTAACAGAAACCCCATAATCTTAAAAAATATATATCAACATATCTCTTCCCCTCGAGCTCAGTCATTCCATTCATTTTCAGGTCTAACTTATTCTTTCCAGATCTAATTTTAACAATCGACCTCTATGAGACCGAATCTTCATTCTAAAACTCCTACAATTTTTTTCTTTCTCTCCCTCATTCTCATCCACAGGTCGAATAATATTTGTCTCTTAAACATTTATTTTCACAGCTTTGTCAGCTTGAATATTGCAAGTATTTTTACTTTCTGCCCTCATACATTTTATTTTATACAATATCCCGAGCATACAGCTCGATTCCTAGAGTTATTCTATCTCTATATCAGGACAAAATTTGGATAACAAATTTTATTAATCTCGAAACAAATTACAAGTGCATTTACAGATAACAAGTCTTTCAAGTACTCACTTACAGCTACATTACATATAACAAGTTTGTCCATTACTCAACTTCAGGTACTTTACAGAAAACAAGTGTTTCAGTGCTTTTCAAACTAACAAATCTTTCAGGCACTTCAAAGCATCAAATCATTTAGTTTGTTCTGCTTCAGTGATCTTTCACCCTGATGCAGAGCAAAAATTTGAGACAACGAGTATCCTCACTCCCATGAGTTTGGTTGAAGTTTAGACGAACTTCAAATGGAAACTATGAAAGTAGGAGACTCAGTGCTTGAACCAACTCTTCAAACTAAAGGTCTTCTCAACGCCAAGTGGCGATGGAAGTACAGAAGCAAACTTCCATTCTTAGTCTCCCTCCTCCACTACCATTGTCGCCTCCTCTATAACCACCACCCTCACAGAGTTAGTAGAGATAAAGGGGGCCTGACCTTAGAATCCATTGCAATGCAAGACATCAGCGCAACTACACCGCTGTTTAGCCTATCCATGCATCTATCTCCCCAACCTTGTCTTCCGCAAGAGTGTAAAGACAAACCCAACGTTGCTCCCCTGTTAAGATAACGTAATGAAACCTCCATCTGCAGTAAAACTCTTCTTTAGCTTCAGTCGCTTCATTTTTTGACATTCCTCGATACGTCGGAAGGTCAGGAACAAGAGTGGGCATCTCAATGGAAAGATCCCTGAAATACTTCAACTTCAGCCTCTGCATTTCAGAAGAAATTCTCTCTTCAAGAACCATTTTACGAGTCTTCACCATCTTCAAACTTTAAAGAAGAATTTCTCACAGAGCAAGCATACTTTACCACAAACCTCGGTACAGGTACTATTTATATAGCCCATTTATCCAATTCTTTCTCAACCAAAGCAACTCGCGACTTCGGTTGCGAGGGGGCGATTGTAGAGGACTGTCCCACGATCTTACTTAAACTCGAGCTGCCCCCAGTTCGAACTACCTCCATGTCAGACTCACGCATCCACATGACTTCTCCAGTCAGCATTGCTACATACTCTACGAACTGATAAGAAATGTAGGTCGAGCTCAAACCAAAAAACCTGAACATGTCAAAGTTGCCTGTCACTCTCAAACTTAGCAGTTATTCAGTGAACAACCACTAACCACATTGTTGGGAGAATGTGCTTTAGCACGATGAAGAACTGCGAAAGAGGCATATATAAAGGAAAAGTTCCAGAAGAGACAAGGACCAGAAAATTATACGTAAAATCACTAAAAAAACTATATTTTCTAAAATTCTCATAACTCCATAATTATTATTCACAAGATCAAGCATTTCTAAGTCTAGAAATAACTTGTAATAAAATATTATCAGCCTCAAGCAATAAACGTCACTTTACAAAAATTCTCAACATGAGGTCATAGTTTTTAACCTATTCATAGGTTTTTTACGCTAAACACCTGTGTCATTTCTTGTTTATTAGATTTTTGTTACAGGTACATTGATGTAATGATTAATTCCAGGCCTCTTCGAGCTCACAGAATTAGGCCATTACATCATGTATGTTGATGAGGTCGAGGATGAAACATGAGTTTGAGATGAGGAATAAGCCACTACAAGTTTAATTCCTCAGTATTGACAATTCATTATAATATATATTTTATCCTTTATAGTTTTGATCATTACTTTAAGTCTTGACTCCACCTCAGTTATAATAGCTCTGAGGATACTATGTGCAAGCTTTTGGGAATCATTAAACACTAACATTTATGTACAGCCATAGGTGATACACCATTGTGGAGAAAGCAGTTTTGAGTATTTGGGAGAGAACTTCCTTGTGTCATAGGGATTTGATCCATTTGATCTCATCATAGAAGCTACCTAGATTCCTAACATAGTAACATCTTTTGATAATAGCTTGTCAGACATTACTAACCAGTACACAGTCCATGAACAAATGCCCATTACTCTCACCAAGAACACCGCAAATGCCACAGTTAGCAATAACTATGACCTTCATTTTAACTAGTTTTATCTCTGTTCAGTAAGGCTCCTCTGATGGCTCTCCAGAAGGTAAGCTTGCACCTTAGTGATGCATGTCTATTGTAAATGACATCAGTCCAATCCAACATAATTTTTTTGGGTCTGAACCACTCATAAGTATTAGATGTATTATAGTTCCCATATGTAGAAGTCGCCTACACTATCTCATCTGCACTATCAGAAGTTGGAACAATTGTATTAATTTTGCAGCAGATGTTGATACCAAGTGACACTCTGATATGGGGGGTATAACCCACTTCCCTTCTCTAATTAGATTTGAGATAGGGGAGTTGATACCGACCCATGAATCATATTTGAGGTGATCAGGGAACTCTTCTAATAAAACTCCACTAGATAACCATGGGTCTTTCCAAAGAAGGGTATCTCTCCCATCTCTAACCAAGTGAAAAGTAAGAGCTTTGGCATTATCTCTAGTGCTTCATATGCTCCTCCACACCCAAGAACAATTATGTGGTACTTTTAAGGACCAAATTTTTTTGCCTTCTTACAGTATTATATATGACTCTAAATTTAGCAGTTTTGCATTTTATGCTATAAATATGAATTTTCTTTTACAATTGTGTGTATTCTTCACTGTGGTGTGTGTTATGCAGTGTTGGAATTTATGTCTTAATTCTACATTCTGTCACAATGTTGCATAATTCCAAACATCAATTCATTTTCATTTATTGAAATTGGTTGTTACATTAATAAAATAACATCTTGAAGTACATTTCTTACACTGTAGCTTTACCTTTAAAGTCCATAACAAATTCACCTGTGATATTCATACTTACTTTCCTCTCAACTTTACTAAATCCCTCATTTGACTCAGACTGTGATATGGCATCTCTCAGCCATATGAACTTCTTGTATTCACTTCAAGTACTTCTCCCCATTACTTCTTGGTTGCATAGATGTCTTCAATTTTCTAATTCATGTACATCCCTTCATGTGACAAGGTGTTTCTCTTCATGAACATGATCACTACCAATGATCAGTCTTTCCACGTCCAAAGTAACTAGTTTGAGTACGATCCTTTGGTGATCCACTAGCACCTTCAACTTCATTCAATGCATAATCCAACCACTGGAATAAGTTACAAGAAGATAGATGACAATGCATGCAGGTATTTCCTATCATAATTTTTTTGGGGGGGGGGGGGGTATAAGATGTAAGCAACTTCCCTAAACCATTGCAGGTATACTTTTTATAACTTGTGTAGACCCAAGGACAATCATCTTCACTGTGTGTATCAAGAAAACACATTTCACAAAAAACCTGTAAGATGAATTTAGGGCTTTACAACACAATTTCAAGAATTTATCACAAAATTAAACACAATGACATCCTTATGAAAGGGTGAGGGTTTTCTTACCTTAGGGGATTTATCATCGCTTCTTTTACCTCCATCCATTGTCAGAAATAAGATAAAGAGAAACTTAGATTAAAAAAAGAGAAATGGGTAAAGACGGGAAAGGGGAAACTTAAATCAAGCTGCAAATACCTTCAGTGGAGCTTCAATAGAGATTCAAAGAGTTTAAAAATACTTCAATTAAGGCTTAGAGATGCTCAGGGTTTCTAATTGTGAAATTTGAGAATGTTCTGCAAATTAGGGTTCTTGAAGTTGGGTGGTGCTTAATAAAGAAGAAGAACTGGGTGTATAAAGGTCAAATTTTAAACAAATTTTAGCCATTCAAAATAACCCAAGTGTCATTTTTTGATAATTAGATGCTTGAGGGTATTTGAAGTTTAATTCTAGATCTTGACTTGGTCTTCCCAGAACACTAAGTTGACTCTGGTCTGATTTGGGCCAGAGTTTGGATTTGGAGATCAAAGTCATACTTTGCCAAATTCTAAATCACCCTATTTTTTCCCCATGTAAATATTACCTTCCACAATATTAAGTCGAAGAAAATTTTGGATACCCATTTTATATTACTCAAAGATAGAGTGGGTGTATAATGCATAATCCTCACATTGACCGCGAAGACAAAATGGCATGGATAGGCTTTATTTGCTACATACATTGCAAACCAGCTTTGCAATATGATTATTTTTTCATGTATGATACTCCGAGCTACGACGAGGTTGGTGGTAGACTTGTAGGATGGGCAAATCTATCTATACTTCTATATTTTTTACCATATCACTCCACAAAATTTACTTTTTCTCCTCAATTGTTTCTATCTAACGCCAGTATTGTTGTAATGGCGTTGAAGAATTGAGTTAATATTATAGCACTTTCATGGGGTGACAACTACAACTTCGGTACGAGATATGCACATTCAACGTTGCTTTAACGTCGAATGTGTATATGGTTAATGAATCTTTCCGAGTTATAATTAATTCGTTTATATGTGATTTGGTAACTATTGTAAGAGTATATATGACAAGGGTTGGAGGTATGGGGGCTTTGCATGTTTTGCTAATTAGTTTTAACACTGGGAAATAATGTAGTGTATATAAAATTATAATTGAGGTTAAACCCGATTAAATTTCTTTTGTTTAAAGCATGCGAACCACGTGGCATAAAACTAGTACTTCTATAAAATGCAAGGAATTTAAACAAAAATCGTGAGGCGCTTAAGAACAATATGGGACAACTTAGAGGCCGTTTGCTTTTTTGCTGATTCTGAACACTTATTCTGATTGTTTATTCTTAATCTGGAGCGTGATTGCTGAACCTGAATCGTAAAAAATATTGTTTGTTTATTTTGCTGAATATGAACTCTGAACTAGTAGAAAGTTGTATAATTGTCCAAATTAGCCATTCAAAATAGTGGGATTGTTAATTGTCTATTCCATTTCGATCACTCCGTATTATTTGCATTTTTGTATCCATTAAGAACCACATAATGCACTTGCGCCTACGTATACATGGTGAGGTTTTATATCCTACTCCAAGGTTCTCCTCATAGGATGATGCCTCAAAATATCCTCAATTACGAAAGCCCAAATTGCTATCATCCTTCATTGGGGCAAAACTGGAAGAGCATTCCAATCCTTCATTTGAGTAAAACTATAAAGAGCTTCAATTTAAATTTTAGGTTTTTGTTACTTTTTATTTCCGCAGCCATCTACTGCATTGAGCTCTTTTACACAATTTTTGTGACCCACAACAAATTAATATAAAAAAATTAAAACAAGTATAATGCTAAAAATATGTAATTCAAAATATTAACTTTTTAGAGAGAAATTAGAAATTTTGGGATTGCCCAAACCTAAAAATCAGCAATGTGTTCGGAAATAGATAAGATAAAAAAATATTTTTAACTATTGAATCGTCCCCCAAAGCAAAACTCTTTGATACGAATTTAACATATCCTCAGAAAAAATAAAATTATATTTTGGGGTTATATATTAAAATCTCTAAACAATGGTAAGGAGAAGGGCTGAGAATTGCAGCTTCATCAATGGCCAGGAGGTGTTTGGAAAACTTATATGATCTTTACTTAATGGGGTATTCTACAATTTCCAAATACTAGAAAGTTCATTGGGAAGGAAGGATGCTTGCAGATGAGAGAGAGAGAGAGAGTATGATTTTAGAGAGAGAGATCACAAATGAAAAAGAAGAAACAAAGATAAAATAGGGGTATATTTGGATTTTTCATATTTTACTTAAGTCACGTACTATTTACCTGTGACTTCAGAAAAATTTGCTTAAAAAAAACTAGGATTTCTAACTTTTTTTAAACTCCTTATATGGGGGTGCCATTACCAATAAGTTACTTTTTAAAACAAAAAACAAATACAACTTATTTGGAATTTTAACTTAATTTGGGGCAATTAAGTTAAATAAGTTGAATAAACTAAAAAACAAACAGCCTTAGAACTCTAAACTTAAATTTCATGCCTAAACTTGGCATTCTAAGTATTGAGGCCACTGCTGGAGGCATCAAACATTTGCACATTCTAATTCAAATATTGATGCTATTAGTGAAGATGAAATAAGCGTTAAACAATTTCTCTCTCCTGCAAGTTTCGGTCTCTCTTTCTCAATTTAGTACAATTCTCTCAATTTATTGTTGAGGTTGGAAGGTACGGTTTACTTTACTAGTATATCTACAAAGACTCCTTCTGATGACAAGGGCAAAGAAAAATAAGAAAATAAAATCGATTTCTCCTACAGCTCCTTCTAGCGATAATCAACCAAATGCCCTCGTGACTCCGCAGATTTCTTTTGGAACTTTCTCTGTTGCTGATCTACCCTCTTCTCAACCACATTTTTCTGGCCCTAGTTCTAGTCCTTCCTAGAAATCTCTCCTACCTTTGTCTCAATCAACTCAGTCTACTTCACAATCCACTCGTTTCTCTCAGCCAACACAATCCACTAGTTCTTCTTAGAGCATCTTCTAAAGTGCCTCACTACCTTGGATTTATAAGTGCCACCTAGGATTTTCGTGATCCAACAGTGCCTCATTACCTTGAATTTGAGTCTCAAAAAGCAAGGTAAAGTCTTGGACCAAGACTCAGTCTTACTTTTTAAGTTCGTGATTGGGCGCCCAAGTGTTGGGCGCCTATTATGCTTTTAAACAGGCGCCTATTATGCTTTTAAACAGGCACCTATTATGTTTTTAAACAGGCGCCTAAAGTTTGGGCGCCCATTGTTTTTTTTAACAAAAATTCAAATCGGGCGCCTAAGACATAGGCACTCAATTTTATTTTTATTTTAAAATTCAAAACGGGCGCCTAATTTATTTTATTTTTTTTAAATTCAAAACGGGCGCTCAATATTATATTTAAAAAAAAAAAATTCAAAACAGGTTGGGCGCCCAATTTGAACTTATGAAGAAAGAAAGTTTTTTTTGAACTTAAGAAAAAAAAAATTTGAACTTATGAAAAGAAAAAAGAAAAAAAAAATTACAAAAAAAAGGTTTTATTACAAAAAAAGTTTTTTTTATCTAACACTTGGGCGCCTGTTAAAAAATCCAAGTCATGTATTGTTGGAAGAAATAGAGCCTCACTACCTTGGATTTGGTTTTTTTTTTACCAAGGCAGTGAGGCACATTAGGAGATGCTCTTATGTATCGCAAACATCTAGAACTATTAGTGGAACTCTCGAAAGGACGATGCACAAAACCTATGACCATGGCACAGTTTGTTTTCGTATAGGCCAACACGATAGATCCAAGCCAACTACTGAGTTGTTTTATTCATGTCAAACTTTTGATAGTAAGATTGATTTGGAGAAGTACATGAAACAATTGAAGGAGATACGTTTTGATCATGTAGTTTTTCCGCTTTCCAAAATATTTGACAATGGCAAATTATCGGTTTTATTTGAACGTTGTCAGGCAACTTACACCGGTTTAGAGTACTTCAATAAACCTAAGTCGATGTTTCCCAAATTTGAAATAGACCACGAAAAACACTCGGAAATCCAGTTTACCGTTGCGACACTGGAATCCGACTTCAGGAAATTTCTATTGTAAGTGTATTTTCTTTATGACTATGTATTTTATTTTACCATTACCAAGGATATGCTTGACACTGAGTTGGGCAACAACTCTTCCTTGAAAGAGGTTTCTCCAAACCCAAGAACGGTCTCTTGCTATTTTAATGTCCCAAAAATTCTTATATCTAAGAGCATGGGTAGCAGGATAGGTATCGCTATATTAGCAATCCAAATTTGAAAGAATCCCTTTTTCAGACTAGCTATCGCTCAAATTACGCTAAGTTTAAGAAAATCAATGGCTATCTGTGGCGAGCCCGTTCATGTCAGATAAATTATTAAAAAAATTATTATTATTAAAAAATTGTTTGATTTTTTCTTTAATACTTCACTGCGCCAATTCAGTGTATATTTTGTTTTTGTTTTTTTTATATTAGTTTTATTATTAAAAAAATATTTAAAAATGTTGGGCACCAATTCAATTGGCGCACAAATTTATTTATATTATTTTTTGTTAAAATAAAATAATAATAATAATAATAAAATATATTAAAAACTGACATCCATCCCCACCCTGGAAAAGAAAAGAAAATTAGCTCTAGCTACATGTCATATTTACCCTGAATTTATGCCTAGGTGGCTCGCTAACTTAGCGAGGCTGCTGCCCATGCTCTAACAAGTTAGCATTAACCCAAGGATTTGCCATTAAAAGCAATTTTGAATATGTGTTCTATTGTTCCCTTACGAGTTCTTTTGTTTCGTTTTGCAGGGGATGTCTCGAAGCGTTGATAGTAATTTAGCATAAAAGAAAGAGCTTCCTCAATTTTAAGCCCAAATGCATCTTAGTTTTGGAAGAGGACAGAGATTGCATTAAACCCAAGCTTATTAATATTGGCTTGGGAACTGGTAAGCCACTTTGTAGAATTTAGGAAATGCAGTCTTTTGCTTTAAGTCACAAAAAACAATATAATGTTTTCTGATAAATGTAAATTTGATAAAAAACCAAAAAAAGTTTGAACAAAAGAAAGGGAAAAAATACCCCTTTCCAAGACGACACTATTTGGGCTAACACATTTATACCCCCTTCCCTCTACCTTCAAAAAGCTCTTACTTCATCATTAGCTGTTTGTCCAAGGTTGTTGGCCTGCCATACCAAATCCCTTAGGGGCAGAACAGCCTTGAGATCATTCTACCAACTTCTACAATCTTATTAACTTTATTTGTAACAGCTCGATTATGTTTAGTATAACTTTTGTAGCATTGTTTGCCTCTTGTACTATAACTTTTCTATTTTAACCACTATAAACATATTATTGCATATTTGTGTATGATTGATATATGTTTTTGCATATACTTTTGCTGAAGGGGAAAATTTTCGAGTATTTTTTTCAGCTTTTTTGACGATTTGTTCAATAAGCTGGAATACGCTCGTCCTCCGTTATGGAACAAATTTGTCAATTTTTGTATCACAAAATTATGGTAAAAGATCTTTATAATTATCTTACCAAATGTTAAATAAATTTGTTGTACTAGGTTATGAACTCATGCTCCTCGCGGCTACTATAATTCATAAAACTAACCTCTCTCCTTCTACATCTCCTTCTAGCGATAATGAACCAAATGCCTTCGTGACTCCGCAGATTTCTTTTGGAACTATCTCTGTTGCTGATCTACCCCCTTATCAGCCACCTTTTTCTGGCCCTAGTTTTAGTTCTTCCCAGAAATCTCTCATACCTTTGTCTCAGCCTACTCAATCAACTTAGTCTAAGAATATTGAAAGCTACTGCCTGCGTTTCTAAAACATACCTGGCGTTGAGGGGGGAGGGGGAATGAGGAAAAACTTAAAAAAAAAAAAACTCCCGAATTTCCAAAGCTAAGAATATTGAAAGCTATTGCCTGCGTTTCTAAAACATACTGGCGTTGATGGGGGGAAATCCTAAATAAAAATAAAAATCTTATAAATTTCTTCTCAAAAACTCATCCAGACATGAATTTTAATAAATTTTCTCACAATCACATACCCAAATTGACTTAATCATTTTATTTCAAGTTTAATTTTGATTATAAGTGGTGTTGTCATAACTTTTAAATTTTAGGTTGAGATATGTTTTAAAGAGAGAAATTAAAATGAAGAAAGAGGACAAAAAAAGACGACGACGGCGACGAAAATATCAAACAGAGTTCTAGTACTTTGCCGAAGTTTGAAGAACAAATTCGAGGAAGAAAAAAATCGTGGAGAAAGAGATAGAAATCGTAGAGAGGGGATGAAAAATCGTCGGAGAGATTAGAGAGAAACCCATGATAGAGAGAGAGATTTTTGTTATGGTTAGAGTTCCCTCTTTTGGATCAAGTAAAAAATACCCATTTTAATTCGTTGCACATGGCCTTGTAAAGGCTAGGGGCTAGGGCCGACCTGATATGTCAGGGTTTTTTATTATTTAAAAACAATTGACATGGCACGTTAAGAATTCTCATGTCATCTTTGCTTGACAGTCATTTCGATATATCGCTCTAGACACCAATTTAATGCGTGGAAGTCATTAAAAGGCACCGATCTTTACTATCGTTCTTTTTATATGGGTTAAAGGAGCAATGACTTGGCTCAGTAGTTCACTAACATTTTATAGGTAAGTAGAGAATAATTGACAACATACGGGGATGTAGCTCAAATGGTAGAGCGCTCGCTTTGCATGCGAGAGGTACAGGGTTCGATCCCCTGCATCTCCAACATGAATTTTTTTCCTCTTTCCTCATACAGAAGCTTTGCATGCTCCAAGAATGGTTGTTATTTTTGTTCCAACTCTGTCTTTGGCTTTGCCAAAGATACAGAGTAGTAACCTTTGCATGTTCATCTGATAAACAGTAAAAACCAAAATCAATCACAACTTTTAAACGTAAATCATACAATTACTTACTAACTAGAATCAAAGAAACTTTTACTGAAGAAACAAACAGACTGGAATTCAAGAAGCATTCAGCAAAGAAAAAAGAGTATGTTGTTCACAAGACACCAATGACTCATGCATAACCTACTTTTCTAACTACACCACAAATTTAACTTACATATCTTTTATGCAATACTCTTTGTCGTGATCAATAGAAACATAAAAACAATTACCATTTTTCGCTCTCTCGACCACTTTAAATTCTCTGCAGTTCGCTTCTGTAACACATCGAACACAACAATCTATTTTACACACACACAAACATAGACAAGTCAGAATGGGTCTCTGCATTTTCACCCTTTTCTCGCTTCTAACAATCACTTCAGCACAAACACTCCCAACTCGTGTCAACCAAACTGAGCTTCAAACAGCAATGGCTGAAATGAGAGCAAGCTCTTACTATGGCTTTGTTATCCTTTTGGATATGTTGAACGAGACTATTAGAACAGCGACCTTCAACCGTGAAATAACTTTCTTGATGCCTGGTGACTTGGAATTGTCTCAATCGCCAATCTCCCAAGGGAGTCTAAGAGGTTTTCTTCTCACCCATTCAATCCCAGAGCCTCTTCCCTTCAATGAAATAACTCACATTCCGAATGGCGCCCTCATCCCATCGGGCATTACTAACCGTATGATAAGGGTCACTACCCATGGGAGACAGCATATATTCCTCAACAATGCGCAGATTATATCACCAAATATTTGTTCAGGACCTATCATAAAGTGCCATGGCATTAGTGCCGTTCTTGACAATAGGAGGCACCCCGCAATTGGTTCTGTGGCCACTGCACCACTACCAGAGAACTCAGGAGAATTCGGGGGACAAGATTCAGCAGTTGCATCTTCTTCAGCATTGAGTCCTGGGGTTTAAGGAACATCAGAGAGTTGTTAATAAATTATTATTATCATCATTACTACTATTATTATTATTATTATTATTATTATTATTATTGTTTTAGAATATTGGGTGTTCCCTAAAGGGTTATTGCGAGATTCATGAACTTGAACTCGTGTTTAGGGATGTAAGACGATATTATTATTATTAATTCAACAAGTATTATTATTTAATTATTTGCAGTAAGTTATACTAGTATCATCTTCAACCTAGCATGAAACTCGAACTAATTCGGACGAATGAAAATAATGAACATTCTAAAGATTCCCCTCCTTAAGCGGCAAAATGATTACAGTCTATGATTTCATTTTAACTGTGCTTCTTATGACTTATAGGAATAGTATTCAAGTATTCGAGAAAAAAGTGAGATTAAGGAAAACAAAAGGATAACAACAAGAATGTCCATTGCGACGATGATGGAATGCACGTAACATGTATCAGAGCATCTTTGAATATCATGCTGGGTGTCATAGGTCAGATCTCGTATTTGTGCCTCAACTTTGGAAATGTGGTTATGGGGGAGCACTGGTATTGATACATGCCTAAGACCTAAGACTAAATTTGCATAATGTATTTATGTGACATTGTGATGGTGTCGGGAAGGAATCTTCACCAACTACAGTTGGACAAATTTGATTAAATTCACTTGATGGTTTGTGATAAGGCTGAACTACGATAGTACAATATGAAACTAGAGAGAAACCTGGAATTAAAGGAAAGAAAGATAAAAAAGTGGAACCACGTGTATGTGCGTCTGTTTTGCTTAGTTTAAGGCTTCAATCCAAATTAGCATTAGAGCGAGATCTGGTTCGAAATGATTTAGAAGATTTATCACAAAAAGGACAAATAACGATATCTAAAGAGTAAGCAAAAAATGTTACAGTACAAGTAGATTCCTAATGGCACCACAATATCTTCAAACCTAACCCTCATCTCAATGCTCAAGGAACCAGTGTCATATACAGGACTTCACACTCTTGATAAAAACACTGACGAATGAGCTCTCTCTCGAAACATCCGAGATTATGTTCCCTCAACATAGTCCACCCAGTGGCATATGTATTAAACAAATAAATCTTCTCAGCTCTGCTCTTGAACACTGATAAACCACTGAGTACAAAAAAAATATCCACCAAGCCAGAATTTGGCGAATAAAGTCACAAGAAAACACCCCAAGAAATGTCGAAAACACCCCAAGAAATGTCAAACATGAGCAAGATGCGCTCCCGCACCCTCCAGGTCAGCAATAATCCCCAACATCCATACTCCTATGATCTCCAGCAAGTACGTTACAACTAGATTCCTCAGTCAAAGTATAATTACCAACAAGCCAAAAGTAAACCACAACTTTCAAAAATCAAGTCCCTTACATTGCACGGGTACAGTCCATGTAAGAAAAACAATTCTCCATGAAAAAGTCATTCCGGAGCCAAAATCTACAATACATCATGTCTTAAGCTTAAAAACATCAAGACAGCTCATGAATAGCACCATCTTAGTTGATATTGCCCAAATATGGAATATGGTACATGACAACAAACCATATTTCAAGAAATTGCAATTTATCTACAATGTTATAAACGTTTCTGAAAATTTTGTAACCCTAATTTAGCAATGTGCTTCAAGATAATCCTCCCAATAAAGTATTAGCCCCAACCTGTTAAGTCCCCATCCATCCATATTATCTGATTGCCCTATATTCCTCCCAGCTTTACACCAACTAGGTCAAAAATTCGATGGCTCGGATTGCATGTGCATGTTAGTAAGATGTGTATACTTGCAATCCTAAATCCTTCCATGTAAGTATCAGTTTTCATGTATAACCTACCAACTAACCTCCTAAAGTAAACTTTGTGTGGGTAGAACTCCAGTTCTCCATGCATCAACATATAGACCAGAAGTTAACCTTCTTTCCTCTCTATATCTCAAAGCATCCCATCTCCAGACACCACATTATGGCAAACTTTTCTCTAAGGGGTCTCTGTTTGTTCATCTTGTTTACTCTCGTGGCCCTCTCCAAATGCCAAGAAGAAGCGGTCCCTCCTCCTGTCCACACCGATCTACAGGAGTCGCTAGCAGAAATGAGATCGAATTCTTACTTTGGATTCGTTATCCTTCTCCAGATGCTTTATAACAACCCAAACTCACTCCAAGGCCAAGAAATAACTTTCTTAATGCCCAACGATACAGAGCTATCGAGAATCATAATAACTCCGAATCACCTAGAGGAGTTCTTGCTCAGCCATTCCATCCCAACCGCTCTACCAATTAACAATCTCTTACACCTTCCAACCGGAACTGTCCTACCTTCCAGTGTCAAAAACAGAACGATTGCCATTACAAATAGAGGGAGAGCGAATTTCTTAGTCAATAATGCAAGACTGGTCTCTCCAAACGTGTGCTCAAGCGTTCTAATCAGGTGCCATGGAATCACTAACGTTATGTCATTTGGCAACCCTGCTGCTTTTTCTGCTTCTGAGGCAAATCCTCCCACAACATCGATAGGGATTTCTGAGATAAAGACACGCCAGTTGGGATCTTCACCTTCTTTCATTGGCCCACTGGGGGCTCCTCCGCGTATGAAATAAATCAACAGTTATGTGTGCTTCATTGGTCGTAATTATTAGTAGTGTCTCTATTAGTTTTGGTAGAACTTAATATGGAGAACAAGTAGGGAAATAATGTCTCTATTGTCTTGTCTTTTCAATTTGTAGTTTTAATGGCATCACAAAATGACTAATTGGGGAGCTTTTTCGCTTCAACTGGAACACATTAGTGTGTAAGATGCAGTTTTCGAATAAATTGAATGAATATGCATTATATAGACAATAAATGGATATTGTGTGTATCCTGTGTAATATATCCAAAAGCTTAAAAATGTGCATGAAGACAGTATTCAAAATTATAACCTACGGATAAACAGTTGGCTTATAATTACTGTAAATGGTCTACATATCATGGATCTACTAAAACCACCTTTGTTCACGATAATTCGACTAATTGCCTGGATATCTAGGCACTAAACTTGATACGTATAATATATTGGCTGTACTACATTTCATTTTGTTTCATGTGATTAATGAAATACTGGATTATGATTGGAATAAACTAAATGCAACCATCTCCTCCTTTTCACAATTTCCTCCTAATCTTCTTTACCTATATTATCTTGTCCTGATTTTCTCCTTTTCATGATTGTTTCTCTCACTGTGCATTCTTTTACTCAAAATCTTAACTCCAAAATTTATTTCTCCCTCGCCATGTATAAATTTTCCAATACCTTAACCCCCTTTATTTTCTCTAGATTTCTCCAAATTCTCGGCAACTCAAATTTGGTCTCTCTGTGTCCATAAATTTCTCAATTTTTCTTTTCTTTTTTGTTTTGAAGGAAAAGCTGAGGTTAAAGAGATCTCCACCAGTATGTCCATTACATATGAGTATTATTTACATCCTAATATGTATTGTCTTCCCCTTTGTATCCTCTTCAACAATCCTGAAGAGGTCGTATTTCAGTTCGTCTCCTTTTCTCTTCCTTGCTTTACATTGTCTTGCTCTAGATTTTTCATCTCTCCATATTATCACTACATTCTTTCAATCCAAACTTTCACTTTTAGTTTTACTCTCTCGGTATCGTTTCCCTAGATTTATATACTATAAAATTTTGGGTCTAATTTTAAATTTTCTCCTATCGAATTTTTCCCACATTTCTCCTTTTCATCATCTTTCACTCACTAAATCATCTACTACCTCGCAATTTTAATTCCGTATTTCTTGATATTATTCTCCTCTCAACAGATTCATAATTATCTCTCAGCAATTTTCTTTCCTTGAAATTTTTTCGTCTAAATATTTTTAATTGATGGTTTTATTTAAGATTGTTTATATCTTGAATCTTTTCCTTCTCTAAGCTCCGGGAGTTTGAGAAAGAGCAGAAGGGAAACCATTTCCAATGCCTCACTTGCTAGCATTCACTAATAAATTCATAACAAGAAGTTGCACCAACACAATACTTATCTTAGAAGCTGTAAAATTGAGTTCATTAAAAATACAAGACATGATAGAGAATAACTCACATTTTGTATCTTCCCATTTCATCTTCTCTACTCAAATTAGGTCCCCAACTTCTTATTGTAATTTCACCAGCATTCCCTCTATTGCCCTAAGACATTTTGACAGAAAACAAACCTTTAATCAGAAAGACGTACTGTTCTTAAAACAGAGATTTAGCATGTCATCCTTCAATAACCAACAACAACCTAGTGCCATTTTTAGAGATGTAATTTCAAATGGCATGTTTCAGAGTGTAATCTTACTTGTCAACGACTTTCGACATGTCTGTAAATCACCACACATGATAAGCATTTTCTGAACTTTTCATAATGAAGATTAAGAAAACAATATATACATACTTACTTCTGTGTAGATCCCCAAATGTAAATAAGACCAGATAATGTATGTTGCAAACATTACAAAATTCAAGCAACATTATGTTAGAAACCAGTTCACATTTCACACAAGATTTGCAAAATGTCAACAAAAATACTGACCAAATTGTTCTATTACATCCATTTGATTCCACACAAAAATTTGTGATATCCTCTACTCATCAGGTAAAAGAACAAGAATACCATTTGATAAACCCGACCTACATTTCTCTTAAATATATAGACATTTTAGGTGGTGGCTCAGGGAAAACTATCATAGGTTCTCATTTTTGACCAGTCGATTCAACTGATTCAACAACCTCGGCCTCAATCGTCTCCGTATTCACATTGTTTCCAGTCTGGCTGAATGTTTCCTGATGAACATTGATAGCAGGAGTCCATTTGCCAGATAGTGCCATACTCATCATCCCATATATCTTTCCACTGAGTTCCGCCGGATTCTCGGGCTGTACAAAATAGATAAAAATTAGTTGACAAATTACATTAGCAAGAACCATTATGACAAAGCAACCAACCAATGGAATGAAAATAAGTTACCAAAATGGGAGGATGAAAATAGGTTAACCAACAGTTTCAGAACTACCAAAATAGTTTTCAGGGATACATTGAGTGTAAGAGCTCAATGATGATAGCATGCTTGGAGAAAAACTAATGAATAGATATTCGAGTTAATACCATAAATAATAACAAATTAACTGTAGGCAGTTTGTCTAAAGTCTTTCTAAGAAAGCGGCTCTTCTTAAAGATTGAAGCAGTTTGCCAGTTAATTGAGCATAAGTCGGAATACCCTTATTTCAGAGTGAAAGTAAATGAAATCTTCATCAGAAGGTCATAATACTTACAGTGAAGCCACTAGAAACTAAAGCTGCATCATACAAAAGATCTATAGCTTTCAGTGCCTCTTGATCATTGGGGCTATTGTTGTATGCAGCCTGTAAATGTTAAACACAAAATTAGTAAATATATTGCATAGGGAAAAATAGCAATATACTAAACAGTTTTTGCAAGACGCAAATGGAAATAACCAGGACTTACACTCAAGTTTTTGATAATTGGGTGATTGGGATTGATCTCAAATACCCTTCTGCCTCTCATGTAGTCCAAGCTAGCTGTGTCTCCCATTTGCTGTGCCTTCATCAGCCTGCAAGAACATCAGAACTTAATTAGCAGCTGGAATATCCGTTCCCCAAAATTTTGTATAACATAAACAAGTACAACAAATTAATACACAACAAGATAAAAAAAATTATCTTTGGTCTTTCTTAAGATTTTTTGTGACAGAGAAACTACTAAACAATACAATAATTTATGTTCCAAAGATTTGGAACCAGAATAGGTTAGCGGTGACCATTGAACAGGTCTCTTCAATTAGAGTTGGATTAACAGCACGGAAAAAAGTTTTCCTAATGGAAGTCTCCCTTCCTAAATGAGAACTGCATATTTCAAAATAATAATAAAAACTCACCTCTCCATGTTAGCCGACCAACCAAACTTCCCAGCAGCAAGAACACAAGGTGATGAGCTCAAGCGGTTGGAAATTTGCACACTGGCAACTTTGTCACCCAACCGCTTCTTGATCCAGTCACAAGTTTTACCAAACTCTTGCTGGAACTCCTTCTCCTTCTCCTCATTTTTATCACCTGACAACAATTTCAATAAAATGAGTTTCAATTAATACGAAACAAAGAAAATAAATATACACCCAATAGGATTGATAACGATGGCGGACGGTGTTAAGAGTTTAAATGTACAAACCCAAGTCTAAGTCTTCCTTGCTGATGTCAACAAAGTTCTTTTCCTTATATGACTTCAAATTTTGAATAGCAACCTCATCAATAGGATCAACCAAGAACAGCACCTAAAAACAATACCTTAAGGTTAGAAAAACATGCAAGGAAAAAAATCCCAAACAAACTGAAAAAACAGTTGAAATCGTTGTAATCATTTATATAAAGATCAAGTCTCATACTTCAAAATCTTTTTCAACTAGCCTCTCAACAAAGGGTGCGTTCTTTGCACTCGTCACATTGTCTGATGCGATGTAGTAAATATCTTTCTGCTCTGGTTTCATGTTCTCGACATACTCGTCTAAGCTGATCATGTCCTCCTCGGCCTGAGAAGAGAAGAACCGAAGCAGCGGAGCAATACGTTTGTGGTTTTCGCGATCTTCAAGACATCCCAATTTGATGTTCTTCCCAAAGTTATCCCAGAATTTGTCATAGTCCTAAAGAAAAAGAGTACATACAAAATTAAAAAAGCTGAAATTGGAGACTAAAATGACATACAACAAGTCTTTAGAGAAGAAACATGGCTTGTATAGTACCTCTTTGTTCTCACTCAAAGATATGCCTAGTATCATATCAAAGGCCTTCCTGACCAATCTCTTCCTCATAATGCGTACCTAGCAAGTAAAAATTGGGTTAGAAACAAACATTAATTTACTGAAAAGGGTTGAAGACAAAACTATGGAAGCTAAAATGAAGAAACTTACAATACGACTTTCCTGAAGAATCTCACGTGAAACATTGAGTGGCAGATCATTCGAGTCTACAACACCTTTCACGAAGCTTAAATATTTTGGGAACTACATCATAAACAGTTATAGTTACTAAGTAAGATATAAGATACAAAATAAAAAGAGAACAAAAGAAACATTGCAGACCGTTTCAACATTCTAACGAGCTCACTCGGAAAAAAAATCTTACCAGTTCACCGTCGAAGTCATCTGAAATGAACACCCGTTTAACATAGAGCCTTATGTTTTTTGTTTTCGCAAACATTTGCTCATTGGTAGGAGCAACCGCGGGCACATAGAGTACGGACCTGAACTCCACCTCACCCTGCAAAGAAATCCATCATAAAACTGAAACTGAATTGCTAGTTTCTTTTTATCGAGATTGTTTTGACTCTGCAATAGTAAAAACTGTTAGTACCTCTGTTGTGAAGTGTGTTGAAGCCAAAGGCTCCAAGTATTCATTAAATGTATTCTTGTAGAACGCATTGTATTCCTCTGTAGTGACTTCTTTAGGGTTGCGGAGCTACACGTAACAAGTAAACAAAATTTGAGTTCCTCTCGGATGGGAAAAAGAAAATATTATAGTTAAAAAGTGCAGGTTTAATAAAATTGATGTAGTAACCATACCCATAAAGGCTTTGTCTCGTTAGTTAGCTCCCATTCCCAATACTTCTCAACTATAGTCTTGATTTTCTTCTTCTTTTTCTGCTTCAACAACAGGACCGTAAAATAAATCACTTGCAAATTACTGAAACGCCAACGACATATATCTTGGATATATTTTAAACTAGACCAGAGAATAAAGAGGTAAGTTCCCAAACTTGTAAGGATATCAAAATATTAGGTGACCGATACATCAGTTAATTAGTTAATTGATCCTGAGTGGAGCACACCACAGAAAACATAAAGGCTACCTCAGCTGTGTCATCTTCTCCATCCTTCTTAGCATCAGCTGGATCATCTTCAACCTCTACCTGTCAATATCAGACATACAGTGAGATATGAGAGATGGTGTGTAATTCAGTCATAAAATTACTGGAAGTGCATCAGAAAATTAAGATATTGCTATTTCTTTACCTCCTTTGTAAGTCCCTTTTCTTCCCATGTATATATCGGGAATGAAACAAACTGAGAATAGTTCTTTAAAAGCTTTTGAATCTTTTCTGGGTGCGCAAAACCTTTGTCATCGTGCTAAAAACGAACAATATGATTAAAATATAAAATGGCTATTAACATTAAAACGGTATTGCACAGCAAAAGAATACACATACATTTCTGAGATAATAACTTACCTTAAGATATAATGTGAGACGGGTTCCCCTAGGAATGAGCTTCTCTGAATCAGTCTCTTCTCTAATTGTATAGGAGCCAGCATTGGCCTCTCCTTCCCAAACATATTGCTTATCTGATTTTGGGCTCTTTGTTGAAACAACAACCTACACAGATAACAGGACTCGGCTCCCATTAGTAATCACAAAAATCTGAATAGCACATTATAATTTAAAACGAAAAACAGTTAGTTTTACGTCTCATAGCAGTGAAAATGAGTGTGTTTATGGGTGATTTTTGTAGAGTTTCGTAGGGATAACCACAATAAAGATATGTTTGTGTTTCATTAGAACTATGGATGAGAACAAAAATTTACACACCCTTGTTTCGACTTCTCTAGAGATGTGAAGCTATTTTTGGTATAAGCACATGCAATCATACAGCATCATTATTGCAGATAAGAGCACTACAAGGTATTAAAGTTCAAGAAAGGTCAAAGACATACCCGGTCAGAAACTAAAAAGGCTGAGTAAAACCCAACACCAAATTGACCAATCAAATTATTGTCAGAACCGGAATCCTTGCTCTCCTGCCGATTAGATTGATTTATGAGCATGTCGTATGACTAGAAGACTATTATCAAAAGCAATAAACCACTTTCGTAATATACCTTCATCGATTTTAAGAACTTAGCAGTTCCACTTTGTGCAATAGTTCCAAGGCAATCAACAAGTTCTTGGCGTGTCATACCTATTCCCGAATCACTGTACAAGGCAAAAGCCACTCATAAAAAGGGAAAACTTCAACAAAAACGAAAATTTGATTATTATTATTAACAAAAACAACCCAAAATGCAAGATAAATTGTAGATTTGAGCCAAACAAATGACACAGAGAAACACCATTAGCTTTGGCGTTTGATGTAGCGCCCCGCATTTTTCTTGGTATAACTCCTTGTGGTCGTAGTTATGGTTTATAAGTTGCACCTGTAGCATGTTATCATAGCTTTTATTTTTTTCCCCAAATCCTTAACAAACCCATTCGAACCCACACCGAATTTCCCCAATTCTTCTCCAACTCCTCCTTATTCTCCACATGAGTTCTAGGGCACAACTCTCCCTTTAACTAATTTCGGTTCTAGAGAGAGAGGGGGGAAGAAAGAGAGATGTATTTGCTAAAGCTCTCTACGACTTACAGCTCCGCATTGCTCCGCACCGCTCGGCTTTCGTTCTTCAACGTTATTTTAACCTCAGGCAAGTGCATCTATCTAATTTCATTTGCTTTGATTGATATGAGTAAATCATAGTATTTCAGTTGTTCCAATCTTCTTTATACAAAGCATCTCCTAGGTATAAATCGGTACTGATTTTATCGTTCTCTAAATTTTGCTCTTATCATCGCATCAAATCTATATTGTACATTTCAGTATTGTGTAGGCAATCATGTATCCTCTCGTGGGACTAAACAACATGACCATTTAATCAGCCCCAATACAATTAAGTCATAACTGCCATAAACCATTTACAGGATATTCAACAAAGAACCCCAACAAAGCTTAGCCAGAGTTACCACAAAACACCAACAGACCCATCATACCTATAATAAGACCTCTATAAATCCTCTGTACCTTTAATACCCAAGCAATTCTCTAACCCAAATAAAAATCAGACTATTAGTACACTAACCTATTAAGAACCAAAGCCTAACACACACAGATCAACAGTTGTAGGCATATGCCTACAGAAACCTTATGCAATAACCCATGAGAGGATACATGACTACTGCCTACACAATACTGAAATGTATAATATATATTTGATGCGATGATAAGAGCAAAATTTAGAGAACGATAAAATCAGTACCGATTTATACCTAGGAGATGCTTTGTATAAAGAAGATTATAACAGCTGAAACACTATGATTTACTCATATCAATCAAAGCAAATGAGATTAGATAGATGCACTTGCCTAAGGTTAAAATAACGTTGAAGAATGAAAGCCGAGCGGTGTGGAGCAATGCGGAGCAATGCGGAGCTGTAAGTCGTAGAGAGCTTTAGCAAATACATCTCTCTTTCTTCCCCCCTCTCTCTCTAGAACCGAAATTAGTTAAAGGGAGAGTTGTGCCCTAGAATTAATGTGGAGAATAATGAGGAGTTGGAGAAGAATTGGGGAAATTCGGTGTGGGTTTGAATGGGTTTGTTAAGGATTTGGGGGAAAAATAAAAGCTATGATAACATGCTACAGGTGCAACTTATAAACCATAACTACGACCACAAGGAGTTATACCAAGAAAAATGCGGGGCGCTACATTCTACCCTCCTAAAAAGAAATTTTGTCCTCGAAATTCGATGCAACTCAATCACCATGATGATATGTTCCTTAACACAAACGCATAAGGTGAACTAATCACTAAGCCTACACTTGTATGTTACCCCTAAAAAGACCAATCAAGAACAAGAAACAACCAACCTCTACCGTCAACAAGAATCTAGTACTCCAAACTTGTACTCGTTCTAACGAGTAAATCGACCGATGAATACTCTAATCAAACTCCATACGAATTAGAAAGCAAAGCACCACTTGCAACCACCAAAGAATATAAGCTAAATAAACTATGACTACCTAAAAGATAACGTCAACTCGAAGCAGCTAACTACCACATGGATACTAAAAGCCTAACCAACCAATCAACACCAATATCTGGAGATTCTACAAAAAGATGAAACCGTGCACAACTGAGGAGACTACTAATGAAAATGACTTAAAGTCATTCACATGCCACCAACACCTCCTAAGAAACCTAAGAAAGGAAAGACAACGAACTAGTGCGAGATCAACTCCAAATCCTAAACGTAAGAGATGTGCAGTAAACTGAAGGACTGAACCTAGCGCTCTGATACCAACTTGTCACGCACCTCAGAATTCCCGTTCTTAATAGTTTATTAAGAAACCAATTTTGGGGGTGCTAATCTCTTAGCGGGTGAGAATATAAACAATAACCCCTGTGACATCTAAATAAGTTAAGTAGAAAACCTTTGTTTTTCATTTTGTTATATTTTTGGGCTGCTTTTGACAATTTTCAACTGATTGATTTTGTTTTCAAATGCATATCAACTTTTATTAAATGATATCAATTATAAAATTGAACATGATATAAAAAAGCTTACGTGATAGTAATGATCCCATTGTCTTTATCACTCTGCACACGAATATCAAGTTCACCCGCTCCCCCAAGAAGCTCAGGCTGGGTAACACTTAAAAACCTCAGCTTGTCCAACGCATCACTAGCATTGCTAATCAGCTCCCGAAGAAACACCTCTTTGTTACTATACAAACTATGAACAATAAGGTCCATAAGACGACTAACCTGCAATCCCAACACAACACAATACAACAAACAAACATCAGCTCATTCCCTAACAACTTCTACTAAACCAACAAAACACAATTACCTCCGCTTGGTACTCATATTTCTCCGCTGGCGCATCCGACGCATCCGCCGCAGCAGTCGACTCAAACCGACTTCCCAAGAAAAACCCATTTCTCGGATTAAACGAATACCCATTAACACCCTGCCTCCTTTGCCCTAACACTGAATAATCTCTACTTAAAAACTGCGAAATGTTCGCATCATCGTCTCTAGTCTGTACCAAAACTAACCCTAATTAGCATTCTCTCAAAAATAAAAACTTTTTTTTGCAATAATTCAATTTCAATAACATATCAGATGATTAGAATCACACAAAATATAGAATTAAATTAGGGTTTCGAATGTTTACCAAGTCGTGAAGAGGGGTTGAAGATGTGATTGAAGCGGTTACGTTACGGTATCGTGCGCTACGAGTGCGCAAGATAGCAGAGAGTGACGACCTTGAGAGCTTATGCATTTTGATCGATTGAGTGAGAGAGAGAGAGAGAGAGAGAGAGAATCGATTACGGTTTGGTTTTCTAGGGTTTTAGTCTTTCTGAGGGTTTTAGAATAAATGGGAGATTAAGAAGCTTCTGGAGAAGGGAAATAAAGAGATATGTGAGGGTGGATTCGTCTTTTATGCTTATTTGCATTTTGGTCATTCAGGATTGAGTCTAGACGAGGCGAGGCGAGGTGCGGAGAGACTGAGAAGTGGGGTTTGAGAAATTCATTGAAGCTTGAGAGATCGATTGTAACATGTTTGATTATAGTGGATTGTTCGCAGGAGTGGTTTTTCATTCAAAATGATTTTCTACTTCCCTCCTCTGGGCAAATCTTGTCTTTGTTGTTGGTTTTTTGTTTGGTTAATTTTTTGTTTGGGATTTTCGTGTTTCGTTCTTGTAGTAGAATTGGGATTAGCTACCTTGATTCTCAACACTTCACCACAAGAGGATATAGTCAAATGGATTCATGAATCCAATGGGAAATTTATTGTTAAATCTACATATAGAACTGCACATGCTTCACAACATAGTCGTACCCCTTGTTCAATTCCTCCTAAATTGCAGAAGCTTATTTGAAAGTTGAAGTTGCCCCATAGGTTGCAAATGTTTGTTTGGAAGGTTTTTAACCTATCAAACATAGATTAGCTCGTAACCATATTATTCATGACTCTCATTGTACTTGGTGCACTCAAAAGGAAGAAACAGTTGCTCATGATTTATTTGTATACCCCTTAGGCCTCACATATTCAACTGCAACTAATTTAAATTTTTATCGAGGGATTAGAGATCTTTATCAAATTCCAGCAATTCATAAGGAAGCTTTATTTTATTTGTCTTTATTTTTTGCCATAGCAGCAGGCATTTGGCAAAGCATTAATAATTGACACTGGCATTTTGTCTACTGCTATGTATGTGGCTAATTCACTCAATACACATTTAGACATTCTGTTTTTGAACCTCAAAAATCATTATTTGGATGTTGCAGCTCAAATAAAAAATAGTCAACAATTTCTTTTAATGACAAATGCTTCTTGGTATAAAACCTTTGGCAATGGCAGTATAGGGTTTGTACTAATTGATGAAAACAATATGGATTATCCATGTAAATCATCGGAGAGTCGTCTCTTAAGGGCAGAAGAGGCTGAGGGACACAACCTCTCCTGGGGACTCACCTCAGTGAAGTATTTGGTGGAGAAACAACACGATATTTATGTTGAAAAATACAAATGATGTTTTGGTTTGAATGGTAGAACTAAATGTTTAGTCCCACATTGGATATGAGGGATGCTCAACTCTACTATATAAGTAAGTCTAACACTTAACTTGTTGTGATGTGTGTGAGAGTTGGTGGGTCGCACGCACATGTGCGACTCATGTGTGCAAACTAGTTTGGGTGCATGGGCTACCCATGGGCTTGTTCGACCTAGGAACCCGCTTATTATTATAAGTCTATGATTGGGCCAATAGACACACCTTAAGGTGTGACTCTTGGTGAAGATGTACTGACTTGAGGTGTAACCCAATTTCGTGTTCATTTTTCATTATTAGTTTTTCAAAGTTTTTTTGAGCCATTTCCAAGAGAGAAAATAGACAATCAAAGTTCGTTTGGCAGAGATATAGAAGTGTTTTCTTCTCTCTGCGACTGATCGTTGTATCATGGGAGACATGGGACTACATTCCTGCAAAGCATTGTGGCAGGGGCGAATCTGTCTTAAGGAGATAGTGTGTATACACTAGACTCGATCATCTCCTTAAGAGGTGTTGTTTGTTAATGCAGATTGATTAACAAAATGTACCAACGCATCATTAAAGTGTACATTTACCATTCACAAAATAAACTCCACCAGTAAATAAATTACACTTGAAAGCTATTGAGGTTGCTAGCTCGATGTCCACGCTATGAATTAAGCAAGTGCTCAAAAGCCTGACCAAAATTTATCCATGAACCGTGTTAGCCATCTTTGCAGTCGTAGAGTGACTATCAAGTTCGATGTAACATTGCCATCGATAAATTATCATGTGTGGTTTTAAAAACAAATGATGGCCATCCGTTTTTCATAAAAAGTTGTGAATCAGGCTAAAAATATTTTTCTTACAATTCGAGTTAACGTCGGGTGGGAAATTGTTGGATTTTCCATCTATACCGGCATTACTCAATGTTTTATCTTCTGGTTCACGAACACACGTGTTAATAGGTCGTATAGGTGTTATTGGTCGTGCCCAATTATTATACCAAGTTAAGGTTGGTGGGACTTAATATTACTCTTTATTAGGGCTTGAGGGTATAATGAGAAGACCACTCAAACCCTATCAGATTAAATAGAAGGGAAGTCCCTCTTGGAGGATACAAAAAAAAAAAAACTATCTCATTAAGGTTTGTAACCAATCTAAGGGAAGACTCCACTCAAGAAGAAAAAGATTTTACAAAAGCAGGAGAATAAATTAGTATAATATGTTTTCCATATTCTATTATTAATCATAGTAATTGTATGCAATTCCTACATCTATTTGTCGGTGTATAAACTAATGTTTTAACATCATTACCTCTAATGTCGTTTGATGCAGGGGACACTCTATCATGTGGAAAAGGGCGGCACACTAATATTAGCTGAATTCAGCAAAAATTTCCATTCCCAACATCATCCGAGCCGTAAATATGACGTTAGTTTCTCATTCAACCGAGTTCGCTTAAAGCGATGTCACCAATCAGTTTCAACCACTCGTTCCCCAATGGAGATAACATCAAATACAACAAAAATAAGAAGAATGACTTTTACCTAGTCTGCTCATCCTCTCAAAAATTGGATGCTGAAGTTTGTCTAGAACCAAAGGTAGTTCTATGATATCCCAAAATCCATTTTTATGAATATTGTCTCTCATGTAAGCGTCCCTCCTATATATGAAATTCAAAATAGAGATCTCTTGGAGCACTTTTGTGGCTAACTCTACTCAATCTATTGGAGATGGTAGTATTATCCCTTCTCCTTCCTCACTCACATATCATCTCCAACAGTGCTTCAAATATTCTTCCCTCCACATTTCAATTCGATCTCACCCTCGTCAGATTTCAACTCTTTCTCTAATTAGGGTTTCAAATTCACACTTAATTCGATTCGGAGACAAGATCATCATCACCCCATTTGCTTGCAAAGTGAGTATTAGTTCTCACTGATTCTCAATTGGGGTTTCTCTCAATTCAAGTTTTCAACTAAGAGTAGTTTAATTTAGATATTTGGGTTTCTTTTGTAGATGTTATCTTTAGGTTTACATGCTGATAGTTGTATTAAAATGGTATGTTTGTGAAGTAATTTGGCTTGTTTGTATTGTTGTTTAGCATTTATATCTTGATTATGCTGCTAAATTAGCTTAATTAGTTCCAATTACACTTATTGAAGTAACCCCAACTTGTAATTTAGCTCAAAATGGTATTTTGGTTCATGTTTCTTACATTCTTTGAGTCATTTTACATCATTGAAACTAATAGCAGTAAAAATGTTACATAAATTATAATCCATTCATCGCCCATGATCCAAATCTGATAAGTAGATTGCAATATTGGCGTTGATTCAGAGGTCCACATAACTTAACTTCTTCGAATGCTCAGCAGAGGGCTTTAGCTTCCGCCTCTTCAGCAGAGCTTGCCTGGTTGTATCCAACACCTGCGCAGAAAACTTGTTATCAGGATCAAGCTTAGTGGCACAGTTCCAGCCAGCATCCTTGAATAAGGCATATTTAGTATAATCATTCTTAATAGTAAAGAGAGAAACCTTTTGTGAAGTCTCAGACTGAACTAAAGGTGAAAGAAGCATAGCAAGTCGAAGATGTACTATGTACAACAGAGAGAGGAGTACGAGAATGTTGCCGAAGCGATACAGTATTTCTTTCCTCCCAAATAGCATAAGCAATGGCAAAAGCTATAGAAACTGTAGAGAGAAACTGGTTGCGGTTGGAGCTAGTATTAACAACATCAGATAATAATCTGGTTTTAGTAAATGTGTGTTAACTGGAGAGAGGAAGCAAAACCAGACTATTACTGCATTTTTCAGAAGTAAAAAAAAAAGCATGATCAATACTCTGCATTTTCACAAGTAAAAAAAACATGATCAATACGATCATCCTCGAAGACAATTTTGACTCAGAGAATTGAACACTATGTGAATCTTGGTCAATCTAAGGCTTAACCCATAGGGTTTTCCATGCAAAGAGTTGGACTCCAAAAGGAACCTTATGCTTCGAAACACTAAACCACCATTTTTTAGGTAAATGAGGTGCTGTAGAGGGAGATGTTTGATCTTGTAATTTAATGAGGCTTTTATAAATTGATTTAACAGTAAATTTGCCATTAGATTCTGGTAATCACCTAGCCTTTTCCGATTGGGGACAAGGAATAGGGATGACCAAAATGGCCTCAACTTTATGAGAATATAACAAGGACTGAAGAAAAGTGAATACCTTGAAGAAGTTTTACGATTGGAAAGTGAATAAGCCGAGAGCCTAATTATATGAGTCTTTCACAATTATAAGTTTCTTAGAGCATTCATGTTATGAATAGTTTTCCGTATTTCTATGCTTTATGAGTAGATTAGTTACTACCCTGTGCTCAATACTTCTACTCTTACTTTAGGTACTTAATGTCTGTCTCCTCCTTCAGTCGTCTCACGACTTTGAGACTCTATTCTAAAGAAAAGGACCGTTACCACTCGTTACCCAATGGAGATAACATCAAATACAACAAAAACAAGAAGAGCGACTTAACAACATTAGATAATAACCTAGTAATAGTAAATGCGTGTGTATTACGTCTTAACTGGAGAGGGGAGAAAAAAAGACTCTTACTGCATTTTCACAGGTAAATAGACCATGATCAATAAAATCATTCTCTTGATTACAATTGTTACCCTAAGCTTAATATTTCTACTCTTACTTTAGGTACTTAATGTCTGTCTCCTTCAGTCGTCTCGCGACTTTGATGCTTTATTCTAGAGAAAAAGATCGCTACCACTCGTTCCCCAATGGAGATAACATCAAATACATCAAGAACAAGAAGAATGACTTTTATTTAGTCTGCTCATCCTCTCAGAAATTGGTGGCTGAAGTTCGTCTAGAACCAAAGGTAGTTCTACGATATCCCAAAATCCCTTTCTATGAATATTGCATGCTCATTCATATTGTAGTACTAGTGGCATTTTATTTGCCCGCTATATTTTTCACTGTATCATGTGTAAGTGTGTAACCAAACGTAGTTCAGGTGTCTACTATAAACCAAGTGTAGGGACCTCTACATGTTTGGAAAAGAAAGCAAGGAATTGAAAGCTGATGGGTGCTCCATCTGCTGGATTTCTCTTGATGGTGTCCTTCGTTTCTCGGTAATCTGCATCTGATGATTTGCCGAGCTCCATCAGGATTCCACATCATTGTATTTTCAGCTAGCGTCTAAATATGCCTTTTTGGAAGAACAGTCTTTGCTCGATACCCGTTAGTTTGTATTTTTATTTTTTATGTTTATCCGAAAATAGTCTGTCATTCATTTATACCAGCTATAGTCTAGGAGTAATGGATCTATTTGATGTATAGGAACCTATAAATCACATAGATGCTTAAAACTTCAGTGCATCATTGTATAGGTGATAGCTCCTTCCGGTAGGATAGAAACGTGTTTTCTTCCTTGTATTTCTGCTCTCTATGAAAAAAACAATTACCTATGTTTTGCATGATACGAAGGGGATCATTTTTTGTTTTACTTTAATCATTTTTGTATGAAACAAAGTTAAAAGAATCTATGTAAAGGTATTTTGTAAAATGAAGTTTGCTACATATTATCAAACAGTATGGTGTAATTTGGTTATATCATGTCATAGGGTTTTGTGATGTGGCAATATGCCAACAATACACTGCAAGCATGGAACAATTGTATGACAGGCATCTTTTTTTGTTTTGTATCGAGCAATTTTAGGTGGAGACACTGTTGAATAGCGTGAAATGGGATGACAAAGGTTTGGCTGTGGCGATTGCTCAAAACGTGGATACTGGAGCCATCCTGATGCAAGGGTTTGCAAACAGAGAGGCACTCGCTACCACCATTTCCTCCCGGAAAGCAACCTTCTATAGCCGTTCAAAATCCTCGTTGTGGATAAAAGGAGAAACATCCACCAATTTCATTAATGTCCACGACATCTTTCTTGATTGTGACCGTGATTCGGTAAACTTACATAGAACTTTTCATTGGAGTTTATTCTTGATTGCAAAAGTTTGTTACCTCTAGGGAGATCAATCTCAAATTTCTTGAGATGAGTTCCGCTGAGCATTGGAAGAGGAGGAGGTGGAGGTGGAGGTGGAGGTTAAATCTTTGTACTGGATGATCCCCTAAAAAGTTTGTTACCTCTACAGAGATTTCATTGTCCACGACATCCTCCTCCTCGTCCGTAACCAATCTGTGGAACATGTTTCTATGTTACTGAATGACGGGAAACCGCCATAGATTTGTGTTATGATCTCTCTAGAGAGACATAGAAAGTCTACCTCTCAACTACACCTGTTAGATTGTAACAAGGTGAGCTTGTAATTTTATTGTCAGATAATTTATCTTGGGAAGCCTGATGGGCCAACTTGCCATACAGGGTCGGAAACTTGCTACTATTCATCAGTTAATGATTTCCTCAAGCATCCCGAGGTCAGCAATTTCAACTTTAATGCATAATAATCTGTCACTTTATTAAGTTATTCAAAAATATCCCATACGCTCTGTAGTCAATTTGCCATACACATACTTTCTGTAGCTTATTGTTCTTGAGCTATTAAATGACAGGTGAAGGAAAACTTGGCATTGACCACTGTATACTCATTGGAGTCTACGATTTCCCGAAGGAAAGCTGAAATAGGAACAAGTGAAAAGGAAAAGCCTTCATGGACACAAAGATTATTACTTGACAAGAAGTTATTATGCTCTAAAATAAGGTAATAAAACTGTATACACTTATATTAGATTTGGCCTTTTCATTAGGGCCTACGACCTCCGCTATGTTATCCAAATACCAAATTAGACTTTAACCTCCCAAGTTGCGAAGGTTCCTAAAAAACTAAGTACAAGCACAAACTTTTGAAACATAGAGGAGGTCATAGCCAGACTATCAAAACAACTATCATCTTACTTGCCTTATCAACCCCATGATCACAGAGAAGAGGCAGATGAGTTATGCCGAACATTGGAAGAGGAGGACGATAAATTTCGTACTGCTTCGGAAATGGGAGACCTGCTCTATCATACCATGGTGCTATTGTCAGTTAAGGATGTCAAAATAGAAGATGCTATCCAAGTTCTCAGAGAAAGATTCTTCAAGTCCGGCATTGAGGAAAAGAACAGCCGAAAAACTCATGGCTAGTTCTACAACAGGTTAGTTACACAAATAAAATGAAGATATCTCATGAACATTTTTTGTTGTAATATTTGATTCACCAATTAAATTCATACTGTAGTTGTCTTTTTGCCGGAAACGAAAACTATTATAATCCCATCTTCAATGCAGGCTATCTACTACAAACCAGAGAAGGACATAAACCTGCCAAAGCTAAATCTTTTGCGCAGAACGTATATAAGACATTAGCGGATCTAACTGTATTCTGGCTTCAATTCGAATACTGTGGGATTAATGCCAAGAAGAAATTGGCTGTGAGATTGTAGTTGCATTATTGCCGATGAATTGTTGTTTACTATCTAGAAAGAAATACCAAAAGTTTTTTGTTTTTGATAATTACTGCACTCCTTTACCTTTGATATTTACATAACGATTTGTTTGCATATTTACTTCGAACTTGTAAAACTAAAACAGACTGCCCCTGACATTTGCAAAATGGTATATTTCTTTTCGCTTTTGTGCCGTTGATTGGCACAAGTCCGTACTTGTTAATTTTGTAAATAAAGCACATAATACTTAAACAACAGCTACGGTTTAGAGAGAGCCTAGACGATAAAACATGAGCACCAAAATTTGACCTCTTTCCACGATTTTCTTAAACTTGCAAACTGGTCTAGCCCAGTGATGAAAGATATTTGAGAATGCACCTATTCCTGACACTTATCAGTTTTCATGAATCTAAGCAGAAACCCGCACAGGTGAACATAGTGAAATGTTTCCCAGTGATAAAGGAGAATGTTTCCCGTGTCCTTCCCTTCCTTCAAAGAAGAGCTTAAGAACTTCAAGGTAATAATCCTAAAAGTAATGTTGAGAGCAGGGATTCAGACTTAGAGTTTGGATCGTGATATAGAGAGGGAGGGAGTAGTGAAGGAAGTTTGTCATATGATTTGGCCTTCAAGTTTAAAACTAATGTTGTCTAACTGAAAATATAGGCTAATTCGGCAGATGATATGACAGTTTATAAGTGTGAAGGAAGTCTGAAATTTCTTGTGGGATCTGACGGCTCTGGGACTTAATTTTAAAACTTTTAAAGCATAGGAGAGATCCGAGCGGCCAAAATAATCCTCGATTCACAAGAGATGGGTAACGAATGGCTGAGATCGAGAAATGGCTGATGAGTTATTCCTTTAAGTGTATAGATGGGCGTTCCCCAATACATGGCAAGAAGTGGAATTCCCATCCGTCCCATGAATAGATCGTATACGTGCCTCAAGACTATCTGAGCCAATAATCTTTGGGAGGTTCGGATAGAATAGCATTCTTTTCTCTGGACATAACTCTTGCCTGAAACATGAAAATATAGGTCAGTTAGAGTGGTAACAATAAACAATCCTAACATATGCAAAGAAACCAAAGCCCAAGAAAAAAAAATCTTCTAGCATGCAGCAAAAAGAAGTTCCTAAACTGATGAAGTTTCATTCATTACCTAACATCAAATAGGAGTCATAGGACTATATGACTTACAAACTTAATTAAATTTCAATTTTATTTATTTATAAATACATATATAGGAGTTACTACAATATCCTAAGAGTAAACTGTGAATCACAGGCTGTTTGAACATGTCAGCTTTGAGAAACTAATGGTTGTTGAATTACAACCTGTAAGAGCCTAATTTCGTATTCCGAACTTAGTATCTCACATTGAATACGATTAGAACGTAATAAACAACAACTAATCAATACAAGAATTAGCGTGGAAACCTTCGAATAGGTAAAAACCACGACCTCTCGAAGATTTAGAAAGAGAGATATTATTGATTGACTAGCTATTACAAAGAATGCTCTGAGTAGTTTTATGTAGGGGTGGCAATGGGTCGGGTTTGGGGCGGGTGGAGCAATACCATCCTCATACCTGCCAAATTACCCTACCCCCAAACCCGCCTCGTTTAAATTTGCCTATACCAAGCCCGCCTCAGCACCCGTTTAAAAATTATAAATTACTTGTACAAAAAAAAAAACGAGCTGCTAGGAATAAGTTTGAAATAATTCTTCATTTAATCTTCAATAGAATGAGAAAAAACGAGCTGAGGATTAGAGGCAATTTAACCCTCACTTGAGCCAACTGAGGATCAGAGGCAATTTAACCCTCACTTCTGCATTGAGCCATAACTGAAAACTTGTCTTCAGATTAAGGTTGAAATGAAGCCACCTAGTTTCGATAGGTCTGTATAAGAAGAAGAGAAGCTGATGGACAGATGGAGGTTGAAATGATGTTATGAAGGCAGAACTGTAGGAGAGGAGGAAGAAACATGTCTTCTATTTTCAGAGTACAGAAATCAGAATTAGGTTTAACTTGTGTGTAAGGGTATTCACGTCATATCATATATAAATGGGAAAACAGTTAAAGCAAACACTTTTGTTTGAGGAAAAGGAGAGCTGAATTTCTGGAAAGAAATCACAGCAGATTATCATGCATATAATATACCATTAACAATGTAGAAGACAATCTGATGCTAAAGAGATGGATAAAGGTCCTTTTACCTACATAATTATCTCCTTCCCATCGGCACCAAAGATCATGATTTCCAGGCACATAAAAGACATGTTCGAATCTATCCTTTAGAAGGGACATTGTAAAAACAAAGTTGTTGTATGTCTTGGAAACATCACCAGCCACAAGAAGAACATCATTCTTGTATCGTATGGTCGATAAGAACTTAACCCAGTCCATGTTTTGAGGAGATGTACTACTCAAATAATATCATATGGCAATGATATTATTTGAGTAGTACATCTCCTCTTCATATCAGTCATTTTGTATCTTTGGAGTTGTATATACTGATCAGAAATATAGTCATTTTGTCTCTTAACTCTAATCTCATCCCTGTTTTGTTTTTTCACAAAACATGCCATTGCTTGGTGCAAAGGATAGTAAAGAGATAGAAACGAAAAAGTTGTATTTAAGATAACATAAAAACTATACATATGATTTCATAAAGCAAGAAACTTATGTAAATTAATCAACTTACATACTAAAAACAGAACCAAGATTTTTGTAGCAACTAGATTTCTCGGTGCATTAACTGGCCTAGAGTCATAGTGTTAAACAACTCCAAATCAAGTGCCTTGACTTTTGATAATTCCTGGGATACATGTTTCATGGTTGGCCGCGATTCAGGATTGGCATCAAGACATGAAAATGCCAGCTTAGCAATAGTGAAAAGTTCATGGCTGACATGGAGAGTAGGGGGTGAGAGGCATCCGTCAAATATATCTTTCAAGAGAACATTTTGGCTTGTTGGCGATGATGGTGATGTTAGAGAGGAGATAAGTTTGCCGGGATGTTTTCCTATTAACACTTCAAGCATTAATACACCAAAACTATACATATCACACTTTTCAGTCACCCTCATTGTGTAAGCTAGCTCTGTAAAATCAGAAACGTACTATGAGTAATTTCAACCTCAATTCTAGTTTGTTCAACAAACATTTAGGGTATATTTCTTCCGAAGAGATAAAGGAAACAAAAAGCGAGAGCTAAAAACTATACCTGGAGCGACATATCCATATGTTCCTACAAGTTCAGTCCAATTTGTCGAATCTGGCTTTAGAAGTCTTGCAGTGCCAAAGTCAGAGACACGAGCCACATACTCTAAATCAAGCAAAATATTACTGCTGGATATATCTCGATGAACTATTGGAGGTGAGCAATCATGATGCAAATAAGAAAATGCATTAGCTAGACCTTTGATAATGTTAACTCTCCTGACCCAATCCAACTTCACAGCTTCTTCACGATCACTTAGTACCTTGGACAAATTTCCCCTTTCCGAATACTCGGATATTATAAATGAGTGTCGTGAATGTGAACAGAAACCATAGAGTTTTATAATATTTCGGTGACGAACTTCTGATAATGCACTGATTTCGTCAAGAAATGCTTTCGATCCTGGCCTGACACCATCTTCTAACGGGTGAAGCTTCTTGACAGCAACAACCTGACCCGTTAAGAGCTCCGCTTTATAAACACTTCCATATCCTCCGCTCCCAATGCAGTGTCCGGGGCTGAAATTTTCTGTTGCTTCAATGATATCATCATACACTACGCTCCCATCATAATTCCATACAGAAAACAAATCCTTATGTTTTTCTTCTTGGTCATCCTTCACATCTATCTTTTTCCGATAAAAAATGAAAAAAACTCCAGCAGATGCCAATATAAGAAAGAGCACTCCTAAAAGAGGAAGTATGATGATAATCACAACTTTGTGTTTATCCATTGCATTAGATTTACTTGTGCCGGAAGAATCACAAGCATGCAGACCACTAACGTTACCACATAAGTCTTTGTTGTTCTTAAAAGCGTCGAATGATATATTTTGAAAGGCTTTGTTGGTAGGAATGCGGCCTTCCAACTGGTTGTAAGAAACATCAATGGATAACAAACTTTCCATTTCTTTGAATGAGGACGGAATGGGACCAGAAAGCATATTGTGAGATAGATTGAGGTTTTCCAGATTGAGTAAACTTCCTATTTCTGATGGTATATATCCTGTGAGCTCGTTATGACTAAGTTCAAGCAATATATTGAGGGAAATGAGATCACCAATTTGAGAGGGAATGGAGCCATTGAATCCATTAGTACTCAGATTTAGATATAATAGCTTGGAACATATCCTCACTTCCTTTGGTAATGGTCCACTCAGATTATTAGATGATATGTCAAGATAATTTAATTCGGATAAACTTCCAATATCTCTAGGCAACTGGCCTGAAAGTTCATTGTGGCTCAGGTTTAGGTATATCAAGAAGTTCAACTTCATCAATTCCTTTGGAATCTCTCCAACTAGATGATTATCTGAAAGATCTAGTTTTCTCAATAGGGTTAACTCTCGAACTTCCGGTGGTATTGAGCCATAAATATTATTGCCAGATAAACTAAGGTATGTTAGGTTATGACACTCTCCCAAAGTACGCGATAGTTCCCCATAAAAATTGTTATGGCTCAAATCCATGTACTCCAACTTTTGATCCACGCCAAAGGCCTCTGATATGGTGTCAGCAAGTTGGTTTCTCTCTAGCCGGAGTCTAACTAAGCTTGAGCACGTTTTTAAGCCTTTTGGTATTGGACCAGTGAAGTTGTTGAAGGCTGCTGCGAATTTTTCAAGTGATCCACCACGGCAAAGATTTTGTGGCAAATTGCCTGAGAAATTGTTGTGAGATAGCTGTAGGCTTTTCAATTTGGTCAAGTTTTCTATATCTGGAGGAATGGAACCAGAGAGATGATTCTCATAGAGTCTTAAAATAGTTAGTTTGCTCAAATTACCTAAAGAAGCAGGGATTGTACCGCTGAGATTATTTGTCCGAAGTGATAATTCACTAAGAGATGCCAAATTTCCTATTTTTGGAGGGATGGAACCAGAGAGTTGATTCTCTGAGAGGTACAAAATGGTTAGGTTACTCAAGTTACCTAAAGAAGCAGAGATTGTACCGCTGAGATTATTTCTCCGAAGTGATAATGTACTAAGAGATGCCAAATTTCCTATTTCTGGAGGGATGAAACCAGAGAGTTGATTCTCCGAGAGGTCCAAAGTGGTTTGGTTACTCAAGTTACCTAAAGAAGCAGGGATTGTACCGCTGAGATTATTTCTCCGAATTGATAATGCACTAAGAGATGCCAAATTTCCTATTTCTTGAGGTATGGAACCATTGAGTTGATTCCACGAGAGGTACAAAGAGGTTAGGTTACTCAAGTTACCTAAAGAAGCAGGGATTGTACCGTTGAGATTATTTCTCCGAAGTGATAATGCACTAAGAGATGCCAAATTTCCTATTTCAAAAGGGATTGAACCAGAGAGTTGATTCTCCGAGAGGTACAAAGTGGTTAGGCTACTCAAGTTACCTAAAGAAGCAGGGATAGGACCAGTGAGAGTATTAGTGTATAATTCTAGAGTTTCAAGAGACTTCAAGTTTCCTATTTCTGGAGGGATGGAACCAGAGAGTTGATTCTCAAAGAGTATTAAAATAGTTAGTTTGCTCAAACTACCTAAAGAAGCAGGGATAATCCCAAAGAGCGCATTTGAACTAAGATCAAGAGTGGTAAGGTTCGGAAAGGATGTAAACTTGAAGTTAAGGAGAGTACCTTGTAAACCCAAACTCGACACGTTTAGTTTGACAACATTTCCCGCATTGTTGCAAGAAATTCCAGACCAAGTGCAGGGACTAGTTGTTTTATTGAAGTAGGAAGAAGAGTTGGAAATAGTCCATGTAGGAAGGAGCGAAGGAGAACCATTGAGGAGGCTGGCTTTCCATTTAAGCAGTGCTTCTGTTTCCATTTTCCCAAAAATTTGTGAAGTGTTAACTGCCAATACAAGAACAAGGAGATAAGAAAACATGTTGTTACAGCTTAAGGAAAATGACCCCATTGTTTGGCTATGCTCACAACTCAATATCTATGTGGTAATAAGGCTGAAGATTTATAGAGACTGAAAATATTGTAGTTTTCTCTACCCTTGAATGAAGTGTGTGTAGTTTTCTATACCTTTAAATGAAGTTGCAAGACTTGGAAGCAATCGCAGCCTTTGAATGACGTTGCAAGAATTGGTAGCAAAGCTTGACTCGTAGACGACGGCCATCGGTGGGACCAACATTTGTGTCCCTAAATTCGACACAGCGACGATTTATGCCTGATACGTAAACATGGTGTGACACATATGTGCAATGATATTACTTGAGTAGTACACCTCTTCATATGAGTCATTTTGAATCTTTGGGGTTGTATATATTGATCCGAAATATAGTATTTTCTATAGCGGGATTGACGGCGTAAGATCGGGAGAGACCCAAGAACCACCATGCTTACATTCTCTGGCATCTTATTATAACATTCTCAAGTCTTTGGGATGAGTTGGGAACATGTATGACTCTGTACTTGTGGAGCAGTTTCAAGCTGCACTTGTGAAGTCTTCAAAAAACTTCAAGAAATACAGGTTTTCATCAAGGTACATGTGTTGACACGCCGCAACAAAACGGAATTGCCGAGCGTAAACATAGACATCTACTCGAGGTAGTTCGTGCTCTTCGTTTTCAGGTACACCTCCACTTAACCTTTTAGGGTGAATGTATTTTGACTGCCACCTATTTAATTAGTCGCATTCCTACCCTAAATCTCAATAGAAAAGTCCATATGAAATGCTGTTTCGGGTTTCACCGTCTTACCAACAACTTCGTGTATTTGGTTGCCTGTGTTATGAGCATGTTCCCCATTTTAAACGTCACAAATTTTCTCCCTGTGCTAACAAATGTGTTTTCGTAGGGTATCCGTTTGATAAAAAGGTTATCGTGTGTATGATTTTAAACTTGACGAATATTTATTGAAACATCTTTTCCATTTCAAACCATGTTAGTTTCTGAAGTTCCCACCACAATCATTCCCAAACCTATTATGGAATCAACTGACTTGTTTCATGAAGTTTTAAGTCAACAATTAGATGAGTCTCAACATCCTTTACCTGCTCCAGAACCACTCTCAGACGAGCTTAATCCCCAACAACCGTCAAACGAGCCTAACCCTCAATTAAACAATGGTCGTCCACAACACATCATCACTAGACCAACTTATCTCAACGACTATGTTTGCCCTACTCTAGCTCCCGTTTCATCCCTTACTTCTACCTTTCCTCTCAACGTTGCCAATAACTCCCTTTTTACCTTTACGTATTCTAATGGGAGTGCATTTACAATCATCCTTGTATATGTCGATGACATTATTGTCACGGGCAATGATCCAAATGCTATTTCCAATATCAAAGCAGTCCTTAACAGTAAGTTTCATATAAAAGATCTTGGACCCCTCAAATATTTTTTGGGCATTGAAGTCGCTCGATCTCCAAAGGGATTTTCCTGAGTCAACGGAAATATGCCCTTAATATTCTTCATGATAGTGGCCATCTTGGTGCGTGCCTAACTTAGCTTCCGATGGAGCAAAACCTACGTCTTTCAAATGATCAAGGAGATCTTCTTGCTGATCCAAGCAACTTCCGTCAACTTGTTGGGCGGTTAATATACTTGACAATAATCAGGCCCGATCCTCTAATCAGGGTCATATAAACATGATTTCATTGACTTCTACATTATGTAGCTATGTTCAAAAGGTGCCCATGAGGAAGCTTTAGAATTTATCTAGGAGATGTGTGGAGTTGAAGTCAGCACAAATGACGCAAATTACGTTAGCTTCTTACAGCTACGGCAGACTTGACTTCATAGCACAGGCAAAATAATGTACTTGTTCAGACCCAAGTTCATGTGAAATTTGTGCTGAACTCAGATCCAGAACTTCAATAAGATGCCAGAATGTATTATTGACATGTTATCATATTCACTGCAATGAATGTTACTGCCTTACGATGAAAACGAAGATAACTGAAGACTGACCAATAACTGCTACAAACGATAACTAATACAAATACTCCAGAAACATATCATGGAAAGATAATTAAAGAGCTAGACACAAACAATGAAGGATTACACTTAAAGATAAACATTTGAACAAAAAGATTCAGACTTCAAATTGGTTGTCTGTGTTTGGAACATTTTAAGATGACTAATACAAGGTGGGGATCATTTCCGTCTTCTTCATAAAAAGAAAATAAATACAAATGACTTACATTAACTTTAAACATCTAACTCAACAGTGGTAACAGTACCTTTACTTTGGCGCTTTGGCAAGATTTTATCAACCAAACCAATGAATTTACCATCTAGTCCATCTGCTGCAAGCAAATCTTCTACAATAGATGTGTTTGCTGCGTTAAGTGAAAAATCCCTGTCAACCATATCATTGAGAAGTTGGACTACTTTATCAATTTCCTAGATGATAATAGGCAAATGTCTAACCATCACACAGATGTGTCGATTAAAATTATATAGTATTTAAAAGGACCACTATGTGGATGGATATGTCCACATGTCTTCATGGATACATTGGAGAAAGACTGGAGACTCCAACTCCACCTTGGTCTTACTAGGTTGGACTATAAGTTTTCCCTGAGAGCAGACGTTACACATGCAATCTTACAATCCAAAACGGTCATGTCAAATCCTAAACGTTTTCTCTTGTAACGGAGAAAAATTGGTGATTGCATATGTTTCGACATGCCTGAAGGTAGTGGAATAAAGCCCTGAGGAATACATTGGACATTATTCCAATATAAGTTTTTGACCTTAGGCAAATAGGTGATGCATAGAATTTGATTCTCATCATTTCCTATCGTCTTTACTTGATAACCATTATCATGTATGTTTACCGTTAGACGACTAAATTGAGTCTATGTTTACCTCATGATGTAGTAGTACAACTATATGAAAGTACTCTAAATCATAATTCTAATTTGTGAGATTTAAGGCAAGGGCCGCATTTGAAGTGCAAGACCGAATACATACACGAGGGGAACGTGCAGTAGGTTCCAAACCCTCTAATGAGCTTAACAGTTGCGAAGGTCAGATACACAACAACTTAGTCGAGTTACTTTCCATAGAGAAAGGAAAAAACGGATAAATTGTGACAAAAATATATTAATTTCCTAGCAATGCATATCACAGTACGAATTAGGATTCCAAAAACATGACTTCGTTTTGTATGAATTCTTGACACCTTTTTGCTAAATAAGCAAACATATAAAGAAGCAAGAGTCAAGAACTACCAACAAACATGCTTATAACACATCCAAAATATAGTACTGATACAAAATTTTGGAAAATTATGACATTTTGTCCCTCGTCTACTTCCTTTTCTTTATTCCCTTTGTGTTTGAGAACTGATCATCAAAATCCAGGGGTTGAATTGCTCCTGCTGCCTGCTGCCTGCCGCCCTTGGTCCATTTCTACTGCTGTCGTTAACGTGTTGACTCCCTAGCTTTTTTGTGCTTGTTTATATCATTGAGAGTTTAGCTAGAAACAGTACTTCTTGTTTTGTTTTTGGGACGAAATCAATCAAGCATCCCCATAACTTTACAATCTGGTTCATTCACAAGTAAATTTGCAACAATCGATGTGTTAATGCATCGGGGGAAAATTCCATCGCAACCATTTTTCTGTGAAGTTGAAGTGCCTTGTCGATCTGTTTGTTTTGGAGGAGTCCCTGTATCATGACACTATATGTAACATTGTCTGGAGTTGGCTTCCGAGCTTGCATCTTCTCAAAAAGCTCTAACGCCGCTGCAACTCTCCTAACCTTGCATAAACCATATCTATCAGGGAATTGTATGTAATGGCATTGGGTGTTAACCCCTTGCTACGCATATCTTCAAAAATTTGCATTGCTTCATCCAACTTCTTAGCCTTGCAATACCCATTTATCAAAATGCCGTAACTGATAACATCAGGCTCATAACCCCTAACCACCATTGAATGCAACACTTTTTTTGCCTCGTCCATTTGGTTGTGTAAGCAATATCCATCCATCAAAGCGTTGTAGGTGATTGTGTTTGGTTTCACGCTCCTTTTAATCATCGAATCAAGCAGCCCATGGGCCTTTTTGAGCATGCCTTCCTTGCACATAGCGTCGATTAAAATGCTAAACGTATGTACATTTGGTGAGATTCCACGACCTTTCATTTCACTAAATAACTTTGTTGCTTCTTCCCATTGGTCTGAATTGCATAAACCATCTATCAAGGAACCGTAAGTTACTACATTGGGTAGTACACCTCTTTTAGACATCAACTCAAATAAAGTTTGTGCCTTTTCTGTCCTCCCATCTTTGCAAAGAGCATCTATCATGATATTGAATGTTACTATACTTGGCAAAATTCCAAGATTCACCATTTCTTTAAAATAAGATTCGGCGTCCTTCCACATGCCTAAACTACATACACCTCGAATTATGGAATTATAAGTGACGACATTTGGCACAATACCTTTTTCATTTATTTCTCGAAAGAGGTTTTGAGCTTTGGGTATCTGTTTATCCACACATAGACCGTCGATAAGTGCATTATACATTACTATGTTAGCCTTGCAACTTCCTTTCTCCATATCCTCAAGCAACTTAATAGCTTCATCAATTTTCCCACTTTTACATAACCCATCAACTATAGTTCCATAAGTAACATCACTACATGTATACCCATTCTCTATAATTTTGTTGAACAACTGCATTGCAGGCTTTACCCTCTTCTTCTTGAAAAACCCTTTGAGCAAAATGTTGAAAATAACTATATTTGGTTCATACCCATTCTTGAAAATGTTTCCAACAACAGCAAACCCAAAATTAACCTTACCCATTTCGCAAAAACACTTGATTAATGTACCAAATGTAACTAGATCAAATTTGATACCCTTGGAATCCATTGCTTTAAACATTGTGATTACAGTGAAATACTGTTTCAACTTGCATATGACTCCTAACAGTTGATTGAACTGATGAATCGAAGGCAATGGTCGCATTTGAATCGCGTTATGGAACAAACCCATGGCCTTTTCTATACTAAGGTTCCCTGACTTGCATCTATCTCTTACTAATTGCTCAAAATGAGTTATTGTAGATAGTGGGTTGGAATCATATGAATGAAAAGAGGACGTGAAAGTACTGACCTTATGAAGCTCAGAGATCTTCATCTTCTTCTTCGTAACAACAACAGCAATGGATCTTTCAAACAACTTCATCATAGCTTTAAAGAGGAGAGAGTTTTAAGCAGAGTGAGTTTAGAATTTTATGTTTTAGAGTTGCTGGTGCCCTTATGAGAGGTGTAAAAGGATCTCCAATAGTGCTTGTAAGACTAAAATCAGGCTTGTCAAGCAAGTTTTTTCGGGCGGAATTTAGACTATATAGATTATCGAGTTCATTTAAGAGCATTCACAGCAGCTAGGTGCACCCTGACGTGGCTAGGTGAATTCTAAATCCACCATCTTTTCTACCCAATTCGTCTCCTAGGAGCTAGGTGAATACATGATGTGGCAAGAGCAAAATTCATCCAAGGGTGGATTTTCCACCCTGTGGGATTGAGGGTGAATTCACGCCGCGCGGCTCTGAAGTACGCGTAGCCATTGCGCGCGGTTCTGAAGTGCGCTTACACTATTCACGACTAAGATTAGAATACGTGTCATTTATCCAATGGCTCCCATTACCCTTCACTTCAGAACTGCGCGTAGACACGTGTCAACAATTCATTGGCTCCCATTACCCTCACTTCAGAACTGCTGTGGGGTGGATTGAAAACTGTTGTGGGGGTGGATTAAGGTGGATTGAATTCACCTTGAAATTCATCAAATCCACCCTCTTAACTGTTGTGGATGCTCTAAGCATTTGCAGTAGATAGGTGAAGGATGACATGGCAAGGTAGATTGGTGAATTTACCTTGTTTTGGCTTAAATTCACCCACAACAGCTAGATCAATTGGTTGACGTGTCCACCCAAAATCCATTTATTAAATGAAATACGTAACGTTGTTTGATTCGTTTGGATGCCCCACACTTCTTCAGAAGTGTGAAGCATCTAAAGCGTTGCGATCTCAACACGTGGCTAGATCTTAGGCGTTGTTTTTGTCCCGCAATTCTAAATTGCGTTAAGTAATATTCACTTGTTTTTGAAGTGAACTGTTGTGGGGCGGATTTAGGTGAATTCATCCACCTAGTTGCTACAGATGCTCTAAGATATGCGGGTAATTCCATAAATTTGCAAGACGACCAAAACGGCTATAAGGGGTAGTTCTTTCTATAGTTGTAGAGATTTAGACAATTTCCTTGAACAAAATGAAATAAACTGTTTTTCATAGTCATACAACAACATCAGCATCAGCATATCAAAGTTTTATCAGCTAGGCCAAGTGAAAATGGTGCCCCGATTGGACGTTGAGATACAACTTTGTGATGATAATTTCCATTCCTCATCGGTGAGAAGTATTTGCGGAATTGTGCCTTTTCATGATCAAGGAATGAGTTTAACAAACAAAACTCTACACTAAAAATATACTGGGCATGGGAAGTAACACAAGATTTAGAGAGTGTAGGACTGTAGGAGGAGATTGCGTCTTCGTCTTCAACTCCGAAACCAAAATCAACTCTGCCTAAGTATGTAAATCAAGCCTCTGCACTGCAAATAGGTGGAATTTACCAAATATCTCCACCACCGCTACTAAGCAGGCCTCTACCAATCAAGTGTTTTTCGAACTACAGAGAGTCATCTTAGGCTTTGTCACAATTGGCAGATATCTCTTCCTCTTCGTGATGCGGAGGCGTAAAATCAGGTACCTCTTCTATATCTTCCGCAGGCTAAGATAGAGAGTGAGTACAATAAGTACAGGATGGGAGCAAAACTAAAAACATTTGCAGATAAAAGGGACAATTACCTTCCACAGTCGTAGTAGACGCCATAACAAGAAATTGATGATCATGACCAGGCAAAAGAGCTTTCCTGCCCAAACACCACATGTGAGGTACCTATAACGTTACAAAGAATAAAAAGTCAAAGTCTCGATCCACCTTACGAAACTTACTAGGACTATTATTAATCATTAATGGAGTATTTATCAGCTGAACATACTTCAGAACTATGTATCGATGAACTTTTGGAAATAATAGAAGGGGGAAAACCCCCCTCGTTTATATACCATAACGAACAATGGGTAAGGATCCTGCAAGTGCCTTTCAAAAGGGGTATTCCCACTTGGTTTTTTGTTTCTTTTTAGGTGTATTCCCCCAGCTTGCCTTTCAAAAGAAAATAAAAATCCTGCAAGTGCTGTGCAACTGACTTTGTTGGCGGCCTACCTATAGCTAGTCTAATGAAACTTTATACAGGTTTGCCATCACATTTGGCATTTATGTACATAGAAATAGCATTTATGCTCTCCTTACATTTACGACGAATACAAACCAATATCATCATAGTTTGCATCTGACATATAGGGGATAATTTGAAATTACTGAACATTCACTCTAACAATTGATGTAATCTGAACACATTGATGATATAGCAGAAATGTCAGACATACGCAGAAGTAGATGCATAAGGTATTGCAGATCTTTCTTATTGTGGAAATGTATCGTTGTGATGCGAATCCCATTGTTGTGTAACACAACAACGAATAGGGGAGACAAAACTACGAATAGGAAAAATTAACTTAGACTTCGTCTCGTAATGCCACCAACATCCTCACATCTATGCTATTACAACAAAAGAGAAATACGGGCTACAAGAAAAACAAAGGGAAGAGGAGAAAGTTAGCCGGAAAAAATGAAAAAAGAGGTGAAAGATAAAGTGGGAAGAGAAAAATTGACAAAAACAAAAAAAAGCTACCTGCTATTCACATGGTGGTGTTGGTCATAAGGTCTGTGGTGATTCGAAGGTATTCAAGTTTTTCAGTATCAAAAGTGGAAATACTTGGTAAGCAAAAATCCATGTATTTTGACAAATTAAGAGCTCAGTGGGCAAATATCATAGTTGATTTTGTTTTCATGTATTGGAGGGAAGGTAACAAGTTATGCATGAATCTACACACAAATAAAACATGTCGTGAAAAGACCATTTTCGGTAGAAAACCAAAAATGACATAGTAAGGCTAATGACTCCTCGTTATCAAAACAGGAAATGCACATGCCTACAGTACTATGCACCAAGGTTTGCTTCTAGCTAATATTACCATACACACAATTACAGGTCAAATTTATGGGTCTGCCTCTAACTGAGGGGGCAACCTAATTGGGTAGACTCCAGGGGTATCCTCTCACCCCAATTGGGGTATTCTAATGGGTTGATCTTGCATTTCCTAATAGCAAGACTCACCTAATTGAAGTTAGTTTACCCAATTGCTTCCCTACCGATACTCCTATACAACATATAATTAACCAAGATTAAACACAACAAAATTCATAGGTTTTGATAGAAGAGTTAGCTTAATTTCTTAAGAAAATGTTGATAATCACTCAATTATAACATCTCGGATGTTCATCCAATCTAATTAAAACAAACACGAAGTTGGAGAGAGATAGATAGAATTTGCACCAGTTTGGGGTTTTTAATTTAAAAGCCTGAGGTCTCTTCAAGTAAAATTTGAGAGAAAGAGGGAGATGTTAATTTTTGTCGAAGTTTTGAAGAAGAGGGTGAAGGAAAGAGAGGAGGGGGTGAAATACGGAGAAACTTATTCCACACAGGTTTTGGTTTCTTAATCGATGTTAGACACAAATATAATAAAAAAATAAAACTGTTAGAAATTGGAAAGACATTTCTTAAGATATATGACGTATTTATTAGTTTGTGTCAGATATGTATGTCGGAAAATTACTTTGTTTTACGGCAGATAAAATAGTTGTTAATGGTTGTGCATAAGTGTCGTTAATATTCAATTTTCACGTAGTGGACTTGTTCCCTACTTTACCCACCCTCAAATCTCAAGTACAACAACTTCAACTCTCTCTCATGTAGTGGGTTTTTAATTTGAAAGCAGGAGGTTAAGTTCATAATGGCTTGAAAAAGAGGTCCTTGAAAACCCAAATTCTGTAAGACTTCATGTAAGAAATCCCACTCCAGCTTGCTCTAAGCCTTGCTCATGTCTAATTTTAGGGCCATACAACCTTGTATCCTTTTTTTCTTTCTTTTCAAGGAATGGAGTGTTTCATATACAATAGCCACATTATCTTGAATGAATCTCCCTTTGATGAAAGCATTTTGATAAGATCCTACCATCAGAGACAACAAAGGTTTAATCCTATTTCCCAAAACTTTGGAAAAAATTCTCATGGTGGTATTGCACAAACTAATTGGTTTGAAGTCAGAGACAGAGACAGTAGATGGATGCTTAACCTTAAGGAATGAGGGTAATGTTGGTATGGTTTGGAGATTTCATGAAATGTTGAGTGTGCAGCAAATGGTTAAAAAATGCCACAAGGTCCAATTTGAAGAAATCCCAACATTGTTGATAAAAGAGGGGTGTGAAACCATCAGGGCACATCACCAATGTGCTATTTATCCCAAATTTTAAGATCAAGTTTAAGACGATTTAGGTTAGTGTGGATCCTAAAAGAGTGAAAGAAAGAGAGAGAGAGAGTTGAAGTTGTTGTTCTCTGCCTCTTCAGAATAATTAACGTATGTGGCTTGAGACTAACCTAAATCATCTTAAACTTGATCTTAAAATTTGGGATAAAGAGCATATTGGTGATGTGTAACAAAAGATCAGGGCACATCACCAATTAGTCTTGGTTTTAGTCTCACATCGTTTTAAGTGATGTGAGACTAAACCATTGGTGCAACCATCACCGCTAATGGGATAGGCGCCTTTCCAATACCCGCTCAGCCGCGGTGTATACCGCAGTGTTATACAGGTGGTCCTTAAGTTAAGATTCTACTCTACATACCACCGAGGCCTTTTCTTAGGTTTAAAAATCCCACACTGTTAGAGATCCGCAGTGGTTAAGTGGGGACAATATCGGTCCCCGTAAAGTGGGGTCATGGCAATGGAGTTGCCTGCCTGATCTCAGAGATGCTCAAAGAATTATCTCAAACATGGAAGAACTTTATTATTTTCAAGTCCAAGTGGGAGAATAAGCCTCCAAAACACATTGTTAAGTCATGGACATTGTACAGGACTATGTATTCTTTCCTTGTAACTTCCCTAACCCTCTTCTTAACTTGTGTATAGATGATACTCTAAACAAAACAAAAATTACCCTAGCTTGTAATTTTTTATTTTTTTTGTGAATATAATAAATCCTGGTAGGGGTCTGCCTAAACCCCAGCTTCTTACTCAAAAAATAATAATAGTAAAGAGAGACAGAGTATCTTTCCAGATGTTCATGGCTCTATAACAGTTTTAATAATCACTTCATCAATCGGAGAGTATTGAATTTTTTACCTAAGCAGGACCCGTAAGCATATAAAAGAAACATAAATCTGAATAAGATTACCTAGGAAGGCGCTGTAGAAGATCCTCACTAGAGCATCTAAATGCACGGTCATATACAACTTCAGTCCTTTTCGCCACATCATGCCAACTGTACAGTTTTTTCATCTAGCAGAAAACAGAGAGATGTAAAGGCTCACATTTTCAGTATGAACCTGGTAACAAGAAAAAATATATATCATTTAAACCTGTATCATGTGAAGTCACTCACGCGGAGGTGCATCGCTTCTGGGTCGATCTTCGGAAGAATGTAAATAGCCTTTTGAATTGCTTTTACCATATCACTAGGGACTGGTTCAGCTAGTACAACCATGTCGTCAGGAAGAACCTATGGAATCCACAAAGAGAAAGAAAGTGTGAGCAAGCTAATGTGTCCTTTTATTGAGAGGTATCTTAAAATACCATCTTTACTTGATAATAAGAGATAAACCCCCTCCCAAAAATGTTTTGTGGTACAGGGTACTTGGGCGATACCACTTAGATGTGTTTGTGTGTTAAGGATTAGAGATCATTAAACAACAAAAGTCAGGAAAATTAAATCTGAAGTTGCATACCTCTGGAACACCTCCTACTCGTGTACTGACAGTTAGCAATCCACAACTAGCAGCCTCTAATATGGCTATACAAAATGCCTCTGTCAGAGAACTGCATTAGAAGACAAAGAAACAAACGTAATTACCTTTCTTAAAAGCTAAGTGTGGGTACTTTGAGAATGCAAGTATGAATGCACATACACCTCTTTAGCCTTACCAACACCGATGTAGCAGAAAAGTACATCAAAAGATTCAGGCTAGTATATAAATCTTGCCATATTTTTGTATTTTGCACCAAAAAATCAAAATTTTCTCGATAATGGTATAATTTGATATTCGAATATTCATCAAGTTTCTCTCGATTTTTTTCCTCTATTATTTGTGGTGTTAAAATCGTACATGTTTAATTCAAAATAAAACAAATCCAACTACAATCATATTCTATGTTTACTAAAATAAATTAACTGTGATTTCGCAATATGATGATATTTAGCATCATATATTTAATATATCATGATGTTTGCACTATGTGGAACATGGCTAGTAGTTCACAATGTTGGATAGAACTGGTGAGCTTATTTTATATCAGTGATATGTATCATGAAATACTCTTAGACTCCAATTGCTGCATATAGTTTTCAAGACATATATCTTGAAAATTAGAGAAAGATTAACTTTTGTATTTGAATTTTCATTAACGCGCCCTGTAGATTTAAGTAGAAATTGTAACCAGTTAATAAATCACTACACCTTCACATATAGTATCACACTGCATCCTAAATATTAACATATATATGCAGACACACGCATGCCAAGACACACGCCGTAATAAATAGTGTATAACTATATAACATTCTCTCAAAATAAATAAATTATGAAGGTGTTGATCAATCAGGCAAAAGAAAACTTCGAGGCTCTTATACACAAATTGAGATAAAAAAATGTGCACTAAACCCACAACTCTTGAACAGATTGAACCCACGAATTACAAACTTGATAAAAATCATACATATAACAAATCATCAAAAATCAATGAGATTACCTATTTAAGAATATATGCCCAAGAATAAGTACAGACCGCACTTGAGCATGTGGAACAGCTCCCAACATTTCAACCCGATCCTGCAGAGAATGTTTTTCCCTCATCTCTTCCAGACGCACTCTTTTTGGTCCATCTCCTCCAACAATGAAACGAACCTAGAAACAAAAGTTGACAAAAGAGATTCATCTAAAAAAAATGACATTTAGATAATTGACCTCAGTATTTTAAAGGCACTTAGTATTTAGTAAATGACAGTCAATTGTAAGATATATATTGACCATTTACCCCTATATATGATCACGATTAGACTACGCCCACCTTTTTTAGCAGCAAATCCCATGATAGAGTATAAATCAAAAGGTGGGGTGAAATATGTGTGTGTGTGTGTGGTGGTGGGAGTGGGGGTGTAATCAAAATTTCTACTTTAGATAGTAGGAATCAGAGTTAAAATATCCCATTTCTGCAAATGGAAATATTTCATAACGAAAAGCACATGCCCATAGATCATGAGATGTACAACCTTAGGTTTTCAAAAAAGTAAGAGAGGAACAGAATTAAAACTTAATGAGGTAAGCCAATGCGGTAGCTATTCGAAAAAACAAGAAGTCAAAAGTATAAAGAAAAGAAGCAAACTGAATAAAATAAAAAATACTTTCGGTGACACCAACCAACTGATTATGCACACACTAGTACCACACCATACAAAAAAAATCTCATGCAAGAAGAAACAGTGAATAGGAAAAACGGATAAAGGCAAAACAACTCACATTTGGGTACAAATGGCATATTTCTGGAATGACTTCAACAAGAAGATCTGCGCCCTTCCGGTAGACTAATCTACTTATCACAACTATAATTATTTCTTGGTGGCTCAGTCGCTCTGGAGCAGGTTTAAACATAGCAGTATCCACAGCATTTGGTATTACAAAGACTTTTTCTGGAGGTAACCCAGACCGCAACACGGTATTCTCCTTGCTTGTATGTGAAACACATATAGCTTGATTAACATCTGCCAAAGTAAACTGCAATATCTTGTTCATGTGGATGCTGCCAATATCAGCAAAGCCGTAGAGTGAATGATCGGTGAACACAACTTTGTACCCCATAGTACGGCCATGCATCAAAGCTTCGTGACACAAGGTTGAGAAGGCTTGATGTCCGTGTATTATTGATATTTTCTCCCGAATGAGAATTGTTCTAATAATTGGTAGAGTCCCAAAGAAGGTTGGTAATGTATTTTGCATGAGAAATGGCCTCCATGGTATATAGTAGACTTTTAAACAACCTGTCATATATCGCACTCCGGAACGGTTTCCATAGGCATGAGTCAACACTACCACCTATATAAAAGATGAAAATATGTACTTAGAACATAAAAAACTGCATCTACTGATAAGTGCTGATGGTCAGAAAGAGTATAAGTCTAACTCATGATCTATGTGCCTTTATACTTTATAGGCATAAACTATCATATGTTATTCCATCACCCTTTTACTTTTAATTAAGTGTGTCGCTATTGAATCCCCCTTAAATAAACTCCAATAATCAGACTTTTAAGTCATTAAGAAAAATGAAGATCAGTGAGCGTCTTTCTTTTTTCAAACTAAAATTTAGTGGGATGTCATTCAAAATGACATCCAACAATGGGATGCCCATCAAAGTGGCATCCATCCCTTTTTACAGTTTTCGTTAAACACTTCGCGTCTTGGCTCTCCATACTCTTAAGTTCTAGTTTTTACCCCTTTTTTTACAACTTCATAACACGGGCACTCTTATCGTCAACACGGGCACATATTTATTCTACTATAACAACAAAACTATCATAAATCTTTAGGCAATAATTCATATGTAAAGCAACAATATAACAAACTTCACATCTTCTTTAAAGTCTAACCTTGTGGCCAAGTTTAAGCAAGCATTGTGCTAAATAATAAATGTGATTCTCCACACCACCAAAATTTGGGTAGAAAAAATCAGACACCATTAGTACTCTATGCCTCCTTCTTTCTTCCACCATTGTATCTCTGCACACATCAAAATTACAATTGGGATTAAGTTTAAGCTCTAATTGAAGCACAAATTGGATAAATTGCACTGAGTTAAGTTATAAAGCCTTGATTTTTAGGGTTCTTAAGTCAAATCTAAGCTCTAAATGAAGCAAAAAACTTACCAAATCGAGAGAGATTCTTCGATTCTAGGGTTTCGAAGAGCTTCAACCAGTGATATCGATCTCGATCTTGCGTCGTCGTTCTTTGAGAGAAAGAGAGGGAAATGTTTGAAATGTCGTTTTTATTGTTGGGGTTGTTGTTTATTTGATACTTAGGAGTAGATGAATATATTTAGTCCAGCCAATATAAATATTACGGTGGAGTAAAATATGTTACACTGTCACACTTATAAAGTGTTTGTCCAGTCTATATATATCCTCTCAAGCCAAACTCAAACCATCTTCTTCCTCGTCTTCCTCGCCTTTCTCCATCTGTGCCTCTCATATTTCGATTGTTTGCAGCAAAGACGGATAATTTATTAGTAATCAACTTTTGAGTTTCGTCTGATTCTAAGTAAGGTATTCTTATGAAAGTTGCACCGTCCCAGTTTGGGGCATATTATTTTTTCACTTTTCATCTAGTAAAACCATAACATTACTAAATCACTGGTAATTTTGTTATTGTTAATATTTTGGCGTTTACTTGTCATCAAAGGTTTTAAGTTATCACTAATAAATCAACAAATCGAAGTCTGAGAGTATTTTTTTAAACTCAATTCAAAAAATATCCTCTAAAACGTTTTCGTTCCGTCTGTACTCCATATTTGATTCTTTCACTATCTCTCCTCTAAAATGTATTCGTTTCGTTTGCACTCCATCTTTGATTATTTCACCGTCTCTCTCTGTCCCTCACTTTCATTCTCCAAACTAAATTTCATCTTCTCCCTTCGTTTTTTTTCTCTCTCTCATCTCTCGATCGTTTACTATTCCATTTTCAGCCAATAAATTGAACCTATCATCGATAATTCGAACCATTGTTGCAGCCACGAAAGGCGAGTTGCTCGCTTTTTTCTCAGGCTAACTTCACAGTGGTATGTATATTTACTCCACCAAATAGAAAAAATTACACTAGCACGTTTTCCACGCCTTTCCCGTTGGCGTACACTCATAAAACCCTATTTTAAAAAGGCAAGAACAATTACTCTCACTCCAACAAACCCAAAACATAAGTGATGATGCAACTCTCAGCTTCGATTTCTTCATCGTCGTCGCCATTTCTAGGGCAAATCAACACTAATTACAGGTTCTTCTCTAAACCCAATTTGAAATTTTGAGTCTTTTTTAGGTTTGATTATACTGTGTTTGATTTGTTTCAATTGTTGTTGTTGTAGGACTCCGAGGGTATCTGTTTCAGTGAAGAGCAATGGGGTTTGCAAGTGTGTCGCAGCAACACCGCAAGCTCCAGTTGAGGAGACAGGTATGGGTTTTGCTTGTTCTTGAGTTGGTGAATCATTGATATTGGATAAGGCATAGTGATGTTATATAGTGAGGGTTGTGCTTGGTTCGTCGCAATGCCTTGCATTTTGCAACTGGGTGTGATTGCATCAAGTCGCGCTGCAGTCACTTTGGTGATTGGTTTTCATTTCCAAGCAAATTTTTCCAAAAATTCAAATCAGAGAGAGAGAGAGAGATTTTAGGATTTTTGTTAGTTGGATCGCAATAGTTAGAAGCTTAGAGCAGCAACTGTACGGCGGTGCAGGCCATATTCTACTGCACTCCAGTACAGATATTTGTTAATAAAATTTGGATTTGTTACAACACCTTGCATTGCACCTCGGTGCAGAGCCTGCAACCAATCAACCAATATTGGAAAATAGCTGCAAGGTGGTGCATTTGCTAGCCCCTGCGGTGAACCAAGCACAGGTTAGTGTTAGTTCTTAAATTGGCGAGTCACTCGCTGATATTGGATTAGGCACATTGAGGTTATTTATTAAGGGTTTTTGGAATTTTTCTGGTTGTTGAGACTTTGGGTTTTGGAGTATTTGAATCAATTTGTTTGTACTAGAAATGTAGATATTGGATAAATCTCCATCTTCTCTAACAGAGCTAATTGACATCGACCCTCTTCGGACACCCATTTCGCTAATGCCGGTGTGATCACCAACGTCAGTTATAGGTTTTGTCAAACTTCTTGTTGGATACCCACTCAATCCAACAACCTACCACATCAAAGGGTATTTGGCAACAATTTACTTAGTACTTACTAACTTATAATAGCTACGGTTGTGTATTAACCAGAGTTGCTTTTTATAAATTTTCGATCCGTAGACCATTAGCTTTGCCTCATAAATAGGCGTCCCACATGGAGGAGGTTCTACGTCATTTACCTACTAAGGACTTGGTTTTGTCATTCTATGGATATCATGGCCTACTATTGGTTAGAACACGAAAAAAGTTGGGCCTTGTTGGTCGTTTGTACCACTGGGTGTCAATTTTTCTCCTTTGAGATGAATTAGCATATATTCTCATTAGCTCAAGTCCTTTCAGATTGAACATACTGGAGTCGATGTTTGAGAAACATCGGTAATGTTCATTAGCCAATACCATGTTGGTATTTATTTGTTAGCATTTTCATATAAAAGTATCATGCAATGATTTATTTCGGCAAAACTTGTTTTTAGTTCTTACATTTTGACTAATGTCTGCAATGTTACTATTTTTTATGAAGCTTACACAACCAAGGTCTCTCGAAATGTCAACATGTCGAAGCTTCAAGCGGGTTATTTGTTCCCAGAGGTTAGTAAATGGAGTGTTTATGAGTTATTTCTTATTCTGTGTTTATGAGTTATTTCTTATTATGTTACTTGCAGAACTTTATACATGTAACTTTATTGTTTTCAACATCAGGTTGCTAGAAGAAGATCAGCACACATGCTTAAGTACCCAGATGCACATGTTATAAGCCTTGGAATTGGTGATACGACTGAGCCCATTCCAGATGTGATCACATCTGCCATGGCAGAGGTGATCCTCCCTACTTTATTTATGATTTACTTTTCTTCGTCTATTGCAGCTTCATGCTTTGCCTTTCTTATAGAATTGAAGCTTTGTTTGGTTGCATGATAGAGTTTCTTTCCTCACTTTGCTAAGATCTACTAACCATAGACCTGAAAAGCATATATCTTTTTCAAGTATTGCCAAGCTGTAAACTTTAACTAAAGAATTACATAAAGCGGAAGTTATTGAATTACAAACCCAAGTAGTGTATAAATAAAGTTACAGGATGAAGTTAGAGGGGTTATAAAAGTTATCTAAACTTCCTATAACTACCTGTTGCACATGATAATACATAGTGGACTACACTTTAGTAAATTAACATCGGTTCCATATCTTAGCATCCCCCCTCAAACTTATGGTGATCAAATATCAATATGAGTTTGGAAAATGCTAACACCAAATTGCCTTGTAGAAGAGAGTTGTTGGTGAAGAGCTTGCGCACAGAAAGCAACCCATATGTGTAGACTGTAGAGCATATTATGATTTAATTGTTTGGTAGATGTCTGAAAACAGATTTAATTGGATGCCCATGTGTGACAAATCAAACTGCTATGACGATCTTCTTCTTTTAACTGTCTATATGATTTACTGTTATTATTTGCAGAAATCACATTCTTTATCGACATTAGAGGGTTACAGTGGTTATGGAGCTGAACAAGGTGATAAAGTAAGTACCTTTGTTTCTTCTTTTGGTTATAATATCTAAGCAAATATCATGGTTACTTTTATATCTCACCTGTATTTGTTGTTGTTCTTCTCTCTTATAAGGAGATACTATCTCCTCTCTGAATGTCAATAATTACACAACTTGTTTGCCTTTATAGAAACTGAGGGCTGCAATTGCTTCAACATATTATGGCGACCTTGGTATAGACGAAAGTGACATATTTGTCTCGGATGGTGCTAAGTGTGACATTTCCCGCCTTCAGGTTTGTGATATTTGTTATTATTTGCCATTTTTTGTGCAAGAGATTTGCATGTAAGTGTACATTAATCTGATTCAGATTCTAACATAAACAGCCAGCTACTTTGTAATGTAGCTAGGCGTATATCTGAACAAATGAAAGATCCGATGAGTTTAGTTTACATCTGATAATTTTTGTACTATTTGGCAGATTCTCTTTGGGTCTAATGTGACGATGGCCTGTCAAGACCCATCATACCCGGTAATATCTCTAAATCGTTTTTCTTTGTTATTATGTCCCAATTCATCCTACATACATAACTTTGCAACTTCTCAGTTTATTGCATCATGTGCAACTTATTCTTTTGTATGAGTCAGCAACTATGATCGAATAGATTTAGATCTGAGTAAATATGGATATACCTTGGTCCATGCAAAGCTAGACCCATTTATTGTCTAAGAGGGATTAGTTTATTTGACAGCTTGAGGCTCCTTTTATCAGCATTGCAGTATAACATATGATTTTCTACAACACCCCAGTATAAAGTAAAAATAAATTGAATGATATCTTTATTTATCTTAAATGCACTTGATTGAGATATGTTTGAAGTTTTTTTCGGCTGATAGAGTTTATGTTATATTTACAGGCATACGTGGACTCAAGTGTTATTATGGGCCAAACTGGCCAGTTCCAGAAGGATGTTGAGAAGTATGGAAACATAGAGTACATGAGATGTACTCCATCGAATGGGTTCTTTCCTGATTTATCAACCATTACAAAGACAGATATTATTTTCTTTTGTTCGCCGAACAATCCTACGGGCTCTACTGCAACAAGGGAGCAACTGAAGCAGCTGGTAGAGTTTGCAAAGAAAAACGGTTCAATCATAGTCTATGATTCTGCATATGCCATGTATATTTCGGATGACAGTCCAAGGTCTATCTTTGAAATTCCTGGAGCCAAAGAGGTAAGTTTTATAGTGTTTGCGTTATTATCATTTACATTTGGCACACGAGAAGCACATTAGGCAAATCCTGTTAACAAAAGTAGAATAGATTCTATATTTTTGCACTAGAAGGAGCCCTCCTCCTATGAACCCATTACAAGCTCTGTGGGTAGGTCTCCCCTTTCCACTTCTATACCTCTCTCGCACTTCTAGTAACTGGATTAGAGACTTCCTATGCCATTACTATTTGACTGATCTAGCTCTGTGTATGCTACTTGCTTCACACTATCGGTTCCTATCTTCTTCTTTCATTCAGACTGAGACTCCGGACACTTGGATTGGTCTTCCTTCCTTTCCTCTATCTTCTTATGCTACTGACTCACTGGATGGTGCAGACGATGGCTCTTCTCCTTGCCTGTCCTATTTTCTACAGATCGATAGCTTGCTTCAACCTGGTCCTTGACTCGACTATGGGACTCACTCCTGCTTGGCTCCTGGTCCATCTTAGCTACGCTGCTTCACGCTACTACCACTCTTGGTTCTATTGATGCCAATTACTAGTGCTACTACAGTGGAAAGGAAGAACTGGATAAGCAAGAAGAGCAGCATTTCGTTGGGACCCCCTGAAAAGGACAGAGATCAAAATCTATAAGCAAGGATCGACGGAATGAAGGATAGGTGGGTCCTGAGACATGACATTGTAACTCGTCTTTCCTAGCCTAGAATAATGTGTCTGGGGCCTTCTTCATAGTGCACCTCCTGTCTAGTAGGCCTAGGCCTAGGCCTATGACTTATGAGCAGGTTGACCTTCCTTTCCTCTTCTTAACCCTTTCTTGATTATTGATGAAAGCCTATGATCGCTATCGTCTCTTTCTCCACGGCTTGCTCTTTGCTTCGCTACTCCATGCATTTTATCCTCTCCCTGATCTTGCTATTGGTCCAGTCCTTCCTAGCCATGTCTCGTAGGTCTCTTCTTCTGGTTCAGCCGATTCTGGTCTCCTTAGCTTCATTCCAGTTTTCTTTTCCAAGTCAGCTTGCTTCAGCGGTCTCTCTTTGCTCTACGCTTTGTTTTGTAGCTTACACCTCTTCTGGTTGAGTCATACTACAGTACTCGATACACATTCAATCTATATGGGTATTCTTGGACTCATCTTGACTTTGGTGCTTTACAGCTTACCTTTCACCTAGGATTGTCATTGGACTTAGCATCTCACAGTCCATTTCCACTTCGAACTCGAGAACAGGTCCTCGTTTAGCCATATGATCCTCCCCAAAATTTATTTCTTGAAATATAGCCGTAGTTCGGAAACCACATACTCTCTAAATAACTCCTCCACGATCATGGACCAGGGTGATTTATTCTTCTCAAGCGCTAAAACTGCAGCTTCCGAGTCGGAGACACCCCATGTCTTTGTTCAACCATTCTCAACTGTTTTTCTAACTCCTGATACAATGGCTTGACACTTGCATTTAAGTGTCAATATTGTACAGCTAGTAGAATAGATTCCATTAGCACACATTTTTTTCTCTGTAAGTAAATGTTAAAACTTAAACATATTTTATCTGAAAGTTGTATCCACGGTATTTACGCTCGCCATATTATTCACATTTGAAGGCATAGGTCATAGATCCAGCTAATTTGCTCTATGTTCCTTGTAAACTGGATAGTTGCATCCATAAATAGTATGTATAATGTGCAGGTTGCAATTGAGACGTCATCCTTTTCCAAGTATGCTGGGTTCACTGGAGTTCGTCTAGGGTGGACTGTAGTTCCCAAAGAGCTTCTTTTCTCAGATGGATTCCCAGTTGCGAGGGACTTCAACCGGATTGTGTGTACTTGTTTCAATGGTGCATCTAACATCGCTCAAGCTGGCGGGTTGGCTTGCTTATCCCCAGAGGGCCTTAAGGTCAGTTTGTCTATTCATTTGTCAAATAGATTTCACTATGGATAAACTTATCAATAGAAATTTTTGATACATCATTCCAATGTACCTACTTTCAATAAGTGACTAGATCTATTGAATGTATTATATTCTGTGGAGGAAGTTATATCCAATGGTTAATTTATCGGATATGATTGCAATATCTCGAAATCTCTGCTGATTTGGTATTACCCTTATATCATCTGAATCTGATTATTTTTGTATCCAAGATTTTTTCATGGCCATCCCATAAGGATTACATTTGTTTTGTTTGCAGGCTATGCGTGATACTGTTGGTTTTTACAAGGAAAACACTGATATAATTGTGGACACGTTTAACTCACTGGGTTTTGATGTTTATGGAGGAAAGAATGCTCCTTACGTTTGGGTCCATTTCCCTGGTCGGAGTTCGTGGGAAGTGTTCGGCGAGATTCTTGAAAAGACACATCTAGTTACAACTCCAGGAAGTGGGTTCGGACCTGGTGGTGAAGGTTTTGTTAGGGTCAGTGCCTTTGGTCATAGAGGCAATGTTTTAGAAGCCTGCAAGAGATTAAAGCAGCTTTATAAATAAGCCTTCGAATTACGTTTTCAAGTGCTCAATTCATCTGTTGTTATGTGTTTCTTCTTAGGGTTCATAATTGATAATGTAGAACCTGATTTTTACCATCGCGTGAATTTAAATGAATACTATTTTGTCTTCGCTGAATAAATTGGTAACGGTTGGCGTGATATTATTGCTTCTATAATCCTCTTGTGATGTAGGAATACATTGCTCAATGATTTACAAAAGATTTGTAATACAATGGCAAAATCACGGAAATTAGGTTCAAGGAAACCAAAAATCTTGAGGTAGGAAGCACGCCAGACGTTGAAGAAAATGCTGGTATCTGCATTCGACCATAACAATGCTTCATTCGTGTAAATTGTCTTTGTAAAAAAAAAAAAAAATCAGTTATGCTTTAATTTTTTTGCAAAGCGTTTACCATTTCGACTATTTTAGCATTTTTTGTAACTGGCATAAACAATTCTGGTGGGTGGTCGGTCTGTCTCACCTAAGGGATTTTTTCCTTCGAAAAGAAGCAGTATTGCAACCACACTCGAAGACGACTTGAGTGTAGATCAATCTAAATCAATATATAAACTTTTTGGGAAGATGTTTATGTTGTGAACTTTCTTAATCGGGATATTAAATTAAAAGTTGTCGAAACAGTAATCTCTCAACATAATAAGTTTACCGAGGCATCGAAATGGACAAAATATTACAGTTTGGATTATTATTAGTACACTTGCAGTACACTTGCATTCCCTTTTATTGCAATGCAAATCATTGCAAATGCATCGAATTTGCATTGCAGCGAACCAAACTGAGCCAAGCCAGGTTTATTTCTTCCAAAAAATAAATAATGCTGTATTCGAAGAAAGAACTGACCCAGAACACACCTACATTCAAAGAACGAACGACCTTTCCCTTTAAAAATAAAAATTTGTAGCTTTAGTTGAATATGTTGGAATTTTTAAGTAATCCAACCTTAATCAAAGCTGAAAACTATACTTGAATATATTGATGCCATTAACTTAACCTCTGGTTCAGGCGACAATTGCGATATTAATGCCTAAAGTGAAGGTGCATCTTTACAGTATAATGTCGATAAATTAGCGCAACAAGACATCGAGATGGACAAAACAGTACAACTCACAGTCTCACTAAATCACAACTAGAAAAACACATGGGTTCTCCACCAAGTTTTGCGGTGGAGGTTGATGAGGATGTTTAGCGAAATCCTTCAATAAACGCTACAAATATCGGCAAATCACTTCATGATTCTTTCTTTTTCGTAAACAAATATATTAAAAGAAAACAGATGGGCTTAACAAAAAGAGGGTAAGCCCTCCCTGCTACAATTCCATTACATACACAACCAGGAGAAAACACAGCTATTTTTTTCACCTTCACTATGAAAGAAAAAAGGCTTACATACAAATGAGGACTGCATAAATTATCATAAAACCAAGCTGCGTCATGGTTCAAGCTTCAAAGACACAACTCGAGACTGCCGATTGCGTTTTGCCACCTTAACAAAGACTACTGCAAAGCAGGCTGGAGCCCACCATGGCCGTCGGACTTCCTGTTCCCCTTTCAAGCACGCCACTGAGAATGAAAACTGGAATCAGTCAGATAATAGATTCAAGTATTCAACTCACACTTTGGCCATGATAATGCTAAACAAAAGAATATATTTCAATATATGGACCCTGATAACCCATGTAAGTGGAGGAAAAAAAATCAGTGGAAGTATAAGATTTGAGATATGTTTATGTACGTGGGGACAGAGATTAAATAATAATATTATTTATTCTGGCCTTTAGCGCAAGGAGATTAATCTGGAACAAAAATATCTCATGATTAGGTGGAGAGACGAGTTAGAACGCAAGCTCTCACCTAAATTATGTCTTTCGTGTATGAAGATGATCATCACCTAGACCTAGTGATAGAGATCTCTTATCCAATACTAACCTACACAAATAAGCTCTAACCCTTTTTACTTCATGATTCCATATATCAAATTCCGAATATCCACGAAGTACAATACCACGCCTTTTTGTTAACTACGAAGATAACCCGCTAGTATACCATAAAGATGCTTTTGTAAAAAAAGAAAAAAAAAAGAAAAAGGTAAACCATTGAGAGAGAGAGAGAGAGGGAACCTTTAATGCGTCTGAGTTCCTTGCATAGTGTGATAAAGTCTCCCCATTTCATGTGACATCGCCTTATAAACCGAAGAATCTGCTCAGTCGTGAACGTGGACAAGCTTTCCAAATACTCTCCGTTGACACCATTATCTTCAAAAACCTGGCGGTAGCTTCCAAGCTTTATCTCTTCCAACCACAAGCCAACATCCTACAAATACTTATATGATTCAGGCATTTAACAGTAGTGTAGTATGTTCTTTATGCCTACCTCTCCGTGCATGCATATGAGTGTGTTTACTGGACAAAATTGACTTCATTCACATGCATAACCATAAAGATTATAGACACATAATACAGAGCCAGATCCATTAATATGACGAATATTTCTATTTTTCCCAAACAACCCCATCTTAGAGTACTATCTCGATGATTGATGTTATCAATAGATCATGCGTACTGAGAAGCCAGGACACCTTCGTTGCATTGAGGACAACTGAATGTTCTCAATAGATCAAGAATGTAGCATCCCAATCAGATGGCCAAATGAATACAAAAGTCACATTATCCAAATAAATGGAGTTTGTGTGCTTATGTTCCTATCCACAGTTCTTAATTCCATCTCTTCTTCTCCAAAATGAGCCCTGTACAAGCTCTCCCCGTCGCTCTTCCTCCCCACGATAATCATACATATAGCATTGAATTTTGTGTCATTAAAGTCCGACAACGATTCAGAATCCAAATTTATTTGGGTGAATTTGACACTGTTGCAGAATAACCGACAAGGATCAATCAAGTTAACCCAATTAAACCCTCTATGACTGAATACGGTTTCAATTCATTCAACAGTAAACTTTTCGAGTCAGGTTTGAACAACCGACTCGACCTCCCACGCAAAGGCCCCAAATTTTTGGAACCCCCACTGATATAAGCCATCATTCCTTCTCTCCCACCTACTGTCATCAAGTATCCGTAGCATACCTTCAAACTACTAATTCTTTAATCAACCAACAAACCCCAGAGCTCCAACTTACTAAATTTCTAAAAATAACCCTTTTCTAAAATTTCCTAATTTGGGTAATTTCATAACTACAGATCCCACAAACCCAAAATACCCAATTTCACTCAAACTCCAAATTCCACCATAAACTAAAGAAATTCAACTAATTTCACTAAAAAAAAACCTCAATTTCACTTGAACTCCAAATTCCACTATAAACTAAAGAAATTCAACTAATTTCACTAAAAAAAAAAAACCCAATTTCACTTAAACTCCAAATTCCACCATAAACTAAAGAAATTCAACTAATTTCACTAAAAAAAAAACCAATTTCACTCAAACTCTAAATTCCACCATAAACTAAAGAAATTCAACTAATTTCACTATAAAAAAAAAACCCAATTTCACTAAAACTTCAAATTCCACCATAAACTAAAGAAATTCAACTAATTTCACTATAATAAAAAAACTATCTGATCAAAATTGAATTCTTAGAATGATAAAAATTAGCCAAAAATCAGATCTTGTTGGTTCATACCTCAACAGTCCAAATGAAGAAATCCAAAGGCTCTGGTGGTCTATCTCTGTTCATCTCCTCCAAAATTTCCCTCTTTTGGATCCTACAAACAACTACACCATCAAACACAGATTCTCAAAGATCAAATTCAATCAAAATTCACCAAATCATAACAAAATCAACCCTAATTGAATCGAAATTGAGCCTAATCGAAGAGAATTATTACCGTGTGAGAATGTTTGAATTGGGGAAAAAATTTCTCATTTGCGACGAGAGATTGTTCCGTCGAGAATAGAGAGATCTCACTCTCTCACTTGATTTCGCCAACTTTTGAGTGGGTCCCGCGAAAATTTGCCGCTAAATTGAGTGCCACGTAAGTTATTGTGTACGTGTCTCTTTTCACACGTGTGGTACATTGTACTTAACCCACTATTAGGAGTCCAAGAGATTCTTTGTAGGGAAGCTACGATGAATTGGTTAAATCGGGAAAAGAATAAGAGAACATTGGTTGAAGTTAAATTTTGGAATGAGGTCATAGTTTGAAACTCAACTCTGGGGATATATGTCAGGGGATTTATCCTGACTTAAAATGGAGTGTGCAGCTTGTGGAGGATGGTGAAAAATGATGAACCAAACGAACTTCTGGATTTAAAATAAAAATAAAAATGGAAAAACAAATACCCTATCTGTCTTAGTATATTGCATCACGGTGGGAAGTAATATGATGACCAAGATAAACAAAAAATCGGGTTATAGTGTAGAATTGTGCGTTAATCTTATATCCACACAAAAGTGGGAAAATGATGGTTCGTCCCATTGTTAATATTGGATAGGGCTGACAATTTGACTCGAACCCAACTTGAATTTTGTAAGTTTGGGTTTAACATTTGTGGGTTAGTTGGGTCAATTCGGATTGACCCAACTAGCCCGTTTAGATAACAGGTCGGGTTTGGGTTGGACCCGCAAACCCGTTTTAACTTGAATGTAATTTAATGTTATACTCTAACCAACTACTCGCTGAAAAACACTACTTTGACAAATATGATAATAAATTTTTCCTTATCTTCTATTTAATTCAACTTTTTTCAATAGATTTTTTTTTTTACGTTTAATTATTCGAAACAAGAATTCTCTGTTTTCCCTTTTGCGTTTCTTCAAATTTGTTTGATTGTTTAATCTCACACTCTCTCACTTTGTTTTGGAGCTAAGAGTCTTTCGATCATAATGACTCCGATACTCTTTAGTATTCTCATGGGTTAAACTTTTGTTCTAACATCTTTTCATTCTCTCCCAATGTTTAAATATATTTTTCTAATTTGTGTATTTTCTGTAGATTGTTTTCCTCTACTAGAGGAAAGTCAAGCCTCTTTATAGTGAGTTTTTGATCTCATCTCACTTTTGAATTTCAAAAGCTCTCTGAATCACACTCTAATTATCTGCCAGTTGCATTTTGTGATTTTAAAAAATCATACGGGTTGGATCGGGTCGACGGAAATTATATGCAGGTCAGGTGTGAATTTACGACTCTGACATATTTAATAAGTAAGTTGAGTTTGATGTTTCTTAACCTAAACCCAACTGGTGCCCGGGTAAGAAATTTATGATAGTCCCTCGTAGTCATGAATTGAGGCTAAGCGTAAATAAATAAAAACTACCCTTTCAGGGACTAGGCCAAGATGAAGTGCTATTTCAACAGCGGTAAATATTTTGTGATTTTGCTTTGTTAGGGCCATCCTAGTAAAAGGAAGGCCCTCCAAAAATGAGAGTATGCTGTTTATTGCAGCGAGCACACGGTATTCTTTAGTAAAAGGCGAAAGAATAGTTCGCTTTGTGCTCACTGCACAGCTGCTTAAGTTTACATTTGAACTAGGAACTCACTATATACAAACAAATGATAGACAGATTCTTTCTCTCATCCAATGTGGGACTATATTTCTCCACACTGAGTTCTCCATCTATAAGACTAATAGACCACAGTTTCTGTATATTTACTATCAATTAAGGCTAATAGAGAAACCAACCGTGGTTGCAGTGATTCTCCAATGGATATCTTCTTTCATCGTTTTACTCGAATTTGCTCAACAAAGATATAAATCAGATGGAAATCGGACACCTTGGGCTGTGACAGATTTTTCTTTTTTGTATCCAAAGCGGTTGCCTCTACCGAATATTGACTTTTATCCCCTACCTGCACAACTTGATCAACTTGATTAATTACAGTTCTCTCAAACCTTAGAGCATCTCCTAAAGTGCCTCACTGATTTGCTTTCCAATGTGTCACATAGGATTTCCGAGCTCCAACAGCCCCTCGTTTGACTCTAAATGCAAGATTGTGTCTATGTTTGTTTTTTAATCAAACGCCTAATTATTTTTTTCACAAAAAATTCAAATGACACCTAAGACTTGAGCCCGATTGTTTAAAAAAATAAAAAATTAATTAAATCAGACACCTAAAACTTGGGATAAAAAAATGTAAGTAATTGCACTAAGGATGAAAACAACTTGAGAGATGCAAATGAAGTAAAGTTTTTGAGACACTGCTTTGTTAGGGCCCTTCCAGTTAGGAAAAACCCTCCAAAAATAAGAGTATGCTGCTTATTGTAGCGAGCACACGGTATTCTTTAGTAAAAGGCGAAAGAATAGTTCGCTTTGTGCTCACCACGCAGCTGCTTAAGTTTAAAATGCCACAAAATGCCCAATCTATAGATATTTACATTTGCCAGATTGTTATAAACTCTCAATGTGGGACTATATTTCTGAACATTTATATTTAATTTCTGCATTTCAGTTTTCTACACTTGGTAATCTCAATGTAGTATTGTTAGGCACATTCTACAGTGGTGTTGCGTTTACAGTCGATAGAAACAGTACGCCCATAAGCAACGACTAAACAGCATTGCGACTGTTGAGGAATAATAGATTCTAGCTAAATAGTTCTTCTATATGAGGGCAATTGAAAGAGAAGACGTTATATCTTTATTGATTCTTAATTGTGTTTCTCTATACATACAAAAAACCTTTTACCTTGGGCTGCCAACTCCTAACATCAACCAATATAATCTTACATTTCATCTCGTATTGTACGACTATCACTGACATTAAAATGACTAAGAGCATATCTCCTAAAGTGCCTCACTGACTTGGTTGAAAAAAAGCCAAATCCAAGTCTGTGAGTGAGGCTCTATTTCCTCTTACACTACCTGACTTATTTTTTTTAACAGGTGCCCAACACTTGGGCGCCTATTTCACTTTCTTTGGAAAAAAAAAAATTAAAATTCATCAGGTGGATAAGACTTGGGCGCCTGATTTGAATTTTTTTTTTAAAAACGCCCAATCGCGATGTAATCAACCTTGTTTTTGGAGACTCAAATCCAAGTCGGACAAAAATCCTAGGTGGCACCTTAGATTCCAAGGTAGTGAGAGCATCCCCAGCAGTTAAGAGAGTGGATTGGATGAATTTTGGGGTGAATCCAATCCACCTCACAGCAGTTGAAGGTGAATTTGAAGGTAAATTTCCAACGTGCAGTGCCCGGCATAATTTTTAAAAAAAGATCTCACGCAGTTTAGAAATGCGCTGCATGAATCCTTGAATTTTTGGGAAGGATTGGGAATTCACCCTGCCACGTCAGGGTGTACCTAGCTGCTGTGGGTGCTCTGAGACACTTTAAGAGTTGCTCTAATACTTGCAAAACATGAAGAATTGCAAACACAGAAAAATGTTTTAGATAAATTGATATGTTAGGGCCTTCCTAATAAAGGAAAACCCTCCAAAAATAAGAGTATGCTGCTTATTGTAGCGAGCACACGGTATTCTTTAGTAAAAGGCGAAAGAATAGTTCGCTTTGTGCTCACCACACAGCTGCTTAAGTTCAAGTGTTGAACAGGGAACAGACTATATAAAAACCAACACAAACCAGATTACCTTTCTCTTCCAATGTGGGATTATATTTCCAGAGTTCAGATTCTCTATCGCCTGCCAATTGCCAAACCAAGTGTCATCCAACAAAGATACATGACCACACAGTTTCCGTATTCCCGTGATTTTACTCGAGGTCTGCTCAATAATGGGTAACAGAAGTGAGCAAATCAGACATTGTGAACACCAAAAGGCTAATTATCGGAATCCTGGATTGCAAGAGTATAGTATTTTTTTAATCCAAAGTGGCTTAACACAACAAACTTAACACTTACATTTCATACGTACGCGAATTTGTTGTAGTCAACACAGAAACAAATGATAAAAAGGAGAACAAGTACCAGACTTTCCTATAATACATTGATTACAGAAGTACATTTAGTTTATCGCATCTTGAAAATAATCTGCAGTATTATACACTAAAACGAAATTCAACATGGAAGGCAATGAATGATACAGTCTTAATGCCTTACATCCATATATATATATTTTTTTTCCCCAAAGAAACAAATCTCAGCTGTATATTCACAGTCACTGATTAAACTCTGGCAAACACGTAATAAAACCAAATCTTTCTCATCCGGAGCTGTCAGCCATAATATAATGCTCGCAATCAAACCATGGAGTTCTACAAGCCCCACCCAACACTGGCAAAGAAAAATGCAAAAGTAATGACTGATGATATAAAAACAGCTCACATTTCCACATTCCTCTCATAGGGCTGACAACTTTTAACATCTCGAGGGATGTAAAGGGGAAAAAAAGCGTTCCATGTTTTACCATCCTGGAAGTTGTCTGACTCAATGTCACTTCAAACAATTATCCCCATAGACATTCTTGTGTTTCATGTCATGAAAAGCATTCTCCTTAGAAGCCACTGTTGGAGGCCACACTACCTGATCTCAGATTGTCCGTAGGTCCATTACTCGTTTTGCTAACAATTCCCTTCCCAAAATACTCTGCAATGACAGAAAACCCATCTTTGGAACTCTTCACTTGTTGGAAGAACAGATCCTGGCTTTTAGAGTTTTGCTCTAAATTTCTCTTCATTTCTAACACAGATCTATACTCAGGAGCACACTCCGGGCATTCTTTTTCGTTGTCTCCAAGGCACCGTTGATGGAATGAGTGCATGCACATGAAGTGAACGGCAGGAAGGTCCAGAGTGAAAGTGCATGCCGTGCATTTACTAAGCTGGAATATCCTTGCATTTGTCCTAAGATCTTGGATTTCTTTCCTCATGGTCAATGTCTCTTGCTGCATAATTATCACAATTTTCTCAATCATCAATGAAAAGTTGATTTTTTATTTTATTTTTTGGATCAAGAGTTCCATATTTTGAGAAGAGTAAACATTCAAGGACAATAGAACTCATTCATTTGGGGTGCAGAAATGCTGGTCCCAAATTTTCAGAAAAACATTGTCTTCATTAATTGTTAAAAAATGGCCGTGCTTACGATGCCTTAAACATTTTTTGTTATTTGGTATTCTTCTCCGAAATTTGACAAACTTCATTCAAATTGAACAGATACTATGTTTATTTAGTTTTGATACTGTACTATCTTTGACCTTTTATTTACGTGTGGTTCAATAGCGACATATAATAGCACGTATACTAAATAATCCTTATTGAGTACAGAGTGACAGTATAAGTTACGTAGTTCAAATTTAACTCCATTAATCCAAATAATTATATTAACAACAGCGGCTTACTGTTTATTTGTATTACTGTATATTCTTTATAAAAGACCTGCATTAAGATTTCATTTCATCTCATACTAAAGGGGAGGAGAAAACAAAATGGCATAAAGTGAAGTTAAATCTGTGTTATTGTTGTGCATTTTATCAGGTAAAAAGAGGAAATTGATATTATAAGTTGGGCTTTTGACAATCCAGTGAAGATATTTCAACGAAACACTTATTTGTGCATACAAGACAACTGGAAAAAAGAGCACTTAAACAGACAAGGGCCCTTTGGTATTCTGTTACAACCTACTGGATTAGCAAAACACACAGCTGGAATAATCAATGTCCTAAATAAAAATCAGCTCAGAGAACTATAAAACATGAAATGGCTAACCTGAGATGGCCCTTTGGTATTATGTTTGTTTCCATTGTTAAGTAAAACAATCCCGTCAAAGGTTATAAAACTATAAAACATGAGATGGCTAACCTCATATTGGATGTCAAGAATCAACAAGTACATATATTTATGATTTGGATATTCTCACACTCAAGCTAAGAAACTGCTCCCCTATGTCTACATTTTGGTTCACTTTTCATTTATGTGATTTCTGATCCTACTTAGAGGTTGACAAAAATGAGATTACTGTTATTTCTTATGGTGTAAATCAATGTTGAAATATTTACGCAAAATAAAGTAATCTTGTAAAGTAGTGAAACTTAAAAAAAAACTGACCTGATATTTATCTATGGCTCGATGGTCCTCTTCAATTAACTTTGATTCCTGTTCAAGTTTTCGAGCAATGTAATCCTTGACGACTGAGAGAGTGAGGCATGGGTTCTTAGACAACGTTTGAAGAACAACGATTGGAGGTAGAATATCATCCCTTTCAATATATGTTAATACTTCCTTTACTTCTTTGGAGCAATCTTCTCCAAGCTCGCTAAAATACTTGAGCAGATCCGCCCAGAGGGATGGGTCTCCACCTTTGTTTGAATCCCCCAACTTCTTACAGCATGCAATTAATCCCTTGTGATCATGGGCTTGCATGTAACAAGCAATCACTTCTTTGTAAAGCTTCATTTTCTCATATAAAAATAGTAATCCTTCCTTAAAGGCATTCATCTCACAAAGAATGATAGCGAGATCCAACTCGAAAAATGGATGTTCAGTTTCTGATGGCCAGGCAGTCTTAAGCAAACATAATCCCTTCTCGAGTCTTTCCAAGCGATTCTTTTCTTTATCGGCTTCCTTTTTCTCCTCACTCAGTTTCTTCTTGGACTCTGTTCTAGTTATACTACCATTTACCTCTCCAACTCCATTTTCTTGTGAGATTGACGGAAAGTTTAAGTCCTTAGACAAGTAAAGCTCCAAAAGCGTATTGTGAATTTCTACTTGAGCCGGAGAATCTTTCACCTTGCCCGTATATTTTTCGAGAAAATCCATAAGCGAGTCTGGGTGATGAATAAAAATGTCGAGAAAGTCAACAGGAGAAGGCAACATAGATAAATATGTACCATTTGAGTTCCCTCTGTTGGCCAGCTCTTGGTCCTCAGTGCAAAGCCTCATGAGTATCTCGATAGTCTCACTTGGCTTGTGCTCCACAAGAATCTTACCATACTGTTTTACAGTGATCCCAGCTTGGCTCGGTTCAAGGCTTGAAATATATTGCAGAGCTTCTTGATATCCACCGAGGTCTTCAAGCAAGATCTTTAAGTACCATTCATGCTTACCCGCCTTCTTAGCAACATACATTGCATGCTCATGATACCCAGCCGCACGGCAAACTCTTATTGCGGTTTCCACGTCAAACTTATGCTCTCCAATGCCACCATCTTCACCTTTAATGAACAAATTTAGCTTTTCAACATCTTTCAATTTCGTATAGCAGTTCAAGAGAAGTGTGGTGTGATCTTTAGAAGCCAAACCCTTCTCGTGAAGTTTTTCCAGGTAATTGGTAAGGTTGTAGATTCTTTGAGCATCAAGAAACTTCTGGATGACAAAGGAAGGTTCGAGATGACCAATAGTATTGATATATTGAGACATAGCCTCATCGTAATCTTGCTTCCCATACAAATGATCGCCATATTTTCTTAGAACTTCGGCAGTGGCTGCAGCATCTGCTTGTTGACTTTGGACAAGATTTATGGCAACAGTGTAAAGATTCTTCTTAAAAAGCATATCCAACTTGCTTTCCATGTCTTTCTCTCCTATGCATAAAGCTGATTTATCACTCATAATAAGAATTATGCTACCCCATTCACAAAGCATGTGGGAAACTTCTTTTACCACTAAACTGTGAGCAATTAATCTATTCTTCAGGTCATAAATATTGAAGGTATTCTTGCCATTTCTTTGATCTGCAATAACACATAACAAGTATCCACGAAACCACCCAAGGAACCTTTTCTCTCCTTCGAAAGCCCAACAAGGACCACGTCCATCAACTTCATAGAAGTAAACAGCCTCAGGGCGCCCAATTATAAGCTCCTGAAAACTTGCCAAGGAAAAATACTCAAACGTATGGATATCGGAAAGCAGACAGTGCGTTCCTAAGAATAAAAAATGGGATTGGTTATATTACACCACTTCGCATTCAGTTGAATCAAGTGCTGAGTAGACAAATGAAGAGGGCATGGCTATATTTGGTGTGGATATTCTGTGACGAGGAAACAGTCCTTATAAGAGTATTGATATTTAGTCATACGTATGTTTTAAAATCGTTTGAGTGTTCCATAAATATATGTGACCCCTCTATCTCATGTCTTCTGGGGGATCTCCAAATAATCGATGAAAATATACAATTGGTTAACTGCACATGGGCCACTGTGAGAGAGTGTCTATAGAAGTTTGTGTGACTATAACATTCTCCCTAAAAAGATAGGAATAAGATTACTAACCGATCGATCACTCATTGCGACACTGTTAACATCACAGCCAATCTGATCTAGAGTTTGTCTCCTTGGTGGTTGGTCCTGCAAGCTGAACAAGCTCACTGAAGTGTGAGTTACTGCAAATAGCTGAAGAGCTTGACCATCAACTTTGTAGCCAAGACCTGTAATGGAAGCATGGCTTTTGTCTGAAACATCCTCTACCTGAAGCTTGAAACGAGTAATACGCTCACGTGCAATGTCTCCCTTAATGCAGTAAATGCTACCATTGTCTAACCCGATAGAGATGAGTAATATCGGGGGAGCTTCTTCAAGGACTAAAAACGATGTGATCTGCAGTAAACACCATCAAAGTTTTATAACGTATAAACAGAACTCAGATATTGCAACACAAATCAACCGAATTACTCACACAAAAAGTATAACATGCAGTACCTTAGCTTCGGGAAACTGATTGGTGAATATCCGCAAAATTTGGACACAAACAGGACTTGTCTTGCTTGAACCCTCCGCTTCCATCTTATCAAGATCAAAAACCTTCAGGCATATAGGCGACAGTTGTGGAGACGTTTGCTCCTCTTCCCCAATAGTCACCAAGAAATTTCGTTGCTGAATTTTCACAATATAAAAATACTTTTAGTTCCTAGTTTAACAAGACTAGTCACAGCAACGTCAAATCTACAAAAACACTAAAATGTACCCAATGTACAAAGGACAAAAATGATTCTAACAGAAAAGGGACACATTAACCTTACGATCTACATAGTATTACACGTTCTAACTCATGTGCAATTACTTATCGATATAATATACTACTAAGACCAGCCGAAGAACACTACGAATTCATACCAAATTCTTGTACCTCTATCCCTACTATGAGACTGAAACTAGCTTCGCATTAGCAAACCCCATTAAATTATAGATGCCCCCATGCCCCACTTAAATAGTCATATGTTCAAATGGGTATATGTCAATTATATAACAATGGGTTGATCCAAATGATCAAATGTAACATTCTTCGACATGTTTCTCGCAATTCTACGCTATTATTTCACAAAATTGAGCTTTCCAACACAGTAGGAGATCAAATTATTACACTTTTACTCTACAAATTGACCTGAATTTTTTTGGGGAAATTGAGAAGATTACCTTGAGTTGTTGAAGGAAGAGAACCGAAGAAGCGTGAGCTTGGAAGCCATAGATGAATTTCAAACCTCGATCAAGCAAATTCACCATTCCATCATTACATCCAAGAACAATTTTGCCTCTCCCGCTTGAACAACACTCGATCATCCCCGTTACTTCTTCGGATATCGAGGTTTTACTACTACCAGAGGATGATTTCTCTTCAAAGAACTCGAATTTCCTCCATTGATACATCTCTCTCTCTCTCTCTCTCTCTCTTGAGCTCCCAATTAGGGTTTAGATATCAAACTATGATGAGAAATCGAATGTTTGAGATTGAGATCCCAATTGGGGTTTAGAGAAACTTGTTAGAACATCTCCAACTCTGCCTAATACTTAGGCGTTTGATCTAATTTCAAATTTTCGACCATCTTTAATCATTGCTGGAGATGGTCTTAGTAGAGATTAAGAGCATCCACAACACTACGTTGGGTGGATTTGCCCAAAATCAGGGTGAATCCAATCCACCCCATAACAGTTCGATCACAAATCAAGGTAAATATCACTACGCGCAATTCTGACGTTACTACGCACAGTTATGAACTGTGCGGCATAATCAAAAAACATAAGATTTAGCCGCGTGTCTCCATCTAGAGCGTCCATTACCCAACATGCAGTTCAGAACTGCGCGGCATCAATCCATAAAAAATTCACCCTGAGGGTGGAGGTAGAAAATTCATCGCCACGTCACAAATCGACCTAGCTGCTGGGAGGCAAAGAGGGTGGATTTGAGAATTCACCTGCTACGTCAGGGTGTATCTAGCTGCTGTGGATGCTCTAAAGGCTATGTAGAATTTGATTCTCTTAGAAATAAGGCATCATGTCAGAAATGGACAATAGAGAGCAAGATGTATGAATTTTGCCAGGAAATTCAAGTGTCTAAAGAAGTTTTGCAGTTGAGAAAAAGCCAAATTCAAGTGAGTGAGGTTCTATTTCTTGTAACAGTACCTCACTTGTTTTTTTTAACAAGCGCCCTAACTGTTTTGCCCGCCCGTTTCATTTTTTTTGTTGAAAAAAAAATAAAAAAAAAATGACAGGCTCCTAACTGTTAGGCGTTCGATTTGAAATTTGTGTGAACAAAAACAATTAGGCGCCCAAATCTTAGGCACCCAATTATAAAACAAATAAATGCCCAACACTTAGGCGCCCAATCGCGACATAAGAAAGCAAAGTTGAGTCTTGCTTACATTTTGAGTTGAAAATCCAAGTCAGCGAGGTGTAGTTGGAGCTCGAAAATCTTATGTGGCATCTTGAAAAGCAAGTCAGTGAGGCACTTTAGGAGATGCTCCAAGTTCGTGGGACATGCTTTTTCTTTTAGAATGTCAATTAATATATTGAAACAAGTGAAATCGCCTAGCAACTTGTTCTGACTTCAATTACATTTTATCAAACGAAGGTTTAGATTAAAGCTAAAGATGTCAAAAAAATTGTCCATCCGGTTGTCTTCTTCTTCTTCATCTCTCCCCCATCTCCATCTCCCAAACTAAGCTCCCTCCTCTCTCCGTCATCTCTCATCACCCGGTCGTTTGCAAGTCACCAGTGGTTACTATTACAGTTACATAGAAGCCATATTATTCGGCTACTTCTTTTAAAATAGCCAAATTATCTGGCACAAAACTACAAAAATATTCCAACATCTCTCTTCCCGCGCGCGCGAACTCTCTCTCTCTCTCTCTCTCACACACACACATTAACAAGAGAGAACAAAACGAAGAACAATGAGCAAAAACACCATTACAACAACAACATCATCCGAAAACCCAAATGAGAAATCAAACACCAAACCATCATCATCATCATCAAGAAATCCCAAATACCCAGTAATCGATCCAAACCCACCCATTACCAAAACAATATCAAACTTCAACAATCTCGATTATGTTCGCTTCGCCACCGTTACAGGCATCTCCCTCGCGGCTGGGTATCTCACTGGTAACAATTCCTCAAACACCCTCTCCCCAGTTTTCCCTCTCTGGGGCAGAGAGTTTAGGGTTTATTTGTTTGATGATGTTTTCTTTCAGGAATAAAGTCAAACACTAGACGTGCGTCGATGGTGACTGGAGGTCTGATTGGGATTTGGGGTGGGTTTATGTGCGCGTACCAGAATTCTTCCGGGAGGCTCATGGGGTTACTTTCTAACGGTGATGAGGTAGCTCGGTATAATAACAAGTAGGAAATTTGGGGTTTACCCGTTTTTTTTTTTTTTTTTGCTTAGTTATTTTGTTTACTTTATTTAAATGTTGTGTAGTGATCTCGATACTAAAATTGTTCGGTGAATGTTATAGCTTGACTTGATTTGCACAAGTATTGGTTTTTTGGGTTAATTTTTCTTAAACAATTGGGAAATTGGTACTAGGAGCATAATTAAGTGGTCTGTATTACGGGTTATTACCTCAATTGTTCTTTTTTGATAAACATTAATATGTACTGAAAAAAAAGGAAAGACAACACAAGCGAAATATAAATGCGAAAAAAGTGAAGAACATATGGTTAATGGTCCTTATTACAAGAAAACACAACAAAATATGCTCCTGATAACCTCACTTTCTCACAAGTTGTAGGATCCTCATGTTACACTTAAAACATCACTAATCTTTGTTATCCAATCCACATTCATAGTCACTTTGGTACTTCTCCACCCAATATTATCATACTGCACAACATAGTAGAAACTGACCCTCGTCCTTAAGCCTTGCTTCTTAACATATATATTTGTTTCAGGGGAATATCCAATTATTCGTAACAAAAGTTTGATACCGGACTCCCAGAATGCATATCATCAAGAATGAAATCTTAAGATGCAGTTTGATGCATTCAGATGTTTGTATCACCAGTGGATGGATGTTAGGGTCATAGTTAACAATGGGGTTTCTGTGAGGGTTTGGGAGGCATATGGAGCTGCTGTCTTGATCAAGGGTTTTTAATCGAAATCTAGGTACTAATCTCCCATTTTGAAAAAAAGATTAATCGGTGAAAATCGGAGATTATGGTTTATTTTTCCTTCATTTTTGTTTGAATTAAGCGTAAAATTAATAGCATTTAGTCGAGTTTAATCGTATAATTAATCACAATTAATTGTAGGTTAATGAAAATGAATAAATTGCTAATATGTGGATGATCTTTAAAAGAAAATAATAAAATTAATAGACTTAAAATATCCATATTACGATTAAAATTATTTATTACATAAGTTGAAAAGTTAATAATAATTCGAGTGACTTTCTTGTTCTTGGATATTTGCCCTCTCTTGATCTTTAATATGAACAACATACTGGGCCTACGTCACGTTTGTCCCATCGTATCTATGCATGTATTGACATATGTATTCGTCGTACACTACATGCGGAATGTACTAAAGAATTCCGAGCGGCAGACAACCCAATACCGATATGTTTCTTTGCGACCTCTCAAATGTTATAGGGTTAGAAGCATCATATGCCTGCTCCGACGGATACCCATACCTCTGACGGTGTGCATAACCATACCCATACCCATAATCATAGTGGGATGTTTGGGTATATGGGTCTGAAGATCTAAATAGAGATCCTTGTGAGTCATACTCTTCACTGTAACTTTGGTAGAAGGGGTATGACCCATAACATAATTTATCTTTATTTTTACTCAAGGCCTTATGGCCCAACAATAGATTTAATCTTGATTAATCTCATTTTAATCTCGATTTAATCGGGATTAAATATGATTTTTGCAGTATCTAGATGAGATTTGGCTAAAATATTATGAGTGGATTATTTTTGAGACTAAAACAAGATTAATTTGGATTAATCTTTAATTGTTTGGAGATTTTTTCAGGAAATTTGTGTTTTTTTAAGTAAAAGTTCAGAAGGATTATACTCGAATTAATCGGGTCGTAAATATATTTTCTTGGAATTAATCCAGATTAAAAAAAAACCCTTGGTCTTGATGAATCAAAATCTTATTAGATTCTCCATTTCATCTCTCTTATTCCTGGGTGCTAAAGCTTCCTCTGGGATTCGTTTCTTTCGCTACCCAATTTGTTTGGACACGATTTTAACAGTTCACTCCAAATTGTTTGTGGTTGCTCGATGTTATAGACTTTTAGTAAATATGTAATCCATCAATTTATCACACTACTACTTACTAGAAATACCCGAGTCACTTTTCTTGCCATCTTCCGAGTACTTTGGTTATCCTCTTCTTTTGATCAGTGGTTGGTAATTCAAGGCCATTTTCCTTGTTGGTCTTATAATTTTTGGGCTGAATTCACTTGCAATTGTTGAGAGATAAGAAAAAGAACTAAAGAAGGGAATTTGAGGGCAAGAAAGGTAGTTTCTATTTCGTCATCCTATTCATCTAAGATGTCATATATCAAGTGATTAAAATGGATTTGATGAGAATTAAGATCGATTTCTAATACCAGTAAGACAGAAGCATCCTTCTGTGTCAACTATCTGTCAGGAGGAGATTCCTAATGAGTGTATATGTTCTTGAAACCTGGATGTTGGTCAAGACTCTTCTCCCTCTTGGGAAACAAATTATGTCCCAAGAGATGTGAAAACATCATTGTCTTGTGTCTTGTCGTCATACTTGGTCATCGATATACATATTGTGGGTTCTTTATGTGTATCTCAGTGACTCCCTACCGCAGATACACAGGAGAGATTTTTGTTTTCTCGTCTTAAGAGATGTCAAAAACTCTTCCATTTGGCATATACTTCGCTAGGTTTGGTACCTTTACATTTTGTGATATCTGTAATTTCGATTTGAAGAGCATTGCATGAATGGTATAAATGAAAAATAAAAGGGCTCACTTTGCTAAGTTGTATCATTCTTTTTCTATTTTCAATCTTCCTTCTTACATATTTTACAAATATAGTGCATCCCATTTGAAAAGAATTGTACGAATGGTATGAAAGGAAGATAAAAGGGCTCAACCTGTGAAAAAGAAGAAGAAATAAGGCGAACATACAAGGCGGGAGAGGGAAATTATAGGTTCACACAGAACACTAGTTTTCAAAATGATCCATCTAGCACGTCCTCGAATCTTAAGCCTCCCATCTTAGAACATGACACCCATCCATCCACCAATTCTTTGATGGTTATCAGGATGTCACTAACAGTAAACTTCCTTTTATCTATGGGTGTTCAGTCTTCCTCTTTGTTAACTTGGTTAATATATGTCTACTTTGATACCGATCTAACGGAATAAATATTAGTGATATATCAATATCTCATTGTCGTAGAAAAATAAGAAACTATCAGAAATATATTTATTTGGTTACTAAGAAAAGGTAATGTTATGAACAGCTTCTTTGTATAATGTTATCTTACTGTACTTTGACAATGAAAGGTCAATCTTCCGCATAATTAACGACATAAGACGACATATATCTGTTGAAATACACAATTTCTATAAAAATAGGTACCGCCTTTTTTTTTTTGGCTTATTAGGACAAGATAATACCTTCCAGAGACACTAATATTGAAATTCCAGCTATATATATGGCGGCAATTATTAATAAAACAAATTTAGAGTATAAGGGCTCACAATCTTTGACAAGAATATTTAAGTATTAGTTGGACATTACATAGGCATTATGCAGGGTGTTCTTTTGACCATTTTCAGCTTCTTCTCCTTTTTTTCTTTTCTTTTATACAAAAACTTGAAGCTCTTAGCAGTACCATGGTGGGGTGTTTTTTTTTAATGTGTACTTAACTGTGATGATCGTCATAAACTGGGGACACAAGTAAGCGGTTAAGCTGAAGATGTTTTGCGCTTGTCTATAATATGTTTTCTACATGTTTTACACATTTCTCTTGGAGTTATTGTACTCTCCAGTGAATAAGCTATTTAACACTTAAATTACTGATGAATCTAAAGCCTTAAGAGACATTCCAAGAAATAAATAAATACAGCCATATGAACCGTGTAATTCACATGTTCTGTGCAAAATATAAAACGAAAACATAACTTAATAATTAGGTGTATTTAGTCATCTAAAACAAGGCAACAAAGGAGCTGGGGAAATTTTAGTTGACTTAAACTAATATTTATCAATAAACAGCAACAACTTCATCAGACTAAAAGCCATTCTTATACCAACTTGTCTTTGAAAATTAAGTTTATACATAATATCAACAACAAAGAGTAGGGGTAGGACCTCCTTAACAAACTCTGAGGTATAAGTTGAGATTGAAGTACTTTTCTTCTGGAAATTTAGTGCGTAAATCTCCATGAATCCGTACAAATTTGGTGAGCGCATGAAAAAAGTCAAGCTTTTGATTTACAAACTTTTGAATTTAGGGTTGGACTAAATGCAATGAAGACATCATTCTTATTGTTAAAAATAGACGAAACCCCATGAAAAAGACGGAGGGACATATGAGACACATTGATATGCTATTCCTTCCTATGTTTGCGATGAAATTGTACTTCTGGCTAGGAACTTACAGTGTTGGTGAATTTACATACAAGGGGACTTCACAGACTTCGGGAGTTAACTAAAAAGTGGAAGAACATTGCAGTCAAATGCTGAAATTTCTTACAGCAGACAGAAACCGTGATCATCGCCACTAACATGAAGTATTGGTCCCAGTAAACAAACCTGATGTTATCTCAAACAACAACAATTTAATTCGTAAGTCTGAACCAACAAGGGTGGATCAGCGGTAAGGGACCACGCCTCAGGTAGCACAAAGGACTTGAGATCGACTCTTCACCCACACAGGCCACCTGCCAAGCGTTACTTCGGCTCAAATTCAAACCTGCCCGAGAGCCAGACTATAAGTCCGGGAAAATTATGATAAATTCTGACTCCAGATGAATCCTGCAAATAGTATTGCTTTGTTAGGTCTGCAGGCCAGTATCTTGGGTTTTAACTTAAGTACACTTCAGCTGAACTCATGAAACTTGAAGCGACGTTTCCGATAAATAAAGTGTTACAATTGTATGATTTATGTGTCGTATAAGATCTAAACTAATATCGAAAATAAATATAAAATACGTACTTTTCTTTTGTAACGATATAACTACTATGTTACATACTTAGTGTCTGTTAGATGATAATGTTCCGAACAACTTTCTTTATTTTGTGACTTTGACTACTATTTATGAGAAAATAAATACAACACCCTTCATTAGACTGAAACCATTTTCAACGAAGGCGTGTCCTTCTTCAAAAACACTTAATAGTGTTTTGTCCCTTTAGAAGCAATTGCAAATTAAATTTGATTTGCACAAGGATGTACCTTATCATGAGTCCCCATGATATTGATCGTTGTTTTACAATAAACTCATGTGATGCCAACACGGTAAATTACGGACATCACAATCTGAGCTGAGGACAATATGCTTTGGATACATTGTTCGTGAAGATCTGAATGTATGGCCTATCTTAATCTACGGTGGACCTGTTTGCTTAAAGAGGATTAAGAAGTAAGTATTAGAACTGGAGGGTCCATCTCAAAACCAATTGACTATGAGAAGAGTAGCCCCAGGATCTTATATTTTGAGGTGCAACCGTGCAAGGTTCTACGTGCCTGATGTTGAATTATAACGTTAGGTAGGTGAAGAATGCATGAACAAGTCAAGCATTTGATTTAGAGAGTTCTCTAAGACTAATCTTCTTAGACTAATCTATGATGGATAATATCTATTGAGTATACAGGTAAACTTGATTAGTTCTTGATTACTTGTTCAAGTAGATTAACAATGATGCCATAACAAGAGGTTGTGAGAAAAAAAGGGAGAATTTGGAGATAAGGAAGGTGGGGCTAAGTGGTGCCACTTTTTGTATACAAGTATACAACCATGCAAAAAAATATTGCTTTCCTCTTAAACAAGATTCCAAAACATAATTAATTAAGGTTTGCTTTGATATGTGATGATAAAAAGATAAAGTTGCCTCTCCTATAGTCCTTTTCAAACCTTCTCAACTACATTACAATTTCTTGAAACCACATCATCTTAAGATTATATATAACTTACACTTCAAACAATCACCAAGTGTACATCAATAGGCGAGGCTACGTAACTAGGTATGTCATGTTATTTAGATGAGCATATTAATATGCAACCCGGGCATATTAATGCGTGTACCGACCGGTCATGGACTCATGCAAATCAGAGGGAGATAAGTACACAACTTTGTGTGATTAAAGTTGATGGAGACCTTAACTTTACATGTTTAAGTTAATTTGAAGAATGATTTGGATTCTCAACAGTGGAAAAGCAAAAAGAGGTTGTTTGATGAAAGTCGATGTCACTGAGTTTACCAAAAAGGAGAAGGTCCTCAGATGTTTCGTGGAAACCGGATTCATTCCAGTTCAATATTGACTCCATCACTCTGGTCTAACCCCCCCTCATGCTCATTATAATTGCAGAAAATGCCACTTGAATTAAAATTGTTTTACACGGTGAATTAAAATTCCAACATCGTTTGTTATGACATCATTTGATTATCTCGAACGACTATGGCTCCACTTGGTATCTCGTAACCTAGATAGGGTAACACCTAACTGGGTGCATGCAGGGTTTGATTCTCACCACTGGTGGGCTTCAAGGTTGGTATGTCAACTTGTTCGGTTCGTGTGGTTTGCGGGCTATTGCATGAGCCCTAGAGAATTTAGTCGGAACTTGGGTGTTAACAGTCTGGTTGTGGCCTGAACACCTATAGAGAAAAAAGAAGAAAAATGCTAGAGAAATAAACAGAATTTCTTGATTCCTAGAGGGCCTACTTCATCTTCATCTTCATCTTCATCTTCATCTTCATCTTCATCCTTGGAGGTCGGTGTATATTGTTAATAGAGGGTAATTAAGTCAAACTAAAATATGGCGGTAACATAAAACAAACCCACAGTTTCATGCAGTAGTCTTGGGGTGGCAGCGAAGTAGTTTTGACAAAATATAAGAGTATTTATTAATAGACAGACCATGTTGTGATTTGTGAACTATAAAAAATACCTTATATTTTTCTGATAATTATTCTAGTCTTATAGCTCTCAGCTCAATCAAACTTTCATCAAAGGGTATGTCAAATATTCTTCTGTTTTACCACTCAAATCAACATATTCTTCATTAGTTTCTTCATGTTTTGCAACCTAGCTAATTAAGATTCTTGCTGTTTCTCTGTTTTTGTTTTAGATTACTATCTCATTAGATAAGGTTTGTTGGGTTGAGTTGGATTTTTTTTTTTTTTTTTGTTTAGATAGTTTTTCTTAATTTGTGTGTGATCTGCAAGACTGGGTTGATGAGGTTATTCTAAAAGTTTTTTTTTTTTTTTAAGGAATCTGAGGGAGAAATTTGAGCAATTATGATTTGCAAAATTGGGGTGGTGAGATTTTTGTAAAAGATGGTGTATTTATGACTCAGAAAATTCAACTGATTTTGTTGGGTTGTACAATTTATGATTTGCAGAATTGGGTTGGTGGGATATTTATGAAAGATGATGTGTTTTTGCATCTAATTATCTAAAGAAGGTTCATCTTGATTTTTGTTTCATTGCTTTTGAGTTTTGAGTTCATTGGTGTTATTTTTGGTTCTTATCTTCATGGTGGAGCTTTGACATTAGTTTGAAGTTTTTGTCACCTCCCTTTCTTAGCAAATTATATATGATGAATTGATGATATATCTGGTATTTGATTTTGATGTGTACATATTTCATGTAGACTTTAAGGGATACTTTGGAAGAATTTAGTTTCTATTTGTTTTATGAAACTTTTCTTATTGTTTTTTCATTGAATTTTGCATTCTAGTGGAGAAAACTTTTTTTTATGCTGATAGAATTTGTTGTCTGGGATGTCTCTTGGGCTAGTTGTTCCTACATCAACTGTTTCTTGGTTATTCCACAGAAGATAGAGATGTAAGGTACCAGTTATTGTTTATGGTGATGGACAGACCCTTTGGGAATCAATATTTCTCACTTCATCACACAAAATGCCCCCCGCTTTCTTGTTTTATGCTTGACATGAATGCATTATCTACTTGGCGGACGAATCCTTATTCAGTCATTTCCCTATCTAACCTAAGTTTTTTGTTTCTCGGGAAATTTGAGAGCGTCTGTTGGCTCTCAAATAGTTGTTCATATATAGGATTAGATAAGAGGGACTTGTGGAGTTCGGGATGAACAACTATTTGAGTTCAAGAGTGAGAAATCTCGTAAATTGGACTCCTGGAGTTCTGCATTCCAACAATCTCCTTTAAGTATTGTATCCAATATGAGAGGACTTGGGAGTTATTATGACTTTGATTCTTCTTGCAACTTTCCTTCAAATCAATTTCTACGTTTTCTTCAAAAAATAATTGTAGTCTTTGTGATACTTTTTTTTAATCTAAGCTTACTGTATAATTTAATCTATGTTTCAGATTGCACTGCCTCTGTTTTGAGACTATGACAATAAAGATGGAGTCACAAATTTTATAGCCAAGAGCGTCCATATATCTGTCGTACCAATGAGTTCTCAACTAAGGTCCGAGAGTGCTTCATCTAGAAACAAACACCAGTATTACAATGGCTTCCAAGTTACCGACTTAAGTCAGATAGTAGGCTATTCTGCGACGCAAACTGCTCAGAATCCTGGTACTTTATACTACCAACCTATCCAAGAAGATGGTCCCTACTGCACTCCTCAGAGTTTCCAAAGTTCTGATTGCCAATTATGTTCTGATGACAGCAGCCAGGGAACCAATCACTGTACATTTGAATCGTCTTCGGCTGCCGGAAGTTACGCAACCTATAATTCTCCGTCTACCCTTAGCTTTTCGCCCAATGGGAGTCCAATATCACAGCAAGAATCTCAAAACACCTATGGATCACCAATCAGCGTATCATGCGTAACAGAGGATTTTCATGAATTTAGGCACAAACTGAGAGAATTGGAAGCGGTAATGTTGGGTCCTGATTTAGATACCATTGACAGCTGGCATGGACCTCAGCTAGCCCTGTCCGAGGCTGACAAGTGGAAGCAAGTGATGGAGGTGATCTCAAGTAGAGACTTAAAGCAATTGCTAATTGCATGTGCAAAAGCTGTATCAGATCATGATTTATTAGTAGTCGATAAGTTGATTGGGGAGTTAAGGACGATGGTCTCTGTGTCTGGAGATCCGATTCAACGGTTGAGCGCGTACATGTTGGAAGGACTCATTGCTAGATTGGCTTCATCTGGTAGTTCTATATACAAATCCCTAAGATGCCGTGAACCCTTAAGTTCTGAACTTCTCTCCTACATGCATCTTTTATACGAGGTTTGCCCTTTTTTCAAGTTCGGGTACATGTCTGCTAATGGAGCAATAGCAGAAGCTGTGAAGGACGAAAACCGTATCCATATTATTGATTTCCAGATAGCACAAGGAACCCAATGGATCAGCTTGATTCAGGCTTTAGCGGCTCGCCCTTCTGGCCCCCCATATATCCGCATCACGGGTATTGATGATTCCAATTCTGCTTATGCTCGTGGTGGAGGACTTCAAATTGTGGGACAAAGGCTTTTGGAGCTTGCAGAGTCAAAGAATGTTCCCTTTGAATTCCACACTGCAGCTATGTGCGATAGTAAGATTGAGCTAGGGGATTTGGGTGTAAGACCTGGGGAGGCTATTGCGGTTAACTTCCCATTTATGCTGCACCATTTACCGGACGAAAGTGTGAGCACTCAAAACTATCGTGATCGTCTTTTGAGACTTGTTAAGAGTTTGTCACCCAAGGTAGTTACCTTAGTAGAGCAAGAATCTAACACCAACACTTCCCCATTCTTCCCTCGGTTCCTAGAGACACTAAGCTATTATACCGCTATTTTTGAGTCCATTGATGTGATGCTCCCTAGGGACCATAAGGAACGGATTAACGTCGAGCAACATTGCTTAGCCCGTGACATAGTAAATATCATAGCATGTGAAGGTGCTGAGAGGGTCGAAAGACACGAGCTTTTCAGAAAATGGAGGTCCAGGTTTAGAATGGCAGGGTTTACTCCGTATTCTCTGAGCTCCGTGGTCAATACAACCATCAAAACACTATTGGACAATTACAGCAAGAAATATCGACTAGAAGAGAGAGATGGGGCTCTGTATCTTGGATGGATGGATAGGGATTTGGTCTCCTCGTGCGCATGGAGATGAAATACAGAGGTAAAGAAGTTGTATTTTAATTCTAGTTTTTTAGTTTGTACTAGCAGCTTATATATGTATGAGAAACAATGTATTCTAGTTACAGATCTTGTAGCCTCTGTACGTGTTTTCACGATAGAAGATGATAAAGTTCTACACATCATGTCCATTAGCTCTTTAATCTGAAGCATAGCTATATATGGTCTTCTTCATTTCATGTCTAGTGGCTCTCCGTGTTTGAATAATAGCATTCTTGCATGTTTATATGGTTTAGATCTAGCTGATAAAATGGTTGTCGATAACTGAGCAACCTGGATGTTTTGGTACACACTTAGTTAGACTGACGTTAGGAGATCTTTCTTACGATTAGATAATGGGTAAGAAAAGGAAGATTACGTCGAATGTCCGTATGCTGCTGATTTTCATCGTTCTTCAATCTAACCAAGCTTTTGAATCTACAAACCAAGAATCTCTATTTCTTCTCTCTTGTGTAACGAATGTCGAGATAAGTTAACAAATAACATAGCCATATAAGCTCGTAGGTCGTGGAAGCCATGGAGCGATATTCAGATTCTGCGGAGGATCGAAAAACCGTGGTATGCTTCTTCGTTTTCCAAGATATGGGGCTATTGGTGAGAAAAGTACAATATCTAGTGAGGTTTTGTTCCATAATTTCTAAGGTGTATACTTCCGTTGATAAATAAATATACCTTAATTAAGAGATGACACTAGAACATCCACAATAGTAGGTGGGTGAATTTAAAAATAAATCAGGGTGAATATCAAGGTGAATATCACTTCGCGCAGTTATGAACTGCTCAACGTCATCAAGCTTGACAAGTGTCATCATTTCATTGGCTCACTCCCTAAGCGCAGTTCAGAACCGCGCGGCATCAATCCACCAAAAATTCACCCAGAGGATCCACCCTCAAGGTGGATATTGCAATGCCACGTAGGCGTAGTCACCCAGCTGTTGTGGGGTGGATTTGCCCAAATGAGGGTGAAGGATGGGAATCCACCCTCCACGTCATCCTTCACCTAGCTGCTGTGGGTGCCCTTAATTCATAGAGATTGACTATCTACAGTTTTTCTTTTATTTTCTTAAATATATTATTTATTTTGTATGTTTTATACCTTGATTTCTACATTGCTTAACCACTAAATGTATCTTCTTGCATTAACTTTGGATATCTTCAGTATCCAACATTAGTCGGAATAAATTTGTAATTTTCAAGAACCAAATTTAAGCATGAAGTTTTCTCAACGCCTTTTTCAAGGCAACGCCCATTACAGGATTCCTCAATCGTTTATGTTCTCATTAGGTCGATTACTAACTTAGTATAAAGTCTTCCACGCAAACTTGGTTACACCCTCTACAAGATGCATTCTGACTATCCACAACATTTGCAAATCGTAATTACCATTGTTTATATTTCACGTTTAAGTCCTACCCAACTAAATACGCCGTTTCATATGGCTTATTCACCAATCCAATTTCCCCCAATTCGATTTCTTCAATGATTTCCCCCAAATTTGAAATAGAAGTAAATTAGGGCAAACCAAAACCTAATTTGAGTTTTTAGGGTTTGAGTGAAGAAGAAGAAGAAGAAGATGGGGAGATTGTTTATTGAAACATTGCCTGGTCCTAAAGTGTTCAAATGCAAATGTTGTAAAGTTGATTCTGCATCTTATGATCAAATCATTTCCAGAGATTTTCAAGGTCTCTATGGGAAAGCTTATCTCTTTAGATCACTGTGAGCTCTCTCTCTCTCTCTCTCTCAATCAGATTACACTGTTTCATAGTATTGTTCAGATAGAATCTGCAAATGTTGTGGTGTAGTGACTGATGATGCTTTGAACCCCATTATAACATATATGTTTCATTTCGTAAACATCGATTTAGTCGAATATATGCTTATGGCCCCTTATTGGGGATACATTATTTAGTTAAAGAATTTGGTTAGGATTCAAAGGGTATGGAGATAGAGTAGTGTTGCTGAGTTATGATTACGAGACGAAATTTGGGTATTGATCAAAATAAAGGAGGGGACTTGCAAATTGAAAATTTAGAGAATGGGGGGATATATGGATATAGAGTGAGAATTTGGTTTCGGGATGAAAATCTGTAGAGGATGAGTGAAATTTTGGAGAGAGAAGTTATAATTTTGAGGCAAAATAAAATCCCGTGATTGGAAATCGTAGTTTGAAAGAGGAAATATAGAGCAAATATATGAAGCTAAAAAGTTTTGTGAGATAGAGGTTGTTGCAAAAGTGGAGATTTAGTAACTCTACCGAGAGAACTAGAAAATAGTGGGTAAAGATGGAAAAGAACGATATGTTTTTCAAGTTACTGATAAAATATTTTTTGTTTATATCACTGTTTCTCTATCCTCTATTGTATGCGTACGTACTTGCCGATGAATCATAGAGAATGAATAAGATTACTGTCTGTTTTGTGTTTTAGAGATTAATAGGTACTTGTTTTGGTTATATTTTTTTTACAGGGTGAACATTTCTTTAGGACCTAGTGAAGATCGTCAACTCTTGACTGGATTACACATAGTGAACGATGTTTACTGCAGTTCTTGCCAACAAATGTTGGGTTGGAGATATGTAAGTCAGCAGTAGAATCTTCCGTTTCTCCTGTGTATTCTATACTATATTCAATTAATGAAATTTATGTTTTCAAAGCAGAATGCACTGTATCTAGTGCAGCAGAATACCACTTTACATCTTTACCTTTTACCATATCTGATTGTTCTTGAAAGAACATAACGAGTTGCTTATGTTTTTCCAATGATTTGGATGCAGTAATTTCTTTCATTCTGCTAGGACCTTATATCTATAGTAATGAAATATTGTATTAGTTCCCGCAAAACAGACATAACACAATACAGTATTTAGATAAAACCACGCTTCTCCTAAATTTCATTTTCTGTTTTCATCTGGATTCACAGGAGAAGGCATACGAAGAGAGCCAGAAGTTCAAAGAAGGCAAGTACATTCTCGAGAAAGAGAGAATTTTTAAGGAGGGTAGGTTATGTTAACATTGCAAAGAACAACGGGGGATGATGTTGTTAGAAGATGTTGTTATCAAGCCTTGTAGTATTAAACCCCTATTTATACATATATAACTTACATGATCTTGTGCCATGTTATAAAATTGTTATTAGTAGTATTAATGCTTAAATGAAAAGTTAATTTTGAAGAAAACAAGAGGGCAAATTTATTGTTAAACTGTATTTTTTTTTCTTCTATATTGCGTGTTGTCTGCTTATTCAATTGTGTCTAAGAGAAGTGAAGCAATCGACTTATCATGATGGTTGTAATTATATTGATACTTCTTTGTTTTGAGCATGTCCCATGACTTGAGAAGGCATATATGTAATGTATCTATGACTCAAGAAGGCAAAAAATACAAAAGCCAATGTCAAGAATGGGATTTGAACCCATGCCCTTTCGGACCAGTACCTGAAACTGGCGCCTTAGACCAACTCGGCCATCTTGACCTTTCTGTGTTTTATTTTCGAGGTTTTATTTGTAGTTCACTAGATTTAGTAGTTAGTTTTAAATGATCACATGACAAAAAATAATAGACTCGAAAAAGGTTTTACAGTCTTAATAAGATCACAATTCACAATTGTACTGTGGGTGGTTTTTACTTCACTACGCTGTTTTGGTAGACCTCACTCCTCACTACGTTTGTAGTCCTCTTTAAAAAAGAGGAACACCCCAACAAAAACTTTGCTTAGTCAGCATTTTGGTTAAAAACATATTTGTTAAGTTTTAAACGCTATAGACAAAACACTACAACAAAAAGGCTAAAAAATGAGGGTAGTAGTCCGTCGTTTTTACATAAAAACGAGAGTAATTGCCATCGCCGTTGGTTAGCCGCATTTTTTAGCAACAGCACTGCCCGTAGTTTTTCAAGGCCGATGCGACTACGCAAACCCGTCGCTAATTTGCGACAACAATAAGCGGTCGTTTTTTTCCAGTCAAAAAAGACATTTACTGGTAAAATACGACTATTAAGACATGTCATTTTCCCCCGCTAATATGGGCAAACAAAACGACGGCCAAAACCACCGCAATTTACTGTAAAAAATAATAATTTTTTTCTTCATTTTTTGGTATATAGGAACAAAAAATAACAATAACAAAGAAGTAAAAATATTATTAATCAAAAAATATAAGGTATCATTTTTCACAAAAAAATGTTGTAAGATTACATAAATTTGGAATCATTAATAAAGATAATTTTCTCTATCCCTTCACCATAATCTGACATTGACTACAATCTAACTAACGAAAACATCTTCGAACAACTTGTTCTCATTAAAAATAGAGAGCACTTGTTCTTTGCATGCCCTTTCTCAAATAAGGTTTGGTCCAAACAAAGAAATCCTTTGAACTCTTGGCGTATCAGTCACTCTTGGAATATCAGTACATTATTCTCCCTCACCATAAATGGATTACCTGAGATAAGCACAAAACCAAAAATAAGGAACTGTCACCACAAAAAAAAATAGGTTTTAGCAACAGACTATATCCGTTGCAAAAGCCCTTTCGCAACAGACTATGTACGTAGCATAAGTGTTGCAGTAGGGGGTGTTGCGAATAGGGCTACAACAGAGAAAGTCCGTTACCAAAAGTAATGTTTCTGCGGCAGATAAAGTTTGTTGTCATTGTTAGATTTTTAACAACGGGTTTTGTCCGTTGCAACAGCTTTGGCAACACCGCCAACAGTAATACTTAAACTTTGTTGCTGAAGTTATTTTATGTTGCTAATAAGATGTCTTTGGCAACGGCCATTGTCCGTCACAAATTCTTTTTTCATTTAAAAATAATAATAGCAATGAAATCACCAAAAAAATATCACATAAACTTGCATCATTACACAAAAAATACATTCAAGTAACTTTATTAATATATCAAGACCTTCATCCAACAATTAATTGAGAAAAATGTATCATATTCTATATCTCTAATTAGGCTATAACTAATAGCTAAAAACACCATTTAACTTGGCTTCTTCGTCATTGTAATGGAGGCTGGATCAATGATCCTCGATCTGAACTATAATGTCAAATAACAAATATTTGTTAAACTAGGTGAACTTTTATGCATATAGTATGAAACTACAATATTCGAGAAGGTATGAAGCAACTATATACCTATGATGTACAAAATATTTCCCTCTTCTTTTTGCCATTGAAGACACAACAATACTCTCAAAGACCAACATGAACAACAACATCCATGACCTAAGAATCATAAAAGAACTCAGTGTTAACACTTCAAGTAAAGAAGCAGGCAAAGCATAGACAAAGCATAAGCAGGCATAGACAAAGGGCAGCTGCCTATTTAATAAGCGGTGCAGCTAAGATCCAAAAGGCATTGCGAGGGATTCTCATAAACTTATTATGCTAAAGAAGTGGCCAAGCATTCGGATTAGTTGAAAAGCGCTTCTATATAAGAATGATTTTGAAACTCCTTTACTAGCTCATCTACACAGTGCCAAGCAAATAAAGGGCAAGAAAAACAATTCCAACAGAGACTTGCCGAGAGTCGAGGATGTGGGTCACAGACATCATAAGCTCATTGAGAAAAACTTGTAGCATAAATGAAGATGCATGAAGAAAATAAAGGGCAAGAAAAACAATTCCAACAGAGACTTGTCGAGAGTCGAGGATGTGGGTCACAGACATCACAAGCTCATTGAGAAAAACTTGTAGCATAAATGAAGATGCATGAAAAAAATATAATAAACATTTACCTGGAGAACATCCCTCACATCTCTCTTTGACAATTTTTGCTGCCTTAGTAATAGTTCAATTCTTGCTCTTATAGAAGGGTGTCTGCACAGTGCAATATCATCCATTATAGGATATTAAAGTAATTCTTAATGTTTCCCATAAGCTCCTTGGACTTATAATGTAAAAAAGCCAACGCCAAAAAATAATAGAACTTACTCCGACGACCAAATATGACCAAGAATAACAACAATCAACTGCAAAATATAAATGAAAAGTTTGAATCAGAAAAAATCAAGATAAAAAAAAGGATATCAAAAAAACAAAAAACTCAAGAAAAATAAAGAAAAGACAAATGACAATCCTAAAGGGACGGCATAAGATCCTTAACATATTGTACATTTCCTGACAGTTTTGAATATATTCAGTGACCAAAAAGGAGAACATAAACCCTAATACAAATGTTAAAGGTCACATCATGAAAAAATGGTTCACGATACCTACTGCTGAAGGATATTATTATCATTGATACAACTGCTCCACCTCGCGATGATTCTAGGGCCTTTTCCCTGCCAAAAATTTAAAACCTTAAGAAAAAATTGCCCAACCTCCCTCCGTGTAAATTCCAAGTCTAACGAGCTAACCAGTCACAGATCACCACCGCATTCGACCATTTTTACTTCTACTTTTACAATCCACTTTTAACTTTACATCGGAAGAGTTTGAAGGAATTAGAAAATTAACTAAATAGCCCAGATTAAGTAACAAAGGAGGCTTACTTGAAGACAATATAATCCAGATTCAAGTTTTCTGTTGTATCTCTCCTTATCATCCATCTGTAAGTGCACCACATTTTATCACGATTACGACGTTAAGTTCGCAATGGCCCTGATTCACAAACAAAAGAAATAAAGAACTGTACCTTTAAACCATCAAACTCAAGTCGGTCCATTCGTTCAATCTCTGCTTTCACTCTATCTGAATACCTGTAAAAGATTAGAAATGACCAAATGAGTAAACATATTAATACTCCTGCTTCAGACGGATAAAGCGTGTGTAAAAGAAAATTTTGTGATATTACCTCGTATAGAGTTCCATAAGGCGGTCTATCTTTTCATACTCACTCTCTACAAACTTACTTAACAACCTATCTCTTCTTGATCCCCTCAATATACCATCTGTACCAGGTTATAAGAAAACCCAATCAGTACATAGGACTATTAAGCAAAGAACAACAATTAACGGGGTGTGTACATATTAATGGGGATTAAAAATCGCATGAATCAACGATCTCTACTGCAGTAATAATGGAAAATACCCACTGATTTCCCACAACAATATAAATAATGAAAAAAAATTTGAAATTTATAAGTTACATATTACCCATGAATACCTCAAACTGATTTTTCTCATACTCATGGGTATTAAAAGGTTACTAGTAGCACGAATACAAGACGAAAAGCGAATAATCACTTGAATATCCTCGGGTTTAGGAGTTGGCATAAGCCTAATACTTAACTTTCTAATGATGCCAAAATTCTGATTCTGCTAACATATAAAAGAGAGCTAACAATAACTGAAAGGAACAAAATTTGTAGTAAATAAGAAAAACTTGGTAATGAGCAAATATTATTACCATGAGAGTCTAGTTCTGCCACCTTCAATCACACGCAAGCATGACTACCTTGTCAAAAAAACTTACATATGTTGCACTTTGAAATTTCATGGAGCAAACGGATCTGTTCTCATGAATCTATTTGTCAATTTCCAGCCAAAACAATTAACTACACATAAAGAGTTCAAATTCATACCTTCTAAGATATGCAATCCCAAGATCTGCAAGGGCATCCAAGCAAGTCTTTCTAGGCCACAGTCAGCAACGATGATCAAATTGAAATAACGCGCCAGAGAATACTCTCAAGTAACATCAAAGTTTCTCGGTTAACCAACACAAGTCTGTAAATCAGAAAAATGACAGTGAAAATACATTAAGAAAAAAAATGTAAATCAAAGTTGTAGTAGATATAATTACATAGAAGTTAGGTTCAATTAAACCAAAGCTTAGAGTTCAAAACTAATCTAGATCAAACACTCAATGGTATACAAATCTAGACTAATAACAACATCTTTATTATACAAATAAATAATATGAGCCTTGTAAGTTTCCAACATAAAAATGAAAAAAACAACAGCAAAGTATAGATCAAGAACCTTTGCTTTGTTATCCCCGTTTCTAGAAGTTTGAAGGAGTAAAATACACATCAATTTGTAAGTCTACATTAAAATAATTAAAGCTTGGATCATCTGTAAGTTTTAAGAAATACAAAAGATCAAGGACTTGTCAAACTAAGATATATAGTTTTCCTTATACTACCTATACAAAACTCCTTTTGGGAAAATAGAGAGAAAAATATGGAAAAGAGAAAGAAGACACAAGTCAGGATGAGAAGGAAGAGGTCCCTTCTATCCACATTCTACATCTGCCTCGATCGGCAAAAGTTGAGGTCTGTCAGGCTATAATTGCCTCAAAACCGATCCAAAATACAAAACTGAAAGACTGAAGCGAAATGCAGACCAAGAACCTTCACTTTGTTTTTCCCTTCCTAGATGTTTGCAAAACGAGTAATATACGCATGAACTTGTAAGTCTTAATGTTAACTAATTAAAGCTTGGATCATCTATAAACTTTCAAAAAATAAGGAAGGTCAAAGACTTGTCAGACTAAGATATACCGTTTGCCTTACTATCTAAACAAAGTTCCTTTTATGGGAAAATAGAAAGAAGGAACACGAGTCAGAATGAGAAGAAAAAGGTTCTCCTAGCCACCTCCTACATCCATCCCCCTTGATCGGCAACAGTTCAGGTCTATCAGCTTACAATTACCTCAAAATCGGTTCAAAATACAATATCAAAGGCTAAAGCGTGTTTCACATGACAGAGAAGAAGAAGACTTCTTCTTTTGTCATTTATTAACAAATCTCATGAAGAAAGATAAGAACTTCTCATGTACTGTATTTTTCCAAAAGACCTAACCGCAAAGTCAATCTTGAACTTTAAGCAACTGACTTTCTTACCTATAGCTAAAATAGCGTGTACTCGTAAGCTTTCTATATACGACCATAAATAAAATAAAAACTATGGAACAAAAACCTTTACCTACAAGATTTGTAATGCTGTGAGTTATGAAGGCACATCATTGTCTTATTGAAGTTAAAATTAAATTGGTTACCCAAAAAAAAAACTTGAAACTCAGAAGGCTCTATGATGGAGACCATAGATTTTCACAAATCAATCTACTATAACCGCTACAGCCCTTCCTCTATTGGTCTTACTCTTCCTAATCTTCAAGTATTTCTCTTGGGGAGAAATTATAATAGCAGCATTGCACTTACGTTTCCAAAAGGGTGATTGAATCGTTTGCCTTTCGCAGTTTTCTTATCGCCTCTACCACAATATGATATGAGAAGGATGGTGCTACTCTTTAGATCATGCACTCATTAAAGAGGAAACTTGGAAAATAAGCAAAAGTTTGTAGACACTGTTGACATTGTTTTTAGAACATGGACTACACAGTACACATTATCAAACTCTAAGCCTAATATAATATCTCTAAACTATGAATATGCATATGTAGGAAAAGTAAAAAAAATCAGGAAAAATAAATAGCAAATGCAGTTTTAAAAAGATTGAAGAAACTTCATTGCGGTAGCATCGACGTATATATAGACATAAGAACTCAACCTTACCATTTCCGTAAGGATGTAATTTGTTTTACGGTTATAATTTTGGTTTCTTCTTAGATATTGAGTTATACAATAATAAGATAATATTACCATAAAATAGTTAACACTTTTCACCTCCACATTCGAGTACTTTTCATTGATCCTTGTCTCAGTCTGATTCATTTTAACTGCCATACTAGCACCTAGATATCATTTCTCCAACCCCTTAAGTACTTTGCTCCAGTAATGCATATGTTTTAATGTATCAGTACTAAAATCTTAAAACATAATCCTAATGTAAGAATCAAAAACCTTAAACAAGCAATATCTTAACTATAGGTCACCAACAATATCTGAGAGAGAAACAAGCCAGACTAATTAAGAATGTTTTAGACAACCCATTACTTCAGACCTTTATTTATTTTTATTTATTATTTTTTAATGGGTTTCCTTCTTGTTAAGAACAACATATGAGTTACATCACCAGTCAAAAGTTAATCATACATATTACATTTTTTTTTTTCTTAAACGTAAACAATACATCAAAACGGACTGATATTTATGTAGATACTTTGATATAGTTTAGATCAGATGATCAAGTCTTCCGCAGATGCCAAAATATAACAATCACGCCCTATAAAAATTAACTGTCACAACTAGTTTTACTGATTTCCCCATCCCATAATAGAAATTCATCAACCATGTAAGATTAGTATGCCAAATCATAATTTGGTTCTACCCATTTGACCATATCTGCTACCCTAAAACTCATACATATTGGTTGCTTTACAAACAAGCTTACTTCAGTTTCCTGTTAGGGGCTGTCAAGTGCATATCTCACTTCTGCATCTGGTTGTACTTGGAACTAAGCAACTCAGTGAAGACAATATAACAAACAAAAATTGCCCTCAGATTATTTAATCACTTCATTAGAGATTCAAACCAGCTAAAGATTTCCTTGGACTGTAAACTGGTCATCTCATGAAATGCAAATGCAAGGTTCAGCTCCTCCTGAATGTGAGGGATCAATTCATTTGTCTCAGATAGAAGAGTTTTCCTCTCTTTGAGAGCTTCTTTCCAATGAGTTGCACGCCCATCATTCCTCATGTACGCGTTTTGATCAATGAATCCCTTTTCGTGGAATAGCTCAAACAACCCTTGAGAAACGGATTGACTTAAACCTGGAACTCTGCATAACAAATTTGGGGTCAAGGGAAACTCTGAACACTTGATCTCTGCAACATGGATGCCTTTCTGCCTCAAAGCTTTCATGTTTTCACTTATCAAACGCATCCTGGTACGATCTTTAGGCATGTGTACAAAAAGGGTTGGTGGATAAGAATCTGGGACATTCATTCTCCCAAACACCCCTTCAGCTATCATAAGCGTAACACCATTAAATATCATATCAGTAGCGAGCTTAGATACAAAGTATCCCCCTGAGGAAGCCCCTAAAGCCATAAGAGGAAGTTTTTCAAGCTTGTTTTTCTCCACCCACCATTTGATGATATCTTTAACCAGTAGTCTCTCGTCTCCCAAAGACCAACATCTCCCAGTACTTGATATAGTAAGGACCGCAAATTTCCGGGCAAGAGCATGCAGAACAATGAGTCTTTCTTCAGGAAGGCCTACGCAATTCGGACAACTCGATGATCTGTCCCAAAAGTTTATTGCTCTACCACTACACCCATGAGCAAGAAAGATAACTGCTTTAGGAGAGACGGGTATTTGCCAAATCACTTCAGTACCATTCTTGAACTCTACAGTAGGGAGGAGTTCAACTGAAGATGGAAAGCTTTTCCATTTTAGCTCTGGGACACTATACATAGTGTTTGTATGTTCTCGCTTGTTACTAAATAACAAAATTAAAGCCATGAGGATCATAATCATCAATGTCATCACAGACAGCATTTGACATTTTTTAAGTCCATGCCATTGTTTTGAATGTCTAACTCCATGCCTCAGCATTACTCCCACTTAATAACTTTCAATATGTCAAAATAGTTTTCATATCACCTATGACTGATTCCTGATTACCCAATTCAAGCGCATTCTTCTAGATGTTTTGTTTTAGTTCAGAAATCCAACGGTCAACACCAGAGTACGTCTTCGTCCGTTACTTGACGACGACAATTGTTATTCACCTTACTAGTCCCGCAACATCTCAAACAGTTGGGCAATCTAATCGGTACGCCCTCTCAGAAGGCGTGGTTGTAAAAAGTACAAACACAACATCTGAAGATTACTAGAGAGCTCTGTACCTATAAACCCCAATCACACAGGAAAATATATATCACAAAATTCACAATTTAAATAAAATTAAAAACTTTAGAGAATAGATTTCAACAGGGAACTCACCTTGGAAAGTCATCACCTCTCTCTCTTTCTCTTTTGAGAAATTGGAAAGTCGTTAATTAGCGACATGGTGCCTTGTTGATTTCATGAGTCGTAATTTTTCATTTTTGTTGTAGTGAAACGTTCATTACAAAAACGAAAGTTGAAAAAAACTTTTGAGTTCCCAAACTTAGAGTATCCGTCGGTTAGCACGATTGTCTAACAAGGTTCCATGGAGTATCCCGCTCTGTGGCTAGAAAAAAAAATTAACGTTGATGCCTCATTCTGTAAAATAAAAAATTTAATGGCATTGGTTTAGTCATTCGAGATAATCTAAATGTTTTTGGTGCAGCCCGAGCTTCTACCTGCAGATTTACGACGATTGAAGAAGGGGAAGCATTAGCAGTGTTAGGCGGCATTCTCTCGGCCAGGGAGCGAGGTGTACAGAAGGTAATTATTGAAACTGATGCTGAAGCGATAAGCTCTTTTTGTGGGAATGGATATGCAACGGTATCGTGGACGACCAAAGCTATCCTTCAGGATTGTCTGGCTCTTTTCTGTAATTTTCATTTCTGTAATTTTGTTGATATTTGTATTAAATATGCTCTGTGTAGCGCGAACTCAGTTGCCATGCGCTTGCCTCTAGGCTCATAGAAGACAACTTTTGTATGACTTGGTGTGGCTCTCCCCCCGAGTGGCTTCAGGAGGCCCTCGCAAGAGATAAATCCACTTTTGTAGTAGCCGATGTTTAAATAATTTTTGGTTTACCAATAATAATAATAATAATAATAAACTTACTAGCGTTGATATTGATGAGTAATAACGAAAGTTGTTGGCATTGCGTTTCTACAATATATTGTGTTGCGTTTCTACGATATTCTATCTTCACGCCTTGCATTTCTATAAGATATAATATTATATAAACACCAAGGGTCGGGGTCTGGGTCAGGGTCGGGGTCAGGTTCTGGCGTTGATGGGTAATATTGAAAGTTGTTAGCAAAACAATCATAGTGAAGATAGAATGACTTACTATTTTCAATCCCATGATCCTGATTAGATAAGAAAGCTTCAATGTTGTTGTTGTCCAGACTCCAGGGACACAAACAGCTTGTTAATCTACAAACAGACTTCTTTCAGGAATTTCTAAAAACAGGTCGTTGGTCTTAATAACCTGAAAATTTTACACCGTTGTACATTATATTCGTTGCTTAGTTTTCTTGTATTAGTATTTTGTTCACAAAAAGTTGATGTATTGTGTTACTGACAAGTTAAAGGAAATTTATTCTGGAACGTAAAACTGGATATATAAAGAGGTAGTTATTTCGATACACATTGTTTTGGTTGTTAAATTAGCTGGATAGTGAGAATAGTGTTAATTAGGCTATCTATCATGCAAAACATGAATACTAAGATAGGTAGAAATACGGGAAAGAAGGGGTATCGCCTTTTCATATTAAAACGTGACTTGCTACATTCTAGTTTGTCTTAGTTTGAGCATCATTACTTATGTCGAAATCATACCAAATGCAATGAATTATCAATGAAGAAGTATTTACCGTAACATATTAACATCATGAATTTGTTTAATACCATAGAAAGACCGATGGACAAAAAAAAGTAATGAAAGCCAAGATATAGTTATTCAGTATTGCAAGATGGATTCACCAAGCCTGGATGCATATTTCAAGTAGCAAACCAGCTTCAAACTGGTACTTCAGTTACTTCATTTGCTCTTATGTGCATATGTCGCCTGCAAATCCATGCAATATTCCCACTATCTCTATATCGTACCCTCCACAAGCCAAACTTCTCCACGATATCTTTCCCAGTTGAGCAGTTTTGATCCTTCAAGAAATCCGTAAGCCATTGTCGAGCTACTCTCAGGTCTTGTTGTACATCCCTCGAGTTTTCTCCACCTGGAATTCTGGTTCTACTTTTATGTCTATTACCAATTGCCAAAGCTGCTGCTGCTGTTGCCCCTGCGGCCCCGTAAATAAGAGAAGAATCAACAAGATGAGCAACTTCTCTGCTTAAATCTGGAATCATTTCTCCCATTCCAACTGCAACATGAGCACCTATTTTGAGAGCGAAAGTCAATAGTTTCATGAACTTTTTCATATATGGGACTAAACACTTAACGGATATATTATCTATTTGCATCATTTCACACCCTATTTGGTCTTCGACGACGTGCATTTCCTGCCGAAATTCGCATAACATGTGTAGTCTTAGTGCTGTCATACCAGAAATCATGTTGGTCACTAGCTTTCTCGCGTAGTTATCTGTTTGAACGAAGTAGAACATGTTAGGTACTCTTCGCTCTTCGATTTGAGTGTTGTAGTTAACTAAGTAGTTAACTTTGCGGTGAAGCTCGATAATAAGTCTATGTTCATAGTATCTTAACCCTTGGATCTCTTGCTTCAAGTCTCTGATCTCTCGTTCGATGATTTTTAGCCTTTGCAGAACTTCTTCTACCCCCTTTGCTATCCCATCAAATGTTGGGTCTATTCTTCTATTAGGCTCATCTTGAGTCCCTGGAAGATGAGTTGATTCATCGGGATTAGACTCAAATGGTACTGCAAGTTCAGTAGCAAGATGGTAGAGGTCGTTATACCGCCGGTGAAGTACTTCCCGAAAATCATCGTCTGATAACAGGACTCTCGCTAAATCAAACCCAGATTTCAAAATAGGCCTACCTCCATCAGATACTGGAACCCAAGTGTGCTGATAGTCATACATGCTATCTGCGGGAACTGAGAGAATTGCTTGCTTCAATCGCTGGACAGGTATAAACTGAGTTCTCCTGTATCGTGGAGGTGTCAAATTTCTGACACAATCCGGACGGAGAATGTTCTCAGTCAAGGTGACTCCATGGCAGAGGCTTTGGATTGTTGGGATTATTAGCTGACTGAAAAGTCGAAGAGTTTCTGTCAAGTTCTTGGTAGAACATGCAAGAACATCAATGTAGTAGCCCATCTGTCCCCCAAGTTCCACTCTGACAAAAATCCCGTTGATAGATATGGTGATAAGGTACTTTTCAAGACTATAAGTTGCCCCATGCTGCGCTTTCGAACCAAAGACTTTGTTGCGAAGATTTACCTGGACAGTAGATACATGAACTAATGAGATTAGCTGGGATGTAAATATAAAACAATGACTAAAACAGCAAATGCGCCCCAATATTTCGATCTTTCCTGGATACATTGAAATATTGGCCAATATATCTTGAGTTCAACAAACTGAAATTTGAAATAATTGGCGAGAATATATTCCTTACATATCTTCACTACACTCAAAATTAATAACGTAAAACCTGTAAAAATAAACTGATCACTAAGAAACTGCTTAGAAAGTTTTGAGTTCTTTACCTGTAGCCTTGGAAAGAACCCTGGTGTGAGAAACATGTGGCTTGAATCTTCACACTCAAGATGTCTTCCTACATAAACACACTCAGGACCACTAATCTGCCATTTCTGTGTGTTTCCTCTTCCTTCTTGAAGAATTGAAGGGATCAAAAGCAGAGAATTTGGATTCCCGGGATCTTGTTCATAACATAGTTCCAGTTTCAGCATCATTTTTACAAGATCACTGGCCTCTAAACTCTCAAAGACCTTCGAGCCAATCCCAGGAATTGAACTTTGTAGACTTCCACGAAGAATGTTTTCAAGTTCTTTCCTAGTCACAAATCCGTTCTCTATTGAACTCTGCCTTCTGGCATCTAATTTCACTATTTGCCCAAGCACATCGCCGCAAAACCACTCAAAATCTAGGATTAAGAATCCTAACTCTTCGAAAAAAATTACCTCACCTAACTGATGAAGAGTATTTGCAATTACCCTTCGTCTCATTTCCACTTTGTCAGAGTGATCGTGCCTAGAACGGATTCTTAAAGATGGAACCTTCACTTGGCACAAATCACCGAAGTCGTTCCACCTTAGAACTGGTTTCTTATAGTTATCTGACCTCCAGTCTGATAAGATTTGTATCAAATCATTGCAGAGCTCATAAACTCGAGGAACTCGTTCTAGAATCGTTTTGCTGGTCTTTCGAAGGTGATGGGAGAACTTACCAACTGATCCAGAAGCTCTTGCATCAACAGTGAACACAGTTGGATAGAACTCAACAAACCCTTGAAACCTTTCCCGGAGTCTCTGAATTGTAAGAACAATAGCATGCAAATTCTCTGATGGTTGCGTAATTCTGTCATAATGGGTGAGGACTACTGTAACATTTGGTAACATAAATAGTTGGCCAGCTCTTCTAGAATTCGAGACTATAAATCTTAACCAGTACAAGAGATCTTCTTCTATTTCGGATGAGTTTTTCTGTTCTCTATTGTGAGGTTTCCTAAACAAACTCGATACGATCACAAAGAACGACGCACTCCCATGCCCTGGAAACATGAGATCATGAAGTGCATAGTATTCATGCTGACCTGCAAGATCCCACATTGAAATCTTCATCTCTTTGTCTTTGATTGTTTTGATCTTTATTCCTGTTGTTCTTACAGCTTGCTCAACTGGGTTTACTAGAGTTTTGACGTGATCCAAGTAAGGAACCTTTGAAGAACTGAAGTTCTGCAATGTAGAATTACAAAGTGTAGTCTTACCTGCAAATATAATTCAATGCTTTCTGACTTAATATCTGAAACTCGAATATTAATAACTATTTGAACTTCGAGTAGTGAACACTGAACAAGGATCAAAATATTTTGTAATTTGTCCTGATAAGATAACCATTTAATATTTTCGACAGATATATCAGATTATTTGCCAATTAACTTGATACCTTCACCAATAACTCAATATTAACGGTTTCATACTTTACCTGCAAATTCCTGTCCGCAGAAGAAGACTCGACAACTCTTGGGAACTGTCAATGGCATGTCTTTGAGCACATCTGCTTCTGGTTTCATCTTTCCATTTTGGCCTAGCTTCTGATATACTTCCTCGGTCTTCCCAGATACCTGCAATGGTGTTCTGGTGAGATCAATGTCTTCAATCCAAGGATTAACCTGTAATATCTCCATTATTGTCTTAAACACTAGTTCCCCTTTGACCCCTTTGCAACCTTGTAAAGATAAAAATCTTAGAGTGGCATTTCTTTCCAAGCTTTTGAAGATTCGTGCAAAATCTTCTTGTCCCAAGCTCTCGTCGTCATAAATTCCTAACCGGGTTAGGCTTTGATTGGTTGTCAGCATTTGTAAAATAGCAGCAAGTCCATCTCTTCCAATTTTTGTTCTCCTGCCTCCAAATGTTACTGACTTCAAAGTTATGTTTGCTTGATTTTGCAGAGCTGAGAACCTGCTGATTGGACAGAGTAAGTGTTCTACACCTATCCCACTGAACCAGTTTCCATCAAGATGTAAGGTTTCTACACTCTGATTCTTGAAGAGACCTGCTGCAACGTAAACGACTCCTTTATCTTTTAGCAAAGTTTTTGATAAGTTTATCTCTTTGAGGGTACTGTTTTGTTCTAAGACAGATCTGAACTCCTTCGCCCATTTGGACTTGAGTCGAATTCCAGTCATGTCCAGAGATCTGACTGTTGAGTTCCACCCCAAAGCACATGCAACTCTGCAAGAACTTGAAAGGTCGAGCTTGTATATTCGAAGTGCACTATTTTCAGGTACAAATTCCACCACCTTTGAGGTTTTTTCTCCGTTATCTCCTGTCCATATGTGAATTTCCATCGCTCGGTTTCGTGCTAGTACTGCAGAGATAACTGGGGTTGCTGTGATTGAGTTTGAGTCAAGAACTATCAACAACTTCAAGGTTGTATTGATCTCGATCATTTTAGAAAGCTCCTCAGCGCCTTTTGATCCGATAGAGTCTTCCCATATCTGCAACTCTTCTAAGCTCTCATTTGTCCTCAAAGCTGAAGCAATGAGCCCCGCTCCAAGACACCCAATACCCGATTCAGACAAAATAATCTCTTTAACTCCTTTGTTTCGTCTCAGCATTTCTGAAAACTCTAGTAAACCTTCTGCATTGAATTTGTTTCTCCGAAACACAATTTGATTAACACTCGAGTTCTTCTCTAATAAGGCATGGAGATTACGAAGTGTTGGTAATTCCCATTCAACTCTTTGGAACTCCAAGTTCTTCAGAGATGTTTGTGTCCTTGTAGCTGAACCAATTACTATAAGAAGCTGAGAGAAGTTTTGAAGGCTTTCTTTGTCTGTGGAGATGTTAATGTTCAAAGAGTTCTCAGTTTCTTTGTAGCAACATGAAGTTGGTTGAGAGAGGTAGAATGAGATGCTGTGGAGATTTAAGCTTTCAGACCTGATTGTGGACAGAGCCCATTGAAGATCTCTGAGGTTTTGATTGGAAACCATTGGTTTCGTGAAGGAACACTTACAAAATCTTTCACATATAACTTCTAAATATATCGAAACTTAAGGACATACTCAGAGACTGGGGTTTGTGCCTTTTAGGACAAAAAATGCTTCTTTGTTTCTCATTTAACAGTGACATCCTTGAATAAAGAACACAGCTTAGCCTCAGTGAGAAGATGCTAGTTTTCGCTTTCTTGAATTTTTACGTTATCATTTTCAAACTTGCTTATGAAGATTTGCTTTATGTCACTTTACTTAGTCTCAGATTCTCAATAGCATCCAATCCAACCCTTTACTGTATTTCTTTGCATTATAATTTTTTCCTGTTTCCCATCTGTACACAATGTTCGCGATATATGCTGTAACTTGAGCATGGACGTTCTCGAGCAAATGTGCGAGTTATAGAGTAACCTGAGCATGGATTTCACAGTATAACTCATCTTCAGAAGTTTATTTTTCTCTCCTTTGCTGTAATTTTTTTACCCGTATTTGTGACGGCAGAAAGTGGCTCATTGTTTAGAAATCAAAGGTTTTGTTTGTACTAATTGACGCAGTAATCAGTGAGGGAGACAAATTTGCCTTGATTAATGGATGTTTACCCCAGCTTACTGTTGAAATAACAGTCATTAAAAAAGCAGGGCATAAAGTTGAAATGGATCATGTAAAGGATCTTGTGACAACAAATTGGTCATGGTTTTGAGCTATAGGATCCGCGTGGGATCCAGGGTCACTTTTATATATCGATCGTTGGGTCTTAACAGAAAGAGCCGCAGTTTTTAACAATACTATGGGCTTAAGCCTCAAAGGCGACCAGGAGAAAAACAGCAATTCTATCCACAAATGCAATAACAAGCATTATTTCAATTTGATTACAATTTCAAACAACCCATATCGATTTCAGCTCTTCAGGTTTGCAACTCACATTGCAATGGTCGAGTGGCAACAACAACCATTCTCATTAATGCCGGTGAAACCGTGCAACAATAATAAGAGGAAGAGCTCAAAGATATTGCAGCCTTCTAAATGTTGCGTTGGGGTTTTGCAATGTTTTGGGTCATAGAAATTGGACAGGTTTATGTTTGATTGATTATTCGATTATAATTACTCACAGAGTCACGGTGTTTTCAGCAATCACCGGATTAAATATAAATTCCTTGATTTACACTAACAATTGCACAGAAATAAAAATGAAGCTTCAACTAGACCCGAGAGAGAGTTCAAATGAATCAGAATATTTGGTAACTTATTCCTGAGTATCCCTCAAAAGTTTCACACTAGTAAAACAACCAGACCTCTGACACAATCTACGAAACAAACTCGACGGAGAAGAAAACATACCTGACAAAAACCAGCATTTTTGCCAGACACGTAGAAAGAAAAACAAAAAAGAAATGAAAAAAATAACGTCTGTTTTTATGTATTCGCCTTCACGCCGGAGATGCGGGATACATTGTAGGAACTATTTTCTTCTTTAATGTATCCTGCAATCTGATTTTACATCTCAATCAAATCCCAAGAAAGAAAACCTAACTTAGGAAAGAAACAAAAAACGAAAAAACTCAAATCTCAAACCTTACACAAAATCCCTTGTAATTGCCTTTCGCCGAATTCAAAATCCTCCAAGGCAACCCGGTTAGCTCTAGATAATCAATCTTCTTCTATATTAACGAAAGACGTGTGTCGAATTCACAGTCATTCACCTGGTTCACCGGATTTTGTTGACCTACGAATAACCTTTTCTGAAAATCCAAATAATAATCCTCCTAGGCAGCAATTCCTGAAAAAATTGACAACCAAGATAAATACTACGAAATATAGCTCCAAAAAACATTAACAAAAAAAATAGACTATTGTTTTCACCCAAACAATTATGCCTGTTCTTTTTTAAAATCCTGGGTGGTCGACATTGTGCTTTTAACAAGTGCCCCTCGATGATTTCATTTTTTTCCCTTCTCTTGCATGATGAGAGTTGTAATGGTTATGAGGTATAAATATTCTTGTTGATGTCATCTATAGCATGTATGTCTGATCTCATCAAGATGACGATTGCATCTATCAAATATCATATCTTTCTGAATCTTCTAACAACATCAAAAGAAGATTGGAAAAGTTCACAAGTTTTGAGCTGTCCCTTTTATTAAACCAAATTAGGAGTTGTTAGAAGATCGAGAATAAGATGGTTTACCGTGAGGATGATCTTCATGGTGAGGAGATCATCTTCACCAAATCATATCTTAGATCATCTGCATGTGGAATAACTCCTTCTCTAAGTAGATCTGTTGCGGATCCTGACCCTATATATAAATTTCCACCTAATTAAGTTACTGTAAGCTAATAACTTGTATATGTTAGCAAAAAAAACTGTTAGGTACGAACTTGGGACTGGAGGTTAAGGTTATAAAATAACAGTGTCAAGTTAATAATTATTTCTTAGTAAAGCAATTATAAAAAACGTAAGAAAAAATCAAGGGCAAAGAATAATATACTAATCAAAAGTTTTCGAAACTGCATATTATAGACCTACTACAGCTTAACCTAGGTCGTCAAAAGTGCAGGCGCATCCTAGGTGAAAAAAGTGTGTATGAGGTGGCAGCATACCCTTCCGCTAGGTATGAACTCCCCTCCGCCCTTCTCTACCTTACACCACCCTTACTTTCCCATGGCTTTCCATTTTATATATGTATACTAAGGAAGACATACATACATAATTATACACCAGCCAAAAGGAAGTTATACATATCTAGTTAAACAAACGTGCAACAATAGTGACGAGATAAATGTGTTTAAAGACTCAAAGTATCCTCCCCTATATTAGTAGATACTAAGGTTTCATGATTCTATGACTTATAATCTGCAACTCAAGTAATGTCGAGAACTGGAAAGAATTACAATCACCTTACGTGGACCCATATAAAATGTGTGAGTCATTTAAATGTGTTTAAAGACTCAAAGTATCCTCCCCTATATTAGTAGATACTAAGGTTTCACGATTCTATGACTTATAATCTGCAACTCGAGTAATGTCGATAACTGGAAAGAATTGCAATGCCATTCCTCCTAACAAAATACACCTCCAAGCCATCCAAGCCCATCTCTTGCTCCTTAACTCCGCCCATGAAGAAAAAACTCATCCTCATATGGGAGAAGACATCCACTTATGGGTACGTCCCCACTGACTACCAGGCGGTCGACAATAAAAATGTTTCACAATTTATGTGAAGATATTTGGGAGATCCTGTGTAGTTTCAAAATAAAGAAGGTTGTAGTACAGTCGGTAGCTTATAAGTGGTTTGAAGAGCGCAATGTGAAAGTAGATGATGATCACCTCGTACTGATTGTGAAACCGGTTGCATGAGTTTGCTAAGTCGTTTCACGAGGCATGGATAAAAGTTGAAGACGTGTTTTTGGAGAACCCTGATGCGTTTTTCAAAGTGCGATATTGCGGCATACCCACATTTTTCATGGGTTTGTCTTCAAAAAAATAAAATTGCACGCCGTCTATTGCTTCCCTCTGGGAGCCACAACCTTCTGTGTTTAAAAGACTTCGACTACTGATTGAGAAAGAGGTGGAGAAGAGGGGTATGAAAGAAGCAGCGAGCAAAGTGTGGAAGGACGAGTTTGGTGATGACGCGAGGAAAGTGGGGAAGGAAGAGTTTGATGATGTCGTATCCAAAGTTAGGTTCTGTTGGATTATCTCCTTGAAATATTCCAGGAAATGAAGTTCATGAAGTTCTTCTAGGTGGTGGTGTGTTTTTCTAATTTCAGTCTTGTGTGGTTTATACCATTTTTTGTCTGTTCCGTTTAATAATAGTACGTTGTTGTGTGTCTGTTTTGTTACTAATTTGCAATCAGTTTTATGTTGTTATCTATGAATATTGTCTTGTGTTATGTTTTAGTTTATTTAGTAGACCAAAAAACTTGACAGAGAAAATACTAGTACTAGACGGAAACAGACATAACGAGGTGATCATTATCTACTTTCACCTTGTGCTCGTCAAACCATTTATAAGCTACCAACTGTACTACAATCTTCTCTATCTTGAAACTCAACAAAAACTCCCAAATATCTTCACAGAAATCGTGAAGCATTTTCTTGTCGACTACCTCGAGGTCAGTTGGGGCATACCCATAAGTGGGTGTCTCCTCCCATATGAGGATGGGTTTTTTTCTTCACGGACAGAGTTAATAAACATGAGACGGGCTTGGAGGTGTGTTTTGGTGGAAGAAGAGAGGGAGACAAAAAGGTGTTTAAGTGGTTTAAGGTTAAGTGGTTTAAGGGTGATGGATAGGGGTTTCGGGGTGGTGGGAACAGAGAGAGAGTGAGAGTCGTGAGAAGGAAAAGAGGGATGAAACAGGCGTCATTCCTCCTATGTGCATCAACTTGTGAGTCATTTAAATGTGTTTTAAAGACTCAAAGTAACCTCCCCCATATTAGTAGATACCAAGGTTTCACGATTCTATGACTAATAATCTGCAACTCCATTAGGGATGAGTAATGTCGAGAAGTGGAAAGAATTACAATGCCATTCCTCCTAACATCCAAGGAAATACTCATGTCAAAGCTACTAATACAATTCTTAGTCATTAAAAATATGTTTAATAGATATGCAGTAAAATGTCAAAATTTTGACTACCCCAAAAACATTTTGGTCAGATTACGTCCATGGAGAAACATTCATGTACAACTAGCCCAGCATAAGTACTAGTATTGTATTACTGTACTAGCTCATCCCTCTCAAGTCTGAGGTTTCGAGCTTCACCCAAAATTTATAAATCCCTCAACTGTCCTAATAAGTTACTCTTCCTCATCATCTTCATCCACAATTCACATCAAGAATTTCTATGAAGACCATAAAAGCTGAACATGATGGGCTTAGTATTGAAGGAACCACTCTAATTAACAAGTCCCTCTTCCTAATCATCTTCATGAATAAGCCCCTCAGACTATGTTTTCTAAAACGCCCCTCCCACTAGCATTTCCTAACATCATTATTTTATGGGATTAGTATCTATAAAATTTCTCCGATGTCCTGCTAATAAATTTCCCTGTTAATGGGGAAAACTTTAAATCTATTAAAGCCTAAGCAAAGCTATACCTATTAATGCATAATAAGTAATGAAGTTTAGGGAATGAGTTGAGAGCAAATTTTAGGAGTAAATAAGGAAAATGAGTTCTTCGAAAAGGTCGGTGATCATCAAAGAAATTCAATGTTTTGACTTGTTTTAGAGCAAGAAGATAGTCGCTTAAGTGATCTTAGAGTAAAAGGGAATGTCAATGAACAAAAGTAGTTCTTGGTGATAGTAACACTTGGGTCGATAAGAAAAGAAGGAAAGATTACAAAAATAACGAACACTGTGTTTCGGGATGGTAACACTTTTGTTCACAATGCACTGTGCGCAAACGTCAAACCTTAAGTCTTCTGGTGCAGACGTGCAGTATGTATACCCAATGAATATGATAGAACTAAACAAATCTATCATACGTACTATGGATTATACTTGTGCCATCTGACTTAAAACTTCAAAGTGATGGGAATACAAGAGGTAAATGGACGGAACTTGACGGAGGATGGTTTACCATTAACGCTAGCTTGTTACAGTTCTAATGTGTCACACAGTTGGAGGGAATATTGTGCAATTCCTATGGCACGGTAAGGATGATAGTCACAATTAACATTTAGTCAATTGGAATGAAAAAAATTTGCCACCCAAAGGTAGAGGGCGTAGTGTGTAAACTTGTGTAGGAAAATGCAGAACGTGTGCATCACTTTATAGAAAAAATCTATGAGATGCTCTATGTACATTACTTCTGAAAATATGGGTAGGTGTTAATATAATGTGCAGAGTCCTTCAAGATCATAAAACATAACCAATTCCCAAAAAGAAGGCATGGCAAATCTCCTCATCAAACAAGCTAAGTAAAGCAAAAGAAATACTCGCTAGGCTAGGTAGACAAAACAAATCCTTAAGAGTTCACCAAGTTAGTTGTGCTAATACAAACACCAAAAATATGTTCATTTGCCCTTTCTAAATGCTCTAAGAACATCAAATGGGGTTGGACATAACAGAGGGCTCAAAATCTACCAAAATTTGCAATTCTTTTTTGTAGGTGCTTGAAGATTCAGAAAATTGATTTTTGGTGAGAATTTATATGTTGATGATATTAGCCTCACAAAAGATTATGTCTTAATTCATTTAAAAAATATGCTTCTAAGATATTGTTGTACGAATTGCTGTCAAAAATTATAGTGTCAGGTCATGCTCGGTTCCCTAGATAAAGAAAATATAATCTACTTGGATTAAGTAAAAGAGATCTCTCACCTCTATTTGGTTGTCTATTGCTAACACTGTAACCACCCACATAACCAACAGAGCTTTTAGTAGTGACATCTGAATCTGCATTGCCAAGCCCATAACTAAACGAACTAGGACCGTCTAGCTCAGAAGTCGCAGACCGCCATGTGGAGTCCCCATAAACTGACCCGCCGCTATAAAAATCTCCATAAGCCCCATCAAAACCACCATTTGATGTCGCAAACGATGGTGTCGGCCCCACAGAATTTCCACTGTTTCTACCATACCCTCCGCCTCCGCCTCCCCCTCCCCCTCCCCCTCCCAAACCATAACTGTGTTCACCATTTCCATAACCAAGATTTCCACTAGTATATCCAGAACCACTCCCTCCACCTTGGGCCGAAATAGGAGAGGAACCCCAATTAAGTCCAGTATTTCCAAAGGCAAGCCCTCCTCCAATAGTCCCACTTCCAGAATTCATATAAGCACTGGAGTTTGGTGAGTTAGTAGCATAATTAATCCCTGTGTTACTCCATAAATTCCGAGTTGATGAGCTGAAGAGAGAGCCACTTCCTCCATTACCTCCACCATAACTAATAGGACTACCAAATCTATTTGAACTCCCATTGAAATATGGGTTTAAACCCCGCCCAAACCCAAGATTATTATTAAAGTTTGTGCTCCCAGCATAGCTTGGGCTCAAACCTGTCTCGAAATTCATACCCATTCCATAATTGGGCGGACCAAATGGAGGATAGCCGCTCCTACTTCCGGCAACCGGACTGAATCTTCCATCCATCCTAACTCCATAGCCTCCTCCGATTGAAGTCGGATTGAATCCTGGATTGTAGCCGTTGAGGAAACTGTTCACTCTACTCAAACCATAGTTATATCCACCTAACGGGCTTCGGCTAGACCCGGGAGACAACTCTTTAGGGACGGCCCGCTTGACTTCAACCATTTTACCGTTCAATTCATGAAAGGTTTTCAGCAAAACCTTTTCCACTGCCTCTTCGGCATCGAATGTAATAAATCCGAAACCTCTTGGCCTCTGGGTGTTGTGGTCATACATCACCACTACATCTGTGATTGTCCCGAACTGATCGAAGTATTTCTTGAAGTCGCTCTCAGTTACAGTGGATGCTAAACCTCCTACAAATATCTTCTTTGTGCGGGTAGGACCTGGTGATCCATGAATGCTGCCACTAGTTCTACTCAGAATATGTTGATCATCCCTAGGAACAGCTTTCTTAGCTTCAACCTGAAAATTTAAACAGAAAAACATATCAAATTTCTGAGGAGTCTTTGGATAGCAATGCAGAATACAGAAAAGGTGAAACTAAGAACATGTCTGAGCATCCTAAGACTAGGAAAAATACGAGAAGCATTGATCTTCATCTACATCACAATCTAATACCTATGCATTTACACTAATAAATTTTAAATTGAACTAAAAAAAATCCACTTACAGTTCTACCATCTATCTGGTGTTTATCCATAACGACTCTCTCAGCCACACCGGGGTCTGCAAAGACGACAAAACCAAAACCACGAGCACGACCTGTGGTCCTATCCTTCATGATAACAGCCTCCACCACTTCTCCATAACTCTGAAAATATTCTTTCAAACGATCCTCATTAGTATCCCACGAAATCCCGCCAATGAAGAGCTTACCAAGATCCGATTCCATTTTCTGCAATTCCCACTCAAATTCTAAGTCTTTAATCCATAATTCAAATCATAATAATCACAAAATTAACCCACAAACATACTTCAACTAATAAAAATCAAATCTTTACGCATCAGATCCAACTTACACCACATAATTCGATTAAAAAACCAACACCCAGATCTAAATGCATATAAAACCCACCAACTTGATCTAAATTATACCTCAACTAGCGAAATCACCCTCAAAACGATGAATTACGTATCAAAAACGAAATGGGTATCCTCCAATTCAATCCAAAAGCAGCGAATCCTTCATGCGAACCTTATAATCCTCAATTCCTGCTTAAAAAAATTCAAAATAAATAAAAAAAAAATAAAAAAATCAGAAACTAGAACATTTACAACAGATCGAGAATCAAAAACTTACTGATAATAAAAGGGATCCGAGATAGTAAATCAAATGAAGATCTGATGATGATCAAGGAGGAGAAGAGATGGTTCTTCTTCGCTCATCCTCCAAACAGAGAGCACTTTATTTTTCTCCTTTTTGAAACTCCAATTCGGTGGATTCAATTATAAATAAAAAAAGAAAAAGTTTTTCATTTTCATTTTCATTTTCATTTTTTTTTTTTTTTTTTAGTTTTTTTTTTTTTTAGGGAAATGGTTTTGTAATCTGAGATTTGTGGAGAATATAAATAGGAGTAGAAGGAGGAGGAAGATTAGCTGGCTATGCAATGTAAGAAAACTGAAATAAAACCATTTTTGTCATAATTCAAGAGAAAAAAAATTATATATCGACGAATGAGATCGATTACGATTTGTTTTAACGATCGAAAAATTAGCGATAGACGAGGGTCGAATGTGATCTGTTTTAATTTTCGAAAAATATTATATGGCTTATCAGTTCGATTGTGATATAGTGTGACGCACATCTGCCTAAGAGTTGTACTGCAGCTTCTGGTGCGCTTGAGACATGAGTATGCGCATTAGTGAGCTAGGATATGGTTTAGTTAAACAAGTACAAGTAATTATGAGATTGTAACAGTAGACTTGTGGATAATATAAATAGGATTGGGAGGAAGAGGGAGATTAGTTGGATATCGTTGTCTTGTGTATGCAATGTAAGGAAATTGTAATAAAACAACTTTTGTCGTAATTAAATTATTATTATTATTATTATTATCAGCAGTTGAGATCGATTATGACGTAGTTTGACACATGTGCTCGAGAGTTGGTAGTGCAACTTTTGGTCTGCTTGAGACTGGGGCATGCACGTCAGTATATTGTTTGTTTTAGCTTTGATTGAGCTACAATATGGTTTTAGTTCAAGAAGTATTGGTGATTCTACAAAATTCATATGGATTCGCTGGATTATAAACAAGTTGAGGTCTTATTCTTGAGGTGGAGAGAATTCGTCTTTACTCCATGGCATCTGTTGACACATCAAAAAGTCAAAAGTAGCGTTAGCTACATTTTTATCATGAATTGCTACGATTATGACTTGTCGTTCCAAATATTGTTACGAAACGTTACAAATTGTAAAGGAATTGATATTCTTTCACTATAACAGTTGAGAGGGTCAGACTTTTAGAAAAACAATATTTTAAATGAATACGAATATGTAACATAACACATAAATCGTACACGAACAAAATCTGTTTACAATACGTTTAGTTCGTCCTATTGTCATCACATGCAAAATGAGATGATGTCGTACGATCTTATTTGATTTTACTTTATTTCCCTCATACATATCCCTTTCTAATTAGCCTCTCACCTACATAAAATTTTCCCCAATTCGCTTCTTTCCCTCATGGCATCTCAACATTGACTACTCTATTCTTCATAACGTTTATTTCACGATCCTCCTTATAAGTTCCTTATCATTTTTCTCATGAAATTAATCCTTCGTAGTCCAGACTTCACACAACCTCCCTTTCTCTTTTTCTGCACTGCTACAACTTTCGTCATTGTTATTGCAGCTTTCATGACTATCATCCCCCAGTTGCTTCCCTCCGGTTAGCGGATTCCTAGTTTTACAATTTTTGCTTTCAATTAGGAAAACACTAGCACTTTATGTCTTAGAAGGCGAATAAAGTTTTTGGGCCTTCTAAGACATAAATATATTAGGTTTTAGAAGCTTTTGGGCCTCCTCATGCACCAAACAAAATAAAGAGGGATGAGAAACTCCAAGAGCAGCTAATTCATGGACTTATTTGTTACAAATCCTACTAATATGAAATAATAATAAAAACAAAGCAAGGTGAAGCATGTACGGGCACAAGAGAAAGTGCTCCCCAAGTGAGATTTATAGATTTCTCCTCAAAAAGGTGGTCAAAAGACATACTTGTACGCCACAAACCAAATTTTTGCCTCAGAAATCGCTTAAAAAAACATAATTTCTTCCCTCTCCCTCTATCTCTGATATTGGGAAGCTTAGACATCTTTAGAAGGCAAAGGGAACAAACCCATCAAACCAGCATTTCGCTAATCCAGATTCGAGCCTCCAAAGTTGAGGTATTTATCTTGTTGTTACCTTTTTCTCTTCAAATTATCATGACACATTGTCTGCTGTTATAGATTATCAATTATAGATGTGAATCTGATTGTACAATTATTTTCTTCTTCTTGTAGCAGTAAATCTCTGTATACAATTTAGAAGTAATGAGCAAAAGGGTTATAAATTTGCCATATAAAGAATTAAAACCTATGATTTCACCATAGGTATTATGAGAGTAAGAAAAAGGTTACTTAGCTATACAAGCCGAGTAGAATGTGAAATAGTCATAGTGCCCGCCCAAGATCTCGAACAGGACTCGGTTCAAAAAGTACTCTCATCAGTTAAATGATGATGAACAATACATCAATGTAGACTAGTACCATCTGCACCGAAATACACGTGTCACATAATGTCTATGTTGGGTAGTTACAGTCTTCAGTCTTCACAAATCACAAGCAATATTAGTTAGGTTTATTTCAATGTGTGTAGGTGCTCCTTACATAACCAAATCCATCGATCAAATAGCAACACATTATCCTTATGAACAATATTTAGGCTTTAGCATGCCCTTTCACTAAGCATCAATGTCAATGACATTTACGAAGGGTAACTAAGAATACTACTCTCTTGTTCAAGTTTGTGGATTTGTGTATCAATAATGCACATTTATCATAAATATTTACATATTATCAGCATACACGATCACTAAATTATATACGAAATATAGAGAGTTAACAATATCGAATTTCCATATAAATTTGAGAATCCTCGTAGTGACCCGTAAAACGACCGCCATGACCGTGTGAAACTGATAAACTTACCCCTTGCTAGAATTGAGGCAAGTTTATCCAGGGATAAGCACATAGAAGGGGTCCATTAGCTCCTCCCAATTCCAACTAGTTAAACTGACACATTCGCTTTGAAGTTGTGGGGCACCATTTAAGTTTAGAATGTACTATGTCTAGATGGATATTTTTAATGCATAACAGTAATAAAATAACTAAATTATAAAACTTTACTTTCCTCTCCATGATGTAGATAATGAATGTACTAGTGCTCACTTCGACACTTGTTGAATTGCCACTTTGATTATCTCATACATCCTGTTACCGCCGTATTTCGAGACATGATTCTGCTTGAATTGTCGATATAGTTCGTATATCCACAAACGAATGCATAGTACATGCGACAAGTAAAACTAAAATTATTACCTCAGACAGTAGAATACTCATAATAATTTTAGTTATACTTGTTGTATGTGTTGTGCATTCGCTTATGGATATACGAGCTATATCGGCAATTTCAGCAGATATCATCATCTCAAAAGATGGCGACAACTGAACGCATGAGACAATCAAAAAAACAATTCAACAAGTGTTGGAGTGAACACTATTAGATTTATTATCTGCATCATTGAGGGAATGTAAACTTTTAAAACTTAGTAATTCTATTGCTGCCATGCATTGAAAATATCCATCTAGGCTTAATGTATTCTAGACTTAGATGATGCCCCATAACTTTAAAGCGGATGTGCCAGTTTATCTAGCTGAAATTGAGCGGAGCATGTGGATTACTTTATGTACTGGATAAAATTACCTCAATTTTAGCAAGGGCAAATTTATCACCTCAATCTCCAGTTTCACACGGTGATGGGGGTTGTTTTAAAGGTTACTGCGAGGATTCTCAAATTTACATAGAAATTCGACATTGTTAACTTTCTATATGTTTTGTATGTAATTTAGTAATCGTGTATGTTAATAATATGTAAATATTTACGATAAATGTGCATTATTGATACAGGATTCCACAAACTTGAACGAGGAGAGTGTTCGTAGTTACCCTTTGTAAATGGTATTGACACTTAATGAAAAGACAAAGTAGCAATGAAGAACCGATTACCCGAACCGAAATCATTTAAGTCGGGTTTGGATCCTGTTTTTTTTACTCATTTAAATTCGGGTATTTTTTTACCCGAACCCGATGATATAAAACCCGATGGGTATTTTGGTAATTGGGTCGACCCGATTTAAACCCAAGTTTAACTTTAAACTTCTCTCTGGTCTCCGACTCTCCAATCTCCATACGGATGATACATCACCTACCTTTAATTTCTTCACAAAAATAGTGAAAAATCCGTTGATTTTCTCATTTTCTTATGGAAACTCTCAACTATAATTGTAATGTATCTTTGATTTGCAAAGAAACGATATACTTCACCAAGTTAGATATTCATGATAATATTTTAATAAGTTTATACAGGACAATTATGGGGATGCTTTTAAACTTATCTTAAAGAAAATACCAAGGGCTCCCAATGTTGTTTGACTTGACAACCATCCAAAGTTCATATTGATGATAGTCTTGTGAAACAGTTATATGATTGAATCATTTTAAGTATAGTTTCATATAAGAATACAAGAGAAGAAGTTGATGCACTTATACTTCTGATTTATTTATTATGGAGTTATCCATAAAAAAACATGGAGGGTTTTCAAATATGTTCAAGCATTAAAGACCCAACACTCGGACCCGAAACCGACTAAAAACCCGAAATTTAAATTGATCTGGTTCTGGAACGGCCTTGTTAGGACCCGAACCCGATATGCCCGACTTAGATGGTTCTGAGTCCTGAAGTATGAAGACCTGCCACCCCTAGCTAAAGCCCAAATATTATTCATAACGATGATGTGCTTTTTGAGCGAGGGATTTGGTTATGTAAGGAGCACCTACACACATTGAAATAAACCTAACCAATATTGTTTGTGATTTGTGAAGACTGAAACTATAACTACCCAACATAGATATTATGTGATGTGTGTATTTTCTATGCAGATGGTACTGATCTACATGGATGTATTGTTTATCATCATTTGACTGATGGGAGTACTTTTTGAATCGTAGAGTCCGTCCGTGTCCTGTGGGAGGCCTTGGGCACTATGGCTATTACACATTCTACTGGGCTTGTATAACGAGGTAAGCTTCTTTTTACTCTCATACTTCCTATGGTGAAATTGTTGGTTCTCATTCTCTCTACGGTGAAATTATAGTCTGCCATCTTCTAAAAAGAAATAGATAAGTAACTTGCAGACTTGTAGTTTATGTTCGTAGTATGAAGATGCAGCCACTTTAGGTAACTATGTAGAAGTTTCATACATAGAGTAGCGGTCTTCTCCGTTTTCCTTATTTGTTTGCTTTGGGATCAATCGTTTTTAAATAGACTAAAGTATGCTTGGTTTATGCAAAACAGCATTGCTGATTGAGTTTTATTCAGAATAAGCTCAGTAATATGGGATATTAGAATGAATTACATGGTTCTTTCCTAACAAAGAAAGTGATGAAACTGATTAATACTTCATAAGTATTCTCAATGGTTTGACCCTGGAGTTTCGCCATTCTCTGGTATAACAGTGTGAAGTAGACAACAATCACGTTGGTTGGAATCAACAGAAGATGTAGACGAGAAGGAAAAATCCTCTTGAGCATTCACAACCTCCTCTATCTTTTCCAAAACGTCTGATATAGTTGGGCGGACCTCAGGCGAATACGACACACACTTAAGAGCAACATTTAGTAAAGGAAATGCCCACTGTCTCCCTGCTTTGTTCACCTCCTTGTCGAAAACCTCTCCAGTCCATTCCTCCCTAACCATAGATTTTACCCACTTTGGAAGATCTAGGCCGCTCCTCTCTACAGTTTTTCCCGTTAACAATTCAAGAAGAATGACTCCGAAACTGAAAATATCGGCTTGGCCTGTTAATATCTTCTCGGGAGCACTATACCCATTTGAGGAATAGAGAGATGTTCTCTTTGGGTCTAGAAACCTGTGAAATCCGTATTCACTTATTTGCGGTTCTTCGTACTCAGTTAACAAGATGTTGGAAAGCTTTAGGTTCCCATGAGGGATGTTTACTTTGTTACAAGGTCTTTGATGTATGAAGTTCAGTCCTTGTGCAATTCCGTTTGCTATTGAGAGCCGAAGTCTCCAAGGGAAATCCCTCTTACCTTCTGCATAATCTGTAAATTCATATAAATTAGATATCTGAGGAAGAAGACAACAACTTTATGATTGATGCAAAAGAAGGTTGAATTTTTTTCTATCCTTGCTCTCCATAAATTATCTATCGATTTTCTCTATTTAGATTTTCGTTCTTGGAATTTTCTCTTTAGATTTTGTCTTGCAAAATATTTCAATGGAGATTATCTCGCTCTAGATTTTCTCTTCAAAATTTTGCACTTCAGAAATGTTAGTTCTTTAATTAAACACCTCCCCCCCCTCAAACATGCTCGAAGTTTTGTTTTGTTTTTTTTTCTTTCCCTTTTAGGGCATCCACAGCAGTAGGTTTAATACATTAGTTTAGCAGGAATTTTAGGAAGGAAAGCCAAGCGCTATTGGGGTATGGCATAATTGCTAAAGGCACCAGTTATTCGGCGTGCTTTCATCGGAGAAGAATTGATTGTGAAAGGCATGTAGTGCTTTTTGTAACGATTATAGTCTGAGGAGGAGTATTGTAGACATGGGTTTACCCCTAATTAATTTTTTTCACATAGAAAGTTAGAATGAGTCGAGGTGCATGGACAGGAAGTAAGATATGATTTTAGTGAATATGATATTCTCTTCTTCTTTTTTGTTGCTGTAGTGATGTTCATGTTAATGAGATCATATTCACAGCTGGTTTAGTGATATAAAACCTTAAATCCATTTCATTAAAGGAAAACTTACTTTCTAGCAGAGTTAGCAAGCTCCCGCGTTTTTGGTATCTGTAGATCAAAAGCCTTTCTTCATTGGAAGAATGATAACCGACCAGCGATAAAATGTTCGGGTGCTTCAGTTTTCCTATCTGCTTCATCGTATCCCCAAACTCCTCAAAAGAAACCATCAGTTTCTTCAACCTCTTGACGGCAAACACAGCATTGTTCTTTAAAGTTACCTTGTAAAGGCTGCTACAAAGGGTCTGACCTTGTAAATCAGCTGCAGACTCAAGTAAGTCTTCTATTTTAAATCTTTCATGTTCTTCAATGAAGAACACAAGTTCTGACTGATGTTCCCCTGTTTTGGTCTCTTCCCCATCCTTGACTGCCGAAATTTTGACTGAAGGTTCATCAAAATATTGTGGCAGCTCCATCTTCTTTTTCAATCTATCTCTCTTGTTCAGAAAGAACACAAATACTAGAAATGACGCTAGACAAAGAAGTACTAGTCCCAAATCCCATATTATATCTGTGTTCATTCTTTCTGATCTTACTTGATATCCTGAGGTTTTTCAAAGTTATGTTGATCTCCAGTTCAATGTAACTGGAATATGTTGGGACAATGGCTATATGTTCTGGGCTGTTCGTATGAGGTTCAAGCAATCTTAGCAGCAGATGGGGACATTTTTCTTCTTAGTTCCCAAAGTTCTTGTATATGTAAACTATTTGAATGCAAACTTTTTGTTATTTTGTGTGTCATTTCCTACGTGTAATTATGTCTTTGAGAACATAATTGAGAATATTCATTATTCACTTCCTAGATATCATGAAAATGACTGCGCTTAAATTTTATAAGTAAACGAAATTAGTCTAAATAATTATATTCTCATACTCGGGATATAGGGATGAGTCAACAAGCGATTTACTTGAATAAATTCAGATAGAATTATAGAGTTGGTAAAACAAATAAATAAAATTACATTACGATTATATACTAAAATATCCTATAATACTATAAACAAACATATCTTGTTTTTCTGACGATCCGGGTGCTGTCATTTTCAATCGCTCGTATGGGTATTGTAATACACTATAAGTCCGTTACGCATTGGATACATCCCTAATCTGACCTGTTGGTTTTGATTTCTTGGAGATCACAGGAGCAACTATGATGGGAACTTGAGGAGAAGATATCATAAATAGAAGGAGAAACCAATGCAATGGTTTTGGAGCTTATGAGATATGTTTGCGTCTTTGTTCACGTCAAACATTTCTAATTCCATGTTGGCACCCAAAATCTTATGAATGCGGTCTGATACCCGGTTTTGGTTTTGATATGAATTTGACGTGGTATGGTACTCTGACAGACTTGTACACAATCTGATAAGATAGCTTTTGGCCAAAGGTGTAGAAGGATGTTTTCAGGTTCGATGCTTGTATACTGCAAACTGGATTTGTACGTAATACAGGAACTTCTGATAACTAATTCTTACAGTCCTATTGTTGTACTAAATGAAGCATATTGTTGCAAATTCATCTGATCCTTGAAAAACAGAATATTTTGTTTCCAAACAATTTTGCATATATTATAAGGATTTGATTTGAATGGTTAAGCCTTGCTAAATTATTTGGTAGTTTCAGTTTGGTTGATTTTTATTTTAGGGAGAAAGCCATCAGCCAAAAGCTGGTACGATAGAAAAAGCTAGTAAGCGATATCAACTCATCAAGCTACTTATAGACATTTAGATCGAACAATTTTAAGGTTTGTTGCGCTAGGCTGAAGCGTTAACCAATGGCCTCAAACCTTTCTCTACTTTTTTTTTTTTTTTTTTCCTTTGATTTTTCGTCATAGATTGGTCACTTGGACACCTTTCAAAATTCTCAAAAATCGATGCCATTAGAGGTCGTTTTTTTTTTTTTTTTTTGCTGATTCTGAATGCTTATTTTGAAGCCTAAATGCTTAATTAGAAGCCTGATTGTTGAATCTGAACCATAAAATCCTATTTATTTTTATCAAAAATGTTTTTTTTTTGTTTTTTGCTAGAGGTATCCAGGCCTGCGGACCGTCAATTTCCCGACTAGATCCCCTAGGGTTCGGCCATTGCCTGCAAACCACACGAACCAGGCAAGCCGAGACAAGGCTGACGGGCTCATACCAACCTCGAAGCACCACACACGAAAGAGAAAATCGAACCAATGCTTATTATGATTGCTTATTCGGCGAAATTGTTTTTTTACGAAGAAATCGTAAAAATTGGCAAATAAAAAATAAAAAATAAAAAATTCTCCTTATAAAGCCGTATCATTTGACAATAGTGAAATGAAGAATGAAGATTTCCCCTCCATTTTTGAGCTTTCCCAATTTTATTTTCCCTCCAACAAATTGAAATCTCAACCTCTCTTCCCTCCAAATTTCAAAGCTTCCAAAGCACGAAATCTAAATTTAAAAAAAAAAAAAAAAAATTTCAAAATCCCCAAATTCAAATGTTATTTATTTCCAACATGAAATCAATCTTCTCCCCCAAACTCACAACTCTCCCTTCTCAATTTTTCAAATCTCCCCAAACCCTAATTTTCTCAAATTCACCCAAATTTCTTCAAAATAAGCCTAATTTGCTCCATTTGAGAAGACCCAACTCTTCTTCTGTCAAATCTACGATGGAAACAGTGAGAATGGCGTCTGGGGAGATCCATGTGATTGTTGGGCCAATGTTTGCTGGGAAAACTACGGCTTTGCTTAGTCGAATTCAGTCCGAAAGAGACCGCGGCAGGTTTGGGTCTTCATTTTTTTTTGCGTATTTGGTGTTTTGGTTGATCTTGTGGTGATAATTTAGAATTGGGTGTGAGTTTTGTGCATAAAGTTTGGATCTTTGATGGAAAATGTTAACCCCCATTGTAGTGATTTTGACTAAAATTAGGATCTTATTGTTGTTATGTGTAGGAGTGTTGCTGTAATCAAATCGGACAAAGATACGAGATATGGATTGGATTCTATTGTGACCCATGATGGCGTTAAGTTGCCATGTTGGCCTTTGCCGGATCTTTTATCATTTAAACATAAATTTGGAATTGAAGCTTATCGTAAGGTAACTTAATGAAAAGATGTTAATTTTGTCATAGTGATTTATTTTTGATTGTCCAAATGTCGAATTAGATCTGTGATTTAGTGTTATTATTTTGATGCATCTATGAGTGGTTTTAATTTAAATCACTACCCGTGAAATGGAGGTTTTGTGAATGGATTGAGATAAAATGAATTAGAGTTACTGCGAAGTAGAATAGTGTCTGCCATTTGTTTGATATTGCATAATAATGTTGATATAACTATTTGAGATCTTGATACGTGTAAATTGTCACAGCTTGATGTGATTGGGATAGATGAAGCTCAGTTTTTTGAAGATCTATATGACTTCTGCTGTGAGGCAGCTGATCAGGATGGGAAGACTATAATTATTGCAGGGCTAGATGGTGACTACTTGAGGTACTGCTCAACTCTATGATAAGATAGGCACGCTTTTCTATTTTCTTATAAATGAGAGGAAACATAATTTTGAGATTATAAGAGTCCCGTTTCCTTATAAAAGGAAGGGAATCTCGTAAAGGTTAACTAAAAATATCATTTTTGGTTGCAATAAATTTGGACTGAAAGGTTGCATTATGTTGTGGTCTTCAGTAATGTACCATGTCCTATGAACATTGCTTTTCCTATATCTTGAGATATGTTTAGTATATTTGTGTGGAAATAACGTCATGTATTATAGTCTACTTAGTGAATCTGTATGGAAATAACATCATGTATCAAGAAATGTTTATGCATATTGCCATTTCTTGACAATTTTATTAGCATATGCGATATTTTCAGTAGTTTATAATTATGTCATGTCTTGACCTGGAACCTATGATATCTACAACAAAACTTGAACCATGATACAATTAGGATGGCAACACCAGTATGACAACATTATGTGACATTTGAAATCTATAATCTTACACCTTACCAAAACTATTAAATACTTTACAAGGATCTCCAAATCAAGCATTTAGGTATGCTTGATCGTTTTTTTCATTTTTAACCTTTGATATTAAATTTATTAGAGTTCGCATGTGATAAAATACTTCACCAGGAATCCAGGATCTCCATTCCCAGTTATCCAATTTTGCCTCCATCGGCAATGAATTTAGTATCACTGAAGTTCATCGGTGCTGCTAAGGGACTTGCTCACAACCCAAACATGTAATCTTCCATTTTACACTTCTAGGTGAAACTATCTTTGACATTTGACATTACGGTGTGGAAGCCCTAAACTCTTTACAGGTTTCTAACTTTAAAAATTCGATCTAGCTTCTCTCTTAAGGATTAATGCTAACATCCATAGGATACCACTGAAACTGCACATACCACCATAGGTTCTTCAATGACACAGTTTAACCTCCTTTAATAAACAATTATGGTTTGCTTGAAGCAGCTCTAAAAAGTAGGGATTTTGTAAGATGTCATAATTATCATCCAAAAGTTTCCTCTCTAATAGACTAATACAAAGCTCATAACATGTCTAAAAGAAATCCATACCATGACTGGACTAGTGAGAATAGCACACGGCTCAGCTACCAGTGGTATTTGCAAACCATATTATCCGTTCTTGAAATGTTATAACTACCCTTTTGATGAATGAATTATAATTCACTTTGACAGAAGAAGATTTGGCAGCGTCCTTGACATTATACCCTTGGCTGATTCTGTGACAAAGCTAACAGCTAGATGCGAGCTTTGTGGTAAACGTGCTTCCTTTACATTTAGGAAGACTGATGAGACCAAGGCAGAATTGATTGGTGGGGCTGATAAGTACATGCCGGTCTGTCGCCAACACTATGTCAATGGGCAAGCAGCAGTTGAAGCTACGAGGATCGTACTTGAATCACGGAAGGTTCATTGTGAATCGCCATATCTTGAAGCAACTTCAGTATCTAGTTAATAAATATTTGTATCCTTCCATTATAATCTGAGTTATTGTTGCTTTTGGTTTTTTGAGAGGGTTTGCCTGTCTTGTATTTTCTTCTTCTTCTTATGCATGTATATAGAATCTGAATCTTCGCTAGTGACATTTGAGTTTTATAACTTGCATGTTTGTGTTCATTAAGTGTTTAAGCTTCCCTTCGTACACTGGAAATGTTTGCGATTAGAAAGATTTGAATGTCACAAATAACAATATTCGTCCCGTCTGTCTGCCCTCTTTACCCTAGTGGAGTTTCACCACTTGGGTTACTATTTTAACCTTTTATGCAAATCAAGTCCAACGCTGAGTAAAGCTCTTAGAGCACTTCCAACATAAGAGTATGTTGTTAAGGTTTTTCCATACTTTTGCAAAAAACCCATACTACAACAGGGGTATGGGGTTTAGCTTACTCACTCCCATACCCCTCTAGAACTTAACGAGGAGTATCTATATACTGCCTAGGCGTTTAACCGTTCAACGCCCAACAAAACTTTTTAATACATGTGGCATCTCTCTCCCATCACAACATCTCTCTTAAAACCGTAATTCTCTGTTGGACGAAAACATTATGCGATTCTGGAATACCGGTATGATAAACCGGAATCGCATACTCTGCTGTTGGAGTTGCTCTTACCACCAAACACACAAACTCAAGGTTCGACCAAGCCTATGTATTTTACTTTTTTAGACCTCAAGTCTCTCTAATCTTTAAACCCTAATCTGTCAACTCTCAGTACAAACCCTAATGCCTGGTAACAAGAAGTCCAACAGTTCAACAATGGGTGATTGGTCCAATCTCCCTACTGAACTGTTACAAGTAATTGGGTTAAAGGTTCTAACGTTCAATGTCGTTGATTACATCCGGTTCGGTGCAGTTTGTAAGCCATGGCGATCAATCTTTCTAGAGAAGCCTAAAGATATACCTTCTCAGTTTCCTTGGAGGATGGTTACTTATTTTGATTTTGGGGACGCGCTTTCTTGCTTCTTCAGTGCAAGGGATAGCAAAATATATGTGGAGAAGTTGAGTTTGAATCACCCTGGAGTGTTTTACGCCTGTGGTCATGGTTGGCTCTTTTGGGGAGGTCTTGTTACTTCAGGCATTGGTGTTCAAGCGTAAGTTTGACGTTTTCAAGCTGGAGCGAAGCTGCAAAAAATGGTCCAACGGACGATTTTCTTTTGTCTAGGAAACTCCATGTCTGTCTTGGCTTCCAATCACCCTATGCTAAAGGGAGACTGCATTTACTTCACATGGTTTAGTACTATTGTCATTTTCGCCTTAGGGGATGATAGTGCAGAATGCATTTTATCTAGAGATGACAATGAAGTCGAATTTTCATTACACAGAGATCTTTGGATCGTATCGCCGTCTGTTTTTTCACTGCCGAGTTATTAAGCAACGACGTCACAAACAAATTTATTGAGGATAAACATTTAGCGTTACACTGAAAATAAATATACCAAGGGTACCTAAACCCAGAATAACGAAACAAAAAATCAAAAACAAGAGAACCATGGTTTCTTCAGGGAAAGGAAACACCTAAATATTATTCTTGTCATCATAAAGTCCGTCAAAGAACGAATCTTTAAGTAGTTCGGATGCAGAGGGTCTGGCTCTAGGTTGAGCAAGGCACTTCTCTATGAACGCTTTCACCTCAGGATCTTTCACTTTGTTCATTGCTTGTGGTCTAGCGCCAGAAGTAACTTTCTTGTATATCCTTGCTATGTTGTCACACTCACTAAATGGTATCTCTACTGTTACCATCTCAAGCACGCATAGACCATACGAGTATATGTCTACCATTTCAGTGTACTCTTCTTCGTATAACTCCGGTGCCATGAATGCTGGAGTCCCGATTATTGAACGTGCGACATGGCTTTTTCCTACAATTGCTGCCAGACCCAGATCACCTATTTTTACCTGCACAAACAATACACAAGAAAATATATATCTGAACGTAATCATTCTAATGACACAGAAAATTAAATAGGCATAAGAAACCTGAGAAGACGATATTTACCTGTCCAACATTTCCATTCATGAAAACATTACTGCAATTGAGATCTCTATGTATGATACACGGCTCATGCAAATGAAGATATTCCAAACCACTCAGAATCTGCTTCGCCCATTTCTTCAAAGCTTGGATCGACACATTCCGATGTTTTTTCCTATACTCCCTCAGATTCCCAGATGTACAAACTTCCGTGATGAAATTCAACATGTCTGTCTCCTTGTTTGTCCACACATTGTAAAGGGCGATCATGTTTTCGTGCCTCAATGAGCGAAGTAACCTAACTTCAGAGTAAAGACGATCAATCATTGACTGATCATCCTTAAAACTCCTTAACCGAACCTGATTCCAAGCAACTTCGATTCCCTCCTCTTGGTCAAACGCCCGATACACTCTCTTAACAGCTCCAGCCCCCAGCAACTCACTGTATCGTCCATATCGACCTGTTGGATCTAGTTCTACAAAATGTTCATCATCTTTATCTAACGGTTTCAGATTTCCACAATGCATTTTCAAATATAAAGCTTAGAAACATAAGAACGTGAAGAAACACTAACTAAACAAGCTATTTGATAAGAACAGTTGAAAAGCTTAGATTACACATGAAAATAAAGCTCGAAACTTCTAACTTGTTTCAGTTAGGATTAGAGACAAAAAAAAAATCGTTGATGACCAAATAAACACGAGGAAGGAGGTCACCATATTTGAAAAGTAGCGTGGAAACAAAACACTGAACGCTAGAGAAAGGGGTATAGTTACAGGTTTGGGCTGAGAGAGATTTTATAGGCAGTTCGGTAAAAACTGACTTTAGAGTCAAGTTCTCTTTGAGCTTTGGCCTAAAAATCAAAGATACAGATTTATGTTTTCTAATTGTGATTCGAGTAATCATATTCATGTGAATGAGAAACCATCACTTTGTTAGACTCAGTTATAATACACAACCATCAGTCTTAAAACATTTATAGAAGACAGATATTACAGACAATCTCACAAATTCAGTGATTAACTGTATGCTAAAAGTGTCATATGTTCACGATAACTAACACATGATGCATATGATGAACAACGTAAACTTAACGTTAGAATGTGACAATACAGGTTGGGTGTACTCGAAAGCAGGAATAATAATGTGAGGTATACAATTATATGTACTTCCTTTTGACACTTCAGTCTCCAGTATTAGAAACTACAAATTAAGAGTTAAGTGATGCAAAAAGTGGAAACTGCCCAGATCCCAGTCTAGTACAAGGGTCAAACTCAAACAAACAAGTTAAGATAGAAGAATAAGAAATAAGTACATTTATCATCTGGTTCCATTCTTTGTTCTGTTTGGACCAAAACGCAATCAGGTCTCAAAAAGTTAAAGGTCGAACAATAAAATATTTTTGAAGAACATCAGAATCTTTGAGGGAGTTACATCCCTATCGTCATAAAACAAAGTATATTTCTTGTGATTTCTTCACTTACAAGATAAACATACTATTAAGTTGGTATTTTATAATGGAAGTTGCGAAGAACATGTGACAGACCATGTTAGAGTAACCCAGAAAGTAAGGTATGTGAGATCACAGATAGTGTTTGAATGATCAACAAGCAAAGCAAAGGTATGTACTATTGAAGGTGACAGACAGTTCATCAACGGTGGCAAAAGATATAATGTGAACTATATGAAAGATATAGTACTCTATTATGTCGAATATAGACATTACACTAGCTCCAGATACAGTAGAAAAATATACTAGTTCCTGTAACTGAATACTTCTTCAAGCAGTGAATAATTATAGGAGATTTGTCTAACTGTTCTATGTCAAAATTCAGAAACTCAATTTCTATCTTATCTCGAATCTCCGTCCCTTCGTAATAGCATCTCAATGAAACAGTAACTACCTATAGAAAACACTAGCCATAAAAGGACCTGGAGAAATCCCCTAAAATACAAAATAAATGAACAGCAGAGAGCACCCCTAATAAAAAGAAGCCACGGGAACTATGTCTTCTACATATATGGGAGAAATTACAAGTAATAGCAATGGTAAGCCGTAAGCATGCCGAATATATACTCGGTTTCCATTAAGTATCAATTAGGATACAAAGAATCTAGATTAATTTGTACCATTACTTTCCTTTTATCATATTTTTCTTCATAGGGAAAACACATTCTGTTAAGTTTCTCCTGAAAGGCCAAGAAATCAAATGGCTTGATTTCGCAGCAGGCAGTTATTTGATTAATCCCCATCCCCCGCGAATGTGCTCAAATTTTTTCCTCCAACTTTATGCCGTTTTCCAGGATTTCCGTCTAAAAGTTTCAGTAGAGGACTTAAGAATAAAAAGGAAATAACCTTCCGATTTGCTAATGTATTGCAAGATGGTTTTTTTGCAATTTCTCTGCAATGTGTAAAACAAATTTATTTTATTTTCCTGATAAAGCATACATGAGGAAATTAGTTTAATGAGAGTTCGGTTTCCCTTCCACTGTTGTACCCTAATCAAACACCTTACAGCTTAGTAATTTCACTTAGTATCATTTTATTTATTTACAGAGCTAGTTCTATTGTTATTAGAAGAGTGTAAGGCCGTTAATTAAAATTTTAGCTTGGACGATTATCATGTTTAACTTTCAGGAATATGAACTCTTGGTAATTGGTATACAATCATAATGGTAAAAAAAATATGAAAACCTCAATCAACTGTACATGATAAAAAAATTGTTAAGAAAACAGTTGATTCCACAAATGTTAAATGAACAACCATAAAACCAAAAATGCATGTTACTTTATTAAAACTCTCAGTACTGGATCCATAAATCTAGTAAGAGTCAGCAGCCTTATGAGAGTTTCATAATTTCATAAAAACAACAAGCTCACCTTCAGAGCTATATATACAGTCATAACAGTTGCTTAGCAGTGCAACAAATACATAGAAAAGGAAATAAACGAAACGTTACCAAGGAGGATTGGAACCATCTCTAATTGAAGGTGACCTCGAGTCTAAGCTTCCATCTTTTCCAAACCTTGTCAAGCTCCCTCCCACTTTCGGACTCTTCGCACTCGGGCTTGAACCACGGTAACTCGCACGGAGAGTTTCATCCACAGAGCTCGAAGACTTTGACATGGCATTTCGCACAAACTTCTGAGCAGCTGAAGATAGTGTCCGAACACTTGGACTTGCACTCCCCCCTCGAGCTGGTGAAGGTAACGGTGGTTTGCGAAACATCTTCGACCTCTCCCTAATTTTACGAGCAGCCTCTCTGGACATTGAATGTGCCTTAACATCTCTAGTAGGTGGACACGCAATACTAAAGTGGGCGCCATTGGCACTACCTCCAATACCTACTGGTGTGTCCTCCATCTCCAATCTCAAAGGTGTCCCTTCGATCTCTCCCCATGTGATAAAGGGTGATTCATCAACTCCAGGTGCAGGGGATGGCGTTTTAACGTAATTATATCCGTTTTCAGATTTATTTGCAGATTCAACATAAAATGGGTTTGGGGTTTTTCTCATGTCTTCTAAATCATATTTCTTCAATCTCTCAGCTTCTCGATCAGAAAATGGTATAGGCACTGGGGTTCCTCCAGCTACATTATTGTAGAATACAGCAATTGTTTCCTCCTCTTTCGGCCTTGAATCCAATACTTTGCCATGAAAACGAGTACTCGGGCGGTTAATTTCCTTAGTCAAATTCTTCAACCTCTCTACCCGTTCATCCTCCGTCAACGCAACCTCACCGCAATCCACTGGATTATACATTAACAGATTCTTCGGAGTATAGTTCCACCCTTCTAAAGTACTTACAGGCTGATCAGATGTCCCATAGCCATCAGTAATTCGATCACGCTCATCAGTTTTTAACATTTTAACATCCTCCTTATCACCATCCATTAAATACCCATACTTCTCCTTCCTCTTCCGATTAACCTTTTCAAGAATCTTACTAAAACTGTCATTATCTTCACTAGTATACCTTCTAAAAAACTCATCGAGCGACAACTTATCTGAATCACCAATCGAATCATCAACAATACCAGGTTCTACAACACTTGGCATACCATCACCTCTTTGTGAAAAACTAGGAGTTCTCAAACCCAGTGGTGTCGATAACATCGACAAAAAATTCGAATTCGTACCCGGTGTTGATCTTGCCGTACCCGTATCAGAACCCAAAACCTTCCCACGGCGTCTCTCCAAGATCTTCAACTGGGCATCCTTTATTTGAACCGGATCATGGGTTTTAATCGCTTCGAGCCAATCAAGTCGGTCTCTCAACTTCGGGATATCAGGGAAGAAATCCCTTTCGATAATTTTCTCAATCGAAGCAACATAAGCATCCTCATCAAGGACCGTGTTTCGATTTCTAGGGTTTCTCAAAGGCTTTGATGAATCAGTCGAAGGGGTTGTTAGGGTTCTCTCAGAGAGAGATGGAGATGGGGATGAAAGGTTGCGAGGAGAATTACCCGGAGACAATAACATGGTTTCTAAACCTAATTCACACCTTCAATCGTTCTAACAAATTGGGGGTTTTTAGTAAAGATATGATCTTTCTGCTTAGGAGATGTTGATGGAATTAGGGTTTTTAGTAAATTGAATTTGGGGGACAGATAGTATTGAAATTAGGGCTTTTAATTGACTCTCCTTGATTAACCCTAGGTCAAAATTGACCCCAATTACGATATGAAATCAATGATTCCTCTAATACCCAATTCACCAAATCAACTAAAACCTAGAATCATAAATCTCAATTTGCAAAGAGAACACTCACCTGGTTTTAATGGAGGAGGAGAAGACCTTCGCCAAACAGGGCCTTGAAGAAGGAGGAAGAGAGACTCGAGAGAAGACTTTTAGCCAGTTTTTGAAAGACCATCTCCAGTAGTAGTGCCTGAAGCTTGCAAGAGATACATATAGTCCCACATCGGACACACACATAGCTTGCACTTTAAAATATAAGATCCCGGGACTACTCCCCTCAGTGGCAGAGCCAGGATTTATAGCCAGTGGGGGCAAGAAAAGAACATACACGGCTTCGGAGGCGGATCCCCATATATTTTTTTTGGTTGATCACGAAAGTTGAAGTAGCTTCTCTTCAAGCCTAATACTTAACGGAATAGAAATTTGCTTAAAAAATGTCCATCGTTCCATAACATAAAAATGATAACATTAAAATAATAAGAGCATCCATAACAGTAGGGTCGGTGGATTTGTTCAAAATCAGGGTGAATTCAATCCACCCCAAATCCACCTACAACAGTTGAGCAAAAAATAAGGTGAATTCTACCCAACGCAGTTCAAAACTGCGCGTCATAATCAAAAACATCAGATTTGGCTACGTGCCTCCATCTGGAGTGTCCATTACCCAACGCGCAGTTCTGAACTGCGCGACATCAATCCACCAAAAATCTACCCAAAGGGTAGATTTTCCACCCTCAATGTGAAAAATGGGTTGCCGCGTGGATTATCCACTTAGCTGCTAGGAGGTGAATTTGGCCTGAAGATGGTGGATTTTGAAATCCACCTTGCCACGTCATTTTTCACCTATCTGTTGTGGATGCTCTAATAAAAAAAGAGGGGATTTATGCAAGCTCTTCAACTTTGTAATTTTGTTTTAACAAACTCTTGGTTTTCATAGATTTTGGGAATATAAATATGGCCATAAAATAAGGTGAGTACATAAACAAAACATATTGTTGCTAACGTGGCATAATATCTTCTAAAATATGGGCAATAACATAATATCTTTTAAAATCTGGGCAAATCCTATTTATAAATATATTTAAACACTATATACAAATATATTTTTTCCGAAAAATTTAGTGAGGGAGCTTCCCCCACTCATTCCTTACTGGCTCCGCCCCTGACTCCACTCAATGCCAATTAGTTTTGATTAGTTTTGAGATGAAAACTTCAGTTATAATATGGTATCGAGATGGAAACTCCAATTCTAATATGGTATCAGAGCATAGCGGGCCACTGGTAAGTCTCTATTGGAGATGGTATAATAGTAATCCTTATAACATCTCACCTTCAAACTCTGGAGAATTATCCCCAAATCAAAATTTTTAGGGTTTCCAATTTCCCCAAGTTTGATTTCGCAGAAACAATGTCATCTTCAACTCAATTGAACTCATCATCATCACCAGAAGTTGCAACAATGGAGTCAATCTCAACCGCCATGAAAGCAATCGAAAGAAAGAGAGAGGATCTTCACAAAGCATTTCAAATGGTACAATCTCACTCACAAACCCTAACTTTATTCAATCTTAATTGGACTGATCTCGACCAATACTTCAACTCAATCCAACAAACCCTCGAATCACGTTTCAAAGAACTAGAATCAAAAGAGCAAAATTTGCAAAATCACAACAAACCAATCCCCAAATCAACACCCAAAACCCCACAATCACAACAAACACAAACCCTAATTAAACACCCAGAGTTGAAAACGTTTTGTGAGAAGATGGACGGAAAGGGTCTCTGTGTTTACATCATGACCAACCGTAACGATCTTCAAGCGATCAAAACGGAGGCGTTGAGTGCGTTTAAAAGTGTGGGGGATCCGTCAAAGTTGGTTGTGGATGCTTTGAAGAGTTTTAATGGGAAGGAGATGAAGAAAGGAGATAGAATGAACGAGTTTGGGTCTTTTAGGAGAAGTTGTGTGCTTTTATTAGAAGCGCTTTCTTTGAGTAAGCCCGAGATTAAGCCGAGTGTGAGAGAAGAGGCGAAGAAAGTAGCGTTTGAGTGGAAGAAGAATAAGGGTAAAGATGTTCAGTTGGAGAATATATCATTTTTACTGCTTGTTGCGACTTTTGGATTGGTGTCGGAGTTTAGTACCAATGAGCTATTGGATATGCTTGTAGCTATTGCTCGATGTAAACAGTCGATTGAGTTGTTCCAGGCGCTTGGATTTTCCGATCAGATTCATGGTAAGTTCATTGCCCCTTTAGTTCCTTGCTAGGTATATACCCTTGTAAATTGGTGACAATGTGTAGTCTTTAGATTTTTTGTTGTGATAGAAATGTTTTGTAAATTGGAGGGTTGGCAATTGCCGCCCGCTATAAGAGACACTATGTTTTCATAGTCATAGTTGTTTGTTTTATTGGGTGAAAGTTGAGTGTAATGGAGAATTTTTGTTCTCTTAAGTCCTCTCATGAAGCTAGCGAGTTGGTTAAGTTTATAGATTTCGTTACAACTGTATAGAAGTAAGCTCTTTAACAATAGACTACCATTAGGAGCTCTGCTGTTGTAATTTCAGTCTCATAGTTCTTCTCATCTGATAGCTGCCTTTCTACGAAAACGCCTCTCAATAACTTTAATTTTCTTGCAAATTCTAGATTTATGGTTTTGTAAACATATTCGGAATGCGAGTTCCGGGAGAACAAGTCCTGTGGTATATGCCTCATAGGATCTAGAACAGTATCATTTGAAGTTATATAAAAGTTGAGTGTACCCATCTAATAGTTAGCCAACTTAGTGTTTCACCCCTAATTTTGTAATATTTTTTAATGTCTAACTTAGTTTCCTTTAGACTGCAAAACATTAGGGTGAGTAATTAGGAACACTCCAAATCTGAATCTCTGAGAAGGTTTATATAACATCCTAAAGCTTCTATTTACAAAGAGAAACCAAAATATTCGGCTTTCACACTTAGGCATTACACATAGTATTCTAAAGAAACTTAAACATTCACTTTTTATGTACTCAAAGAAATCACTAGGATATAAATGCATGTACTACTACAAGTTTTCAAAAACAAAATTAAACAGAATTGTTTCATTAACACGAAAAGCTAAATCGACACAAGGTTTCACTTCTAAATACAATACTTGTCATCACAGATAGGGCAAGGGCACTCATCACCACAAGGACACCACAACCCTTGGCTATCAAAATTTACAAAAAAGAAATTCTCAGGCCCATTCTCCATCTTCGGCGAATTCTTTTCTATCTCTAAGTTTTCAAATTCTTCGCTTACATCATAATAACTATTATCATCACTAAATTCAAAATATCTCTCTTCATCAACAATGACTACTTCGTCTTCTTTTTTAGCCAAAATTTCTTTTTTGCGAAGAACATCGATCACGCCCTTAATGACTTCCTCTGTTTCAAACTTACATACCTCTTCCATCTCTGAGCAAATACTCTGGTATGATAAAGCCAATTCGTCTTCAACAATACCCGTGCTCTTCATGAGTGGAAAAGTGGGTTCAAAATATGATTTCAAGGCTAAATAATCAATAAGATCTTTCTCTGGTATTATCTCGTAACCCTCCTACCCCAACATCTCCCATGGTTCCAATTCGGGTTCATAACACATAAAAACTTCGCATACATCAGCCATAACTTCAAGAACAAATTACAGAGAGAAATAGAGAGGAATCTGAAGGAGAATGTGAGAGAGAAGCACGAAATAAGAAGTTTATAAGAGAGCTATATAGAAACAAAAACATAGTCCTAATAGAACTCAGAGAAAAAGATTTTTTTTCTGTCCAGAAATAGAAACCAAATCAGAGTAGGTTTCAACTTGTATTCGAAAACTTGTTCAACAAGTTTGGAAAAAAAAACGTTGCAAATTAGAAAGATTAATAAGTTTTAAGTAAGAGTTTCAAAAATGAAATTTTTTATTATTATCAGAGTTCTAGTAGAAATATATTTGACACCTTTGCGGTCTGGTATTTCGGTATGACCGGAAATTAAAAAACTACTCTCCACGAATAATTCACTATGATCAAATAGGTTACACTATCTTCTCCAAACTCCTTCAAGCTTTGTAATGGAGTCTCTCAAACCCTAGTTCTCTAGAATTAAAATCACAGAAGAATATAGGCTAACAAATAACCTAAGTCTCCCTTATATACTTGGGAGACTTATTACAAACAGAACAGATCTCGAGGTAAACTCAACGTCCCAAACAAATTTCTAAAACCAGCATACGCGGTTTTTGTTCGAGCAACTCTAAGCTCGTTCGAACGACTTTGACGGAACCAAGTTTCTAGCCCTAGAAACAAACATCTCGTTTTAACGACATCCAGTCTCGTTCAAACGACTTTGACGAAACCAAGTTTCCAACCTAGAAAACAAGCATCTCGTTCGAACGACTTATAGTCCTTTCGAACGAACATCGATTCGAGTTCACTCTTAACATTTAAAATACTTTGCATGTGTTTGGTTCATTTTTGCAAAGCAAACAACTGAATTTCAATGCAAAAACATTTGGTTGCAATGAAAAATCTCTGCTGCAACTGAGTTTCATGTCCTCATAATTTTAGTACTTATTTCGAGCAACTCTCCTCGTTGTTTAAACGATCCTCAAGCTTGAAGTTTATACAAACACACATGGTTAAATAATAAAAGACAACACGGGGGCACAAATTTATGTCAATTTCCGGTCATACCGAAATACGAGACCGCAGAGGTGTCAAATATATTTCTACTAGAACTCTGATAAGAAAAAAAAATCCTTTTTGAAACTCCTACTTAAACTCTTATTAATCTTTCTAATTTGCAAAGTTTTTTTCTTTTTTCAAACTTGTTGAGCAAGTTTTCAGATACACGTTGAAACCTACTATGATTTGGTTTCTATTTTCGGACAGAAAAAAATCTTTTACTCTGAGTTCCATTAGGACAATGTTTTTGTTTCTAAAGAACCCTCTCAACAATTTCTTATTTCGTGCTTCTCTCTCATATTCTCCTCAGATTCCTCTTTATTTCTCTTTGTAATTTGTTCTTGTAGTTATGGCTAAAGTATGCGAAGTTTTTATGTGCTATGAACCCAAATTGGAACTGTTGGAGATGTTGGGGTCGGTGGGTTACGAGATAATGCCAGAGAAATTTTTTGTTAATTATTTAGCCTTGAAATCATATTTTGAACACACTTTTCCACTCATGAAGAGCACGGGTATTGTTGGAGACGAACTGACTTTATCATACACGAGTATTTACTCAGAGGTAGAAGATGTATGTAAGCTTGAAACAGAGGAAGTCCTTAAGGACGTGTTCAATATTCTTTGCAGAAATGGAATTTTGGCTGAAAAAGAAGATGAAGTAGTTATTGTTGATGAAGAGAAATATTTTGATTTTAGCGATGATGAGACTTGTTATGATGTTAGCAAAGAATTTGAAAACTTAGAGATATATAAGAATTCAACGAAGATGGAGAAGGGCCTGATAGTTTCTTTTTTGTAAATTTTGATAGCCAAGGGTTGTGGTGTCCCTTGTGGCGATGAGTACCCTTGCCCTATCTGTGATGGCAAGTATTGTATTTAGACGTGAAACCTTGTGTTGATTTAGTTTTTTGTGTTAATGAAACACTTATGTTTAATTTTTTTTTTGAAAGCTTGAAGTAGTACATGCATTTGTATGCTAGTGATTTTTTTGAGTACATAGAAAGTGAATGTCTGAGTTTGTTTAGAACACTATCTTTAATGCCTTAGTGTGTAAGCCGAATATTTTAGTTTTTCTTTGTAAATAGAAGCTTTGGGATGTTATAAAGCCTTGCAAAAAATTTCATTCAATTCCGTCGAGTTTAGGTTAGTATTTACACTTTGTCTCCAAAACTGATGTTTCCTTTTGGTTGTAAGCCTTTTACTTAGCAGCTAACTAATGAAGGCTAGTTTTACAATGCATCTTGGTGTTGTTGCCTGAGATTTGTTTGTTGCTTGATATTGCTTATAAAAGACTGCTAAATAGATAAAAAGGCTTATTTGAGTCGTAATCCTCGAGTGCTACACGGATAAAGCTTGCAATCTTGACTAGTCCGAGACACTATGTAACGAACTCGGCTTGCGTGAGTTGTGTATGTACCTATCCCGACCTGAAGCCTCTCTTGAAAACCGTAATTTTTTGAATTTCCTAAAATATATATCTTTACTACTAAAAAAGGCTTTCCGAGTTTACAGTAATCGGCTCAATGAGCTTAGAGTACTTTAATTGAATTATTTCGTAATCCCTAAAATCCAAGTCTTCTTATCTTCTTTTTCATAATCCCAGAATTACCCATCATATTTATGTATAGTTTTGTTCAGATTGGGTTATTCCTGAAATTTCAAATCATTTAGGAGTGAATGAGTTTGGGGATTTTAGGAGAAGTTGTGTGCTTTTATTAGAAGCGCTTTCTTTGAGTAAGCCCAAGATTAAGCCGAGTGTGAGAGAAGAGGCGAAGCGAGTAGCGTTTCAGTGGAAGAAGAATAAGGGTAAAGATGTTCAGTTGGAGAATATATCGTTTTTACTGCTTGTTGTGACTTTTGGATTGGTGTCGGAGTTTAGTACCAATGAGCTATTGGATATGCTTGTAGCTATTGCTCGGTGTAAACAGTCTATTGAGTTGTTCCGGGCGCTTGGATTTTCCGATCAGATTCATGGTAAGTTCATTGCCCCTTCAGTTCCTTGCTAGGTATATACCCTTGTAAATTGGTGACAATGTGTAGCCTTTAGATTTTTTGTTGTGATAGAAATGTTTTGTAAATTGGACGGTTGGCAATTGCCGCACGCTATAGGAGACACTATGTTTTCATAGTCAATAGTTGTTTGTTTTATTGGGTGAAAGTTGAGTGTAATGGAGAATTTTTGTTCTCTTAAGTCCTCTCATGAAGCTAGCGAGTTGGTTAAGTTTATAGATTTCGTTACAACTGTATAGAAGTAAGCTCTTTAACAATAGACTACCATTAGGAGCTCTGCTGTTGTAATTTCAGTCTCATAGTTCTTCTCATCTGATAGCTGCCTTTCTACGAAAACGCCTCTCAATAACTTTAATTTTCTTGCAAATTCTAGATTTATAGTTTTGTAAACATATTCGGAATGCAAGTTCCGGGAGAACAAGTCCTGTGGTATATGCCTCATAGGATCTAGAACAGTATCATTTGAAGTTATATAAAAGTTGAGTGTACCCATCTAATAGTTAGCCAAACTAGCGTTTCACCCCTAATTTTGTAATTTTTTTTAATGTCTAACTTTGTTTCCTTTAGACTGCAAAACATTAGGGTGAGTAATTAGGAACACTCCAAATCTGAATATCTGAGAAGGTTTATGATCTTTTCAATGAAGTGTCAATTGGGTTTTTACTAACAGAAGACTAGAAAATGCAAGGGTAAGGGTACACCAGTAGTTTGGTTCTACTAGTGAGGCAAACCAACATTACATTGAGTGACTATTTTCAAGAGTTTGTGCTATTTTTCCTGTGTGTTCCATGATATCTCCGCAACTTTTGAATTAGATTCTCCATTGTCTGCAAGAGATGTTTGAGAACCGGAGTATCGATTCAAGAAAAATGTTGTTAATTACCAGGTTTTAGTGGATAATTAAACAGTTAATAGCGATGAGAGTAATAAGGAAAGATGTGTATTAAATGGATTGCAGTAGTTTTAAAAGGTCGATTCAAGCTTAGATTTTGTATAGCAAAAAAGTAAAATTTACTTTATAGAAGGTACAAGGCGAAGAGAGGGGAGGCAGTTGCCAGGCCCTAACTACATTTCATTTGAATCTAAAAGTAATTGACAACATGAAGTCATTCTCCCAGTAAAAGATTTCATAACGTAGGGTTAAACAGTAAAGTATTGTAGATTCTCGATCGTAACGAATTGCGCGCTGCTGGTTTGGGCTACTTTTTTGCTGATAATATCTAACTTCTCATCTTTCTATTTTTGCTTTCAATTTTTTGCAGATTTTATTCGAAAGCTTAATTGCGGAAGAATGCAACTTGTTGCTCTTAAATTTGTATTTGCATTTAATATAGCTGACAAGTTCCCTCCGGTACCTCTATTAGAAGATTATCTGAAGGACTGCAAGGAGGCTGTTGAGGAAGTCCACAAGAAGGGAAATAACTCACTTCAATCGCAGGTTTGTTTGAATCTATTTTGTGTGTCCTGGGGGTCTTTATTTTATTGTAGGAATTTATTTGAGTTAATCTCAATGTTTCCGGGATATATTAACCGATATATCATGATTTTTGTTCGTTGTCGGCTGATATACGTCAAATGTATAAAGTATCTTTCGACTTGTCACAGCAACAAATGTTGTAATGTATCGTGGATATATCTATTTTTGACAACCTAGACATATTGTAAGAAAACAGTGTTTGAATCGTAGCGGTAATTCCAAGTTTCTCATAATATTAAGATCACTTGGAACTTCATACTTCAATGTGTAAACTTTGCCTACAGAATGAAGCCATCGCCAAAGAAATATCTTTCTTGACAACAATGGTCAAGTCCATTGAAGAACACAAGCTGGAATCGCAATACCCACGAGAGAGCCTCGATAAGCGTATAGCACAATTAGAGAAAGAAAAGGTGGACAGAAAGCACTATGCAAAAAGCCCTGCTACTGTAAAGCAACAACAGCCGCAACAATCAGGAAAGAAACACCCTCAACCTCTTGCTACAAACACTCCAGTTGTTAGTAATCCTCTGCAGCAAATGGGATTACTTCCAGATCCAGTTGCCGCCCGGTACTTGCCTGTATTAACTCAACAGGGTGTAACAGGACCAAGTCCGTCAGCATCCCACTACGGTCTGGTGTCTGCATCTCAATATGGTATGCAAGGTCCAAGTCCATCTGCATCTCAATATGGTTTGCCAGGTCCAAGTCTGTCTGCATCTCAATATGGCATACAAGGACCAAGTCCAGTATCACAATATGGTGTAGTGGCTCCAAATCAATCTATGCCCAATCTCTATTCATCAGAAACGCAGATGGCGTCTGATCTTTATGGTAGGACGCTGGGTTACGGTGGCTATGGTACGCAAGCTTCATTTGGCCAACTACCTTATTTCTACGGTGCCCAATAGTTTTGTTTGTTTCTAATTGTTCATTAGTGGAGTTTTTCCGCCTGTAGAATCAAAATAGTGGATATTTTTTTGGCATGAATATGAAATTGCAGTTTTAATGCATCTATGTATTTGTGTCCAATACCCATGTGTATGCTTTGCAGAAATGAAAATATTTTTTGAGTATCTATTGGAGACATTGTTCACTTTTTTTAAAACTTTTTTTAAGCTAGAGGTATTGACCGTCAATTCCCCGACTAGATCCCCTAGGGTTCGTGCAATAGCCCAGTAACTACACGAAACCGAGCATGCCGACACAAGGCTGACAGGCTCGTACCAACTTCGAATCCCACCCGGAGGTGAGAATCCAACCCTTGACCTCATGATTGTGGTTTTTGCACCATCACCATTAGAGCACATGGTCATTGTTCACTTATCTGATATCCGTTAAAAGATCTATTTAGGCTCAGTTTGATTTGCTGCGAGTACGATGCAATGCAAATCCATTTTGCCCTTTGAAAATACTCTCTGATCATTGAGCCTATTACTATTTTTAGTTACAGTGGTTACAAGTTTTTCAATGAAACTTCTTAAACTAACGGTGATTTATGTGGTCTAATATATTTAATTGTGAGCAACACGAAATTATTCTGACCAGCCTCAAGGAGTTTATTGCACCTATTGAGTTTCCAGGCTTGCATTGCAAATGTCTCTGAAGGTTTCAGTAGTTTATGAAGTTCACGGTTTTCTGAACTTAATCCCCGAGTAACTTTATCAGTCACATCCCCGCGATTTATTTGTTATTTTGCCATGTCAGAATTTGGGTAGTTTGTGTAAATTGGGTTTTCTTGAGAATGCCAAATCATTCGGCTATTTTGAATCTATTTAAGGATTGCCTAATCATTTGGATAGTTTGCGTTAAATGGATTTTCTCCGGAATGCCAAATCATTTGGCTATTTTTTAATAAAACCAAATTATACGGCTAGTTTGAATCAAATGGTTTTTTTTGAGAATTGCTATACAATTCGGCTAGTTTTGTTCAAAAAATGCCAAATTGTGTTTTAAATTGGAATGTTCTGGATATGCCAAATCATTAGGCTAATTTTGCGAAAATTGGGACGTTCTGGAATTGCCTAATTATTTGGCATATTTTTACTATAATGCTAAATCATTCGGCTTGTTTTGCTATAATTGGTATTTTCGAAAAATGCCGAATCATTTCGTCTATTTTGACTCAAATGCCAAATCATTTGGTATGTTTCCTCAAACACCTCAATCGAACAAGTACACATACCTAGAACTAGATGACTTATACGGGAAAGAATGCACTATAGACACAAAACATTCATCACAATCTTTCTTACTAGTTGTTCTCCGAAACTAACATCTATATTAAAGATGAGATTGAAAGAAAAAAAAACTCGTAGTTTCTAAGCAATTAAGGTCTCATTAGTTTGAGTTGCTCCAAGGATAATCCCCTTGAAACGAAGCAAACTTACGAATAGGAAAACTATCAACCAATTCAAATTAACGATGGATACCGTTAAGTTACACAAACTTAATAGGAACATTACCTGAATACGAAATAAAGTACCCTACAACAAGTTACCTATGATAATACGGAATTTTACGGAACAAACTATAGTAACCTTATACATTTCTATTCATCGATTTCTCCTTGAGTTATCAAATCTCCTCTCCTCCCGTTTGATTTGCCATGAAACTTCATCGCACTTACAGCAGGGGATGTCACGAGTCTATAATAAAGACTGAAGCACTCCAAATCCATCTGAAAAGAAGATGTCATGTGTGTTAGAACTTAAAATCACAACATAGCTCCGAACTTTTTTAAGGCTTTACATGAAAGAAAAATATTTACCTTTCTTATCTCTAATTCATTTAGTGCAGTTTGGATCACATAGTTCCCGTATTGATCATTAGCAACTTCGGGTATTTCCTTACTTTCTAAAAGTTCCGTGACCACTAAAATCAGACTACTACGCAGTTGTAAGCATTTCTCTACGACATGACTGCCACATTTCATCTTTGATAGTCTAGTGAATTTTCCTCGAAGCTCATTGCAGATAATATCAGTGAATTCTTGGTTTTGGAGATTAAGTATGTTCTGCAACACGTAATTCCTGCAAAAAAAAAAGAGAACGCTACAATTATATACCTAGAAACTAATATGAGTTCAACCAATATGAGATCGATCAAGTTTTAAATTAGTACCCGGAAGGATCCTGAGAAAGGAACACGGCTTTCTTTGCAATCTTAGTTATTAGAAGTTCTCTTTCGGGGTCGGTTATCATATTGATTAGGCTATTGATAGAGCAACACCCTGTAACATGACTTGCTAATTCGCCACAATTCTTGATTGCCACGGCGTAAAGGGGCTCAAGTAAACTCTGAAAAGTTGCAAAAATAAAAACACTGAGCCAAGTCTAGTACTATTTATACTAAGCATTAAGAAAATGTGACGAAGAATTAAGAAAATTTTACGTACCTTGTAATCTTTATCATTGAGGATTTTTAAACAATGCTTAATCACATTGAACCCGTTACTGCTTTGCATCAAAATTAAGGATTCACATATTAGGACCCATACGACATGTTTCAGCAATGTTGTTGAGCCCGACTTTTTAAGCACCGTGATTAGAGATTGAACCGATCGTCCCCTACAGGTACACAAAAATCTCGACGTTGTTTAAGAAGTTCTAATAATGCACATAAAGTTCTGAAAAAAATTAAACGTACCCGTTACTGCATGTTGCGGTGTAGACGAGACAATAGGGTGTTTCGAGTATCTCGTCCACTATTTTTTTTAATTGACCAGGTTCACAATTATCCAGCAGCTTTCGGATTACGAAACACCCGAACCTGTCCGACATTAGATCAAGTATTGATCCCCGAACACCTGTATAAATCTTTTGTACAATGGTGGTGTCTCCAGTAGCCAAAATCTTCTGTAAATACTCTGACCCTTTCTTAAGCTTCGCAAGCTCGATGAGATCATATTCTTGAAACTTGTCGAGTAAGTTTTGATCTCTATTTATAGGTTTAAGAAACCGTTGACTCGATAAACCTCCAAAAGCAAACGAATTAGTATTATCGGAACCGTACTCGTTTAGACTAGATCCGGAAGAAGAACCATAACCTGATCCAAAACTGCTACTAATATCTCTTAAATTAGAATTACACGACATTGCGCCATAGTTTTGTACATCCAGACCTCCATAACTTGTGTCAAGAAACAGGTTATAATTCGGTAAATTGTTCCACCCCATGGTTGCATTAGACGAAAAATCTCCAAAATCGTACGAATTCCCATTGACATAAGGAGAATCAAGAAACGGGTTTTTGAAACTATCGAAAGTAGGACGATGCGTTCTTTGATAATCAGTAATATCTGAAAAAGTACCTTGTACGCCTACCTTCGCAACAGGAACATGCGACATGTGATTGGAATACCCAGTTGGGTATTCTTGATGATAACCGGCGTTGATCGGATTCTGCAAGAAACTAGAACGATCTGCACTATCTTCTTTCATACCCTTGTTTGTAAGGAAAAGTTTTTCAAATCGGTTCACAACGTCAGCATCGTAAAGCACGGGTTGATCATGTTTAGGGCTATTGGGTTGTCGATGATCGTAAGGGACTTGTGAGATTTCTGCCATGGGTATTGCAGAGAACATGTAGTCAAGACTAGAGAGAGTCTTGAAATTGTAGAAAGATTGCTCTGCTTTGGGGTAAGGCTATTTGGCTGTCGAAGATCACTTATATAAGTGTGCTTTTGTTAATTTAACAGGCCTAAATCTTTCCTTCTTCGACTCTTACTTGAATCCAAAACATTCCAATTTGGTTAATCTTTCTAATATAACTTGGCGCTGGAGTTTCTAATTATGTTTCCAAATCCCATTATAACTATGATTTGTTTTCGACTATTAGTCCAATTCGGACTCCATTTTGTTCTTATAAAACAAAACAAATGCCTCTTTTATCTGTCAAATTCTCCTTCAGATTTTCTCTCTATAATTTGTTATTGTTTCTAAAGAGCCATCTCAAAAACTTCTTATATCGTGCTTCTCTCTCACATTCTCATTCATATTCCTCTCTGTTTCTTTATGTAATTTGTTCTTGAAGTTATGGCTGACGTATGCGAAGTTTTTGTATGTTATGAACCCGAATTGGAACCGTGGGAGATGTTGGGGTCGGAGGGTTACGAGATAATACCAGAGAAAGATCTTATTAACTATTTTGCTTCGAAATCGTATTTTGAACCCACTTTTCCACTCATGGAAAGCACAAGTATTGTTGAAGACGAACTGGCTTTGTCATTCACGAGTATTTGCTCAGAGGTGGAAGAAATATGCAAGCTCAAAACAGAGGAAGTCCTTAAGGACGTGATCGTTGTTCTTCGCATAAAAGGAGTTTTGGCTGAAAAAGAAGATGAAGTAGTCATTGTTGATGAAGAGAAATATTTTGATTTGAGCGACGACGATGAGAGTTGCTATGATGTTTGCAAAGAATTTGAAAACTTAGAGATAGAAAAAAATTCGCCGAAGATGGAGAAGAGCTCTGATAGTTTTTTTTTCGTAAATTTTGATAGCCAAGGGTTGCGGTGTCCTTGTGGTGATGAGTACCCTTGCCCTATCTGTAATGACAAGTATTGTATTTAGAAGTGAAACCTTGTGTTGATTTAACTTTTCGTGTTAATGAAACTATTATGCATAATTTTGTTTTTGAAAGTTTGAAGTAGTTTATGCATTTGTATGCTAGTGATTTCTTTGAGTACATAGAAAATAAATTATGTGTAACGCCTTAGTGCGGAAGCCGAATATTTTAGTTTCTCTTTGTAAATAGAAGCTTTAGGATGCTATAAAGCCTTGTAAAAAGTTTCGTTCAATTTCGTCGAGTTTAGGTTAGTCTTTAGGGGGAGTACGATTTGTCTCAAAAACTGATGTCTCCTTTTGGTTTGCAAACTATCTACTTGGCAGCTAACTAATGAAAGCTAGTGTTACAATGCATATTTTTGTGTTGTTGCCTGAGATTTTGTTGTTGCTTGATATTGCTTATAAAAAACTGCTAAGATAAAAAAGCTTATTTGAGGCATAATCCTCGAGTGCCACACGGATAAAGCTTGCAATCTCGACTGGTCTGAGACACTATGTAACGAACTCGGCTTGCGTGAGTTACGTATGCACCAATATTGACGTGAAGCCCCTCTAGAAAACCGTAATTATTTGAATTTTCCTAAAATATATATCTCTACTGCTATAAAAAGGCTTCACGAGCCTATAGTAATCGGCTCAATGAGCATAGAGTACTTTCATCGAATTATATTTTGTAATCTACATCATCTTATCTTCTTTCGTAATCCCAGAATAACCCATCATCTTATGTGTAGTTCTGTTTACATTGGGTTATTCCGGAAATTTCAAATCATTTAGGCGTGTTTTACTTTATATGCTAAATCATTTGGTGTGTTTTGACATTTATGCTCAATCATTCTCTAAATGCTTAATCAATCGACTAGTTTAGTTTATATGCCAAATTATTAGGCAAGTTCAGTTTAAATTGGGATGCTCGGGCTATGCCAAATGTTCATTTTCATTAGATGCTAAATCATTCAACAAATTATGCTAAATAATTTGGCTATTATTTAATAAAGCCAAATTATTTAGTTAGTTTGAATCAAATGATTTTTTTTGAGGATTGCCTAATCATTTGGCTAGTTTGTGTACAATAGGTTTTCTCCATCTGCCAAATCATTTTGCCATTTTTGAATAAAGCCAAATCATTTGGCTAATTTTTGTAAGATTGGCTTTCTCCGGAATGCCAAATCATTTGGCTAGTTTGTGTAAAATTGGTTTTCTCCGGAATACCAAATCATTTGGTTAATTTTTGTAAGATTGGTTTTCTCCGGAAAGCCAAATCATTTGACTATTTTTGAATAAAGCCAAATAATTCGGCTAGTTTGTGTAAAATGAGTTTTCTACGGAATGCCAAATGATTCGGCAATCCTTAAATAGATTCAAAATTGCCGAATGATTTGGCTAATTTTTGTAAAATGAGTTTTCTCCGGAATGGCCCTATCATTTGGCAATTTTTAATCTATTTAAGGATTGCCTAATCATTTGGCTATTTTTGAATAAAGCTATATCATTCTGTTATTTTAAATCTATTTAAGGATGCCTAATTATTTGGCTTTTTTGTTTAAAATGAGTTTTATCCGGAATGCCAAATCATTTAGCTATTTTTTAATAAAGCCAAATTTTTCGGCAAGTTTCAGTCAAATGATTTTTTTTTAGGATTGCCAAATAATTCGGCTAGTTTTGTTCAAAAAATACCAAATTGTGCTTCTTATATTGGGATGTTTCGGATATGCCAAATCATTAGGCTAATTTTTTGAAAATTAAGACGTTCTGGAATTGCCTAATTATTTGGCATATTTTTACTATAATGCTAAATCATTCGGCATGTTTTGCTATAATTGGTATTTTCGAAAAATGCCGAATCATTTTGTCTATTTTGACTCAAATGCCAAATCATTTGGTATGTTTCCTCAAACACCTCAATCGAACAAGTGCACATACCTAGAACTAGAAGACTAATACGGGAAAGGATGCACTATAGACGCAACATTCATCGCAATCTTTCTTATTACTAGTTGTTCTCAGAGACTAACATTTGTATTCAAATTAATGATGGATACCGTTACGTTACACAAACTTAATAGGAACATTACCTGAATACGAAAATAATGTACTACACTACCCTACAGAAAACCTATGATAATACGGAATAATTTTACGGAACAAACTATAGTAACCTTATGCATTTCTATTCATCGATTTTCTCCTTAATTTGTCAAATCTGCTCTCCTGAGTTAGGGCTATTAGGTTGTCGAAGAGTGTAAGGGACTTGTGATATTTCTGCCAAGGGCATTGCAGAGAACATGTAGTCGAGACTAGAGAGAGTCTTGAAATTGTAGAAAGATTGCTTTGCGTTGGGGTGAGGTTATTTGGCTGTCGAAGATCACTTATATAAGTGTGCTTATGTTAATTTAGCAGGCCTAAATATTTCTTTCTTCGACTCTTACTTGAATCCAAAACATTCTAACTTGGCGTTGGAGTTTCTAATTATGTTTCCAAATCCCACTATAACTATGATTTGTTTTCGACTATTAGTCCCATTCTGACTCCGTTTTGTTCTTATAAAACAAAACAAATGCCTCTTTTTTTCTGTCAAATTCTCCTTCAGATTTTCTCTCTTTCTCTCTATAATTTGTTTTTGGAGTTATTATGGCTGAAGGTCGCAAAGTTTTCGTGTTGTATGAACCTAAATCGGAGGAGTGGGAGATGTTGGATTGGAAAGAAGACGAGGAAATACAAAAGGATCTTATTAATTGGTTAAAACCTACTTTTCCAGTAATGAAGAACACGGGTACTAGTGAAGACGAACGGGCTTCATTGTACACGAGTATTTGCTCAGAGACAACGGAAGAGTTTTATAAGTACAAAAAAAAGCAAGCTCAGTGCAGAAAAGGAGTTTTGGCTGAAAAAGAAGAAGAGATGTTGTCGTCGAACATACTACTACTGAACTTACCGATTATTTTATGGTTCCAACGTCACAAACAGAGTTAATCGAAGAGTTCGAATACCTTGGGGTAGAAAAGAAATCGCCGAAGATGGAGAAGGGTTCTGAGAGTTTCTTTGTAGTAAATTTTAATAGTTCAGAGTTATGTCCTTTTGGTAGTGAGTATCCTTGCCCTATCTGTGATGGCAAGTATGGTATTTCGAAATGAAATCTAATGTCAATATAGTTTTTCGTGTTAGCAAAAATTACCATAGTTGATTCTGATTTCTGAACATTGTATCCTCATGCCATATTTCTTCACGATCATTCAAAGACGAAATCATGAAATATACAATAAACTATAATGATCTAATACATTGCAACTTATTCGGACTACACAATAATCTATAACGATTTGAATTTCCGTAGAGATTTTGTAGCTAAGTTGAGAATGCCTGTGAACAAAATCGGTATCTATATCTCCAAATTGCAGATCGGAAAACTATAGTTAGTTCTGGTATTTGGGCTAAAACAACGTCGTGTTGATCAGTTCGAGTTGCTTGACCCCATCTTCAATAGTATAGTTGTGCTATTTTAGATCATAGCATACACTTATTATAGCTTCTTTGAATAACAGGACAGCCATATTTCTCGTTTGTAAACAAAGTATCTTTCTCAGAACAGAGTTCTAACGTTGTTCTGGTAATTAATTGGATGCCTGGCCGAGTTCTTCTTTGAGATCCAGTTAAACTCAATAAAATTGTAATAGAAGAGTTGTTGGGTTTATCTCTAAAAACCGAAAGCCAACCCAAGAGGGTTCGAATCCATGACCTCTTGGAACGGGTAGCTTATTTTTTGTTATTTAAACATAAGCCCACATTGCTAAGAGCACCATAACAATTGGGTGGGTGAATTTGCCCAAAATGAGGGTGAATCCAATCCACCCCACAAGAGTGTGTCAACAAATTAAAGTAAATAGTACTACGTGCAGTTTTGAATTGTACGGCATAATAAAAAAATATAAGATCTCTCTACGTGGCTCAATCTGGAGCGTCTATTAACCAACGCGCGGTTCAGAAGGGCGCGACATGAATCCACCTAAAATCAACCATGAGGGAGGGTGGATTTTTCATCGCCACGTCACCGATTCACTTAGCTGCTCGGAACCATTTGGGGTGAAAAACAAATTCACCCTGCCACGTCACGATTCACCTAGCTGCTGTGGATACTCTAAGGAATTGGAGATCTAAAGAGATATATACCCTCTCACTTAATCATTGGTTATAGACATGAGTAAGTGGGTACTGTGTAAGTGAGTGAGTGCGTGAGTGTGTGGTGGGTTTTTATTCCAACACACTTGCACACACTCCTCGGTGGTCTAAGGCATTTGGCTCTTCCTGGCTCTGGGCCAAGGCCCTCCTATTCTTTTTACTCAAAAGTTCTTTGGAGTTGGGCTTGGATTTTTAATTAAACGAAAACTTTTACTAGCCGTTTTAAATTTATCCATTGTGTTTTTACTTAGATTTTTGATATCCGATTTTCGCTGCTATTTATTTTGTCCCACTATCTGTCTGCCAGTTCTCTCTCGCAACGAACTTTTTTTTTTGGTCCAAAAAAGAAAACTAAACCTACAGTAATTTTCAACACAACACAATTCTAAGTGTTCTCTACATCTCTCTCTGTTCATTCGAGTTCTGTTTTAACGAGTTTCACGAATCCGAGTGTTGTTATAGAAGTTCAAGTAAAGAAGGCTTCTCTCCCTGCAAGAGGGAATCCTATTATCCTAACCCGCCGTTTTATCCTTGGGGCGACCGTGCGGCGATAAACTGTTTACTGGCCATGGCAATGCGCAAAAATGTCTTAAAGAAAGCAACATTGTCTGTGCCTCGGCTCTACTCCTGTTCCAATTTTAATCATTGCTCCAGTACTGCTGCAAAATCTCTCTCCAATTACAGTATCTCTTTTCAGCTACTTACGTATTACTGGATACAAGGTAACCAAGTTTATATTTCCAAACAAGAGCAAATATAATTAAGGTATCGTCATTTCGAGTTGCTCAAGGCATTTTCAGTACGTAGCACGAAGTATTACAGTCTCAGACTAGTATCCCGCTTCAATGGTCAGACACAAGTGCGTGATTTTTCACTCTCACTCTTCAAAACAAATTGACATTGATCCACAGTTACGATAATTACACGCATCAACTATAAAAATCGTCACAATTGATAATCCCCTTCAACGCAAGCAAATTTATGAACATTAACATTAACATTAACGAAGTTACACAAACATAAGTGCAACATTACCCTAACAAATATACTACGCTCTACTACAGCAAGTTACAAATGAGATTTACGGAATTTTACGGAACAAGCTATAATAGCCTTATACTTTCCAACTTCCTAGATTCTCCCCCGGAAACTTTATTGATAACTTTTTGATCAAATCATGCACTCTTCTCCCGTTCCGATTGCTCTTAAGCTTGATCACATCTATAATGAGGGACGTCACGAATCTAGAATAGAGATTGAAGCACTCCGAATCCAACTGAAAAAGAAGAAGAAAAAGGTCATATATTTAGTTATTTACGGCGTTTTTAAAGATTTAGATGGGAACAAAATAATACTAATGAAAAACGAGAAAATTACCTCGGAGCATTTGTCTAATTTTTGTAATGCTTTTTGGATCACATAGTTCCCGTATTGATCATTCGCAACTTCTGATATTTCCTTACTTTCTAAAAGTTCCGTGACTACTAAAATCAGACTATTACGCAATTGTAAGCATTTCTCTACGACGTTACTGCTGCATTTCATCTTTGAAAGTCTAACGAATTTGCCTCGAAGCTCATTGCAAATCATATCAGTGAATTCTTGATTTTGGAGATCAAGTACGTTTTGCACCACGTAGTTCCTGCATAAAAAAAGTGAACGCTACAATTATATAACTAGAAACCAATATGAGATCGATCGAGTTTAGTACATGAGACGAGATTGATTAGTACCCGTAACGATCCTGAGAGAGAAACACGGCTTTCTTTGCAATCTTTCTTATTAGAAGTTCTCTTTGAGGACTTGGCATAGTATCGATTATGTTGTTGATGAAGCGACATGCTTTTTCATGGCTTGCCAATAGGTCACAATGTTGGATTACAGCGTCGTACAGGGGATCTAGTAATCCTTTGTAATCTTTATTATTCAGGATTTTCAAACAATGCTCGATCACTTTAATCCCGTTATTGCTTTGCATCAAAATAAAGGATTCAGATAACAGGACCCGTACGACATTTTTCAACAATGCTGAGCCCGACTTCTTGAGCGACGTGATTAAAGACTGAACCGATTGTTTCCTGCACAAAATCACGACTGTGTTAACCCTCTAGCGTCTAGCCTATCTAGCAAGTTCTGATAACGAAAAATAAAGCGTGGGAAGTAAAAACGGAGACAAATATGTGTTAGTATACGAGTGATGAATAAAATTAAACGTACCCGTGATCAAGTGTTGCGATGTGGATGAGAGAACATGGTGACTTGAGGATCTCGTTCACCATTTTGTTTACTTGATCTAGTTCGCAATTATCCAGCAGCTTCTGAATCACATATTGGCCGAAGTGGTCTGCCATTAGATCAAGTATTGATCCCCGAACTCTTGTTAAAATATTTTCTGTAATCATGGCGTCTCTAGTGGCCAACATTTGCTGTAAATACAATGACCATTTCTGATCCTTCGCAATCCCGACGAGATCATATTCTTGAAACTTATCGAATAAGTTTTGTTCTCTATTTATAGGTTCAAGAAACTGTTGATTCGATAAACCTCCAAAAGCGTACTCGTTTACACTAGATCCGGATGAAGAACCATAACCTGATCTAAAACTGCTACTAATATCTCTTAAATTATTATTACTACACGACATCGCCCGGTGATTTTGTACACCCAGACCTCCATAAGTACTTGTGTCTAGAAACGGTTTATAGTTCGGTAAATTGTTCCACCCCATGGTTGCATTAGCCGAAGAATCAACGAGATTATATGAATTCCCATACAAATAAGGAGAATCAAGAACGGGTTCTTTAAGACTACCGAAAGTAAGACGATGCGTTCTTTGATAATCAGAAATACCTTGTACACCATCAAATCGCTGGAGTTTTTCTGCGCTTGCAGCAGGAACATCAACATGCGTCATGTTATAGAAGTACCCAGTTGGGCAATACTCTTGTTGAAACCCAGAACGACCTGCACTATTACTTAAGAAAAGCTTTTCAAAACGGTCGACAAGGTCATCGTCAGGTACGGTTTGATGGTGTTTAGGACTACTTGGTTGTCGAAGATTGTAAGGAGATTGCGAGTATTCTGCCATTGATCGATATTGCAGAGAACGCGTATTAGAGACTAAGGAGAGAGTCTTGAAATTGTAGAAATATTGCTCTACCTTGGGACCTTTTTATAGGACTAAATCTTTCCTTCTTCGACTCTTACTTGAATTCAAATATTTCTAATTTGTCAATCTTTCTAGTTTCTAATATAACTTTAAGTCGAAGTTTCTAATTATGTTTCCAAGTCCTACTATAATTATGATTTGTTTTAGTCCTATTTTTCTCGTATTATCGCTCTCTTTGACAAACTTGTTGTGGTCTTGTGGAGTTACGGGTGAAGTTCGAGTATCCGTTTCTTCAAAATCGAGTTTGGAGGAACAGGGGACGATTAGTTAAACACGGCGGGCATCAGCACAGTCCAAGAATTATACGGGAACTGTGACTATGTGATAGTGGAAGAATAAGGGCATAAGAAATTCGTAAGATCTGGAATGTGACTGGTGAAGTTATTCGAGATTAAGTTCAGACACTGTAAACTCGGTAAACTACCGCTGTAACTTAAAATAGTGAGATTTCTGGGCTAGAGTTCCTCCTGAGGAACAATCATGCACCTTGACTATAAGAACCCCGAAATGAGGCAAACATGTACAAGGATCTCCGAAATGAGGCAAAATAAAATAAAATAAACCGGGAAAAGTACTTAACTCAGAAACTGAACATAGTCTCAAATCGAAAAAATAAGCAATAACAGAGAAGAGCGAAATCTCGTCCAAGAAGATGATTCTGTCTCAAACACACAAAATATGTTGAAGATGATTCTGTCTCAAACACAAAATATGTTGCAGCTACTAGCAGGGTGTTTTCTATTCCCAGTTTACCTCTCGGGTCAATTCGCTTCATGCAATTATAGCATTTCCCTTGGGCCCGGCCATGGGGTGTGCGACGGCACAGGGACCAAAAAATTAAAGGCCAATTTTTTTTATTTTTTTTTAACCCAACCCCTTATTTAAGTTACAAACTTACAATATACAAGTTACAAAACAACCAAACCCGTTAATCTTTTATCTCTCTCCAAACAAAACAAAATAAAATAAAATAATAAAAAAGACCCATTTTAATTCTTCGCACAGGGCCTTCAAAAGGCCAGACCGGGTACCACTCTGCTTGCCTCAAATTGACATACACAAGATATGTGAGCTCAAAAACATTATTTATCAACTGGAAACCATATTCCTATTAGAATTCAAAGGCAAGTTAGCTCGGAATGACATTAAAAACATTGCAGAAATTTTTCACTCGAAATTTTCTCACTTGCTATTTGTTTACATCCCAGTAATACACTCGGAGTCCAAATGGTAATGAAAAAAGAGTTGATTAAGTACCTTTTTGTTACTCCCATGATATTTTTAAGTGAAATGAAGCTTCCAACGTGAGTGATCGCCTTAAAGGCAAGCGGGAGCTGGTGAATTTGAAGCGCTGTGATTGTGTTAGTTTTCCTGTCATAATAGGCTAGAGAATGATTAAATATCATCATCAAGTTTCCGGAATCCAGCAATATTAGTGGATAGATGCACCAGTAATTTAAGCCCAATGTTAGAAGGGAGATGACATAATCTTTAGTCCAAGAACTCTTCACTCCATAATCCTTCATGATCCATATCTCTAAACCTTCGCTATCAATAACCTTATCATTTAGGCATAAAAAACCTCCTAAATTCCCTAAAGTCAAATAATTTGTTGATTCTAAACCTGGGATAAAACCAGGAGGCGGAGGGATAACTTTAAACTCTTCGCTGCTTACGTTAAATGAAATGATCAGCTTAGAAACATCACATCCAATGTGCCTGAAAGTCAGCCAATGAAGAGCTCCATTTACAAATACTTGAGAATATGACCAATGAATTGAGTACGAAACAACACCCAGAAATCTCCACATATTCGAGCCAAGCGTCTGTATCTCACAATACAACTTAAAACCATCTCCACGCAAATTTTTATAATCAAACCCGTCATATAGCATTCTAACAACCTTATACTGATTGTTAACCTCATCAAAACCAAACCCGCATACTGCAGGAAAAAGTGTATGCATTGTTGTTTTGTGTAAGTTTACATACTCCCCATTAACAGGATTACAAACTCTCCAGATAAACATATCAACCCATGGCACGAACCCACAATTTGAAATTTGATATTTGGGAGATAAATTTTGGGATGGGTCAGTACAGCATTATCAAAACTCTTATATTCATTCTCGTGCTCTAAGCAGAAAATTTGATTATTATGTTTTTCATAATGAAATAAAAGGCCACAGGGGTTATTGAGTTTACCAGATTTCTCCAAATTGCAAGGAACTGCTGAACTACTTAGGTAGAACAAGAGCCTAAAAAAAGAACAAGTAGAACAAGAGCCTAAAAAAAGAACAAGTAGAACAACAATTCCAAAATGAGGCCAAACAAAGCAAATCTTATTTAAGAAAATGACTCCATGTCATAAAACTGAGTCACAAACTAAACATAGCATATGCATGGCATCTGAGAAATTCAACAGACATAGTCTCAAGTCTGAACAAAAGCAACAAAAACATAGGAGGAAGCAAATCTTGTGCAAGAAAATGACTCGATGTCAAACACACAAAATAGAGTTACATCTGCAGCATCCCCTTAAAAAAGTGCTTCATAGGCCCCATTCTATTCCACTCGTCCTTCAAAGCAGCCGCTAGTAACCTATCTTCAAGATAATACCCTGGTTCGCTGCACAAAAAACATATCCAGTATGAGAAGAAAACATCACATATAAGTGACCATCATAAACTAAAATTGAGAAAAACAGTACTCTTTATAAACTGCTTGTAACTGGTAACTAAGTATTCCACAGTGGTTACAACCTTGTTCCCCAATATTTCTTATTTTGAGAAAAACGTGCTATTTACCAAACGTGTACACATAAAACTGTAAATGTTAAGAGTGACGTACTTACTGACTACAAATAAAGATGTTTACCTCTCTGGATTAATTGGATTCATACAACTATACCATTTCCTGCGGATACCACTCTGCTTGCTGCAAGGAGACATGCACAAGATAAACCTAAGTGGAAACATTATTTATGATCTAGATAACTAAATCATATTTGAATTAAAAGGGAAGTCGGCTCCAAATTAATTTAAAAGCATTATAGAAAAATGCTACGGACGAAATCAAAGAAGTAGATACCGGTGACTCTTGTTGATGAATAAAGACAAAGGCTTCTCCATATTTGTCCTTGATTAGAACCATCAATATGCCAGTCTCTCTCCCTCTCCCTTAGAAAATACCTATATTTATTCTCCGATTTTTCATAATGCAATATGCTACGAAATAAACGAACCAATATACAAGTTCTCGGTGTATGTATTTGTATCTTCATTCTTAGTTCAGGTGTAAATCTCTGTATTTGTATCAGTAACTGGGATGAATACGTTGAAATGAGCTGCCTAAAATGCATTTGAAACTTTACAGTACTTGCTCAAACTACCATCCTCACATAATATGAAAAAGAAGAAGAAGAGAGGTAAAAGTCCATTGTATGATTTTCTCACTTAGGGTTTGTTTGTTTCCCCGAAACACACCCTCGATCCAAATGTATGTTAAAAAGAAGGTTCTGCCTACCAAGAACTTATCCAACAATTGTAACAATTCTACATTGCAACTTCACATGCTATATCTAATTATAAATAAACATGCTCTATTAGCTAAATTTTGTTGATCACTTAATAAGCATCGAAACTATTACTAGACTTGGTAATATAGTAAAGTAATTAATGCTTTTATAACTTCATAAGGCATTCAACACAACAGAGTTACTACCAAATTTAATGTTATATCATCAATTACTTTTATGATTTTTCAAAATATAGCATTCCTAACCAATAGATCCAGCTTCGACGGAAAACCTATAACTCATAACGTTCATAAACATAGGAAGTCCGCAAAGTAATTACCACTTTAACCAAATTCAATAATAAGTGCTTATGTTAAACAATAAAGATCTATGTATATATACAACTGAAATATACTCAGTGAAGGGAATCAACAAAATGGAAATGAAGTACCTTTTGACTGGTCCAATGATGTTTTTGAGAGAAATGAAGCTTCCCACGTGAATGATCGCCTCAAATCTTAGCGGGATCTTGTGAATACCAAAGTCCTTAAAAGTTCTACATTTGGGGTTATAAAAGCCTAGAGTATCATTATATTGCATCACCAAGTTCCCAGAGTCCAACAAAATCAAAGGATGCGGAGAGAAGAACGGGTTCTTTAACCCCAAAGGTTGACCGCAGATAACATAATCTTTAGTCCAAGAACTCCTCACTCCATAATCCTTCATGATCCATATCTCTAAGCGATCATCTCCACAAAGCTTATCTTTCAAGCATAAGAACCCTCCTAAATTCCCTAAACTCAGACTATGATCTTTAAAATGTAAAGGTTCGCTATAACCCGGAGGCGGGGGGATCACTATGAATTCTTCGCTACTAACGTTAAATGAAATGATTAATTCAGAAAAATGACATCCAACGCTCTTATAAGTCATCCAATGAAGTGATCCATTGACAAATCCTTCAGAGTATTTCCCATAAACTGGGTATGGAACATCACCAAGATTCCTCCACGTGTTCGAGCCAAGTGTCTGTATCTCACAATACAATTTAAAAGTATCTAATTCCTCAAATCCAATACTCCGCTCGTCATACAACATTCTAACCACCTTATACTGATTGTTAACCTGATCAAATCCCAACCCGCTTACTATATCATAATTTGTACGCTTCGCCGCTTTGGGTAACTTCACATACTCCCCAATAACAGGATTACAAACATATCAACCCATTGCAAGAACCCACAACTTCAAAATTGAATTTGGGATAAATTTCAGGATTAACAACACCAGCATTGCCAAAAGTATCACAGTTGTTATCATGTTCCAAACAGTAAATTCGATTACTATATTTGTTCTCATGATATAATAAAAGGCCATTAGGGCTATTGAGATTACCAGGTTGTATTGCTTTGATGTGGTGCATCTTAGTGAATCGCGGGTGTCGGACTATCTTACACCAACTCTTGCATACACCCCTACAACAAGCTAAGGTTTTGATGGGCAACCTCGAAAATATATCAAGGAAGATATCCAGTGGGACATTTAGTAAAACACTTGTTGTACCATCCAACGCTTCCAAGTAGTCTTTATCAGCATCTCCTTCTTCGCCCTCGTCGTCTTCGTCTTCGTCTTCTTCGATATCATCTTGATGGTAGATGGGGTTGAAATGGTCTCCAAATGAAGAAGCCAGGATCAAAGGGTTCATCATCATCAACGGGGTTTCGATTATTAGGGTTAAGGTTTCGATGATTATCTCTTTGGGTTAATTTTTTCTTCTCTAAAGCTTTGATTCTCAAAGGTTTTCTCCCTCTCATTTTGATTTCTCTCAGTTATGAAATTGAGAGAGAGAGAGAGATTAAGTTAATCGCCTGTGCGTGATGAGAATAAACGAGGAGTGAAGAAAACAACGCTGAAACAACAGGACCGGCACTACTGTAGTAAAATATGGTAGCAAAATATTGTAGCAAATTGTTGTAGTAAATTACTCGGTACTTGCCCATTGAATGCTAAGTTTTCGTAGTTTTCCCTTTGTGTGACTTTGATCTTCAATCATAACGTCCCAATAGTCTTCCATAGTGGCGTCTGCAGATTTTAAAAATGTTATATCCTCATCCTCATAAAGGTTTTGGCCCTCTCCTGCTAGGCAATATTGTTGGTCTTGGCTTCCACTACTTTCTACATGTGGTGAGGCCCGTGTGGTGACTTATACAAATTGTTATTTCAAAGTCTGCATGACTTTAACTAGTTGTTCTTCGGATGATAAATTAGAGTACCGATCCTTAATGGAAGCCATTAGCAGTTGGGAGACATTTGTCGAGGAGATTAATGTTCCTACTGCTTTCTGTTTTAGAAGACAAAACATACTCTTCGGTTGTTTTGTTGATTATTTCAGCAACTCTCTCGATTTCAAACCCATCCCATTATCTATAGAAGAAGGTTCTCCGTAAAATGGGTAGTTTCAGGTCATTAAAGCAAAGTTCAAGATCCCATTTCCAAATTCATGTGATCTGAAATTCTGTAAAATACCAGAGGGTATTTCTTCCGATAGGTAAATTATGTAAAGTTTTTCCCTTAAGCTTCAAGTGAAAATTGTACCATATGGTAAATGGCTCTTGAAGGGATTGGTAAAATATCAAAGTCGGGTCCCATTTTTTCCCACCAATTAAGGAACTAAGTCTAAGTGGGAAAACATGATCGTTTGATGATGTCTGGATTAATACAGAAAAGCCAAGTATGTTTCCTGATGGGATTCTGATAATAAAAAATATAGTGCCAGGCTTGAATATAATCTCAATAGTTATATTGCTGGCCATTAAGTTTTAGAGATCGAGATTTGCTAGGATCAAATCCCAATTCGGATATATGCACAACCCTTGTAATATAACACTTGAAGTGTTATAGGGCTTTTTATGTCCTTCGGATTGACATGATGATGCTTAATTTGAGCTGATGTTGTTTCGATTAACAGAGCCTCATAGGCATATCGATAACGACTATCTTGAACCATATAATTTTGACTAGCAAAATATCGTTCTTTGAGACCCTAAGCATCTTGATAAAGTTTAAGATAATTAAAATAAAGGGTTAAGATACTTTCCTTAACCAATATTTTATGTTGATAAATGATGTCCTGTTTAAGGGCATCTTTAACAAAAAAATTATGTTCCTGTCTAAGGACATCCTTAGCAGGTTTCTTATGGTCATTTTTTATGCGATTTTGACTCCAACCTGGATCAAGAAGTTGCATGTTCCTGTAAAAAATTTATGGTTAGAAAATCGGGAAGGGAGTTTTGATTTTCTTTAATATATTCGATGGAGAAATTAAAGACAAATAGTTCAGATTGCCATCTGACAAATATCTGTTTAGACACCAGATTTTTGACATCTTTTTGTAGAATGTCTTTAGCCGAACTGCAATCAATACGAAGCAAAAATAATTGATTTAACAAATCATCCTGAAATTTTGAAATGCATTTAACAATGGAAAACATTTCTTTTTTGATTGTGGAATAATTGTTTTGAGCAGTTTTCCACTTTCTGGATGTAAAACGAAGTAATTCTTCTTTTTGCGAAGAAGGATTCCTTTGTTTTAATATTCCTCCAAAATCTAATTCAGAAACACCTATTTCAACAATCTTTTGCCATTGAGGATTAGCCAATTTTTAGCAAGAGAGTTATTTAACTCTTAATTTGTTTTGTTGAACAGCTTTGGTGTGTGTAGAGAGGTCCATGGGGTAGGATTCTTTGTGAGTCTATTATATAAAATAACACTATCCTGGGCCAAATTATGGTAGTAGTCTACAATATAATTGAGACTGCCAATGAATCTTTATAATTGAGTTTTCTCTTTAATTTCATCTGAAAATTTTGAAGCAAACTCAATACTCCTGTTTATAGGAATAGTTTGTCCTTTAGTAATATTATGTCCTAAAAATCTAACTGTTAATTGAAACAGTTTTATTTTAGGAGTAGAAACAACCAAACCATTTATGCAGATAACATCCTTAAGGATCTCTAGATGTCTAAAGTGTTGATTAATAGAATTAGAGAATAAAAGGATGTCATCAATATAAACAATGCAGAAGTCTGAATAAAGAACAAAAATATCATTCATAATATTTTGAAATTCAGATGGAGCATTTTTTTTTAACCAATGGGCATGGGCATTCTATTCATAGTGACCAAATGGAACTGTAAATGTAGTTTTATATTTATCTTTCTCGGTAATTTGAATTTGCCAATATCTTGATTTTAAGTCAAATTTAGAGAAGATAATCGCATTATAAAGACGATTTAAAAGATTTTTTTATATTTAGAATTGGATAACGAATCCATTTGAGGGAGTCGTTAAGAGGTTTATAATTGATAACAAGTCTATGAACACCTCGTTCATTTTTAGCATTCTTGTTAACATAGAAGGCTGTACAGCTCCAGGGAGAGTAACTCTTTCTGATAAAGTTTTTGTCAAGAAGATTCTAAATCTCCTTTTTGCAGAGTTGAAGATATTCATAATTTATCTGGCTAGGCCGAGCCTTAGTAAGAATTTGGGTTTTCTCATCAAAATCCTGTTTTAGGGTAGGGAAACAACATGTTGCTTTCGTTCCCAAAAAGCATTAGGAATATCGTTATAGACCTCAGTAATAAATTGTTTTTCTAGTTCATTAATTATGATCTTCATCTCAGAGGATTGAAGTTTGTGAGAAATGTTTATGATCTGGAATTCTTCTTTGAGAAAATTCAAATGATTTTCCTTAAAGCCAAACATGGTTTTTAGTTCATTAATGATTCTGGTTTCAGGATCTCTGGTAAATTCAAAAATAAGAATGTACAAAATATCCATTTCTGATCAATCTTATGTAGATGGATAAAAAGATTTAGAAATGGGGTACCCAGTATGACTTGTTGTTATAGATTTCGGACTAAAAGAAAGGTAAATGGAATACATGTACCTTTCTTGCAGATAAAAACTTTGGAAAGTTTGTACTGGATATTCATCTTGTTACCACTAGCAGAGGTACAAACAGCCTTATAGATAGAGTCATACATAAACATTTTATGAATAACTTCATAAATTTGATATTCAGATAATTCATTTATATTTTATTCATAGATGGTTCTTCCGTTGTAGGAATTTTGATTCTGGAAAGAATCTTCTTCAAATAAAAGATCATGAGGGGTAGGTATTTTATAATAGGTTTTTAATTGGGATGGTTCATATTCTATCTTATGAAGGCTAGCCTCAATGGCTTGGATTTGATTTTCTGATTCACTATCAAAGAACTCAGAGGTGTTTTATGATGTGGAGTTCTTATCCAGAGTGTTGACACTAAGCTTTTTGAGTCGGTCAACCAGAAGGTCAACAAATTCAGAATCATGAGAATCGGAAAGCTTAAAGTCATGGACAAGAAGGGTTGGTTTAATATCAGCTTTGTATATGCTAATGTACTTGCTATATTGTCAAAAGAATTTTGACTACTGTTTCTTTGGACCTGGTCTTTGATACGATTTAGCTGATTACCAATCGTTTGAAGACTAAGATTTGTCCAATTATTCTATTTGATAACTGGATTAACATCAGTTATCTGGTTGCTAAGATAAGTAAAGGCGTTGGCCTCCAAAGCCTTGGAGCTAGGGCTCCCTTTGCTTAAATGGAGAGATTCAGGGGGAGGATGAACAGATTGAACTTCTGTACCATCTACTTTTACCCATTTTTAGTAAAATCTTTCATATTACTGATTAGGTACTGTTGGTGAGGGTACCATCCTGTGAACCATTCACAAAATAATATTACTTTTTGGTTTTTCTCAATCTCAAGGTAGTATAATTCATTGATTAAAGCCAATTCTTTCCTACTAAATATTTGGAAATACCATGTCCTAAACTCTTCATGACTGGAAGATATGAATTCCCTACTGATAACCTGGCGAATAAATGAATTAAGAATTAAATCCATAAATACCTAAGCATAAAAGCTCGCCTCAGATATAAGAGAAGTAGGTCTTTCTCTTTCTACTTCTGGCTTGGTGCTGGTGGAGTGATTAGTATAGACTCCATGGGGAATCTATCGATCAGACACCCTAATTCTTTTAAGGATATGTTCAGATGTGGAGTTCCTAGATACAGAGGGCCGAGAAGAAGGGCAATAAACCTGGTAAGGAATATTTTCTTCTCTTGCCATTCTGCAAGGCATACTCCTACCAAGAGAGAGTTTGATTGGAGTAGAAGCAAATGTTACTTCAACATCTTCATCAGGAGTTTGGGTGATTTGACTAACCTGGTTGTTAAACCTAGGTCGTGGAACCACTGCTTTAGACAATGTCCATTCTGTTGGGATAGTAAGCTCATCCCAATTCATAAGCCTAAAGTAATTTGTCTTTACCTTCCGACGCATAAAGCCAAAAGTAGTACCTTTTCAGAAAGAATTTTTAAATTACAAACAACAATGACTTTGTCTGCCGACGCATCAAGACAAAGGCACCGACGCATGAAGTTAAAGAAAATTACTTTATCAGAAGATAAGATCAAAGAAGAACAAGATTTGGTATCTCACCAGCCACTAGTATAAAAATGGTCTAAGAGCCCATTTGCAGAGCAAATTTTCTTTTAAGTTTATCATTTCTCCCCAGAACTCCTCTATAAACGTTTCTTCTATCCTTTGTGTCTACCATTTCTTTGTAAGTATTTCATAATAAATAAAAGTTTGTTTATCTTTTTCTTGATAAGTATTCACAATCCCTGTACACACCCCTTAGAATAATGAAAAAACCATTAGGCCAAAATTCAAAAGGACCAATGACTATACAGATCCCTGGAAGGTGATCTGCAACTTTATTTGTTTCTTTGAATATGTGATGAATTTCAACGTATTCCAGCTGACTTATGGACTTAAGATTGAGTACACATTCTTTTTGTTGCAATTATGGACATTTTTTTTTTGATTGGTAACCTTAACTTAATAATTAAACCCGGTTACATAGGAAGTCTTATCTCCCTGGAGAGCTCCCTCCAACCATATAGGCGGAGTATCAATCCAGGCAATTATGGACATTTAGGGCCTAATAAATTGGTAGGAATCAAGAAATGGAGCATAGTGAGTGACTGCTGGCAACTCGGTCGAATGCTTATGCATTAATAAAATAAGACTTGTGCTGTGTTTATATGCTTGATAAGAACCATTATGGTTGCTCGGTGCCTTTTCCGCAAATCATATTGTTACACTCACCTTTGATTTACTAGTAGAAAGTAGAAACACTTATTTCTCCAACAAAATTATCCCGAGTACAGTTTCACAATCAAAACTCTTATGGAAGATGAGACGCCTTGCACCTGACTCGATTGGTAGTTCTTATTGTCCTTCCTTGATGGATGAATATACGAAACATCCAATATGAAGTGCTGGCATATAATATACTGTTTAGGCTAGCATTTAGATGGCATAGATTATAGCTTCCCTGGTTTTAGCCAACATGCAATTTAATTGGCATGCTTAGATTCAGGAGTTACGAGCAGGAAAAGATACGAGGAACGCACGACTATGGATTAATTTTTTGACATTGTTAAACCTGTAACTGTATCACTTAAGTTAAACGAAATAGAAGAATAGGTAAACCTTTTCTTATATTTTCCTAACTAAGTACACAGCTTTGTTCAATGAAATTCATTCTTTCATCAAAAAAATATTAATACAAAAAAAGAATGCGTACGATTTCCTTCAATTCAATGACATATGACAAAAATATAATGGCAAACGATGTACCTTTCTCATTTCGCTTCTAACGACTTCACAACTTCTTTTTCGGTGACGTTTTCTGGATTGATCTGCAATTCTAGAAGTTTCTCTTGTTCCTCCTCACTCTCCTGTAGTTTTGCTTCTTTAGCATCCTTTGGTTTATTGCTTGTAGATTGTTGATACATGACGCCACCGCCCATACAGATTAGTAGCCCTAGGGTACCCACCAAAGTTGAATGCTTATCCCAAATAATCAAATTGATCACTACTGTTAGTAACTTGTTCACGATACCCAGAACAGTAAAGCCTGTTGCCGATATTGCCCTTCGACAAGAAAACCCGAAAAACGAGATAGCTAAACCGAACAAACATGAGAGTCCCACAGGTAAAACAACTGCAAAAGAGTGCCAATCCGACTCATCGGATATTTCATGTTTTATCTTCTTCAATTCCCCCATAATAAGCAGCTCAAGCGGGAACAACAGAAGAGCTTCGAGATTGTTGTAGAGTACAAGACCCCACGTGTTGAGCCCTATCGTCATGACAACATGTTTTATGTAAACAAAGTCGATTGACATACTAATTAGGTAAGCCAAGGCCCAGGTGTATGCTGTAAGTGTGAACTGGTAATCTGTAAGAACATAAAGCACGCTCCCACTGAAAATTGTGGCAAGTGAGATCCATGTCCTGTTGTCGAATTTAAGGACTGTTAGAAAGAAACCGAAGAAGTGAAGAACAAACTATATGAGTTTTAAGGCGGCATTAGTAACTTATTATGGCGTAACCAGTTCTATTTGTTCCATCAAATCTAGAAACAGGAAAAATATGACATTAAAAACTAGTAATGGAGTTGTAAACTCCCAAAGAAGGCACTTGTCTGATTAAAGAGCACACTTGTCTCTGATTCGTCAAAGAACATAATTTTAGAAAGAGTGAAGTTTATAGTAAATTGGGGGTAGCGGTAAGCTGAGGATCTAATAAGAGACAAGAGAAAGATTTTGCATTATGTTTCCATAAAATAGTAAATTGGGGGTAGCAAAAAGTGAGACATAACAAAATTTTGTTATGTTTTGTGAATAAATGGTTTTTGCTAACATATTAACCGTTTGAAATTTTAACAATCTCATGGAATGGATTACGGGTTCCCTAAACAATATATGACTGACAACCCAAGTACCATACACGCTTATAATGACTTTGAGTGTAGAAAAGTTACGGAAGACCTATATGGTGATAAAATTAAAGCAGGTATAATGAGTAAGGTGATGGCTTAATGAATTAGCTAACAAAAAGAAAAATGTGCCTACCACCAATATCGTCAATACCTGAACGAAGGCCACGGTTGGTGCAAATAAAGGGCCTCCCCGATAGCAACAAAGATTGGGACTGCGGACCGAAAAACAATAAAGGTGTCCACATTGGCGTGGAGGAGAAGCTCGCTGTTTGTAAACAGAGAGAGGTAGAATATAATGGCAGCAGGTAAAAACCGCCACATGATGCGAAGATCCAGTGGGTCATGAGCCAATACACCGACCTGCCCACAAAGGAGAACTCCTGTTGCACTTGTGAAGTATTGCAAAGCTGTTAATGCTCCAGGGTACGGAAATTTCATAACCGCCCATTTGTTGATGATTGATAGAAGAGATGCAGAAAGGCAATAACCAGCAGCAATACCATATACAGATGCCTGTTGGAGTAATGAGTTAAACCATGTTTCTTGTATTTTGCAAGAGGTCGAAGGGGTTTCTGATATTTTTTGTGCCTCAGAGCCTTGGGGATTCTCCACATCATTGGGCATCTTTAAAGAGAGCGAAATGGCTATTATGTAGGTATGTTTCATTAATTAGAATACTATAAATATATGTTAAAGCAAAAGACAAACGACAAAAACACCATAAATTACAAAATAACTATGAATTAGGATAAAATAGTATGGCAGACCTTGTTTTAAGTATATAACTATGAGTATATGAAGGTTTTGAATGGCTGTTCGAAGGTGACTTTATGAGCCTCCTCAAAAATTGGAGTAAGGGTGGTCTTCCTACACAAAAAATCTTTTCAAAATCATGTTCTATGACTATTCTATCTCCACGCATGTACTTGATCCTCTCCTAGTGTTCCTCTACTTTCAACCTACTTATGCCTTAGCCATATTTGTTAATATATATTTTTTCCTTTCTAAATGTTCGCTAACAGGATCCCAGTTATCAGCATGTCGCGAAGGTATCCCAAGTAACATATAAGCTTCCAATTTTTCTTGGGTTTATTTATCTTGGAAAGTGAGGTTTTGAAGTAAATGTACAATGGTTTGAAGGAAAACCAGACATTTTGAACAAACTAGGGCCATGTTTGTTTTTTGGTCAAGGGTAAGAAGATGTGTGATCTTTTGGAAACTTCTCACCTTTGACATGTTTTTATTTATTTATAAAAGTAGGCATTTTCTCAAGAAAAAATGAAAACTGGAAGTTTGGCCTAGTTCCAACCTAAAAACTTCAACCCCCCCCCCCCCCCCCCCCCCCGCCCTTGAAGTTTTTTGAGTTGACTTCCAACCAAAAAATTCCAGTTTGGCTTTGACTAGTCGTTTCCCCGCTATACCGTGGTTTGGTCGTTTCCCACACCCGTGGCTGGTTTAAGTAGGGGTAGTTAGGGGTTTTCAACCCCAAAATACTCAAATTTGCCGAATGAAAAGTCGCATTAACCCCAAATAAGCCAAATAAAAACCCACCCAACATTTCCCCCTCCCCCTCTCTCTCCCTCTCCCTTATCTCTGTCTTTCTCTCTCTCCACCTCTCTGTCTCTCCCTCTCCTCTCTCTCTCCATTATCTCTCTACCTCTCTCTATCCCTCTCTCCCTTATCTTTCTACCTCCCTCTCACCTCTCTCCCTATCCCCTCTCTCTCCAACCCTTAAACAACTCTCTCTCTCTCTCACTCTCTTTACCTCATTAATATATGATAAATTAGAAAGGAAAATGTGGTTTATATGTATTTTTATGTTTTTGTGGAGAAACTTCTAATTTGTGGTCAAATTAGATGGTTCCGCCAAACAGACTATTTTATTATGATGTGTACACTCCTTAGCAAAAGTGCCATCACTAAATTTGTGTGCGTAGCGTGCAAAAACATATAGTTTTCTATATTCGGCCATGAACATTGATCTTACGGGTAGCGCCGAAGGCGCGTCGACATTGTTACCGTGGCGAGCCACGGGTAGTACTACAATAATGAATTTATGATGGGTATTTTCATGTGCAAATAAAACCCAACTCCCTCATTCCTCACCTCCAATTCTCAACAGTAGGCACTCTCTCTCGATCGCGATCGCGATCTCGATTCCTGAAGATCAATAACGAAGGATGCCCTAATTGCTTGCATCAGTAGTCTCGGCCTCGCTACAACATTGCTTGCGGTGAGTAGTTGCCCTAATAATCTTCATTACTTTTCACCAAACTCAATCTTAATGTTCTATAGAGGATGAGCAGACTAAGTAAAAGTCATTCTTCTTGTTCTTGTTGTATTTGATGTTATCTCCATTGGGGAACGAGTGGTAGCGATCTTTTTCTCTAGAATAAAGCTTTAAAATCGCGAGACGACTGAAGTAGACAGACATTAAGTACCTAAAGTAAGAGTAGAAATATTAAGCTTAGGGTAATAACCAATATACTCATAAAGCATAGACGGACAACTAATCACAACATGAAAGCCCTAAGAGACATATAACTGCGAGAAACTTATTGAGATAATTGGGTTCTCAAATTACGGTATTCACTTTTCTTTGCAAACTTTAATCATAAGACCCCTTTTAAAATTATTCACTTTTATTCAATTTCTTTTTTATCTTTATGATGTTGAGGCCATTTTGGTCATCCCTATTCCTCATCCCCAGCATGACGAGATTAGGTAGTTGCAAAAATCTAGTGGAAAATTTACTATTGAATCAGTGTATAAGAGCCTCATTCAATCACTGATCAAATATCTCCCTCTAAAGCACCTCATTCGCCTTAAAAATGGTGGCTTAGTGTTTAGAAGCTTCAGGTTCCTTTTAGAGTCCAACTCTTTGCGTGGAAAACCATCTGGCCAAGAATCGGTGTCCAATTTTCTGCGTGATAATTGTATTCAAGAGAATGATTCTATTGATCATGGTCTATTTACTTGTGAAAATGCAGTAAGAGTTTGTTTTTTCTCCCCTCTCCAGTTAAGACGTAATACACACGCATTTACTATTACCAGGTTATTATCTGATGTTGTTTAGTCGTTCTTCTTGTTTTTGTTGTATTTGATGTTATCTCCATTGGGTAACGAGTGGTAACGGTCCTTTTCTTTAGAATAGAGTTTCAAAGTCGTAAGACGACTGAAGGAGGAGACAGACATTAAGTACCTAAAGTAAGAGTAGAAGTATTGAGCACAGGGTAGTAACTAATCTACTCATAAAGCATTGAAATACGGAAAACTAATCACAACATAAATGCTCTAAGAAACTTATAATTGTGAAGGACTCATATAATTAAGCTCTCAGCTTATTCACTTTCCAATCGTAAAACTTCTTCAATTTTCTTCAGTCCTTGTTCTATTCTCCTGAAGTTGAGGCCATTTTGGCCATCCCTATTCCTTGTCCCCAATCGGAAAAGGTTAGGTGATTGCCAGAATCTAATGGCAAATTTACTGTTAAATCAATTTATAAGAGCCTCATTAAATTACAAGATCAAACAACTCCCTCTACAGCACCTCATTTACCTAAAAAATGGTGGTTTAGTGTTTCAAAGCATAAGATTCCTTTTGGAGACCAACTCTCTGTATGGAAAACCCTCTGGGTTACCCTTCCCGCAAAGCTTAGATTGGCCAAGATTCACGTAGTGTTCAATTCTCTGAGTCAAAATTGTCTTCGAGGATAATCATATTGATCATGTTTTTTTTTTTACTTGTGAAAATGCAGCGTATTGATCATGCTTTTTTTTACTTGTGAAAAATGCAGTAATAGTCTGGTTTTGCTCCCCCTCTCCAGTTAACACACATTTACTAAAACCAGATTATTATCTGATGTTGTTAATACTAGCTCCACCCGCAACCAGTTTAGTTTCTATAGCTTTTGCCATTGCTTATGAACCAAAATACCATTTTGAGCTAAATTACAAGTTGGAGTTACTTCAACAAGTGTAATTGGAACTAATTAAGCTAATTTAGCAGCATAATCAAGATATAAATGCTAAACAACAATACAAACAAGCCAAATTACTTCACAAACATACCATTTTAATACAACTATCAGCATGTAAACCTAAAGATAACATCTACCAAAGAAACCCAAATATCTAAATCAAACTACTCTCAGTTGAAATGAGAGAAACCCCAATTGAGAATCAGTGAGAACTAATACTCACTTTGCAAGGAAATGGGATGATGATGATCTTGTCTCCGAATCGAATAAAGCGTGAATTTGAAACCCTAATTAGAGAAAGAGTTGAAATCTGACGAGGGTGAGATCGAATTGAAATGTGGAGGGAAGAATATTTGAAGCACTGTTGGAGATGATATGTGAGGGAGGAAGGAGAAGGGATAATACTACCATCTCCAATAGATTGAGTAGAGTTAGCCACAAAAGTGCTCCAAGAGATCTCTATTTTGAATTGCATATGTAGGAGGGACACTTACATGAGTGAGTGCCTTAAGCTCACCATCACCAATTGAATCGGAAACTGTACTTTCTTTTATGTAAATTGGAATCGGTATAAAAGAATACGATTGTTAAGACCAAAGTTATTTTCTACTTGATTGTATTATTTGCTAATTTGTCTTTGCCAGTAAAGCATAGTTTCGTGGAATTGGTTCAAATTAAGTAACGGTGACACATTATGACTCCTGGATTACCCTGGTTTGCGGTTAAAAAATATGAAAATGTTTAACATGATTTTTACAGATATCTTTATGTAGCAGAAAAATGTTTTCGCGGGATGGCAATTGCATTGCCATTCTATTCATGTATGAGAGAAAATATTTATCTAATTAAATGCTTCAATTATAAAGCTTAAAAAAAGTCATGGATCTGACTTTGCTCAAGATGCTATTCTTACAGTTTGGCTCTAATAAGCCCATTAGGGTTTATTGGGAGAGTTTGAGTTATTGTATATAGCCTACTAATAAGGGTCAAGTCTCATAACCTAACCTATGAGAACAAAGAGATTTCAATTATCAATAATATCTCCTACTGTCAATACTCTGATTAACTGATAGACTTATTCTTTAGTTAGTTTTTTATTCAATGACTAACACCAAAACCCAATTTATCTACACTTCAGCCAGTTGTAAAGTTCTCCGACTCCCTTATGCACAAGGGAAGTATAGTGAAGATATTGGGTTCTCAATGAACATTTTTCTTCCCCATGAAAAAGATGGGCTTTGGGATCTAGTTGAGAAGGTCAGCGCAGCCTCTGATGCCGTCTGTTATCATTCTCTTTAGTTCAGCCATATGCTTCACAGCCTCTGCCAGCAACGACGCCTTGTCTTTATGCTCGTCATAAGAGTCTTCATGTTACAAAACTTTGATTTTGTAATCTTCAATGATGGACATCCATGAAGAGTGTCTTTTTTCCTTCTCTAACCTTGTAAATCTTTGTAGAGATGATTCTAACAGTAACAGTAGGAGTTTTCCTAAATTGTAATTTTTTTCGTTGATCATTATATGTCAAGTGATCTTCGTGAATTAATATGCCTAGGAATGTTCATCAGGAAACGAAACATTGAATAAATTGGTATGTTTCAAGAACCATTGTTAAGATTTGTGTGGGTGTCAATTTAGTAGTGCAGGGTCGTGTGCACATTATTAACCATTAATGTGGTAACTTGTTTAGCAGGTTTCTCTGGTTTGGGGAAAACAGTTTTTGAAAAACGACAGTCATTTGGCGAGTACTAGCTTATGAGCCAAATTATTCGGCAATTAATTGAATAAATCTGTTTTTCTTGGGAATCACTATTTCACACCTTTCAACATAAAAATCCTAATCATTTGGCAAGTTTGAATATAACTGTTTTTCTCGGAAATGCCTAATCATTTGGCTATTTTCTAATAAAGCCAACTCATTAGGCAAGTTTTAATTTTTTTGAGGACAGCCTAATCATTTGGCTAGTTTGCGTTAAATGGGTTTTCTTCGGAATGCCAAATCATTTGGCTAATTTAAATATTTTTGAAGATTGCCTAATCATTTAACTAATTTGCGGTTAATGGGTTTTTCTCCGGAATGTCAAATCATTCGGCTAGTTCGAATCTTTTAAAGATTGCCTAATCATTTGGATAGTTTTAATAAATGATTTTTACTTGTAATGGCAAATGAATTGGCAGTTTTGAATCTAAAGCCAAATTATTCGGCTAGTTTGAATATTTTTGAAGATTGCCTAATTATTTGGCTAGATTTTGAAAAATGGGTTATTTCCAAAATGCCAAATCATTTGTCTTGTTTTAATAAAGCCAAATCATTTGGCTAATTTAACTATTTTTAAAGATTGCCTAATCATTTGGCGAGTTTGCGTTAAATGGGTTTTCTTCGGAATGCCAAATGATTTGGCTAATTTAATTATTTTTGAAGATTGCCTAATCATTTGAGTAATTTGCGTTTGATGGGTTTTTCTACGGAATGCCAAATCATTCGGCTAGTTCGTATCTTATAAAGATTGCCTAATCATTTGGATAGTTTTAATAAATGATTTTTACTTGTAATGGCAAATGAATTGGCTGTTTTGAATCTAAGCCAAATAATTCGGCTAATTTCAAATAATGATTTTTTTTTACTGAAAATGCCAAATCTTTTGGCTTGTTTCGAAGTAAAAGCGAAATCATTTGGCAATTTTTATTAGATGGTTTTTTTTGGAATGGTGTATCATTTGGCAATTTCCAATTAAAAAACCAAATTATTCGGCTAGTTTGAATAAAATGCGATTTTCTTGAAAATGCTAAATAACAGTGTTTTAATAAGCGATTAAAAATCAGGAGCACAAGTCTTAGGTGCCTGACGGTTTTTTTTCCCCAATCACTATTTATTTTTAATGTTCAAAAACCGTCAGGCACCTAAGACTTGTGCTCCTGATTTTTTTTAAGCTTGGTTTCCTTAGAAAGGCACTGTTAGACGATAGAGAGAGTGAGAGAAGAGGAGTTTGGAGATGAAAAAGTGTATGCAGTTTTTGTTGTATTACTGAAGTTCTGGTATTAGAATTGCGGTTCAAACTATGGAGTACCGAAAAACTCTTTATTCATTCATTAATATTCGCCAGGAAATCGAAATGACATTACATAAAACTTAACTGTGCGAGCCTGAGAGGAAATCGAAAGTCCCAAAGGACTGAACATTCGGCCCAGGCAGAAAATGAATCTGAGGTACATCATTTGATACATATTCTCCAGCTTGCTAAGCGAGATTAACACTAGTTCCATCGCTCAACGGTCTGATAGTCACAAATATATTTAAACTTGAAAAATACACAATAAACTAAATCTTGTGCAAAAATAAATCACGGTCTGTTGGCCTCTCCCGTTTTAAGGAATCCATCAGCATCATTTCCCGTGGTATCCACTCCCGACTACTCCTCACGGCTTCTTCCCGTGTTAGTTGAATTCATGCGTCTATAGCATTTCCCATTTGTACCAGTCGGCTTGCTGCAAATAGACATACACAATATGTGTGAGCTCAAAACATTATTTATCAGCTCGAAACATTGTTCCTAGTAAAATTCAAAGGAAAGTCAGCTCGAAATGACATGAAAAGCATAGTCGAAATGTCTTGGGACGAAATTTCAGAAGCGTGTGCATTGAACAGGAAAGATAAACTCTGCAGATAAATAAAGACGAAGACATCTTCAAATTTTCATTTATCAAGAACACGATACTTCCTCAAAATATCTGTATCTATGAAGACTTTTTTTGCAATGGTTACAACAGCAGGGATACACGACACACAAACACACAAGTATGTAAACATGCCCAAAAGAAGGGTTAGCACAAAGGTTTAGGATCACTGAGGGAACAAATAGATACATTTATGTCATAGGAAATCTCGACAAAGTAAATAGATAACCTATTTTTCTTAGTGACAAGGGTATTAACCTCTCAAATCTCTTTACTTCCAAGCATTCTAAAATCATGTAGATATCACAATGTGCCAAGCAACATAAACTCCTAGCCTTAGATGGAATCGAAATGATGTCTAAGATCCTTTCGATTGGCTATAATCCTTCTTCTTTTGTGATCTGGTTCCTCGGCGATCCCCAGTTAGATTCAGGCATGATACATTTTTTAGATAGAGCATCTCGAGCAGTTGGGTTGTCTGGCCTAAAAAAGCCCAACCCACACTCAAGCCTCCCAGCAGTTGTTGATGACGTGGCGGGTCTTTTTGAATAAAAATAATTGTTTAGTTCGCGCGGTGTTATTTACTCCGCCCACAATTATTTATCTCCTCTCACACCAATAAATAATATTTTATATTTGCGATGTAATTTAATGTGAGCTCCCCATGTCCGGTTGAGTTATGACACGTCCATGTGAGCAACTCACACCCATTTTTTCAATTGGTGGGTGATCAAAAGTGTGACTTCAGAGTTTGATCTGACAAAACTATTAAGCCCAAACCTATTTTTCCAACTGCTGGAGATGCTCTTATTGGGAGAACCCAAAGGTTTGGCTTGTAGTTATTTTAGGACAATGATAGCCCCTCTTTGATGTTATTGCGCAAATAACACCGGACCTATGGTATTGCGAACCACATTAGTAAGCTAGGCAGGTCTTACTAAGTTTCGTGCACATGCCAGGACTTTTGAGGAGTCCAAATGAAATTGTTTCATAGTGGTTAGAATTGCAATTCATACTACTGAGAAGTCCTTAATTCATTCACATTCTCCATGAAACTGTGGTATTAAGAACAATGGCATAGATTAATGCATTCTTATTTGGGGTAAGAGTTTATTGCGAATGAGTAAGAATGACGTTGATGACAAGTATTTTAGAGAATTAGACGATAATACATAAAACTTAAATGCGTTAGCCTGAGAGGAAATCTAAAGTCCCAAAAGACTGAACATTCGGCCCAGACGTAGAATGAATCTGAGGTACATCATTCGATACTGATCCACCAGCTTGCCAAGCATGATTAACATTAGTTCCGTCTCTCAACGGTCCAACAGTTCCAAATATAATCATCTCCTGATTTATATATGCTGCAGATAAGTTTGACACTGGAAAACTTACATCCCCTGGTTGCATTGATGGACTATAACTACTTATCGGTGTTGAGTAAGCCATTAGAGTCCCGTTCGACCCATGAAATGCAACAAGCGCTTGTGATCCAATCATGCCGATATCAGTTGGGTTTATAGCCCAAGCAACCCATCCTGCAACTGTTTGTGTTGCTCTATATGCAATATCAATCTTTTTGGTAGAAGGAATGTAGTTCCAGGATAGATGGGCATCTAGAAAGGGTAGATCGATGCACGAATTGAACACTTTATTGTTGGGAAAAGTGTAGTTCGAGCATGTCTGAGCAGAGGATGGGAGGAAAAGCGAAACCAGAATGCAGAATATGGAGAAACAATTTACGAATTCAGCCATGAGAGATGAATTTTCCTTCCTTCTCTGCAGAATGGAAGAGGGGACGGAGACGCTCTCCCTTTGATAGTTTGAAACCGAATAGAAGGGAATAACTCAATAACAACGAAGAATTCAGATAAGTTTGATAGGCAGAGAAACAAAATTGGCGATTAAAACAAGGGAAATAAACAGATATATGAAGTTAAAAACAAAAGAAAGTTCGACAAGAGGGGTTAAGAACCTGTTCATCTCTCTCATGCAGAAAAGACCTGGAGATACTTTTGAAGTAGGAGAGTCATGCAACTTTCCTTCTTTTAGACTCTGTTTGATATGCAAGGGTAACTTCACAACCGCATCTTTCTCCTCCTCTAGTCATAAACACCAAGTGCTACTGTCTGGCCTGGCATGTATGAAGTAGCTACTATAGATGCTCTCGAGTAGAACATCTGCAAAACAAAAGTGCACGTCATCCAACAAATTTGTGCTATAAGAAATGAAAATATACCGGGATTTCCAAGAGTAGTAAGAGATCTCTCACAAAATAAATATGGCAAAAAAAAAGCATATTGATAATTGGGAAATATGGATGATTTACAGACCAACATAGCATTGTAATGTATCTAACCAAGTTTTACCAGAAAACATAGTCTGGGGTCCAAAAAAGATAAAAGACACATGAGGCGATGAAGCTACAGCTTCACTAATCTAGATCCAAACCCCAACAAAACGCGCTCCATTGCCCACAAGCAGTTGCATTCCAGCTTCAGCAATGAGCATCATGGGCTGCTAGAGTGCTAGCAGCCAATCTTCAATATCAAATCCTGGTTCGCTGCACAAAGCAAAATCCAGAAAGAAAGAAAGAAAGAAGTGACTGTTACACACTATAATGGAATCATAAAACGCTTTATCCTATTGTTCTCTGTGTTAGATGTCCCCTTGAAACCTCCTACTAACTACGTATTTCATATTGGTAGAACCCGGATCCCATACGCTTTTCTCTTTAAGCAAATACCGAAGGTTTACAATTAACTACTAAAAATGTCAAACATAACTAAATAAAGTAGGTCTACCTCTCAGAATTAACTGGATTCATGCATGTATACCATTTCCCGCAAGTACCCCTCTGCTTGCTGCAAATAGAATACAAGATATCTGAGATGGAAACATATAGTGCTTATATGCAAGTGGCAACTGAGATCTGAATGAGAATTAAAACATGGTCGGATAATTGTTACGAGGAAATTACAAAAGCATGAACAGGCACGAAAAACTCTTCAGATGAGGAATGAGGAAGACATGTTGTCCATATCTACCATATGTTGTAACCATATACTTCAATATGCTCAAGGCATCTGTATCCATGTGATAACTGATATGGCACTGATATCGAAATTGGATATTACGGTTGTACATTTGGCTAATATATTTTGTTTTGATTTTTGGTTATTTTTCTTGTCACGACGTAGTTAAAAACTAGAAAATCTAATAACCTATCTAGATTAGATATAAATGTACAATAAATTGTTCCAAGCAGGGAACAAAGGTGAATTAATAACTTCAGATAAATTCATACACCGCGAAAAACATAGATACAAATTTTACAGTCGCATTTTTTTTTAAATTGTAATGGTTAATTTTGCAGAGACATAACGGATAGCACTGAAACTTAAAGGGAGACTAAGATTCTCTATGCAGACAGCTTATACAGTATGGAGAAATAGACATCCTTTTAAGAAATAGACAAAGATGGCGTGGTCCAACTTTTCTATTCCTAGACAAAGCTGTGTTGCTTAAATGGTGATGAAAGGAGTGGTTAATACACGAGAAGTTGATGGAATGGATTTCTTTGCCAATTTCCAGTTGTGTTCTCTGTAACAAAGGCCAAGGGTATTGATTGAAGCATATATAAGTCTTAAAGCAGCAGAGACAGTCTACCAACAATTACAGCAACAATGGTAGAGAGGGAGAAGTACTCAACATCAGGCAACATCTTAACAATGGAACAATACTCCTCCGATTGCCAGAATGTCCATTAAAGCAAACCTCGAGAAGTAATAACCATTGTGGGGCTAGCACTAGTTGAACATGTTTCAACGAGACTAGAGTTATTAATTTTTAGATCGTAAATTCTCAAAAGCAGTTAGGGTTTACTCTTAAGTCCCTTGGAATCACTAGAAGAGTTTTGAAAGCGAAGGATGAATGGAAGTGGATAAACAGAATGGTGGGAGGGGACTAAATGCATTGTAAAATCCTTCAAGCAGGGCTATGTGCTACAGTCTATTGGATATGGAGAGAGAGGAATTCAAGGAATTTCAATGATGACAAAAAAACTCATGAGGATGTTGCTAATGGGCCATAAAAGACCTGAGAGAGAGAGAGATAGGCAGGAGTTAAGCTCAATGCTTTAGATAACAACATTAATCGTAGTATGGCTGCCATTATTAGTAAGCTAAGTTCATAAAGAAGAGCCCTAAGATGTGCAAATGGGAGAGACCTGAAGCCAATTGGGTGATAACATCATGTACCAAGATACCATAGGGGCACTACATACTAAAATGTAATTGTTTTCTTAATAAATCCTGGTAGAGGTCCCACTAAACCCCAGCTTGCTTTTTGCAAAGAAAACCAACTTAAAGGCATCTTATTTGACATTCATGTTGTAGGATTGTAGCCTAACCATGTGAATATTTTAAAAATGTCTTCTTACGGTGGTAATGACAGCAGAAATACAAGATTACAAACCAAAGTAAATTGGTCCAGAAAAAGGGCTTAGCACAAATATTTTGTGCTACTAAGGGAATAAATATATACAACTAACGTAGAGAAAAGACTGCCAAAGTAGACATGTATTCGGGTGCTAAATAACCATAAATCATACATTTACTTTAGTGCAAGGGAATATGACTTAGAATAGTTTCTTTAACTTAAATCTTGGTGTAGTACTTCATAAGAAGTCATGGTAAAAACAAATTACAGTAATTCGTTATCAGTTTTCAAGTAATGCTCTTTGATTATAATAAATGACTCAGTATACAAGGTGGAGACTGAAGAGGCTCCAAACTTCCCGGTGTCTGATATTTGAAACTTGGTGTTTAGTGAATTTTAATAGTTGTATCTGTTTTCCTCTTTCAGATGTCTGTGTCTATATTTTTATAAGTAACCTGGGCACAAAAAAATTCAAACACATCATCTAATATATTTAAAAAGGTACCATCTAATAGGACTGACTACTATGGTGCAGAGAAAGTCGCAAAATGAAAAATTAGAAGTAGTATGCCATCTGTGAAATGAAGCAAAACGATATTTGAAGAATCACACAATTCAGCAGTTTTCACGAAGTTGTGAATAAAGAGTTGATTTGATTCATACTCATCGAGCATGTTATATTTAATCTGAAACTTCAAGCGTTTCACTTAATTAGCAGTGCGAAAAGAAAAAGGACGAACAAGATAAATAATCCCACATATGCTTTTCTCAAATTGTCAAATACCTTTAGATTGTTTCCTCCACAATCCACCCTTAAGGCAGCCCGAAAGAATTAGGCCCTCAAAAACACGTAGTCCAAGTTTCGGGATTGGGCTGATACAGCCCGCAACTTATGCGATGACAGGCTGAGCGTAAGCATATCTCAGCCCTTTACCCGTCCACAAGCCCCCGCCAGGAGGCCCATTTCACACCCTGAATTGCCAGTACCCATAATATAATTATCTAAATTTAGCTAGACATGGAATGATCTTTTCTTCCTAGACTAGGTTGTTAACTGTTTAGCATTGCTATATTAGTAGTGCAGTTCATGTTCATAAAATTCATATCAGGCATTCAACTCGATAGTGTCACTACTAATATGGAAGTTACGAACTCAATTACTTATATGCCTATTCAAGTTATATTTTACCATATGTACATTGATTGCAAGTTTTTTTCGCTGTTTACAATGTTTTCAGAATCATTTCTAACATTTTATTTCAAATATGAGGCTTACATGAGGCTTATTCCTCAGAGTGACCTAAAACCTTAAAAATGTTTCTTAAGCATACTGCCTCATTTCTTGCATAGCATCTTTTCAAACATTAGTACTGCCGGCAAAACTGCACTAACTATTAAATCCACCTCTAAAGGAAGAGATATACCCCCATAATGTTCGCAATTAATGTAACTCCACAAAATGATTATCACTTTATTCAAATAAAATAACATGTGTTGATCAGTAAAGATATTTTATAGAAACAACTTAAATAAATTCAGTGAAAAGTTCGCAAAAGAGTAAATAAAGTACCTTTTTGTTGGACCGATGATATTTTTTAGTGAAACAAAGCTCCCCACGTGAGTAATCGCATGAAATCTGGGCGGGAGCTGGTGAATCCCAATGTCCCTGAAAGTTTTACTTCCCGGATAATAACCTACTAGAGAATTACCATTAAGCACCATCAGTATTCCAAAATCCTTCATTAAACTCAGAGGATGCAAAAACACGTTCTCCAACCCAAGAATTTGACAGGGAATGACATACTCTTTCGTCCAAGAACTCTCCACTCCATAATCTTTCATCATCCATATATCAAAATGATCATAACTTTTAAAATCACATAAACATAAAAACCCGCCTAACTCCGCTAAACTCATTCGATGACTCGACCAACCAGGGTTAAAACTAGGAGGCGGAGTGACCACTTTGAATTTCTCGCTGCTTGTGTCAAATGAAATGATCAATTCGGGAACATCTAACCCAATGTACTCACAAGTCATCCAATGAAGAGCTCCGTTAACAAATGCTTGAGAATATTTCCCGCGGAGTGGGTACGGAACTTCTCCAAGACTCCTCCACGTGTTTGAACCAAGTGTGTATATTTCACCCTCCAACTTAAAATCAATTGATCCCTCAGATACATACTCCAACTTGTCATACAACATTCTGACCACCTTATACTGATTATTCACCCGATCAAACCCAAACCCGCTTACTATATCATAATTTGTCCGCTTCTTCATTTTGGGTATCCTCACATACTCCCCAATAACAGGATTACAAACATAAATAGGGTCAGAACAATAAGGTTCAGATAAACATATCAACCCATAGCAAGAACCCACAACATCAAAATTAATACCTGGGTGATATATTTTCGGGTTGGCAAGTATAGCATTATCAAAACTACCAGAGTTATCATGTTCTACGCAGAAAATTTCAGTTATTCTTTCATTGTTAAAAAACTTAACTTGAAGTAAAATACCAGTGTATTGGGTTCCTTTCATATGATGCATCTTAGCGAATCGCGGGTGTCGGACTATCTTACGCCAAGTCTTACATACACCTCTACAATATGCTAAGCTTTTGATGGGCAACCTTGAAAATATATCGAGAAAAATATCCAGTGGGACATTTAGTAAAACACCTTTTGCTGCACCATCTCTAACTTCATCCATTGCTTCTAATTCATCTTCATCTTCTTCATCTGCGCTTTCGTCCTCCTCCTTCTCTTCGTCTTCTTCGAACATGTGTCGAGCAAATTTCTCTGTGAAATAGCTAAACTCGTTATCTTCCTCGATATCGTGTTGATGATCGATGGGGTTGAAGGGGTCACAGAAGTTGTCACAATCTTCTTCTCGGTAGAAATGGTCTCCAATGAAGAATCCAGGATCAAAGGGTTCATCATCATCATCAATGGAGTTGGGGTTTCGATTATTAGGGTTAAGGTTTCGATGATTATCTCTTTGGGATAATTTTTTCTTCTCTAATGCTTTGATTCTCAAGGGTTTTTTCCCTCTCATTTTGATTTGTTGAGTTTTGGGTTTCTGGTCGAGATGAAAGGAGAGAGAGATATGCGACTATCACTTTGCTCTAATATATTTATTTTCAAATTCAGTTATTTTATATTAAAATTGGGAATGAGTATATGAAATTCGATGTGCTCGTATTTAATAAAATAATTCATATCAATCCATGATCTAGAATTAAACAAAAACAATCAACTTCATAGTTGTCGCAAAGAAATTACTCTTTTAGCAAAACAATTTATTTATATTTAATTTTTGGTAGAGATAAGCTGGGGTTAGGCAGGACCCCATAACCAACTATATTCCATCAAAACAGAGTTACATTCCTTTGTACTTATCTCCCCTAATATCACCATCTAATATTGCAATAAGCTCATCTAGAAGGGAACTAGGGGACATCACAAAAAGTCCTATTACAGGTTGGAAGGCAGCCATAAATATAGCTCCCCCATTTGCTTCTTTACATATATATGATCAAACTCACAGAAATTAAAAGCACTGAACATACTCCTAATAGACTGAACAAGGAATCTTCATAGTGTATTTTAGAATGCCCAAAGCATGAGTAGAAACAGAATTAACATGTAGTTGTAACAAACCATGCTCAAGGCAGAGGTGCATACCCTTCTCCATGGCATGAATCTCATGAACAATATTAGTTTTAGCCAACTCACAACCAGAAAAGGCAAATAACATGTACCTTGGTCATCTCTAATTGTACCCCCAATTCTTCCAGCAATCTTTGAGTAACGACAACAATTGAGCATTAAGACCCTAGCAGGAGGTGCTCTCCAACTACACCAGGTGACCATCTTAGAAACAAAAACTGGATCAAATCTCCAAGAGTTACAGATTTTCATATTCAGAGCATTATCTTCAGTGTTATCAACAAGTGTCTTCAGTCTAATTTGAGCTTCTGTGACGATGGAGTTGAATATGCTAGAAGGACATCTTAGAGTACCTTTGATGATCTTATTGTTCCTATATATCTAGGCATGATAGATCAGAATATTGAGAACAGTTTGCATCAAAACAATTTATGAATTGCATAATAAAAGAAAATTAAGATATTCGAGGCAACTAAAGTATTTCAAGACATTATGAAGGTTAGAAAATTTTCCAATTATCAAGCAAAGGTGAGTATCGATCCATTCTGAGTTACTCAGTGTTCATTTAGGTGCACGGGCTGCGGATAGCCGCCACTTAGGAGGAAATTTCAATATCGATATCTGCTTAGATTGTGAAGCGGTTGTACTCTATTTGCTGGAAGGCCGAGTTCGGCCTCTTTCGTAACATTTAAGGGAGCTATGTCGTGATATAAGAAGAATATGTGGAAGATTTTTAGGTTATAGGTTTATTTGGATCCCCTCCCAAACAAATCGCGAACATTGTAAATCAATCCAATTTTAGCCGGTATATTTACAACAGGTTACTGCGTTTTGGGAACATGGACAGGCATCGATTCAGACAGACGCGCTGATTTAAGTAGCTTCCAATTCACGACTTTAACATGTAATCTGTATGTGTAACGTAGACTTATTAGTGTAGAATCATGTTTTGTTTCTTGTAGATCGTACGACTAATTGCGATGGAATGTTTTGTTTCCGTGGATTGCAATGTCTCCATTTTCATCAGCCTATGTTTCTAAGTCTTCGGTATTGGATCCCCCAAACACCATGGAATGCACTAGTACGTTGAGCAATGTCGGTTAAATTGGGTTCTTCCAAAATTCCAAATCATACGGCATGCTTAATGTGGATATTCCAAAAAAACCTAATCATTTGGCATGTTTATCTTAAAGGCCAAATCATTCGGCTAGTTTTGCTTGAAATGGGATGCTCATAGAATGCCTAATCATTGGGCAAGTATTTGCTTCAACATCAAATCATTTGGCTAGTTTTGTTTAGATTGGTTTATTCTCAAAAACACTATATCATATGACATGTTTTAACTTAAATTCCACATTATTCGATCTGTAATACTTGAATTGGAATGTTTGGAAATGCCAAATCGTTCGGCTAAGCTTATGAGTTGTAGAATTATTAACACTATCAAGTATGAATTGATGATACAATTACATTCGCTATGAAGCCACGCTCTTAGAATAATTATATCTGTCTAGCTTTTAGTCTAACAGTGTTAGACACTCATCAACAACAAACACAAAATTCACCTTACCTTGAGTGTCGCACTTACCAAGCTTGTGGTTTAGCTGGTCCGTGACACCGGGTGTCTATACCAAACTATTGGAGAGCGTCCACCATTTTACACAAAGGGCAGAAGAAAGCGTACTCCAAATTCAATTTAACCAAGAAATCGAAAAGGAAATTTACATAGTAAATCCTAGTTTTGAATAGGCGAAAAAAATAACGAATTCGAAACATATATTAATACTAATAATTAGTAAATAAATTTTTGTTCCTTGAGCAGAAATTCATAAATTGGAAGATAGAACAAAGTCAAGAGCATTAACATCAGCAGGCTAGGAATCGAACAGTTATGAGGTCAGACTATGTGAGGAATAGTCGTTCGAAGTCTGGGCTCTCCTTGAAACACGATCAAATTGCAAATAGATGTTGCCTAACAAAAATATCTTGAGCTTAGGGCACTACGACAAAGAGGGTCAAAATAAATAGACACATATTTAAGCCTAACTAGTCGCGGGGAAAAGAAAAGAAAAGAAAAAAAACCCAGATTAGCAAAAGTACATTTAGTACCACGCTTATTTGGCTTGATTATTCCATAATAGACGAACATAGCTTTATTTACGAGCATAAACATAAGAAACAAATAAGATTGCTAACTTAGAATTTAGAAATTGGAAATAGACGAACCTTGTTTAGCCATTCATAGTTCAAAAAATTGAGAACAACGTAACTAAGTATTTAATCGAAAATTTCTCTAGTTGAGCTTAAATTGGGGGTTCAATCCATGTCCTGCGAAAAAAATTACTTCTCTTGGCCGTATTTCCACTATTGCTTGTGCCGGACTCTACGCTAGTGCCCAAACTAAGCGCTGGAACCGTCGGAGGATCACTATAGGCCTTGGCATATAGTTGACCGTCTTCTTTCTGCATAATGTATACGACCATATCTCTTAATATTTCAGGTGTTTCTGATTCTTCAAGTAAATAAGGTTCTTGTGCCCAAAACAATGCCTTACCTTCTAAGCCATTTATTTTAACCCAACTCATTGTGGAACGATCGAGTCTATAGCTAATCGGACAATTAGAAGTAGAAGTAGAACCAATAAAAATTTCCCCGTTGGACTCCACCATGAATGAATTAGAAGATACATAAGGACTTTCAATGGCACGCGAAAGTTTTTCAGCAATGTTGAAAGTATTTATCGGTTCATAGTAAAGGTTCTCACAATAGAAAATGCCACCGCTGAAGATTACGTTGTTGAAAGGAGCAAAAAGGGATTTCGTTTTGAAAATAGTTGTAGTCCATATTTTTTCTTTCGGATTGCATCCTCTAATATAAACTGTTGATTCAATGAGAGAGTCAGATTCAATTACGTAGACGCGGCAATCCGGGACGTAGGAGGAGATGAGAAGGTGGCAACATACTCTGCACTAGGGTTAGGGTTAGGGTTAGGGTTGATATCAAAAGGAGGAAGTTCAATCGTCTCATCGGTGAAGGGATTATAAAGGAAGAATAGAGAATCAGATCTCGCTAGAATCCATCCCTTCTTTGAAGAACAAATCCTTGGAGATTTCTCTTCCAAAGTTTTGCTGTTGAAAGTGTAATATTTCTTGAAAAGTTCAAAAAGCTTACATGAATTCCCCTGCCACATAAAACACCATGGGAGTCGGTTTGATGATGGAACTCGGCCTATTGATCTCCACATCTTACAGACCGCTCGAAGACATACTTGATCGCCAAAACTGAGCTTTGACATAATAACTTAGAAGATCTCTTGAGGAAGATCAAGCCAGAAAGGTGTCTTACTTCCACCCTCCTTTGGTATGCATAATATGGAGTTTGGTCTCTTCGCCATCTTTTTCTATTTGCAAGAGATGATTTAGTTCTCCCTTCTCCTCTTATGAAAAATAATTCTTCCTGCTAAAAAGGTTTCCAGATTCTATCAAAGTCTCTGACTCAGTTTGGGAGATCTAGGTTTTGCGTTTCCATTTAGATGGGTTGGGCTCACACTGATCACCAACATTGATTTCCAAAAATATTTCTTCATGGTCAGAGGGACATAGTATGAGATGCTTCTTTTGAGAAAATATATTGGTTATGTCATTCGTATATTTTTCACGTATCATGTTTAATAGATTCCCCCTGTATGGTGGGCACTAAAGAAACAATAATAAATTAGTAGACTAAACCAAATGAATATGGCTAAAAGGTTACTAAACATTTTTGTGATACCTTTTACGGTCAGGCCGTACTCCCCTTAGCCTAGCAAGGTATCAGTTCCAACATACAGTGAGTAGATCGCTATCTATGATCCTTAAATAAAAATCATTTTCGTCGCTCAGCTAATGGCAATGCGTAGAGATCGTTTGCGCGGTTGAAGTAGCATTTTGATAACGTAATTAACATGTTTAGCGTGCAGTCTTAATGACGTACTATGTCAGTCGTGCTTTTTAACCTTTTTAAGTAGCTTCTTGATTAAAGCTTGTCGTGACGAAGCGGAGTTGAAAAGGGTAATTATTTTTTTGAATGATATTAGTAGTTGTAAGGGCCTATTATGAATCTCGAGCTCAAGTCTCAACTTCGACCATCATACACCACGTCAACATATGATCACGTAGCACATTTAATGCAGCGCTAATAATGCTTCTCAACCAACACCACTCGCTCATGATGCTTCTCGCACTCTTTGCTAGAGTGCTTCTAAACATACAACTAATCGACCTCCGTGGAAACAACCCGAACTCGTTGACACACGACGTCATTTAATGAAGCTGTTACAAGAAGAAGAGCTACTCAAGCCGTTACACAACCATTATGAAGACTCATCAATACTATAATTGTAACGTTCATCATTAAAGTAAATAACGGTCATAAAACAGTTATATTATAAGACTTATAAATAAGACCAGAGAACTACAAATAAAACACATAAAATCCTACACAGACTTTTCCTATCATGAAAGTCTATACAAAACTACTCAGAGCGTTTTTTGTAATAGATAGCCATCTTCAATAATATCTCTATTTCTAAATCCTCAAGCTCATGGTTTTTAACCTATTCAAAGTTTTCCACGCTAAACCTTGTGTTAGCAATTGTTTATTTCTTACTAACGTTCTGATTATCATTGGTGTGAGAGACTAAATTCGATATACGAAATTAGGTTCTTATAGTAGGAAATGATTAAATTTATTTTGTATTGCTTTGATTAAGTTGGGCAAGTTTAAGATGGTTGATATTGCGCAAAATGTTTATAAAGAGTTGTTGGGAAGTGGAGTTAACATGATTGGGTATTCCGGAAAATCCCAATTTTAGCGGAACTTGCCGAATGATTTGGCATATTTAGAAAGCAAACCTTGCTAAATAATTTGGCATTTTCGAAACATCTATAATATTAACACAAACTTAGCAACGAGTATGATATCGTTGCTTTGATATATTAATGTAATCGGTATTTGCATAAATGAGTTGTTTTCCTATACGACATCGCAATGGAGAAAATGAAACTGAATATCCCACTGATTTATTCAACAATTTAGTCTCTTTTACGCACACGCTCTCTATCTATATTTTTGATCTTGCTACTTACTTTCACTACCTGCGGCAAACAACGCCACGCCCATTGCTCAATGTACTAGTGCATTCCATGGTGTTTGTGGGATCCAATACCAAAGACTTGGAAACATAGGCTGATGAAAATGCAGACATTGCAATCCACAGAACTTAACTATCCTGAGTAGCTTGCTAGCTCCGCAAGGGTAGTTAGTCAGCGTGTTTTGAAGGCTTTACCTGATTGAATTTGGGAGCTTGAGTGCATCTACCCCGTTGAGATAACTTAAGCACTCTCTGTAATGGACTTATTTCTAAACCCCGTACTCAGTACGGTATCCGAACTGATATAGCTCGGATCAACAACAATCCAAGACCTAAGAACAGAAAGTCCTGATGAAAACGACCTCGCCTACAGTTCGGAGACTTTGAAGCATTTTCTAAACTCACACTGCAGAAGATACTCCTATATTCATCAAATAACTCGCATACATGCGAACTCCACAAGAGATCGTATCTTCTCCAAACGGTCTGAAGTACAATTAAGAAGGCCGTTACAGATCAGCAAATATCAAATATCAAGACGTTACAGGAAATCTCATCAAGTTCAGACGACCATAACGTTTATCAAATATCAGGACGTTACAAGAAATCTCATCAAAGCTCATCAAGTTCAGACGACCATAACGTTCATCATTAAATATACCTAGCGGTCGTATTATAAGACCTATAAGTAGCTACCTGGAAAGGTGACCCTGGGGGGATCGATGGCTAGTTCTTACGCATGACATACTTAGAGAAGATTACACTTGCATTTTTTGTAATAACTCCACTTTCTCTCTATAATAACTAGTCAATCGTAATACAACACTCTATCTTTTCAAAATCCCCACTAGAGGTCGTGGTTTTTAATCTATTGAAAGGTTTTCCATGCTAGATACTGTGTCATTTACTCTCGTACTTGCATAATATCTGTTCTTAACACTGGTGTAAGACGTGTTTTCGACCTGCTAGAAAATAGGTCATTATACTCTTCGTAGAGCCAAATGAAAAATCACAAATCGTGACGACTGTCAGGAAAATAAACTAATAACATTCAGCTTTAAGTAAACTCGCTAACACTAGCAATAGTGCAGATTGTATGCATTATGGCTGTATATCTTTTGGTAGGCAATCTATCATTCTGCATAAACCAAAGACCCTAACTTAGATTTGTGACTCCACCTTTCCTATCAATCCACGCAAAAAACATGGTTTCAGATATCTCGATCAAAAGAAACATCACCTCTTTTCTCAAAATAACAAGTTTTCATACAATTATCAACAATAGTATAATGTAAAGACCTACTGTAGGTCTAAAAGCCTGCAATGGCATTAACATTTAGTTAACCAAATTCCTGAAGGGGCACACCTATCGGAAACCCTCCTGAACGGCGCTAAGAAAAATAAATATGAAATAAGATGCAATGATTCCCGCAAAAACTCTAAAAGTGTATCAAACTAGAACTTTTGCGTTTAGAAACCTGTTATTCATATCACCCCAAAAACTCTAAATTAGAGTACAGTGTTGTTGTATTGAGGCTTTTGTAGTATGAATAGAGCGTTACTAAGGTTACTACCCAAACAAACAAAGCTTGGGTCCAATATCCTACTCTCGACTCTCCAGTTAATTTCTTAGATATATCAATACCCTACATATTGTGTCTCCATACAGTCTTTTGGGGTTTGTTGATATGAAGACGAGCCACAACTTTCCATTTTTTATTTTTTATTTTGATTGGTAAGCCGTAGATTTATTGTTCTATAAGGGGTATTGTAGGGAACAGATTTTGTAAAGCTCGAACTGGCTTGAAATCGATCATTACACCAATAACTACTATGCCAAGAATTAAATAAGAGATAACACTTGACACAAGGGATTTAGCGTGGAAAACCTGTGAATAGGTAAAAACCATGACCTCGAGTGGTGGATTTTGTGAAAGTAGTATTATTGCTTGAGAAAGTGGGAGAATCTGATTACAAGAGTTAATCTAAGATAGAATAGCTAGATATCAGATAATTGTATGTGTAGAATTCTCTGTCGGTCTCCTTATTTCCTTAGGAGCTCTACCTTTTTATAGACCCTACTCTCAGCTTGACATCGTGCTCGAACACGTTTTCCTGAAAGTGGGAGTCATGGGCAGTTGAGTGTGTAACTGCTAGATCGTGGGAGACAGGTGTATGTTGACTTATTCTGTTTACATCTGTTGTGGACGATACACGTTCTGCTCGAGTTCGTGGTCGATGTGTAACTGTTAACGCGTTTGTTTAAGCGTGAATCCGGTACTGGATAAGGTCGAGCCTTATAGAGCTCGAGGTATATATGAGATCGAGTGTCCTTAGCTCGAGGGATAAGTCCCTACAGGTATTAAAAAAGTGGTCTTATCTTTCTTGAGTGCATCCTGAAGCTACCAGGGGGGGTATAACAGTCTTCCACCATAGATCTAGTGACAATCTCATGAGCTACAGAGTTTACACTACGCGGTACAAATTTAATACAAATATCTACAAAATGACAAAAAATGGCCAAACTATCATGGAGGATTGCTTTGGTAGTCCAGGAAACTACTGCATTTTCATTCCGGAAATATGAACTAATAGCTTTTGCATCCGTTTCAATGATAACCTTCTGTACATCTCTCTCCCGGGCCCAGATAACTCCTCCCAATACTGTTAAAGCCTCGCCTTCTTCGATGGTTGTAAATCTGCAGGTTGAACGACAGGCTGCACAAAAGACATTACCATCATCTCGCAGTACCAACCCAATACTATTGAAAAGTTTATCTTTACTGAAAGAAGTATCAACGTTAACTTTTGCCCAACCTGCGATCGAGATACTCCAAGGGACCTTTATAATAGACCTCTCTAGATGCCTAACCGGTTCGTTTAAAATTATTTGATTAATGACAGTGGAGATAAAATGCGGGTCTTGAGGTTTATTTTGAAAAATAGTTTCACATCTAGCCTTTCAAATCATCCAAGACATGGTAAGTGTCACAACGATCCATAGGTCACGATTAATAGGCCAGGGAGGTGGCGGTGTGATCCACTAAGAGACCCAGTCGGTAACAGTCATATGTGCAAATTGGTGAAGCAAACTGCCAAACTCCGTTCCAAACCATACTGCCCGGGTGAAGGGGCACTCAAGGAGGAGGTGGTGAAGGGCTTCCGTCGGAGAGGCGCGCAAGAGGCTGGAGGTATTCGAAAGTTGTAAGAACCCTACGATCTTAGTTTTGCAAGGAACCATGTCCCTGAGGCACTTCCAGCTGAACAGTTGGGCCCTAGGGGTTGCCTTGCTATTCCAGATCTTCAACAGTATAATCCAAGATCAAAGGGTTCATCATTATTAATAGGGTTTCGATTATTAGGGTAAGGGTTTCGATGATTATCTCTTTGGGATAATTTTTTCTTCTCTAATGATTTGATTCTCAAGGGTTTTTTCCCTCTCATTTTGATTTGTGGAGTTTTGGGTTTCTGGTGGAGATGAAAGGAGAGAGATATGCATTGGTGTAAGATATATAAGTTGTCGTACGCCTATTGCATTGGTGTGCAGAGAGACAAACGTATGTTGGACATGCGCGTGACAGACAGAGTCAGAGTCCCTCTGATAGAGATGCTCTAAAACCATTCTCAGCAGTGGCTGGTGCTTGTGGTGCGTGAACAATGCTTATTGAGGCTACTACTGGAGGCCTCGAACTCGAAAAATTATACGTGGTACCATTCAAGTCAAACTTTGAGGCTTATTTTCTCACCTGTACAGTCAGCAATGCTATTATAACTGCTCAACTGTATAACAGAATCTGTTTTAACAACCTCTGTAATTGTCTATAAATACACCTGTAATAATTAGTGAAGAGATAAAAAACTCTTTCTCTCTTAATTGTGTTTAGTTTCAATCACTAATACCAATGACTTAGAAACATAGGCTGATGATTCAGGTGAGAAAATGCAGACATTGCAATCCACGGAACTTAGCTATCCTGTTGGCAGAGTAGCTTGCTAGCTTCGCAAGGGTAGCTAGTCAGCGTGTTTTGAAGGTTTTACCCGATTGAATTTGGGAGGCTGAGTGCATCTACTCTGTTGAGATAACTTAAGCACTCTCTGTAGAGCCAAATGTAAAATCGCGGGTCGTGACGACTCTTAGTAAAATAAACTAATAACATTCAGCTTTAAATATACTGTTGGAATTTTTCAAAACTTATACCTCTTTTGAGCCTTGAACCCATGACCTCTTGGTCATCTATTTTATGTGACTCCTATACTATAGCTTAAAGTTTAGTCCCACATTGTTTATAAATAATAGATGAACTAAACATATAAGGTAGTACCCATGTGACATGTGTGTAACATGTGACATAGAGAGAGTGTATAGTTGTGTGAGTGTGTGAGAGGATTTTATACTCTATACACACTTGGACCTCTCTCAGGCGGCCCGGTAGGCCGGGCCCGCTCGGGCTCAGACTTGGGATTGGGATTGGGCAATTGGCTCTTCTGGCTCTGGAGGCCTTGGGGGCCTTGGGCCCTTTGGGCTTGGGTATCCATAATCTTTTTAACAAAAAGTTCATTGGGCTTGGGCTTGGTTTATTCTTTAGTCTTGGTCTTCACTTTGTTTTCTCCACCTCTTGAGGAGACCTAATCTTCAGGGACACGTCCCACACGTTTGAATAGAGAGAGAGCCGTTGGGCTCTCTCTATAAAAACAACTCCTCACCACCTTCTAAAATATAACACAAAACACAACTCTTCTCTCTCTCTCTCTCTTGTACGGTTACCTAAGGGTGGAGCATACTTTATTCTTACGTAGACTTCCGGGATAACTGAAGTCTACTGTATACGTTACGCTCGTTGTATCCTGGAAAGAGATCAGACCTTCGTTACCTTACCCGAGGTAGGTCGAAATACTCTTTAAAGAGAGTGCGACCCACGCCTCGAGCAATCACAACCTCTCTCTCTCTCTTTGCTGTAGGCGCTGAGTTCCCTCCTCAAACTTCAACTGCTTGCCTGAAACTGCCAGTGTTGTTGTGATCAGTTCTTCCTGCTGCTAACGCTAACGCTGTTCTGATAATAACTGTTGTTTGCCAGAATCTGCCTGTTTGTTGCTGCTGTATTCCTCTACTTTAATCAGACCTGAGGTTGTTGTTTATCGCTGCTGTTACAACAAGTTACTACTGCCGTTGTTTAACATCTGAGTTGCTGTTGTCCCTGCCGTTGTTTAACATCTGAGTTGCTGTTGTTCATTGCCGGAGTACTTGTTTTACTGTTGCTGAAATACCTTACTTCTATAACATCTTGCTGTTACAACTTCAAGAAGGGAAAGCTATACTTACAGGTTCATAAGACTTAAATTATTTCAAACATATACTCGCTAACACTAGCAATAGTGCAGATTGTATACATTATGGCGGAAAAAGATGTCTAGGCAGACAACTGGACATGACAAGTTTTCATACAACTATCAACAGTAGTATAAAGTAAAGACCTACTGTAGGTCTAAAAGCCTGCAATGGCATCAACATTTAGCTAACCAAATTCCTGAAGTGGAGCTAAGAAAAATAAATATGAAATAAGATGCAATGATTCACGCAAAAACTCTAAAAGTGTATCAAACTAGAACTTTTGCGTTTTGAAACCTGTTATTCATATCACCCCAAATTCTAGCAAAACGAAATCATAAAATGTATGGGATTCTATTTTGCAAAGATATTAGAGAAACTTATCAAGGGAGCAATTTCAATGATATAGAAAGCTCTCATAGTCACCTTTCATCTTACAGCCAATAACCCAAATTTTTTACTTTTATTTTCTTGTCACCACCCATCGCCTCCATTCGCTCTCATAGTCAAAGTAACTTAGGCTTACGTCTTTATTAACAGTCAACGAGTAGCTATGTAGGCCTAGTGGTCTTCCACCATAGGTCTAGTGGCAATATCATAAGCTACAGAGTTTGCACTACGCGGAACATATTTAATACAAATATCTACAAAATGACAAAAAATAGCTAAACTATTCTGGAGAATTGCTTTAGTTGTCTAAGAAACTGTTGCATTTTCATTCTGGCAAAATGAACTAACAGGCTCAGTATCCGTTTCAATGACAACCTTATATACATCTCTCTCCCGGGCCCTGATAACTCCTCCCAATACTGCTAAAGCCTCACCTTCTTCGATGGTTGCAAATCTGCGGGATGAACCACAGGCTGCACCAAAAACATTACCATCATCTCGCAGTACCAACCCAATACCATTGAAAAGTTTATATTTACTGAAAGAAACATCAACGTTAACTTTTGCCCAACCTGCGATCGAGATACTCCAAAAGACCTTAATAATAGACCTCTCTAGATGCCTAACCGGTTTGTTTAAAATTATTTGATTAATGACAGTGAAGATAAAATGCGGGTCTTGAGGTTTGTTTTGAAAAACAGTTTCACATCTAGCATTTCAAATCGTCCAAGGCATGGTAAGTGTCACAACGGTCCATAGGTCACGATTAATAGGCCAGGCATGCAGCGGTATGATCCACCAAGAGACCCAGTCGATAACAGTCATATGTGCAAATTGGTGAAGCAGACTGCCAAACTCCGTTCCAAACCATACTGCTCGGGTGAATGGGCACTCAAGGAGGAGGCGGTGAAGGGTTTCCGTCGGGGAGGCGCGCAAGAGGCTGGAGGTATCCAAAAGTTATAAGAACCCTACGATCTTAGTTCAGCAAGGAACCATGTCCCTGAAGCACTTCCAGCGGAACAGTTGGGCCCAAGGGGTTGCCTTGTTATTCCAGATCTTCAACAGTATAATCCAGGATCAAAGGATTCATCATCATCATCAATGGGGTTTCGATTATTAGGGTTAAGGTTTCGATGATTATCTCTTTGAATTAATTTTTTCTTATCTCTTTGATTCTCAAGGGTTTTTTTCCCTTTCATTTTGATTTGTGGAGTTGGCTTCTGGTGGAGATGAAATGAGAGTGATAGACTTGGGGGTTCTATTGTGCAGCTTTAAAGCATCTCCAACAACAATAACAAGTTTTGGTTTTTGTCAAAATTTGTATGTGTCATGTTAGATATATGCATCTCTCAGGCGCGTGCACGCCATATGCGACTATCAACGATCGTGTAAGATATAAGTTGTCATACGCCTGTTGCATTGGTGTGCATAGACAAACGTATGTTGGACATGCGTGTGAGGAATCTTGAGAGACCGTCATTCTATTTTTTTCAATCTTAGTTTTCGCTGAGACAAACTGACTAAGAGTCCCTCTGATAGAGATGCTCTAAAACCATTCTCAGCAGTGGCTGGTGCTTGTGGTGCGTGAGCAATGCTTATTGAGGCTACTACTGGAGGCCTCGAACTCGAAAAATTATACGTGGTACCATTCAAGTCAAACTTTGAGGCTACTATTGGAGATGCTCTAATGGCCTCTTTAGTACTACTCTTGTTTCCATACCTCTCTCTCTAATAGAGCCTTCAATGTGATGACGACATGACAGATAGTGCAAATGTAATAAGTACTTTTCAGTAATGTACTCTTGGAGAAGAAAAATAAATTATGTTGTTATTATTATTAGTATTAAGAGTGATCTTCATCTAATGGTTTCTTTTCTTTTGGTAGTGTTTCCAATCTAAAAGTTTACAAAATTGTAAATAAATTTTCTTTTACTCAAGAAATACTATCACTGTCAATGTGGATAGGAGTTTCTATGTAAGAACTCGAGTTGCAGGTATCGGAGCATTACTTAGATTCGAGGATGGTTGCGTTTTATGTTATGCAGTGGGCTCTTGTTATGCAATATCTTCAATCCATTCTAAGTTACTCACTATTCATTTAAGGGCTGCCCCTTAGGAGAAAATTTGATTATCGACATCTGTTCAGATTGTGAAGCGGTTGTACTTTATTTGCAAGTTCAATAGTGAGAGCGTTTATGTCGTGATATAAGAAGAATATGTGGGTTCATCTCAATCTTTCTCACCATTGTATATGATGACTGGGTTCTTCTCTAACCCTCTCATTCTCTCTCATTCTATCTCACCATTGCCTATTAAACCGGAAAAGAGGTTCGTCTCTATCTGAACAGTCACTTTGAAAAAATTGATTTCTTGGAAAAAAAATTGATTTCTTATATGGACACTCGTTAATCAGTAATATGGATGAGACTTTGAATTATATATCTTGTCTCGAGTAGTGAATGTAAGCGATGACTTGAGCAAAGGGGAGTTCAGTTATTCTTTACATTTTGTTGATGCTTAGTCTGTTTTCCTCATCAGAAAGTGTACTTCATTCCATTCACAATTTGCCCGTTCGGTTTTTTGCATGATACTCTGTAATTGTTAGATGATTTTGGGGAAATAATACAGTTAAATAGCCATTGATAAATGAAATGCATTTTAGTAGTTTGTGTTGGTTAATTGCTTTATGGATGTTTATTTAAGCTACAAGTAACAATACAATTGGTCAATGCGAGGATGTTTGACATCAGTATCTGTTCGATTGAAGAGCATTGATTTTCTTGCATGTAGATTGAGGGAGTGCGAAGCAGGATATCTGATACGAAGGGATCGCAGAGGTGACTGATTTGATCAAAATTATTCTACCGACCCGAGACAAGAGTTTACCTCGCCAAAATTGTAATCTGTTCGAGATCCGGTCCTCAATCCCTTAGAACGTCTGCGTTTTGGATCTGTTGAAAAAGAGGTGGGTCCCAAGGTATCATTAATTGGGCAGCAAAACCTTGACCTTAAGGAGGCGAGCGATGAGGTGTCCGAGTCTGTGGGGGAAATGTTTTACTGAAGAAAATGCCAAACTTGGCCAAGTTGATTGTTGCCCAGTCGGATTACAAAAGCTAGTGAAGATGTTCTTGTGCTCGTGTGCTTTGGTCAGGTCAGCGCGACAGAACAGGAGGTAATCATCCGCAAAATGAAGATATAAAATAGGGAGAGCTCGTCTGGATGCCTGGATGCCATAGATCTTGTTCTCAAGCTCCTTCACGTACAGTACGCCCGAGAGACCTCTATAAGGATTATAAACATAAAGGGGGAGAAATGGTTCCCTTGTCGGAGGTCGCGGGTCAGGGTTAAGAAACCATGGGATAACCCATTAAAAAGGACAAAGTAACGTACAGTGGTAATGCATTATTCAATCCATTGACACCACTTCTTCTCAAAACCCAGCTTTTCCATTATTTGAGGCAATGTACTCCATTCAATTTGGTCATAAGCCTTCGACATATCCAATATGACCCCCATAAGACTAGATTGGCCTTTCTTTCGCTTCATTGTATGGATGAGTTTGTGCACAACCAGCACATTGTCCGTAATTTGGCGACCTTTCACAAAAACACCCTGGAAAGGGGAAATAATTTTATCCATAAGAGGTTTGAGGCAGGTGGATAGAATTTTTGAGATGATCTTATATGTCACGTTGCACAGACTGATCAGACAAAAATCACAGGGTCTTGCCTTGGAAACATTTTTTGGAATCATCACCACATGCGTAGCGTTAAGGTGTTTAGGCATGAACCCTAACGTGAAGAAGGTAGAGACCATGTTATAGATATCCTCGCCCACAATGTCCCATGATTGTTGAAAGAAGAGCGCGGGGAAGCCGTCCGGTCTAGGCACTTTGTGCGGTCCAATACTATCAAGGGCCGCTTTGATCTCGACGGGGGTGACCTCCATTGTCAAGGCTGGATTATCCTCCGGAGTAATACACAACCCAAAATTTTAAAGAAAAGCCGAAATGCCGTCAGGGTTGGAGGATTCAAAATTGTGTGCTATATCACGGAGGAAAATCTGGCTAATCTCCAAGGTCTCCGAAATCCAATCTCCATTCTCATTCTTAAGCCAATCAATTGAGTTTTTTTTTTACTTTGGGATATGGTTTACATGTGAAAAAACTTTGTGTTACGATCCCCTTCAGTCAACCACTGGACTCGAGACTTCTGGCACCAGAACATTTCTTCCCTATATTAGATATCTTCCAGGTTTAACGAGAGAGCAACTTCTCTATGAGAGGTGGCCTCCATGTGGGGAAGAGTCTAAAGAGTATTAATCTCCTTGGTGAGCTTAAGGATTTTATTGGGAACGTGTCCAAATATTTTCCGATTCCACGTTCTAAGGCCAACTTTAGTATATGATAATTTTTCTTTAACCAGTTAAGCCGAGGAACCCCGATCCGGTCCTTGACAGAGTTGTTGGATTAATTGGTGAAACTGGTATTCTCGGGTCCCCATAGTCTAAAATTAAAACATTTCCCTAAGGTCGAAAATTGAGGTGTTGTATTAAGGCATAAAGAAGTATGGTCCGAACCAAGGACAAGCAAATGAAAAAATTTAGCTTCAGGGAAGATAAACATCCAATCAGCATTGGCGAAACTCCGATCAAAACGCTCCCTAATATTAGCCCATCCATGGTGTTTATTGTTCCATGTATAAGGATTGCCCGAGTAACCCAGGTCGATGAGGCCTGAATGATGGATTACCTCCTTCGCGTAGGCACTACGGGCTGTCTTATACGGTTTCCCCCCAGATTTATTCGCTTCAACAAAAATAGTATTAAAATCGCCAATAATCATCCACAGAGTAGTGCACCCTTATGCAATAGTTTCCATAAACCGCCATCTCGCATTCTTATCCCATTGGTATGGGCTTCCATAAAATAAAGAGGTTAACCAGGGAGTACCAGCAGGTTTAGAGTTAACCATAATATTAATCAAAATTTATTACTGTTAATAAGTTTAATATTAATCTGTTCTTTTAACATGACACAAATACCGCCAGAGTGTTCAGTGACTCCTATCGTCGGTACATTAAACCAGTGCAGGTAATTGAGGTTCTTAACCAAAACTTGCATTTCTGCAGAGGATCGTTTGGCTTCTACAAAAAAAAAATCCCCATTGGAGGATCGGATAAGCTCCCGTAGATGATGAATTGTTGTTGGTCGACCCAAACATCGGCAATTCTAGGTTATAAGCATCATAATAGCCCGAGTGGTCTCCACAGAGCCAACCAAACCCTAGAGTATCGGTCTAGTAAATAATAAGTGCGTCAAATACGTGAAAATGAGATATAATGAATTCTGCGCACCTGAGAGTGATAAGGCATGCGGGTACTAGCACGATAGGACTGGGCTGGTAAAGACGACTCTATTAACCGTAACTCTGCTCTCATTTGTCGGCGTACTACACAGGAAGTGGACACCTGTGGGTACCGGATTGACTGTACCCGTGTCTGTAGCGTTGGCTAGGGTATAAAACCCTGAGTGGACGAGCTCATACTGCCATTTTGCCCCATGAGCTGAGAGAGCGAAGGTACAAAAGAAATTTCCCCAAAAAATTTGAACTATGGTAGCACTGGTGTCCCCAAACCCATCGGCCCCTGACCCCCTGTACTAGGTCATCCCTGTCCCCTCCATGATTGTGTCCCCAGATCGCGAGACCCTCGCCAGTGTTAGAGTCCCTATCACCCCCTCCTCCCCTGCCCTCGGGCAGGCTCATCTCAACATGATAGGTATGTCCCAACTGTCCAGGTACCCTAAAGTCCAGCGTCATATTTGGTTCGCCCTCAATTCCCGAAGTATGAAAAGTTCCTCCCCCGTGAGCTATCAAACTGGCCTAACCATCATGTTGTACTGCCTGTCCAGGCAGGACATGGTTGGTTTCATCACCTAAGTTGTCCCTGTTCCTCATACAATCTCGACTAGTCCCCGTATCCCTCCTGTGGGTTTGGTTTGGCAGTTATACTGATGTTCTTGTCCTAATCCGGTCATGTTCACGAGCGGTTGCCTGCATGTGTGAGTTGGGTTCATGCACCATGCCTGTAGGTATAATCTCAAGACCCGTATGCCTCATATCTTCCTCTACAAAGACTTTAGTATACCCTGACGACCGATGCCCTATTTTAAAACAAGTACTACAAAAATTCACCGAGGTTGCCTCAAACTTCGTTCGAATCAGAATCGGCCCATCAGTCAGTTCTGCCCAAACAGCCGGGGGGAAGGTACCATAGATATCCATTACCATACGGGCACGGTACCCATTTTTTGTAATTCTTCTATTTTTTGTATTCGATTCAGTGACCAGAACCTGCCCTAAACTTTGGCCGAACTCATATCGGCCCATCAGTCAGTTCTGCCCAAACAGCCGGGGGGAAGGTACCATAGATATCCATTACCATATGGGCACGGTACCCATTTTTTGTAATTCTTCTATTTTTTGTATTCGATTCAGTGACCAGAACCTGCCCTAAACTTTAGCCGAACTCATATAAAAAATTTGGCATCCTAAAGAAAGGGTCTTGGATGTCAAACTTGACCTAGAAGGGCACATACATGAAAATAAGGGGTTCAATTTGGGTACGTGCCTCATAAGAAAGCAGAATCATCGAGTGTCCATACAAATTCCAAGGTTGATTAAGCAACACCAAATTTTGGTCATAAGCAGTTCTAAACTTGAACATGAAGTAAGTTTTACCCTGGACAATACGTTCGAAAACCTGTAAGTTCTCTGATGCTTCCATATTCCAAAAACTTTTCAGAACAGCGACAATATTCGTGAAACCCCGACCCGTGTCAAAAGACATTTTACCGATTAGGGCATACTGCCACCGACCTTCCTCCGCCTTGATTATCTCTGTCGTCAGGTGAATGACTGCAGCCCCTAAAGGCTTGGTCACAACCAGACTCTCCATCTGGCTCACAAAGTCTTGAGTAACTGGGAAGGAAGATATCGTACCCTTCGTATAGCCCACCTCTGTTGCTAAACCGTTTCACACTTTTGCAGTTCCTCTGGTCTCAGACCAAGGAGAGGAGAAGGGAAAATAAATAGAGAAACAAGACTAAACCCAATGTCATACGCTATAAAAGCCTCTGCTTGGCCGCAGACTCTATCTTCTTTAAGTCTGTCAGGAAGGAGGAAAACCATGAGTGGAAATGCAATTGCCCTGCAAAAACTATTTGCATGCAGTTTTCAATAGTAAAAGACAGCGTGGGCTCACACATAAGCTGCCACCCAAAATAAAAGAGGGAACTCATCCGAAAATGAGCTAGAAAACAAAAACAGATAGAGGCCTATGTTCCTTCAGCCCACATCCTTACCCTTTTATGCCCAATCGCCCTAGCTTGGCCCATCGCGTAACCTATTGCCCATTGCCATCCCACAACAAAGGCTCAACAATCTCCTCACCAAGCCAAACCTGCCAACCCTGCCAACCCTTCGTCGAGCTGACAAATCCGACTCTGAGCGCCACTAGCTACCGTTCACCGCCTATACTAGCCCAATCAACTCACTTGAGTACCTGCGCGTCTATCACCTGCAAGAACAAACAAAGCCACAACAACAAGCAAAAAGAGGGAAAACGGATTAGAGGGGACAACAAAAGGAAAAAGGGGTTGGAGAGGAGTTCAGATCAAAAGAGAGATGGAGGCACCTGTGTCATCATCCTACAAAGAGCAAACGAAAGTGAAAGGGCTGGCCGAGGCGAAAGCTACATCTATACTTCACTTCGGATCGATTATCCAGATTCTTACCAGATTGAGATTGAGATCACAAAATCAGACCTAAAATTAAAGGAAAAATGAGGGTGGGAGTTGATGTTGAGGGTGAGATATGGTATTACGACGATCGTTTATCCAGATTCCTTACCTACAAGCTCTCCTATTCCTCTCTCTTACCCGAACCTTCTATCTCTAGAAGTCCGTTGTTTTTTACAACTTTCCATCATTAACTAACAGATCGGTTGGATCTTCCCTTGGGAATCACGTCCATGACGGTTCAAAATTTCCCATATAAATTTCAACAGTCAGTTATAAGGTATCAATTAAACTTGATCACATCGCCACAAAATTACAGGTGCAGAGTATCTCATTTTCAAATGCTCCATAGATGAGAGGCTATAATTTTTTTGCTTGAGATGAAAAATAGGTTTATTTCAGTTCCCCTGACCATTCTTCATATATCGTATTCCATTTTGTCAATGGTGGTGAAGATTATCACATAACAACAACTGGGATCCATGAGAGATTTTGACATCATTGTGGTTGCAGGATTTACAGGATATAAGTTGGAGTAAGATGAGAATTGTGGATCCACAGCCAAACAAAATATACAAGATAAATTAGAGTAACAACAATCTAATCGGTAAGATGATTGAAGAATAACGGTGAAATCGTCCATAGAGGGATGGCTCCTGTAGCTAGAATGGGCAACAAACTGCATGTTCACTTACAACCCATTTCCAAGCACTGTGGAGGTTGAACAACCGCTCATGCTCCCGACCGTGTATCAATGTTAGATTACAATGATGCCAAAATCCCCCGTAGACCCCAGATGTTGTTACATAACAGTCTTCACTACGAGTGACTATAACAAAGTGGAATACTGTATATGGAGAAAGGGTCAGGCTAGTTGGAACACACATTTACAATATCTTCGAGTTGACTAATAACTTATTTTAGTAACCATGTTTTTTATTTTCATTAAATTGTAACATATCTATTCTTGAAATTTTATTTCAAGCGTATCTTTGAGTTTTGATTGTGATGGCATCGTTGTAAATATATATATATTGAGTTTTTTCATTGCTCCAACATAAGCTAGCGGCTATAAACCGTATACAAAGAGTGATAAGTTATTCAAAGGATGGTAAGTGTTTTTTTTTTTTTTTTTTTTTTCTCACTATGCCTTGAAAATGATGGTATTTTCCTCTCCTTTTTATTTCGCATTTTTGCATATTGGACTTCTAGCATTTAATTGTTATTAAAGCAATATATGATCTTTAGCTCAAATGGTAAAGTGTTTGGGGTTGAAAATGAAAATCCAATTACGTCGAGTGACGGCGGTTCAACACCCAAAATCTAATACTTTATATTATGAATTAGTGTATATATAATAGAGAAATACCATTAAAGATCTTATATCATGAAAGGGGAAGTGTTGCAATATTTGTGGACACTGGGTTTGCTGAAGGGGTAGTTATTAGTTGAGTAGCACCGATTTGGACTCATATATTAATTAATGGTATTCAGTTTTATGGAACAGTCATGAAAATCGTACTCAAAATCATAAGGGGAAATGTTTATTGGGTCAACTAACAGTGTACACATTTTTTGTAACACCATAAATGAGGATATTTACACTTGGCATACCTTATTATGGTTGTAGTGTCGAAGGCACGCAACGTGTTATCTTACAACGAAAACAATTGTGGTGAGCTACATGTACATCTAGAGATTCCTTTGCTATTTTTCATCTTCATCAGGTTATTCAATTTACGGTTATGTAGGCCTATGATTAAATTTGTTGAAAGAGTTGAAGTAAAATTGACCCCAGAGAATATGAATAAAAGTCTTAATTTATTTTCTACAAAAAAATAAAAATCTATGATTGTTAGTATATCCGATATCCTTAATCCTTTTAAATGAGTGCATTGACACTTGAATCCAATTGGTTTCTTTGTTTAGATTTGTTGCTAACCTTATCAAGCTTAATTTTTCCCTCTTAAGGGATGGGGTACTCAACAACTTATTAGAGTTTCTTACAACTTATGTAAGAAACGCCATTGATTCGTGGCTGGCCACGGGTACAACTAGTCGATTATACATTAGAGAATGGTGTTTTTCAAATAAACAAGTCTGCCATTGTCCCCAAGACAAATAGGGATTAGGATTTGATTTTTTTTGTGGAGATTTGATATTTTTTGTGGAGATTTGATAAAAAGATGGACATCGACGGACGAGACTTGTTTACCTATTAGTAGAGAAAGGGTAATTTAGACAGGATACATTAAAATGGTAGTTTAGTCTAAACTTAGAATGGCTAAAGAATCGATCATCCCGACTCTCTCGTCCTCATCCCGTCTCTCTCTCTCCCTCTCTAGCCGTATCTTGCATCACTGCATCTCGGGCGTCTCTTTTTTTTCAATAATCAACTACCGTAAGTTACTTCTCTCTTAAGTAGTTCTCTCTAGCATTTCAAGGGGCTTGATTATTAATCTTTGATGTATGAATCGATTGCGATTGAGGAAATGATTTGGGATTGAAAGTTAGGCTGCATACTACTAAATCATCGCAGTTTCAGTTTGATTTAGGCATTTGGATTGGAGTGTTATCACCCATGAACTCTATTGGAGATTATCAAAGATCAAGTCTATGGACCAATTCAGCACATCCCTAATCTCTCTCAACCTTTCTGATTCATCTCCTTAGGAATATTGTATTTCTATATATATAAATATATAGCTCTGTGTTAATGAATAAGATAACAAGTTTTACTCAATACTCATCTATTTACATGGTATCAGCCTAAAATATAATCCTCTCTTTTTGCTTTGTATTCACCTACTTTGTGAAGATCACTATGCCTGAGGAATCTGCAAATACCTCGCTCGCTTCCGAAAACAACTCACTTTACCTCCACCATTCTGACAACCCAGGCACCATTCTTGTTTCCCACATACTCGATGAAGAAACCAACTACCCTACATGGTTTCGTGCTATGCACACTGCTCTTACTGCAAAGAACAAACTTGACTTTGTTGATGGCTCCTCTCTACAACCTGAAGCCTCTGATGCTTCCTATCCCTTATGGGAGTGATGTAACAGTATGGTCCTCTCATGGATCACCAACGCCGTTCGGAAGGACATCACATATAGTGCCTCTTATGCTACTACGGCTCTTGCAGTTTTGACTGATCTTAAAGACCAATTTTCACAAAGCAATGCTCCGCGCATCTTTCAACTTCAACGCCTCATTGCCCTAAATGTCCAAGAAACTCAATCTGTTGCTACATACTACACAAAACTCAAGCAATATTGGGATGAATTATGCTCACACATGCCCATCTCTACATGCTCTTGTGGTGGGTCTACTTCTCTTGTTGTTTATCAACAAATTCAATATTTGATACAATTCCTTCATGGACTCAATGTATCATATGGTCTGATCAGAAGCCAAATCCTTCTTATTAATCATCTCCCCATAGTAGCTAAAGCATACTCTCTGGTCTGTCAAGAAGAACGACAACGGGAAATACACATTTCTGCTCCCTCAAGTAACATCTCTGCCTTCGCAGTCAATCGGTTTGATATTGCTGATAATCATCTTTCAAATAGGAAGAACGCTATTTGTGAGAACTGCAAGAAGGTTGGCCACACTCGCGCCCAATGTTATCATCTTATTGGTTATCCCAAGGGTATCTCACGACCACACAACAATACAGATCCCTTGTTAGAGAAACAAATGCCCTCGCTTGGTAACTCACCGACAGTAGTGCAACCTCTCACTCAGTTCACGACAGAACAACATCGTCAAATATTCTCTCTTTTGTGCCTAGGTAACAACCCTCCAATGGTGAACCTAGCAGGTACATCTCTTTATTGTTCTTCCTTTTCTAATCGATTTACCTCTTGGATTATCGACAGTGGTGCCATCGATCACATTACCTATAACACTTCCATGCTAAAATACTTTACTAAAACCACCACTTCCTTTCCAGTCAAGTTGCCGAATGGAGCAACTTCCCATATCACTCACATCGGATCGGTCCCTTTTACTACTGATCTTTCATTGAATAATGTTCTATGTGTGCCCTCATTTGGCTTTAATCTTTTGTCAGTACCTAGTCTTACTCGATCCGTCTATTGCTCTATAACATTTTTTGATGATCATTGTATCTTTTAGGACCGACAAACGCAAAAGACGATTGGAGTGGGTAAAAATCACGGTGGCCTATATCTCCTTGACATCCCCAACTCTCTGCTAGCCTCAAACATCACTCAGACGAGCTCGACTCTTGATTTATAGCATTGTCGCCTTGGGCATCCCTCAAAAGTAAGGCAACGAGAAATAACTTCAAATGATTTAGATCCGGTTTATCTCAATAAATGTGTTTATGATGCTTGCCATCGAGCTAAACAATGTCGTTTACCATTTCCTATTAGTTTTATATTCACTCATTCTCCTTTTGAAATTCTGCACTGTGACATATGGGGAGTCTATAAAACTCCATCATTATGTGGCGCTTACTACTTTCTAACATTAGTTGACGACTTCACCCGATGCACATGGGTTTTTAAATGCGTCATAAATTCAAAGAAAATAGCCATTTGAAATCATTCTTTGCGCTAGTCAAAAATCAATTTCATTCTTCGGTTTCAATTCTTCGAACCGACAACGGATCCGAATTCTTCTCAAATGACTTTAAGGACTATCTTCGAACTAATGGCGTAATTCACCACCATTCTTGTGGCGGCACTCCACAACAAAATGGAGTTGTCGAACGTAAACATCGTCACCTTCTAGAAGTTGCTCGTGTTTTACGCTTTCAAGGGAACTTGCCTTTAAAATTTTGGGGTGATTGCATTCTTACTGCCACTTTCTTAATCAATAGATTACCCACCAAAGTCTTAAATGGTAAATCTCCGCATGAAATGTTGTTTAATGTCAAACCATCATATACTCATTTGAAAGTCTTCGGTTTCCTAACTTATGCTCATAATATCCATCGCACACATAAATTTGATAGTCGCTCTCGTCGATGTGTTTTTCTTGGTTATCCGTTTGGCCAAAAGGCGTATCGGTTTTATGATCTAGATAATGACAAAGCTTTCACAAGCAGGGATGCTATTTTTCATGAAACTACCTTCCCATATGCAACTATATCGCCTACTAATGAACCCCAAACTCTCCTACCTTTATCTATACCCGACACCACAACCACTTTTACTCCAGTCCAAGAAATTCCAGCCATATCTCCTCCTCCTGAACCTGAAATCTCACCACCACTTGCTTTACCCAATTCAACCACCATCAAACATTTTACTTCCCAACCCATTAATAACCCAACCCGTCAATCATCTTGAGTTCATCGAGCTCCTACATATCTTCAAGACTATCACTGTCCAACCATTTCCTCCATCACCACTCCAACGTCTGAAGCGGTTACGGTTCCTAATGATACTCCTTACCCTCTATGCAATTATAAATCTTATGATAAATTATCATGCTCTCACCGGTCCTTTGTTGCAGCAATTTCATCTACCTGTGAACCCAAAACATTTAAACAAGCCATACTCAACCCCTTATGGCGGGTGGTTATGATAAAGGAAATTAATGCCTTGGAAGAGAACAATACTTGGATCCTTGCAACCCTACCACAGGGCAAACAATCAATTGGTTATAAATGGGTATACAATATCAAGTATAAATTTTATGGATCTATCGAGCAATATAAAGCTTGTCTCGTTGCCAAAGGCTTCACACAACAAGAGGGTTTCGACTACCATGAGACATTTTCTCCCGTTGCTAAACTTGTAAGTGTTCGATGTCTCCTTGCTATTGCAAGCATTAAAGAATGACCATTACACCAACTCGACGTCAATAACGCTTTTCTCCACGGTGATCTTAGCGAAGAAGTGTATATGCAAATCCCACCTGGTTACTGTAGACAGGGGGAGCCTCGAGTTTGTCGCCTAATCAAGTCATTATATGGACTCAAACAGGCCAATAGGAATTGGTTTGAAAAATTCTCTGGGGCACTTTTAGAAGTTGGCTGCCATCAATCCAAAGCGGATTATTCGCTCTTTACTTGCATCCAATTGGTTCCTCCTCCACCTTCGTTCTTGTTTACGTTGATGATATAATCATCACTGGTAACGACGCTAATGCTATCCTTTGATTGAAGCACTCTCAATGCAAATACACTCTCGAAATTTTACAAGATATGGGTATGCTCGGGGTTCGTACATCATCCTTCCCCATGGAACAAAATCACAAGCTAAATGACACCGACGGATCACCCCTCGATGATCTAACTCTTATCGCCGATTGGTAGCTCGACTTATCTACTTGACCATCACAAGGCCTGATATAGTTTATTCGGTTCACATACTCAGCCAGCTCATGAGTAATTCTCGGAGTTCACACCTAGAAGTTGTTCTACGTGTTCTTCGCTTTCTTAAAGCTATGCCCGACCAAGGATTACTACTGCCATCATCTAGTACTTTGCACTTATCTGCCTACTGTGATTCTGATTGGGCTAGTTGCCCCATGACTTGTCGTTCCATCACTGGCTATTGTACCTTCATTGGCGATAACCCTATTTCCTAGAAAATGAAGAAACAAAACACAGTCTCTAGATCAACGGCCGAGTCTGAATATCGGTCTATGGTTGCTACCACATGTGAGCACTCATCTATTTACAAACTCAACTTCCTAAAGGCGCATTTGTGAGGGATGCAATTATCATTCAAAATGAATGTAATATGAATGTTGGTTTACTAAGGGAAAAACAAATTAAAAAGTACCAATCACACACGGCAAACAATGTTAGTTATGGAGGAAAACATTTGAGGGAGTGAAGTAGATATAGCATATATTTGGAATTTCATAGTGTTGTTTTTATTCATGAATTTTCTGAGCTTGAAAGTGTTTGATGAAGCTCATATGGGAAAGGTCATCAGGTTTTAACACTATATTTTCCTTGAGCATAAATTAATGTTTCAATTAAAGAATCAGATTTTTATTGAACAAATAATGGAGTACGAATCCACGGGTACACGCTAGACGTTACTTAGATAGCGATCACATCGAACAAGGCTTGCGTGATTTTGAAGAATACCGTCGACAATCAATAATTTAAAGACCAAATGGTATAAATTTGGAAAACACTCTAATGTCATCAAAAGGTCATTAATACATCATTTGGTGCATGAAAGCATCTCTTTATACTGTTTGTTGTAGTGTCGAAAACACGTCTTTTTAGTTTAATGGCTTAGATTATGTGTTTGGCTTCAGTAGAGTGATTTTCGTATTATTTAACTTAACTTTTGTTTTCTTTTACACCTTAGCTTTATTTTTATTTTTGTTTGGGGCTCTTCACTAGGTTATTGATAGTTGATATATCTTTTCTGAAATATACATCCCCACCATCAAAAAAAAAAATTGGGCTAATTTTGTATTTTCCAATTTCTTCATAGGTCATAAAGAATGTTGATAATTTTTTTTCAATATATTTCTATGTATTTCCAAGTACTCTCCCAAATGGTGATATCATTGACGATGGACTCATAAGAAGTAGCGAAGAGGCTTGGCAAGAATGGGATTGATGAGTTCAAAGAGATAAGATCTATTATACTCCAAATGGTTATATCATAATCATGTTATACAATTACAACTTTAAATTGGCATTTATGTACCATTTTTTTTCATTAATTACTCGACACTTCGGGGTTCCTCTTCCATACTTACCAATATAATCCATTTGGCTAATGGGTATGCTCGAATGGTGTTTGGGGTTTTATGTCATCAAAAGGGGGGTAATGTTGGCAATCTAGCATAAAAGACGATCTTTTATTTATTCTTCAAATTATAGTATGGAAAACACGTTTATGTATTGTCGTAGTGCCGAGGGCAAGTGTTGGTTGACGTATCTACTATGGCAGTAAAATTGATAGCGCCGCGTCGATGTTGTTGTGATTACTTCGTTTCATTACTTTCTATAAAATTATTTGGTCATTTTTTCTCAAATAATTGAAATTATAGTACATTTAGATTCTGTCGTCAGTATACTTACCCATTCGATACATAGATTTTAGCACCGAAAGCGCATTAATTAACAATTTTGTAGCGCGAAAAGGCACGTAGTAGACGTATTCATCGTGTCGAGCCACGGGTACTACTAGCATGAAACATGAGGTCAAATTCACCTTTAAAATTAACAAGAAAAATTTATTCTCATTAATGTTCCTTTTTAAGTAATAAATTAAGTAATATAATAATAATAATAACTTAAACATAAAAACCACAAAATTAATGAGAACTCTCGAGAAGTGAGAAGTGGCGAAATATGAGCAAAAGAAGAGCTTTTCTTCTCAAAATCCTTATCTTCCTCTTCGCTCTAAACTCAATCTCTCTCTGCTTCTACTTCTCTTCACACCCAATCCAACTCCGTCATCACAAACTAACGGAAAACCACCAAACCTTAACGGAAAACCGGAAAACCCTAACGAAACCCCAGAACCCTAACCCAGTTCCCGTTAACTTTCACGGTAAACCATGGCCGATCCTCCCTTCTTACCTCCCATGGACACTAAACCCTAATGTCCGTCCAAGATCATGTGAGGGGTACTTCGGAAACGGGTTTAATCGACGTATTGATGTGATCGAATCACCGAGTAGTAATGGGTGGTTTCGATGTTTTTATAGTGAAACCTTAGGGAGCTCAATTTGTGAAGGGGGGAGAGTGAGGATGGACCCAGAGAAGATTGAAATGTCGATGGGGGGCGAGGATTTGGCGAGTGTGATTGGGAGATCGGAGGAGGATGAGTTACCAAGTTTTGAGTTGGGAGCTTTTGGAATTGAGGTTGGTGAAGAAGGTGGAGAGAGGAAGAAGCTTGTGAATATGGAGTTTCTTGATCGGTTTTTGCCTGAGGGGGATGTGCAGAGGCATACTATGCGCGGGTTGGTTGATTCGATGGAATTAGTGGGATCGGATGAGTTTAAGTGTGATCAGGTGAGATTTTGATTTAATGCTTTGGGTTTCGTTTGTTTAAGTTCGTTTGTGATGTTTAAGTGATGCTTTAGAGTTTGATGGTACAATGTACTTAATATTTCGATAGCTAAATAGTAAGTAGTTTTAGTTTGTATTTTGGGATGTAAAATTGAAGAAATGTACTAAATATAAATAGTCTTAGTATACATCAATGGTATATATTGAGCATTGCCTAGTGAAAGAGAAGGGAATATTAGTGCTGCAACTTTTGCCCAAATTTTCAATCCGAATTTTCCGATTTTGGAACCCTATTTTACAGTTCTGATTTCCAAATTTTTTTGAAAATTTTCGGATCGGAATCGGATAGCTTTCTGCTATTCCGAAATTTCCGATTCGATTTTCTGAACAAGATTCGATCCGATTATTCCGAATACCCTCAAATCCAATTTTTTTGAATATTCTTATTCAATATTTAATGTGTTTTTGTAGTTTAATAGATAAAAATTTGTTAGATGGAGATGTGGTGATGTTACCATTGTATGAGTAAGGGTTGAATATTTTGATTTGGGAACATTATGTTTAATTTAACATATAAAAAAGACAAAGATTCACTATTTTCACAAATATTATCTGAAATTTCCAATTTAAATTCCGATTATTCTGAAAAATCCGATTTTTCCGAATTTGGAAAAAATTTCGGATTTCTGAAGAAAAAAATAGGATCGGATCTGAACAGATTTTACTGTTCCGAAAAAATTTGCAAAAATTCCAACTGTCCCTATTTCCGATCCGATCAAGAAACATGCCTATGAATATATGGTGATATCGTCAGAGAAACATGGACAATTTAGGCGAGGAGGAATATAAAGTGTAGGTTACGAACAAACATCATTTTTGAAAATGAGAGTGTTCAGGAAGAGAACTCGCTACGTCTGTTCCGTAGTATGGTTAGACTACTACAAACTATACGATAAAACAAATATATTTTAATTAGTGTAAGTTGTGGAGATTGTGCTATGGGATTTTTTTTAGTTGTTCTTTAGTTTCTTGCAAGTTAGATCACAGATTTATGATTTCCCTTGCAAACTCGTGATTAATATGAGCTTAACTATGGAAAATTACTTGCCTTATAAGTTAAATTTAATTTAATAATAGTTTCATCTGATGCTTCTATCACAATATGTGTTAGTGCGATAATTTAAATCAACGAAATGAAAGGAGGGACAAAGATTTTCTTTTATGGAAACCCCTTGTTATAATATCTTCTGGTAGGCAATCTATCATTCTGCATAAACCCTAACTTGGATTTGTGACTCCACCTTTTCTACGAATCCACGATCTCGCAAAAAAACCTGGCTTCAGATATCTCGATTAAAAGAAACATCACCTTTTATCTCAAAACAACAAAAATGATGCCTCATTGCTTCTTCATAAGCTATCCCGCGGTAGTGTTTTACAGTTTCTATATCTGTTTCAGTCAGAGATTCATATGTTCTACTATCTCTAATTAGACGGTCACAGAATAGAGAAATACACCCCAAAACAACACAAAAAGATAAGAATAATGAAAAAAAATGATGTCTAGGCAGACAACTGACATGACAAGTTTTCATAAAGAGAAATTTGGACTTTGGCCCGAGCAGAAACTGAAAATTAACAGTTAGACCCCAACTTCCCCACATATTCAATTGTGGACTCCAAAATGCTTTTAACTGCAAGTCAAACCATGTTGACCCAGTCTTTTCTTCTTGTTTCCCTCTTTTGCCCTTCACGTGTGTATCGCATTTTTATTTTTTTAAACCTAGAAAATCAATGAATTTTTTTTTAATTTTCTCACATGTGATGAGGTGGAAATGTGAAGGAATTAAAATTTCTTTTATATGACTTTCTGTTTATTAAAAAAAAAAACCGTAACACACGTGAGGGGCAAAAGAGGCAAACAAGGATAAAAGACAAGGTCTACTTGGCTTGATTTTCAATCAAAGGCATTTTGGGGTCCATAATTGAATATGTGGGGAAGTTGGGGTTTAAACGCTAATTTTCAGTTTCTGTTGGGGGCCAAAGTCAAATTTTCTTTCATAAAATTATCAACAGTTTGAAGGGAGGATAACAGTATCAAGAAAAGACCTACAGTATGTCTAAAAGCCTGCAGTGACATCAACATTTAGCTAAGTAAATCCATGAAGGGGTTCGTACACATATCTTAGACCCTCTAGTGTAGTAATCCATACACTGAACGGTGCTAAGAGAAATAAATGTGGCAGAAGGGGAGAGTCATATTTTCAGATACGTAAACAATCAAATATCATCAGAGGAAAAATAAGATGCAATGATTAACACAAAAACTCTATATGAAACTATAACTTTTGCGTATAGAAAACTATTATTCATATTATCCCAAATTCTAGTAAAACGAAATCATAAAATGTATGGGATTCTATTTTATAAAGCTAATAGAGAAACTTATCCAGGGAGCAATTTCAATGATATAGAAAGTTGTAACCTTGTTCCACTTGTATGGTCTTATCAGAACTACATCGTTTTGTAAGCTTCGACACTGAAAAATCATCTTTCATCTTGCAACCATTAACCAAAATTTATCGCTTTTTCTTTGTGTTACCACCCATTGCCTCCTTTCGCTCTCATAGGTAAGGTAACTCAGATTTATGTCTTTATTCACAGTTAAATAGTAAACATATCAAGTACGGTTAGGACCATATGTCAAAAATGTACTGTGGTTGTTGGATTTACAAGGTATGAACTGGAGTAAGATAAAAATTGTGGATCCACAACGAAACAAAATACACAAGATAGATCAAATCAACAACAATCTAATCGATAAGGCGACTGAAGAAATAACGGTGATATCGTCCATGGAGGGATGGTTATTGCTGCTGGAAAGGGCAACCTCCCCTCCATTTGCTGAAGTATCAAACTTGATCACATCACCACAAAAATTACAGGTGTAGAGTATCTCCTTTTCAAACGCTTCATAGGTGAAAGGCTCTAATTTTTTAATTTTTTTTGCTTTAGATGAAAAATATGCTTCTTCCAGCTCCCCTGGCCTTTCTTCATATGCTATATTCCACTTTGTTAGTGGTGGTGAAGACGGTCACATAACAACAACTGGGATCCACGGGAGATTTCGACATCATTACACTCTTTAATTGTGATCAAAGACATAAGCCTGTTGCCTATGAAAACAAACGGCGGGGCGGTTTGTTGCCCTTTCTAGCAGCAAGAACCATCCTTCTATTAACAATTTCAATGTTATTTCTTCAGTCGTCTTATCGATTAGATTGTTGTTGATCTGATTTATCTTGTATATTTTGTTTCGTTGTGAATCTACAATTTTCATCTTGCTCCAGTTCTTACCTTGTAAATCAACAACCACGGCAGATTTTTGACAGATGATCTCAATCGTACTTGATATGTTCACTCTTTAACTGTGAACAAAGACATAAGCATGAGTTACCTTGCCTAAGAGCGAATAGAGGCAATGGTGGTAACACAAAGAAAAAACGATAAATTCTTGTTAATGGCTGCAAGATGAAAGATGATTTTTCAGTACCGAAGCTTACAAAACGATGTAGTTCTGATAAGAATGCTTAGTTTTTGCCACTATTCGATTTGTAGATTAGCTTATTTTTCATATATAAAAAGTAAAAGGTTAAGAGATCATAAGTTGAATTTCATCAGGTACTTTTAAGAAAATGTAATCTTGGGTAAAGTACTTTTCACTTTTGTCATGTCTTTTAGCTAGAGCCCGTGCTAAGCATAAATTAATAATTCGAATCACATTTCTGGTGTCACACCTGCTCTTCCTCCACTTGGCACAAATTAAGAGTGTCCTTATATTTAGCTAATTACTCTGGTTATGCGGAAAAGTGTAGATGGTCTGATTTGTAGTTCAGGGTGTCCGGTACTTCCTCTTAATTAGTAGCAGTAATGTTTCTGGCACTAGGTTACATGTTTACAAAGTCATGTGCCAATCTTCTCATGCTTAGAGACTTGAATAACGTTGTTCACAAGTCACAGATCCCCCTTTTATTTTATTTTCTTTTCTTTTCTTTCTATTTTATGTTATAGTATTATTGTTATTATCATTATATATGGAGATACTCGTTGTTAGAAGTTAGGAGTTTAAGTGATGGATAGCAGTCAATTTGGTTACTACTATAAAAATTAAGTAAAAAGGCTAAAGGACTGTATATGTACACTATTTTAATTTATATAATTGGATTGTTATTATTACTGTGTTACTTTTATTGATATAAAGTTAAAAAGGGTAAAAAGTAACAGATGACACATATAATACGTTAAAAATCTTCCGGATACAAGGTTCTGCTCATAAAATACATAGCTAATTGTAATTTCTTGTTGCTTCGGCTAATATTTACTTTTCTTGACATTAAGATACACTATTGCAGTGGATAGAGGACCCAACACTTCTAGTAACACGTTTCGAGTATGCAAACCTTTTCCACACAGTTACAGACTGGTATAGTGCGTATGTGGCTTCCAGAGTTATGGGGTTACCTACCCGGCCTCATTTGGTGTTCATGGATGGACATTGTAAGGTATTTTTTTCGACTTGGTTGAATAATTTCTTATATATATATATGGCCATACCATATATCTTCTTTATCTAATAACTTTTCTTTGAGCATTTCCGATGGTTCCAACATACTTTTGGTAGGTTGTGGGACCAACTTTCGGAGTGGGAATGAGCTCAGATACTTCTTAGATTGAGAAAATCCTTCTACCCATATTTTTTTCTTATTTCAGTTTAGCATGCTTCACATGTTAGCAAAACAAATGAGAAAAAAGGCTAGATATATTTTTCAAGCTGATATATGTTGTTGGGTATATAATGGTTGGCCCTAGTGTAAAATATGAAGTATTACTATGTGACCCCACAATTCTAATTTTATCATTGTCATGTATAGTTTATATGCAGTACTAGATATTGTTTAAGTTGTTATCTGAGTAGTTCATTACATGCTTACATACGTGGCCCCTCTTTTCATTTGAGAATTAGTTAGTTTGCGATTTACAATGTCATTTTGGTTATACTCCATCTTCAGTAGGTTCAACAATAAAGCGAGAAGATTGGAGAACCTTGGCCTTCACGATTTCTCTCCTCTCATCTTTTCTTGATTTTGGTAGCTTCTTACTTGTTTAGAATGGATTTTCAGAGGACGTATTTAAAGTGTTTTTCACTGCGAAGATGAAAATCAACTAACCTCGTTCTTCTAAATATTCTCAGACACCTTTGGAAGACACTTGGCGAAGACTATTTTCGACCCTGAGATACGCTAAAAGCTTCAATGCTTCAGTTTGTTTTCGACACGTGATACTCTCACCCTTGGGGTACGAAACAGCACTTTTTAAGGGACTGACGGAAATAGTAAAGTGTGACGGAGCCTCTGCGCGTGATCTTTGGCAAAACCCTGATGACCGAAAAACGGCAAGACTGTCCGAATTTGGAGAGATGGTAAGAGCTTCTTTTGGCTTCCCCGTGGACAGAAAAATGGTTATAAAGGCCTATAACATTCTCTTTGTTCGTAGAGAAGATTATTTAGCACACCCTCGTCATAGAGGTAGAGTTGAATCAAGACTAAGTAATGAACAAGAATTGTTTGATTCTCTCAAGAATTGGACTGATAATAACTTGAGTTGCAAAGTGAACCTCGTAAATGGACTATTCGCACATATGCCCTTGAAAGAACAAGTGCGAGCAATTCAAGATGCTTCAGTCATTATCGGGGCTCATGGAGCAGGTCTCACACATATCATTGCTGCAACACCAAAGACCGTGATTCTTGAGATCATCAGTGCTCAGTACAGGCGTCCGCATTTTGCATTGATCTCACAATGGAAAGGGTTGGAATATCATGCAATTAATCTGCTAGGTTCATATGCAGAACCTAAAGTGGTCATCAACAAATTTAGTAGCATTATGCAAAGTATTGGATGTGCCGGCATAGTTAGGTAGTTTTGAAGTCAATTTTAAAGTGACAAATCATGGTTGCTCAAAAGTTTGAAGAAAAGGGGGATGTTCCACGGTTGTAACACTCTATACTTAGCTGCTTTTTTATGATATTTGTTGGATATCAGATCCAAGAGTAGAAATGTTGGGAATTCGAGAAGGTAATTGAAAGGGATGAGTACATTACCTCACCATTGATAAAGCTGCTGCGCCACGAAGGAGAGTTCAACAATGAACTAACAGCAGTCAGTTAGGTGGAATATCTTTTGAAGGAAGTTTTGTAAACTTGTGTAAGGTACGGTTATCTAGCATTCATTTGATGTACATGTGAAATATGTTGATTTTGTTCTGAATAGATGTCTTTCAATACAATTCGATCTCCCTGTACTGCAGTTTCTTGTTTCCAGAGTTCCCTAATTTTATGATTGTCACTCTTCTCCCAGTTACCGTATCCGTACAATTCCCAAAAATGTCATCCTGTTATATATTTGATATACTGTCTGTCTGATCACCATCAACAGATGTTTCTGTTATCTGCATCTACTAACATTTTACTCATGAGCTCCGAGAAACATTTCACCTACATTTTCTCTTTTTTGTTCTTCAACCATTTCTGCGGAATCCCTTTCCTAGCAAAAAAACAAATTAAACCCAAATGATTTCTCTCGAAGGGGGCCATCGATGTGCATCGACCTGAGTGCAATTAAGGACCCAGACAAAGTGGCCACTGGTCACTGGACACTGGACACCAAACCTATAATCAAGTTGTCCATATCTTGTTTCCCAACCCAGTGTATAAATTCACACCAATCCTAAGCGCAGCCAAGAAAGAAAAATGAAAACCCAAACTCAAACCCTTATCCTCATTACCCTCATCTCCTTCATTGCCTTGAATGGCATGTTCGCCGCGCCTCTTGGACGTACAGGCGGCTGGAAACCGATCAAAGACATAAAAAACCCACACGTCAAAGAAATCGGTCAATATGCAGTTTCCCAACACAACAAAGATGTCAAGGCAAATCTGAAGTTCATTCAAGTTGTTAGAGGTGAGACTCAAGTGATTTCTGGAGAGAATTATCGGCTTATTATCTTAGCGAAAGACGGTGCAGCTAAGAATAATTATGAAGCTGTGGTGTGGGAGAAGGCTTGGCAGGGGTACATGAACCTTACTTCTTTTAAACAAGTTTGATTAAATTTGTAAGGCTAATGTGTGAATGTGGATGTGAGTAATGAATAAATGGAAGATGTTATTTTGATTTTTTTTTTTATAATTTTGTTTAGTGTGTTTGTTTGATACATTTTGTAGAAACTATTAACTCATATATACGAAAACCCTCAGATAAATATTCAGACATATTATTGCAAACTTGTAGGAACCGTCAATAAATTAATTCTACAAAAATGGTGAATATCAAATTACTTAAGAACAAGATCCAACCATGAATGTTCCAGTCTTGCAGCGCTGTTAAAATATTTGGATTTGGTACTCTCCTTCGCTTGGTAATTGGAAAATTTTCTAACCTTCATAATGTATTGAAATACTTTAGTTGCCTCGAATATCTTAATTTTTTTCTTTTATTATGCAACTCATAAATTGTTTTACTAAAAGAGTAATTTCTTTGCGACAACTATGAAATTGAACAAATGAAGAATTTTATAATGTTTTACAGTCATGCAAAATATATGATTTCAATTCGGTAAATCTCTAATGATGTGTGTTACATTAAAACGTTGTGAAAGTGCTTTACCGTTGGGCTCTTGGCTCAGTGGTAGTTGTGACCCTCCACCAAAAGAGGAGTAATGGGCTCAAAACCCTATTTGGTTTGGAAACTTAAGGATTACGAATCCCTGTATAAAACCGGCTTGCCTTTGGGGGGGGGGGGTGAAATTAAAGTATTCAACTAATGGCAAAGATCAGGAAGTCAAGGGTTCGATTCTCACCACTGGGCGGTTTCGAGGTTGGTACGAATGCATTGGCCTTGTGTCAACTTGTCCGGTTCGTGTGGTTTGTGAGTTATTGCACAGCCTAGAGAAATTAGTCTGCGGGCTACATGGCTCGGATACCTCTAGCTACAAAAAAGAAAAAAATATTTTTCTTAATGTTAATACATACCGTTTATGTGTATCGAGATAAGCAAATAAGGACTACCGACCACAGATTTTATCAAAAATTTGTCCCCATCTTACTTCCCTAACCACTCTATTAAAAGCGGGTATAAATTCATACCAATCCACCAAAAACTAAACCAACCTAAAACAAATGAGAACCCAAACTCAAACCATTCTCCTCCTCATCTCTCTGATCACCCTCACTGCCTTCAATGGCGTCTCCCCCGTGTCTCTCGGCCCTCGTAAGACCGGCCTAGCGGGGGGTTGGCAACCTATCAAAGACATAAAAGATCCCCATGTTGCAAAAATAGGGCAATTTGCAGTTTCCCAACACAACAAAGTTTCCCAGACCAATCTTAAGTTTGATCAAGTTGTTAGAGGGGAGACACAAGTGGTTTCAGGGGAGAATTATCGGCTTGTGATCGAAGCGGATGACGGTGTCGCGAAGAATAATTACGAGGCTGTGGTGTGGGAGAAGGCCTGGCAAGGGTTCATGGACCTTTCTTCTTTCAAACAAGTTTGATTAAGAAATGTGTTTGTATGCATGTGTGTGCATGTAGATTATTATGAGACTAATTCAATAAAAAGGGGTTATGTTGCTTTAGTGTGTGCAGTATGCCCATGTTAAAATCTAAAAAAAAAAATTACATTTTGTGTTTGATTTGATGCATCTTTGATTTAATTAGGACTCATTTTGGGATGATTTGCTCTAAAAAAATTTTTTTTTTTTTTTTTTTTTTGGATCCTTGAGTGAACACTTTTAGACATTTCATCAATAACACCCAAATTTTCTTGGTACAATTTAGCGAAAAAGTCGTCTAGATTAGTTGTTCTATAGAAACTTAATTTGGTTTGTCAAAATTATTTTGGCTTTTTGCAAATGTAACGTTTATTTTTGGTATTCCTTTTCTTACTCATTCTTGGGTTGCCTTAAATTAACAAAAAATTGAAGAGGAATGGCCTAGAAAATTCAGAATTCAAATAAGATCTGACGTAGTTTTTAAGTGGTTGTTTGGATACACAAATATAATCTATTTTTTTGCTTAATTTAGTCAAAAACTAATTAGGTGGCTGCTTGGATACCCAAATATAAGCTACTTTTCTGCTTAATTAAGTCAAAAGATAAAAATAAGCACACTTATTTTAAGAGATGCATAATAAGTGTGATTTCCTAAGAGGCATTTTTCGAAATTTCAATTGAACATGTTATTGTGCGATTTCTACCTAATAACAGTGAGTCTTTTTCCGTGACTTTGATGCAATTTCTTGGGTTACACTAAGTGCATATAAGTCGAAAGTAATCAAGTGGCTTGTTTACTATCTTGTTTTGTTGTTATGTTCAAAATTCAAATATAAGTAAACTGAATCACAATAAGCACATTATTAGACTCGTTATGTAGTCATTATTCATTAAGATCTTGGAGGAAACCAAACAATAAACAATGGCTCCGTGGAATAGTATTTCTTGACATTGATAGTATTTCTTGATCGTGAACTACGCCACGCCCGTGGAATAGTTCGATTGATTCGAATACGTGGGCGACTGCGAGTCATCCGATATCTACGCAATAACATAAATCATTCTAATCATTTAAAGTCACCAACACCATCAAGAAATGAAGTTTTTTCCAAAGTGAACCTCTTTTCCGGTTTAATAGACAATGGTGTGAGAGAATGATAGGGTTAGGGAAGAACCCACTTTTCATCTCAGAATGTTAGAGCATCCACAACAGCCTCCCTAAACTTATTTTAGCGAGACAAAAAGTAATAAAATGGTTTTTATAGGTTCTCTATGAGGCTCCTTATCCTTATTTATTTTTTCTCTCTCCTCAAGTAAAAATAATGTTACTTTTTACCTCTTATTTTTAAACATAACTAATTTGAAGTGGTTTAGATAGTTAATTATGTGATGTGGCTCCTTTTTGTAGAGAGTATTATATCCACAACATCAAAGTTGAGTTGAAACTTCTCAAAAGTACTCCTATTATAGAGAGGCTACTGTGGATGCTATTACATCCCACACAATCAATAAACCACTAAACCACACATTTTCTAATGTTTTTGTGTTTTAATTAATTTATTTATTTGGAAATAGTTAAGAAATTAAAGTTAACCATTTCTAGTACATTAGGAGGCTTATATTTGGACCGTGGTTTTAAATAACACTTATAACAACCGTTATAACATTAACGCCTTGAGCCTGTTTCAGTATTCTCTTTTACAATTATATCGAAATTATATATCATTATAACGGATTTGTAAAAATAACATATGTTATAATTCCCGTATGTAAAGCAATGTCATAATGTCATAATGTCGTAATGTCTACGACTTTAATGGTGAAAGTTCGAGTTAAATACCCAATAAAATTTCCGTATGTAAATACATAAGTATTAACTGTTTGACTACTTTGACTTGTTATTTGGCTTTAGAAAACATACTATTTTAATCCTACACTGACTAGGGGCATAAATTGATTTAATTCCAAAACTACCCTCATCTCATACCGAGATTTGTGCCGAGGTCATGGGATTTAATATGTGAGAGAGGGTGCATACGGAATTGTTAAATAAATAAATAGAAATTTTAAATACACCCTGTACTTAAAGAAGCTCACCGAACTTTCATTTTGTTTAGATTAATAAGCCCACCTCATTTCTTTAAGAAATACCAAATTAAGATGAGAAAAAAGTTAAGTAAGTAGCTCACCCCACTCCCACGTATTCTAGCTTCTCCCCCTTCCGTTCTAAGGCTTCAAATCATCAAGTATATCTCTTTTTATCATTTTTACTCTGTCCAAATTCAGATATTTGGGAGTACCTCGACCTCGAGCACCTTATTGGATACGACTTTGTTAACGAGCTTGAATTGAGAGCAGGCAGAAAGCTTCATAATGAGGTATGAGGTCAAACATGGAGCCTTGACAATGAGTTTCCCTTTCGTGATTTTCCTGTATCAATTTTAGCTCGTTTCTTATCATCGTTGACTTTATTGCTGCGTTCACTGTTTCTATTTGTAGGTGGACCATTTGTGGCTAGGACATTTTTAGTAGATTGATGTCTTTTGGACCTCATCATCTCCAGGTCGATATATCCATTGACCTTTGTAATCATGTCTTCCAAAGTCGAGGGTCTATTTAGGAACAGATGCTCATTTGCTTTACAATTGATCTGTAATGGATTGGTAAATGCATAAACCTTAGAGATCCATACACTATAAAATTGATAAGGATTCGAGTCAGGTTTCGGATCATTCCGTAATCAGGAAAATCGTGAGGTGAAAATGCTTAAAATTACATCGTCATCAGGAAAATCGTGACAGGAAGTTGAAAATTATAATTTCATCTAATCTTTTTACCTAAAACATCTAACTGATAATTGGAGGCAATTTTTTTTGGATCAAGTCATTACTGACACAAGCATAGCATATGAAAGATGTGCCTGTGAAGTTACCCTTGCATATCAAACAGAGTCTAAAAGAAGGAAAGTTGCATGACTCTCCTACTTCAAATTATCGCCAGGTCTTTTCTGCATGAGAGAGATGAACAGGTTATCAACCCCTCTTGTCGAACTTTCTTTTGTTTTTAACTTCATATATCTGTTTATTTCCCTTGTTTTAATCGCCAATTTTGTTTCTCTGCCTATCAAACTTATCTGAATTCTTCGTTGTTATTGAGTTATTCCCTTCTATCAAACTTATATGAATTCTCTGTTGTTATTGTGCGATATCTACCTAATAATAGTCAGTTTTTTTCTGTGACTTTGATGCAATTTTTTGGGTTACACTAATGCATATTCGTTAAAAATAATCAAGTGGTTTGTTTGCCATCTTGTTTTGTTCAAAATTCAAATATAAGTAAACTGAATCACAATAAGCACATTATTAGACGCGTTATGTAATCATTAAGATCTTGGAGGAAACTAAACAATAAACAATGGGCTTATCGCGTTGTTGAAGAATTATTTATGGGATTTGTTTCGATAATATTCATTATCAACATCTGCTCAGATTGTGAAGCGGTTGTGCTCTATTTTCAAGGTCTAGTTTGGCCTCCTTCAGAGCGGAGCTATGTTGTGATATAAGAAGAATATGTAGAAGATTTTTAGGTTATAGGTTTATTTGGATTCCCTCCCAAACAAATCGAGTTGCGGATGAGCAGGCTAGAATGTACTACCCGGGAGAGTATAACATTACCCGAATCAAGTTACGGATGAGCAGCTGGAATATGTGAAAGATTTTCAGTGTTTCTTTTACCAAAACCGTGCACTGTTGAAATATAGCATGGAGGCTATTACTTCCATGAAATGACAATGGAAAATTCTACCATACAATACCTCTAGGATCAATTAAGGTAACATCTACGTAATTCGACCCATTTCCCTCTTGGAGATGTTGCTCCTTTACTGTCAGAAAATTAATGCTCCCGGCCTGCCTTTCTACTGAGGTACAATCTACATTGTGAGGTGCTTAAATCCGTTGGTGCTAACTTCATCCGTTGGTACTAACTTCTTGGTCATCATATGTTGAGCATCATAACAACTCATAGTATCACGGATAAACTGATTCTTCGCGAATAACATATTCCTGCTTCAAAACTACTTAAATCGTGTTAAGCCTTCTTGGCAAATTCTCGGAGACCATCATCACCATCACCAATCTTCAGTTTCCTTGGTCCCATTCTTGCAGCGACATCTTGGCCTCTTGGGCATACATTGTTCCTCTTCTCGTTGACAATAGACTTACCCTTTGCTGCAAATCTAGAATCAAAATCTGTCTCACTTTCTAACAAACTTGAAGGAATTGGACTCTCGTTCGAATTGGCGTTCATCGAGAACATAAGGTCATTAAGCCAAGAAGTACCCGCCAAACCCGGAACCGATTCTCCGGTTGAAGACTCGCCCACCGCCAAACCCATATGCATGCTCATTTATTGAATTGATAACATACCCGTTTCTTGGACTAAGTGTTGTTATCATCTTAATGCATGTTCATCTTTTAAGTGTCCTTATAGGGATCATCATATATCTAAAATCTCTTAACATATTACGGTTTTGGAGCATGTCGGATAATCTAGCACAGGTAGGACTTGGTTGATCTTAGATGTCGCGCATTGTCCAAGATTAGGAGTATAAACATCCTCGCAGAATATAAGCAATGTAACACATACTGATGTCAAACATCCTCGCATTGGCCAATTGTATTGCTACTTCTAGCTTAAATAAACATCCATAAAACAATTAGCCAACACAAACTACTAAAATGCATTTCATTTATCAATGCGAGCATATTTTTCCCTCTAGAAAGGTAAGCTCCTTGTGATGAAAATTGATCCCATGCCCTCTCAGTTTTCTAAGCGCTAGCCTTACCGACTGACCAACTACGTTGTTATCAAATTCTATCAATTTTTCTCCTTCTTTCATGCATTTTTCTCAATAGTATCGATCTAAGTACATCGAGTCATCGACTACTCCCGGTGGCTTCTTTCGGGAAGAAAAAAAGACTAATCCTGGTGGTTCGAGAGGGCCTGCCAAGTACCAACATGTGAATGTGGAGAACAAAGCATTGATGCAAAAACCAAGTTGAGCTCCCACTTTCCAAATAATGTTCAATTCTGATCAAAAAAAGCCGAATAGTAAGGCTCACTTCATCAAGGCATTTTCGCATATTCTCGATTTTTATGCGTTGTATACTTTATTCTTTTATGATTTTACTATAAAGCCCTTGTATTTCGTCCCAATCCTCATAGGGCGATTTGTAAATCCAATAAATTATAAGGGCTATATTTGTCTTACAATTTCTTTATTTAACTGATTTGAAACACACACACAAAGAGAGAGAGAGAGAGAGAGAGAGAGAGTCTCTAAACAATGGCAGAAAGTGGTAATATTTATTTATTTATAATTTGATTTTGTTTCATAGTTTTTAATTTGAAATAAAAATATTATTGTTTTTGATGATAATTTAGGATCACATGAAGAGTTTTTATCTGTTGCAATTGAGGCAGCTAAGAGAGCTGGAGAGGTTAATCTAAAACACAACTCACATTTATTTGTTTTATCAATCTCTCAGTATTTCGAAGAAATGAGACTAAATTGGGGTTTTTTTTTTTTTAGGTGATTCGGAAAGGGTTTCATCTGAAGAAGAATGTGGAGCACAAAGGAACGGTAATTTTTTTTATTTTTTTTTTGGTGAATTATGTGAATTATTATAGTTGAATTGAAGTTATTTGATTGCTTTGAAGTCTGGGTATTTGGTTTTTTTTAAGTTAGAGAGATAGAAAATTGCTAAAAATATAATAATAATGGAGTTTTATAGTTGAGTTTGATGTAATGGGTGAGTGGGGGAGGATGGGAGGATGGGATTTTTTTATTTAGGAGGGAAATGAATGTAGAGGGTTCGCTACGATTTTTTTATTTAGGTACAAGTGAAGTTATTAAAATCGAGATTTTTGAAGTGTTTGTTTTGGTATAAAATTTTAGTGTTTTTTTTTGGTTGCATGAAGGTTGATTTGGTGACGGAGACAGATAAAGCTTGTGAAGATCTTATATTTAATCATCTCAAGCAACATTTTCCCGAACATAAGGTGAATTTTTGATTTTTTTGGGTTAATATGTTGTTTATATTGACACCTTGGTTTTTGAAGTGTTGACATTTCTATAATTTGTTTGAATTTATTATCCTTTTAGTTCATAGGGGAGGAGACTACAGCTGCAAATGGTGTTACGGAGTTGACCGACGAACCAACGTGGATTGTTGACCCACTAGACGGCACTACTAATTTTGTTCATGGGTATACTTTGTCTTCTTACCTATTTGTTTATCAGTCTTCTTTTAGTTTGATTATGTGCCTGGAGTCCTGGACTAATTTGGTCGGCATGGCTTAATTTTTTTTAGGTTCCCTTTTGTGTGTGTATCAATTGGTCTTACGATTGGAAAAATTCCTACTGTTGGTGTCGTGTACAATCCGATAATCGACGAGGTTTGGATAGGAAATCTGACTATTACCTTATTTTTCTTGCCTATATTTTGATTCTCTTTACAGTATAAATCCAAGTTTGAAATTTTTCTCTCATATTTCTCCTCAAGACAATTAGTGTGGGATAAATGATTTCTTTGCCACTTTTTTTTTTCTTTCCGCCTTATACGTATAGGGCCCAGCAGCTTATGTAACTATACAGGACCCCCCACATTCAACCATAAAATTACCTTGAGATTTTGTGTGTATACCTCAAAGTGTATGATAGAATGTCTTAGAACATCTAGAAGGGGTCCTATACAGGTATCTGGATGGGTCCTTATTACTGTGTTAGTTAGACTCCTTTGTCCATTTTCGTTTGGTGAGATTATTCTTGTTATTTTCCTAGTATCTTTATGTAATAGCGCTTCTAAACATTTTTGGTTTACTTTAGCTGGTTGTGCCTGTGTTATATCCAGTTTTCCCCCCACAAAAAGAGAGGAATAGAATTACATCTGTATGTTTAGAACTTAATTTTTTGACATCAGCCATGGCTTACCTAACTCTTGAAAGATGCAGTTACTTAATACTACCAAATGCTTGCGCCTTCCTACTATTTTCGAAGAAATCTAGTGCCCTCATATCTTGTCTAAACCTAATTCATCTGTAGTGAACATCTCCTTTACTTGTTGCTGAATGTTTATTCATACTTGTGGTAGTTCGGGACTGTGGTACTAATATCCATACATTTGATACTAAAATTGTTATAAAAAATTATAAAAAAAGTACGTTGTTTTTTACTTTAAGTACTCAAGGATATTTATAGATCGTAATTTTTGGTGCATCTTAATATGCAGCTTTTTACCGGGGTTAGTGGAAAAGGTGCATTTCTCAATGGATCCCCTATAAAAGGTGATTTTGATGACCTTAATCTCCATATGTGGGTTTCCCTAGCCACATATTCTTGATATGATGCTCTGAGTATATTGTTGTTGACATTCACGATCTTGCAGTGTCATCTCAAACTGAATTGGTGAAGTGCCTCCTAGCAACAGAGGTATGCATTCATCTTATTGTTGAAATAATTGGTAGTATAGTGAAGTGCTGCCGTGAAACTGTGATAATCTATCTTATACCCGTGCAGCATTTATTTATTGAATTTTAGTTATAGTAGTCGTGAAATCTAATCTTCTTGCTCTAAGTCACTGTAACTTCATCTTGTAACTGAATATCTGGGGGTAAACCTGGAGGCTTAGTTAATGTACTGTAGTAGATCTTATTAGCTTAAGTTGAGGGCATTTTAGTGTACTAAGAAGAAGGGTCTAGCAGTTGTAGATTTGAGCTGTCAAGATTACTAGTACTCATTGGGTACCACCCATTTCGCTTGCCATTATAATCTGTGTATTATGTATTTCTTTTGAAAACCGTTCATGGTATTAACTCTTGATGACTGGTTTAGCTTGTTTCCTCCTCTAGGTACAACCATAATGAAAAGCTTTGATAAGTCTGTTTGGCGGAAGGGTGGGATTTTAGACTATAGTTGGTAAAATAGGGATATATCAAAAGAATGCCACTGGTAGAAGTTTGGAGCATCTTAACTAAATACATAAACGAAACTCTCTCAATAAAAGGCCATCAACTCGAGTATAGCAAACATCTCTTACAGAATGAACTTGGGCCCACTACTTCGTGTTTCACTACATATCATCACTCCATGTAATACATGCCTTCTCCAGTCGCAGCAGTAGGCTGAAGTGAAAATGCTTAAAATTACATCATTATCAAGAAAATTGTGACAGGAAGTTGAAAATTACGATTTCATCTAATCTCTTTACCTAAAACATCCAACTGATAATTGGAGGTAGAAAATTTTGGATCAAGTCATTACTGTCACAAGCATATGATAGATGTGTGGCAGATACGGCCCAACTTAAAATTTAAAACCAGGTTAGCTTGATGACATTTGGTTTACTCCACTGAATGTAAGCTTTAGAATGGAAGTAAGAATCTCCTGAGATATGATTTAGGGCAAGCTTTAGAATGGAAGTAAGAATCTCCTGAGATATGATTTAGGGCTGTAAAGAATTAAACAAACAGAAATTGAGTTGTTGGTTCCAGTTTTCTTACACTATCAACGAGAAGTTTCTTGGGTTAGCTAACAGTCAAACCGAATTTTGGAGATTATTGCCTTCAAACAGAATATTAATCTTGATTTTATAATCTGGTTTGCCTGATACATCCCTAAACCGTTTTGCACCTTGCACAAACGTACTACAGCTCTGAAGGATGACATAGAATGCTATTGACTGAAAATGTCAATGGACTATTAAACAAAACAGTTGCTAGATGAGAAAAAAGGAATAACATACTACTAACTTAATACCTACAGTGACTATGCCAATTGCTTATAATGTAGCATATTCCTCTCTGAACTTTAGTAAATTTATTCTTTTTAAGATAAAAATGTGGAGGCACACATCTAAATTCTCTGATATACCAAAGAAATATCTTTCTTGTATACTTGTAGTAAATTAAGTGATTCATATCTCTAGCTGATAACACTATGTCTTGGAGTGGAAATAGCTCACTTCATACATTTGATTGTAGTATCTTAGTTACTGTTAGAAATATTACTGTACCTTGTCCAAAGCATTTCAAAGGCTACTAAGAAACTTCACTTATTGTAAAACCAAACAGCTCAATCAAATAGAACCATTGACGAAGTGGTTGGGTTAAAAATAACCAAGCTTGCCCTTCTGAGTGTGCAGGTTGGAACAAAACGTGATGCGTCGACTGTGGACGCTACAACAAACAGAATAAATAGCTTACTTTTCAAGGTAAAACTAAAAGTTCACATGGAATCTACACTAGTTCAGTTAACTTTATAATCCTGTGCGATACTTGCTAAATTTTCAAATTGTCAGGTGCGATCCCTTCGAATGAGTGGTTCATGTGCCTTAAACCTCTGTGGCATTGCTTGTGGGAGGCTCGATATTTTTTACGAGCTCGGTTTTGGAGGTCCTTGGTAAATATTTTGAATAATTTATTATTCTTTTGTTCTCCAGATTTTGCAGGTATGAAATTCCTTGATTCAAATTGTGAAATATTTTTTATGATCTTATGCACAGGGATGTGGCTGGTGGAGCTGTGATCGTTCAAGAAGCTGGAGGTCTTGTGTTTGATCCGTAAGTAACAGAACAATTCAAAACTTTATATATACACTGAAAGGAGGAATCCGGATATCTTTGGATTACCAAGGGACCCTTTGACAACCTCTATATTCATCAATTGTTGGACTGAAGCTTTATTAGCCACGTAATGAATTAGGAGTCATTGTTGCTGTTTGACAATTAATACAGTCCACTCTATCGGAATAATAATCTGTAAAATGGACCATTTTTAAAATAAAGACTCATTCACTAGGACAATGAAAAATCTTGAACTCCATTGTGTCTCGCAGTTAGTTTACTTATATTTACCTAGACCCCACCCGTCTCAATCCACAAAGCGGAGTAAACAAAACTTTGCCAGATTTCAGCAGAAACTTTTTGGAGCTTGTCAAAAGCATGCCCTGTATTATTATTAAAATCAATATTTTTGGTGTAAATGTTTTTTTGCTAATAAGGGTGTGTTTGATTCAACATTTTTAAGTGGAAAATAAAATATTTATGAGAAAATATGGTTTTCTACTGTTTGATAGCCTTTTGTTAGGAAAATTTTTCAAGTCAATAAAATTTTCTTAAAAACAAGCCATTTATTTTCCTAGCTTACCCTCTACGAAAATTTTCCTTATTTATTTTCCAGCCTCACCTATCTCTTCTCTTTTGTCTCTTCGTTTACATAGAGATATTCAATAAAGGTAATTATTTATATTGTACAAATCAAACAACTTGTATGTGGTTTTCCTGGAGAATTTTCTCAAAACTATTTTCCATGAGAAAATGATATTTTCCTTGTAATATTTCTATGTAATCAAACACACCCTAAAAGGAGTATCAAACATTTTTGTAAATTGCCGTCAAAGTGGAACCTTATTATGGGTTATTGTACATGACAAATGTATAATGAACTTGAATACCTGCAATTTTTTTGCCAAGCTCATTGAAATTGTTTTTGCAGTTGTGGTCGGGATATACTCCAATATTTTTCTTGTTCGACGTTTCTAATATAAACTTGCTTATATGTTTCTTTCAGATCTGGAAAAGATTTTGACATTACTGCTCAAAGAATAGCAGCGTCGAATCCTTATGTCAAGGAAGCTTTTGTGCAGGCTTTAGGAGAAGCTGAAGTGGAGTGAGAGCATATGATTGGTCTTAAAGCTGAAGATGTCTATTGTTCCATATCAACCAATTTTTTTGTTGTAATGGCACCAAGTCATTAACATTCTTGAATTTCAACATTTGATAGTTGTAAACTTATAATCAAAATCGAAGTGCAAATTTTCAAGTCCCTTCTAGAGTCTACCTTTTTTATAATTTATGTTTGAGGTTCAGTTGTTGAGAACTTTCGAGTATATACTATACATCTAGCAGCACGCATTACCGACCACGTCATATGTTCAATTTCTTCATGTTGATTATAGTGCAAATTTCATTATGGAGAAAACTATTCGGGCGAGGCAACCTCCCACTACTGTTTATCAACACTATAGGGACATATTATCACCAGTATGTCCATGGATCCCAGAAAAAAGGCAATTCAACACCCTTGTCATTAGGTATGTACACTGCTGATCAGAACCTCAAACGTTGCTTTTGCAGTAAATCAATAACATTTCGAACCATGATTTGCATAACTACTGAAAATAGAACAAATTCTGACATAGAAGCTCAGGTGAACCACCAAATGCTAACATGTCTCTGCAAAGAGATATCCAAGTAAAAACGTTTAAATCGCTTTGTTATCCACCACATTATACAGCAACTGGATGTTCCCCCAATCAAATAGATAATTTCGTAAGTAGACTATAAATTAAGAAACACATAATAACTCATTCACTACAAATTTCGTCTTTCATATAGTCTAGTACGAAGTCTGATCGTGATTTAAGAGTGTCAAGACAAAGGAGATGGAAAACAAAATTCTTATGCATTTAATGGAAGGGGAAATAAAAAGAGCAAGTCTGGAACAGAACTTGAACATCTCAACTGCTCTAATCCTATGGAGAAAGGAAAACCATTGAACAACATTGAGAAAGCCACTGTAGGGAACTCTAAGCAGCAGCACCCTTGCCCTTCTTCTTTTGCAGCTTCTTCATGTAAAATTCCAGCTCTTTTCCCTCCAGAATATACCTGAAAGAATTATTTACGAATCAGTCACGGATTCTAAGCTGATGTCTAACACAGGTAAAACAAAATATAATGTCCCCAAAAAATACTGCCAATAATGGCATCATACTGCCCAACGCATCAGAAAAACCCAAAAGAACTGTACATTATAATGTCAAAAAATAAATACCAAAGTTCAAGGAAGTATATCATGGTATTTGCTGATCCCTTTAACCTTGGATTTTTATATATAAAAAAGTAGGTCTTACAACCAATAATGAATTGAAGATTTTGGATGGAATTGAGGATTATATCCAACAATATTACTAATCATTTCTAGGAGTTAAGGCAGTGCTTCCAGTTAATTTGGTACTGAGCTACAAAAGGAACAAGAGGAAGAACACATACCCATCAGCACGGCCACACTGGCCAGGTCGAGATGCGATTGCAGCCAATAGCCGACCACCATTGAATTGCTCTTCAATATGCGAGTCAAGCTTGTTGTCGAGTTGACGTTTTTCAATCTTTCTTACCACGTGATTGCTTTTCTTGGCTTCCTCAGCAGCAGCTTCATCCTCCTATTAAAAACAAGTGAAAAAATGTTAAGAGGAAAAAAATACTGCCATATGTTCAAAATTAATAACTACACCAAGAAGATATCATAACAACTAGAACACACAAATAGTTGGACATAAGATAACCCCATTAGAAGAACCAAATGAATAAACTCAACAATTTTTGCAGCTCAATACAACCCTTGGGTTCTGAGGCCAAAGTTATAGCTACTAAACATAATGAGTTATGATAAAAAAAACAAAAAAGGCTTTATTAAACCGTGTTTTTTTGTGAACTGAAAATTGATTATTTTGATTTCAGATCCTATCAGTAAACGCTAACATCATTTGAAAAGCTAGATGCAACAGAATTGAAGTGGCCTTCCACATGATATAGTTGTTATTTACCTATACACCATAGAAAACAGAAATACAATATTGAGCTAAAAATCTTTTATTGCGAAGCATCAGTATAGAGCAAAAATAAAATAAAAAAATAAGCTCATACATGAAGACTGGATAAACTTAGGAATGAAGGGGGTTTAGAGAAATCCATGATATTATAGGAAAGTTTTTATGCTTTGTATACAAGACAAGCTAACTCGCAAACCGCCTTAAGCGATTTTGTTCCAACAGATTCAGAAACTGTGTAATGCTAGGCGGTGGGCATGGTCAGGGCGGGGCGGGGCGGAGCGCTAGGCGGGGAGAATGTAAATTTGTAATATGTGTAATATATGTGTAAATTTGTAATATGTGTAAATTTGTAACATGTCAATGTGTAATTTGTAGTATGTGTAATTATTTAATTCAAAGTTTCAAACATCTAAGTAGTTACTAGTCATCTTCTTATACTCTTCTTCCCTTGTTACATGTTAACTATTAAACATCTAATTAGTATTTGGCTCTTTGCAGAAGAAAAAAAAGAAGGGCAAGAACTGAGTCAACTAACAATAAGTAAGAATGAAGAACACAATGAGAACTGAATTGGAATCAATCAATTCAGAGATCAGAGAGATAGCAACCCTAAACAAAGCAGCTCACAATGAGAATTGGAATCATCAATCAATCAAAATAACATTCCAACCCTAATTTCGAATTGGAATCAATCAATCAAAATAACCTTGAAATAAAGAGATTATTTACTTGTGAGAGAGTTGCAGAGAATCAAAATTTGAATTCGAGAGAGTTACAGAGATTTGAAAACTTTGAAGAGAGAGAGAGATCGCAACTGAAAACAGTTAGTTGGTTTTTGTTATTTATTTATTAAATAATTAAGCCAAATGATTTGGCAATTCTATGTTGTTGTTGTTTTTGTTATTTATTTATTATTAAGCCAAAACAATTGGAAAAACTAGAATAAAAAAATTAAAATTAAAAAAAATGCCCCAGGGCGCCCTGGGACGCCCCAGCGCCTTAAGAGAGGCGCCCCGCTCTTTCAAGCGCCCTAAGGCGGCGCTCTAGGGTGGCGGGGATGATAGTTATAAATTGGGCGCCCCAGAGCGCCGCCCCTGACAGCATAGGTACTGAGAAGTATCAAAAATAAGATAAGACTAATTTGTTGAATATTGGTCTTTATATCTCAATACCATTTCTATTTTGTTTACTCCATACGAACAAAATCTACTTTGCTAAATTACGAGGGTACATTTTCATGAGTGTATCACCCTGTTTGCTCAAACAGATCCTAGCTACGCATCCACAAAACAGTTTATGTTTATAATATTGATCCAAGTAAATTAGCCATTAATAAACTTCATCAAATCAAGTACCTCTCCTTCCTTTTTAGCAGCAGCAGGAGCCGTGCTCTTCTTCTTACGCCCAACATCAACTCCATAATGCTGAAGATACCACTGCTTGAACGGCGCAGCATCAATTTGAACTATCGCACTCTTAACCAATGTCTGGGTACGCACCAACTCATTGTTTGAAGCATTATACACAACATCAAGAATACGGGTCTTTCGAGTAACAGCCTCACTACCCCACGAGTAATTCCCTGTATCGAGCCTCAATGCTCTTATCTTTCTGTTTCCTCCTCGAACCCTAATTATCCGAACTGTCTTGTTGCTCGACAGCTTCGTGTTTGCTGGCTGTCTACCCATCTCATACCTTAATTAAAATCAAAACAAACAAAACCCATTCGTAATCACACATCTAAGATTCACATAAAGCTAAAATTAAACTAAAATCAGGGTTTCAACAAAACCCCATTATCAAAAAAAATCTAAGACTCACATAAAGCTAAAATTAAACTAAAATCAGGGTTTCAACAAAACAAAACCCCATTATCAATCAAACATCTAAGATTCACATGAAGCTAAAATCAGGGTTTCTACAAAACCCCATTATCAACCAAACATCTAAGATACATAATATGAAGCCCAAATTAAGTAAAAATTAGGGTTTTCAGAATGATTACTTGCGCTTCTTCCTCCACGCCTTCTTCTTGCCTCCAGTGGCACGTCTCTTGTGCATAGAATCTCGTGATATCCCTGATGAGAAATTGAGCTTAACTCCATTAGAATCGAAACTGAAACAGATTCAACAATTGATAGAAATGAAATTAGGGTTTCGAATTACCCATAGCTGTTGTTGCAGAAGAGAATCGCCGTTCTACGAATTAGGGTTTCGAAAGAAATTAGGGTTTGAGTGAGCTTCTGGTTTTTAAAAGCTCCATTGGAAAATGGGCCTGAACTCGGGTCTCACAAAGGTAGGGCCTAAAATGAACCAGGCCCGTCCCATATTAAGGTATCGCTGCAACTTGGGCGGGCCTTGAGGGGTTAATAGTCCAAGTTTTTGAGTACGCCGATGGTGAAGAATATCTTGTTCTGACCCATAGGGTGTTTAATGCTAGTAAGTGTTTGTTCGAGTACCTTTTAATACTTTATGTTTCGGCAGTGTTCTAATCTTGAACATGTTTGTGTTACAGGTCCTGTGAGTAGAGTGTCAGATAACACTCGACACTATCTAAACAACATAATCGACGAGAACGACGAGTGTATAAACAAAGTCTTTCGAAGGCTGAAGGTGTCGCAGAAGAGAAGGAAAAAGACTGACACACTGCTTAAAAGGCCTTCGAGTTCGGTTGGACCCTTGAAGAAAAGAAAAAAAAACTGCTCCTCTCGAAGCTGCTGGTGAAATGGATTACTACACTTTGACGCGTCTGAAGACAAATTATGTGCCCAGACCCCAGCGTAGGAATGCAAGTGCAGGGGCTTCGCCCAAATAGGACGAGTTCGACCCCCCCAAGAGGTGACTCGAATAACTCAAAATGGGACGGGTAAGACGGTAGGAGAAAACGCTGTTATTTTTGATACTATACAGGTTATGTTTTATTTATTTATATGCTATCCAGGTTATGGTCATATTTCTTTGATGCTATCGAGGTTATGCTAAGTGGACTCAGATCCACTCAGACTCAGACTCAGACTCAGACCCAAAAAAACAAACGGCACCTTAGCATAGCGAATGAACATCAAGACATCTAAACAAATACGTATTTACGAGCTATGGCCAATCTCTACAGCCAATACGTTGCTGTTATAATAAACAGTTTTGCAATAGTAATTACATACTCATCTTAGAATAAAAATTACATATCACTAATTTAGAAAAACAAAAAAACAAAGTAATGGTAACTAATACAAAGTAATGACAGCAGAAGATGAAGGTTGCATCTACGAAACATGGCAATAACTTTCAATCTCTCAAATCTCACCACTTGAAAAGCAGGTTTGTCAAATATATTTTTTTGTCAACATGGGGTTATCCACATGTACAACAAGTGTTTTCCCTTCATCAATTTGTAATTGCTGAAGTATACAGATCTTCGGCCATCTTTCAAAGAGAAGCAATTCCTTTTGTGGTATTCCTTGCAATTAGAGTCAACACATACCCCATCTCTAATTTCTTCTGGTGTTGCTGATTTTGGAACTAAAACATTACCATAGTAGTTCCAAAATAGTACTTGACCTCCTAAGCTTTTCAATTTGACACATCTATTTTGAGAACGATCAATCCTGAAACAATAGACACTAGAAACAACACTCTTGTAGTACTCTTTTTCAACAAACAAAACCTCATCCCCGGCATCTACAAGGATTTTGTCCCTAAACCACATCTTCGGATCTCTTGTAAATGGTGCAATTGAGATCCAACTATCTTGAGCAATATCAAAAATTGCTACACTTCCCGAATTATCAATACAGTATATCGCTCCATCTTTATATGCTATTTTGCCTTTGGGAAAACGGAAATTAGGCTTGGTTGTTATTGTTGTCCAACTTTTGTCCTTGCTACGACATATTCTTATATAAAATGGTAGTTTCAAATTGAAAAGATCAAATTCCATAGCACAAATAAGGTAATCGGCGGACCTAGGGGGGCATTCGAAGGTGGCATCAAACTTAGAATTGTGCAGGTCGACTCTTTGAATAGGAGGAAATTTGATTGTCTCATAAGTAAAGGGATTGTATAGCAAGACTAAAGTTCCTGATTCTAACAGCAGAAATCCATTCTTCGAACAATGGACATTCGGCAGGTTATTCTCAATAAATCCCAGTTCTGTAAATCCCGTTCCCTTGAACGTATTAGTCTTTTTGTAAAGAGGGTCGTAGAGATAATATTTACTGGACTTATTTCTATCATTCACAAAGAGCCATGGAAGTTGTCTTGCGGGTTGTATTTGACGTAGGGATTGCCATGTCTTACACACAGCACGAACACGTGCTTGATCTGTAAATACGAGCTTGGACATGATAACTTCCACGAGCTCTTCTGGAAGATCAGACCACAGAGTTTCCATCACTTTATCGTTCGTTGGTTTTATCACTTCAAGGTTGTAGATATCGTTTCCGGTAGACTGAAAAACAAGCATTTAACAAAAAGAAATTATGGGCTTATAGGTCATATATAAGATAAAAGTGAACATTATCATTTGTAGACAATGTAAACTTATGAGATTAAATAAATGAAGCTAAGATTAACTAAATATGATCTACTGTATTAGTTACTAAGGCTCTTACGCCTCACAAACGACCTCAAGCCTCAACAAGATTTTCGAACGAAGGCTTACACTAACCAATTTTGCTCTGACTCAAAACTCAAACCTCAACCCTAAGTTTTTCTTACCAAACTGTACAATAGATTTAACACGTTTAGACCATAAAGTTTTCGCTAGGGTTTAATGCTCAAGGCTTCTTCCAGTGTCGACAGAAAGCTAATATAAGCATCCAATCCTATTCCTATCATGTTTACATAATTATGGTTTTATTTTAAAATTTAAATAAGGTATCACTGATATATTACGCAAAAGTCTAAGGTTTCACTAAAGATTAAAACGAAGGTTATAGTGCTACAATTTTCATTGCAAGTCCCAGAGGGGAGAAAACATTAAAACTTCAACTATATTCCCTGGCTTGAAACAACCAAGGAATTGAGAGAGAGAAATCAAACCTATAGAGCAGATTTTTCCACCATTAGATATTGTGGCTGTGATTGAAGATCAAAAATTAATAGATAAACTGATTGAAGAAAAATTCTTCTTTAGGCCAATATAGATGGAGTATTTATAGGCACGTAACTTGTCTAATTCCAGTGGGAATCGTAAAAAAAACATACTTTACTAAACAAAGTCTAATTTGGAATATGGGCAATACAATAATTTTGATGAGATTTATTAGAAGATGCATACACGCAATCAATCCCCTTTCCTAATCCTACACAAATTGTAATTTAGAATATGCTTCACGTAAACGTGGGTTCCCCTTTTAGAGCATAGCCAGCAGTAGGGCATCCTAATACCATTGCTGGGTTACCACGATCATATGCCTATCAAAGCATCCTCTATAGAGTACCTATAATTTTAGCTAGTGGTATGACGTGGATATGAGATTTGAATGTCCTACAAAAGCTAAACTCCTCAAAATAACAAGTTTAATAAGTGATGTGTCATAAATCTATTGGGTACGAGAAGTTTTATCTTTTCTAAACACTTTCTACGCCAAAATTTCTCTCTCCTCATTGTAGGAGAGAGAATATTAAAACCCAAAATAACTACCCTCTTAGGGGGCTAATAAGGATCTAGGACTTAATACGATAATTACAATAAACGATAATACGAAAACATAATCACATACTTTAATCTATAACTTGATTGATTGAGGTATGTCCTTGTGTTTGTCGACGGCGGCAAGCGGTGACAGCTAGGTTTTCTCTCCCTTAACCTTTTCTTTGAGATAGTACTTTAGTTGATGGGCTAGACACACTTATATAGGTAGAAAGAGGACATAGTTTCTTATTTCAATTAAAATTATTTTCTATCAAAGTAGAGACTTGTAGAAAACTCTAACCTCATTAACTAATAAGATTAGTTTCCTATTAGGACTTGGATCATCATAATTAGAAGCCCATAATTACTAATGGACCCTTACTCGTGTGGGCCATAATAAGTCTTGCATTCTCCCACTTGGCCCATATGAAGTAGTTTTGAAAATCATACTCCATAAAACTTAAGTTTGCAATTTTTTTTACTCAAAATGGGCTCAACGATTAAATAACTGACACACGCACGATTTAAAATATATCAAAGTCATAATATCTTTATTGATCATCATAATACCAAAATCAAACAATTTACTAAAACGAGTCATGGTGGTCTTATACAATTTTGCAACATATTTCCTTCCATATACTATAACAATAATGAACTATTTAACTTGGTTCATTCTATTATGAACTTAAAACAACCTTGAATTAATTATTCCCATAAATTCAGTGCTTTGGATTGCATTTCTAAGAAATTCGGTTCCAAAGTTGTACTGATACAAGGTTTATTGTTAATAAGTTTTATTATAGATTATACCTGATTCTTTGCCCAAGTTGTATCAAGATACACTCAAAAACTTATATCATCTTTCTCTTTTATTTATTTTTTTATTACTACTATATAAACTTAATTAAACATCTGTGCATAGCACGGGATCATAACCTAGTAATTGTATAATATGCTCATCCTTATTCTACACTAAGAACAAACTTGCGGAATTGCCAAACAAGAAATTAAACTTGAACGAGAAAGTAAAATAACACACAAAGATTTACCCGGAGAAATGAAGTGAAAAATCCTTTCGGATAAAAAAAACTACTCCCCACATGAAGAGCATTAATCAAATATCACAATCACTTAAGCTTTCTCAAAGCTTTAATGGAGTCTCTCAAACCCGACATTTATCTTTCTAGAGTTCAACTCAACATTAGTTAACTTAGATGCACTTAAGTCTCTTTTATATAGTGAGAAAATCATTACATGAGTTAGGGCTCGAAATACGAATAACGAGGCAAGTTAATGGTCTCCAAAATAAAATAATAAAAGTGTCGGATCAACCTCCGTTCGAATAGAGATTTCTATGTTGGGACAGGAACACTCATATCTTTCAAATAACTTTTTTGATTGAACAGAGAAATCTTTCGTGAAGTCTTCTACCTCCATTTTTTACCCTCGTTTGTCCTACGAACTTTAATAAAAATTCGTAAATACCAAATTTGAGTTCATTACTCAACCATCTCCCACTTGAAATCAAATTTACCGTAACCGGCGTAACTCATATTCAAACTTCAATACTTGAACTGCTCGCGCTATCAAAACCTTCTTTCTAGAAGGCCCTGTTATGAAATTTCACAATCTTCAAGAAATCTCTCACTTGAAATTTGTAATATGAGGTTCCCGTAACTACCCAAAGTAACCGCATCTATAACCATACCAAACCAAACTCTTCATGCCAAAAACTATTGTACCACACAAATCCATGTGTCGATGTATTTGATTTTTAAAATAAACTAAAACATCATCTTATAAACTTCCAAAGCCGCACCGTACTTCCCTTTCTAATCAGGATGCAATAAGCCATTGCCATCTCGATACTCAAATAACTTCAGTATAACAACACATGTTGTGGTTCTTTCCATATCACCAATGTATCCGCCATCTTAAGTTCACTAACCATACAAGTCAAACAAGAACAACTCCATAGCACTAAGCCACAATCAAGTTTTCCTTGAGTACCTAGCATTCAATACCATCATCTCACAACTCCCACGTCATAAGAATTCTCCGATCTCGTACAACCCATGACATATACCAGTAAACAAAGCTCCCATGAGTTAGATATGCTCCACCTCGTACAGATGCATAACCAACACTCATGCCAAGGATTAGCCAATATCTCGCTCTAGCCCTTCAATGAGATAACCGTGCCTACGACTCTTCAATCTCACCATGCTAGAACTTATATATGCAACTACCATATCATGCATACCCTAAGGAAGGATGATTCATGAGTTTTCAAAACTCATAACATCAGCAATGGTCTATGTGGTGTTTCCTAAACCTACCAATGATATAAACATATCAAACATTATCAAGCCCCATCGTTTCGATGTATGTCTTTGATGAACGCGTAATTATGACATTTTTAATATACCCGAACACGTATTTTAGTCGTCTATTATATTTAATTTTGGGTATTTATGCGTGTTTGTTTGATTGTAGCTATTGGAAATGAATATTTGAAACCAAGCTCTTAAAGTTAAGTAAAAGTGTCTCTAGCAGTTCATAGCACAAAAAGTCAAAGACACAATATATTTTGTCTCAAAATTGAATAAATATATACACAAATATTTTAAGAGAATAAGATCAAAGAAGATATTGCATCCAAGATCCTTGATGATATTTTATATTTAAGATATATGCAAGAGTTTCCATGAAGGTAGATCTCTACATCACTTAAGGGAATTATATGCAAGAATCTTAGGTGATTGGTTGTAATATTAAAATAAATTATTGTGAAAATATTTTTTAGAATTTAATGTATATTTTTCTAGATTTGGGTTTCATCTCCTATAAAAGAAACTTTCCCCTAATGTAATTGGGCATCTCATATTGGAAGGTAATAGTGAATAAAGTTAATCTTCTTCTTATTATTATTTTCTTTAGTTTAATTTTAGTTAATATATTCATTAGTTGTTAATGCGATAAAGTCCGAGATGAGCGATTAATCTCCTAGTTAAGGCTAGGATGAGGCCTCTTCTTGGATGAGCAATAGTTGGTGTTAATTAGATTTTAATTAGTTTTTTTATTAGTACTTTATGATTAATAAGTTAGTGCATCATATCGAAGGCTTATCCATAGCTTCGATTTGGCGTTCGATAACTTTAGATACAAACAAGTGTTACTAACCATAGACTTGATTTGGAGATCTAGAAATAGAAAATACTAGAGAACTCACTCAAGCCTAGCCATGGTTGAGTTAATAATTTTCTAAGACACTCTTCACCATCACTTAAAGCATAACCACTAAATGCTTGACCATAGATTTAATGGCTTATTTTACAACATCGTATGTATCTTAACACGAACATATGATGGGTAGAGATATTAAGATCAATTTATGATCCAGGAGGATCTAAGTTTTTTTGACTTTTTAAGAAGTTTATTCGACTAGACCTCTGTTCGAATACACCATTTCATATTCAAATAGAGTTTTTTCAATTCGAATACATTTCAGTCTTGGAAGTTTTATTCGAATAGACTCATGTCTGTTTGAATACACTTTTATGTGTATTCGAATACATTTTTTGCTAAGTGGTTTTATTCGAATAGACTTAATGTTTATTTGAATATATATTTTTTTATTCTAACAGATACTTGTTCTGTTCGAATAGAGGTGCGATTCAGCCTTTTTCTTTAGGCGTTTAAGGGCATATTTATCCTATTTTGTAACTAGGACTTATAACCCTTATAAAAATGGCAAGGCTAGATATTGTTAGATCAGGTTAAATCAATCAAAGTTCTGAGATAGGGATTTAGGGCTTGAGAGTAATTCTATTGTAATTTATTTATATTAAGCAATTGGTGTGTTCTTCATATAATTATTCGTTTTAGGGTTTCTCTATTTGTATTGTGAATTAATTTATATATCGATTAGTGTTTTGAAAGGTAGAGGCCAAGTCTAAACCTTAGCTCTCTCTCATTAAGTTTTATACTTAGATTTAATTTATTTCTTTTAGATTTATCTCTTATAAAATCGTAATTCGGCCTATAAAGTATTTGTTTTCCCAAACCTCACTGTGGATTCAATCCCACTCATCCGTGCTACAATTCGACAACCGCACTTTGAGGAGGTATTTTGCTAGAGAACCCACTAAAAACCTCTTATCAGTTTCGAACAAGCATATGAGTTATCATGTATGAGCATCGATCCATAATGCAACTCCACCCGATAACTGTGTATATCCATTTAGCCTACTTACATACTCATCTCTAACAATATCAATCATGAAGAATTGTCAATTCCTTATCAGGAATTACTCGATTGGAAGCGCCACAATACAAACTAGCTTCACAATCGGTGAACCAAACATCTTAACGTAAACCCCCCCTATATACTTGAAAAAGTACTTTACCACAAATTCCATTTTGAACTGCCCTGAACAAACTCTTATTCTCGTTTAACTTGTAAACCAACTTGCATATTAAGTAAGGTTTTTGTCATCGGTAATAGGATCGCATCCCATACCCGATATGACGATTGAAATTCCATCTCATCATCATCCATGACAAGCTCCAACTTGCTCATGACCTCATCTTGTAAAGCCACATTGTAGTTATCACCAATACCGGCTAACCACAAACAATATCGGGAGTAATGATAACGGGCCGTCGATTTTGAAACATTGGTTCTTATTTTCATAACAATCGGAGGACTATACGGTTCTTGATGGACCTTTTGAACTAATGGTTCTAATACTATCTCCATAGAGATTCTTACATACTCCCATGACCCCAATAAATTCATTTTTTTTGTCCGCTTATCCATGTCTTTACACAATACATCATCATTAGATATCTCATCAGTAAATTGGATAATTTTTTTATTCTTCGCATCACAAGATTAGTCACCAAAATCATCACAAACATATCCAATGAACATGCACAAACTAAACATAAAATCTAGTAACGATCTTATTAGAATAGACAAAAAAAAAATCTTAATGATTACCTTCTTTCTCTTCCACAAGAAAAGGCTATATACCGTATCTACCCAAAACTGTTTTGATAGCTTGATGAAATATTTCATACTCCGCGCCCTTTCAATAATCTCACGGACCACACTTTCAGCTACACCAATCCATCGTGGTGTCTTTGAAATCTTCTGAAGCCTTTCAATCCCAATAGATGCATCATACAAATCAAAAACAACACTGCAAAATCAATTACCATCACCGTTAGACCTAAGACGCTTCAACATCAAACCCATATCAAGCTCAACCCAAGATTTCCATCTCGCGAAGACATCAGACCAATCCATTTCATTCTTTAATAAATGTACACCAAGCTCTCGCGTAAAATCACCAATAAAAATAACAAAGCCATGAAATCCTTCGCTGGAACTAACCCTAGTCGGTTAACATACATCATCGTAGGAGAAAAAATGCAGCATCAAACAATTACGGGCTGGCCTTATTCACAATTCTGCAAAAATGAAACTTCATATACCTGATAATGGTACATTTTCTCAAAAGTCCATCCAATAAGAGAAGTTGCATTAATTAGCTTGGTGCGACTCGAATAATAGTTGGACATGTGGTTCATCTGCATCACTATTGTCCATATGGGAACTACATGAATGTACATGTGAAATGTAACACTTTTCTTTTGCCAGGCTTGTGAAATGTGACACTTAGACCATTGCATTTCTTCCTCCCGAAGATCTAAGCATTCTAAAATGTACATATATATCGCTCTATACCTTCTTCTAGTGAGAGTTGAACCCTTCGAATTGGGTAGATGTGTTTAAGAGGTAAATATCCTCATACTCTCTCCCAACTTACCATTTCGATTTCTTTGAAAAAAAAAAAAAAAAAACAACTAGCCGTTGTGACCTTTCCAATAATGGAATTGCACAGAGAGACTCTAAATCCTTTATATTACTGAGAATCAATAACTTACAGAATATATTAATGTCATATTCAAAGAATTGTGCAGCTTGTGCACATTTCAGAAGAAAGTGTAAACAAGATTGTATTTTCGCTCCTTATTTCCCTTCTAATGATGATCCTCAAAGATTTGCTCTTGTTCACTAGATATTTGGTGCTAGCAACATATCTTTCATGCTAGATGTATAATATCTTCTGTTTTACAAAACTGCAGAAAATACCAATAGAGCAACGAGGGGCAGGAGTGAATTCTATGACATTTGAAGCTAGCGCGAGAGTTAGAGACCCGGTTTATGGATGCGTTGCAGTTATATCTCAGTTACACCAACAGATAAGTGAAGTTCAACACGAACTTGCAAAGACACAAGGTGAACTTGCACTCTACACTGCTCAACAAGTGCAACAACAACAAATGGTTAGAACCCAAGGTCATTATGGTGAATCTTCATGGTTAGGTGGTGCAAATGCAGTTCAAGATGGTTGTACATTTCAGTTGAATCAACTATCCCTAATAGACCTTCTTCAACTACAACATGAGGTTTGACATGTGGGGTTTAATTCTCTTTCCCGTTTAATTCTTTATTTTTGCATTTGATTGATTATTTTCCAAGTTGTCAATGAAAATAAGATTTTAATGCATGGTATTGTTTGACTCAATAAAGAAACATTTTAATGTTCAAAGCATATATATGTAAAGGGGAGATCCGGGAAAAGAAGGCGAAGTTGATTATAATCCATAATCAAGTGCATGTCCAATGACGGGAGAATGGATGCACTTGTATAACACGTGTCTACATCTTGAACGTCCATTGCTGCTGCGCAGTTCCAAACTGCATTGGGCTCAGACAATCACAAGTCATTTTCAAATGACCCTACTGCTGCATATATGCTCTAAAGCGTTGATCATACTGCAAGGTTATTCTCTTTTCACATTTTCGGTTGCTAGCCATGAAAATGATATCAAGTTCTATATAGATAGGAGCTCTCTCAAAAGGAAGACGTCTACAATTATACTAACACCTATCTGTCAATTTACAAGATCCAGTACTCAAAGGCCATAGCAAGGCCGAAAAAAGAAAAACGCAATGGAAGAAAACTCATTCTAAAATGTTAATGGGCTGTGGGATGAGACCCTTTATTGGGCCTTTGAAAGGAACGGCAAAAGGAAGAGAAGCCCTCTTTAAGGTCAATAGGAAGAGCAAGCTTTAGAGGGTCAAGGACATCAAATGATCTGCTTTTGTTGGCCTTTGCAAAGGGATCTATCATTGCCAGAGCTCGCTGCTGCTTGTTTAGCCCTTCCATGATAAAGGAAAAGGCTCCAAAGGTGAGACAGCTCTGGAGAAGAGCCTGTGGTGCACCTGCACAAATTAAAACAGAACATAGTCAAAATTTTGCAATAATAATTCAGGTCTGCTTTAGTAGATTCAACAAACTTTGAGCAATTGCAAAGAACGAAAAGGAAATGCAGCAAAACATAAAATACTTAGGCGTTAAATCCATGTAAACATTATGAAGTTATTTGTACTTTTTCCCCATTTTCTGTAAAGAGAAGTTGTGTGGAGATAGCCCTTAAAATTGCACAGCTCATTCTTGACATTGAGTGTGTTTGGGTAGCTTAAAAAATAAGAAACCAACTGAGAAAATAAAAACTATAAAAATGGTTTCTCACTTTGGATGTTTGGCAACCAAAATAAAATAAAAAATGTGTTTTCTCATAAAAAAAATATAGGCCAAAAAAGTGGGAAATGATTTCCCACCCACTTAGATGAGAAACATGGTTTCCTCTTCAAAAATGGTATCCCAAGAAATGGTTTCTCAAGCAAAAAAATTAAGGCTTCCAAACACACCCTGAAGTAATTCATATAAATGAGTTAATAAACCTCTTCTATAACTGAGTTAGTTATCTTAAATGCATGAAATGTTAAATACCCCGCAGCTACTCAGATATTAACTTAATACACATTCATTGAGTTCTCCTTTAGAATCTAGATAATCTTCCTAAAAAACTGATATCCGCCTATGACAATGAAATACTCTTACACAATTGAGAGATTCTAAGTACCTGGAATACTCAAAGCAAGTCCCGTGCAACATCCAGCTACTCCAGAATTAATGACTATAGAGAACAATGAAGCGATACATTAGATAATGGAACAACTGATACAATGTCAAATTGGTAAAGGTTAGATGCTTACTATCATCTTTTCCTCGCAGCCTCTGTAAGAAGCATACAACTAAACTGTGAACTCCAGATAAAACTGCAAATTGCTGCAAGTGCGAAGAGAATATTGTCAGCCTAAAATTGAGAGCCAGAAAGCTTGTTAAGAAAATTGAAAATACAAACGGAGAATATTATACCATTAACCCATTGAACATTTTCAGCATCATAACTTAAGTGAAAACACAAACCTGGGCAGAACCCCCTGCATCAGCAAATGCTCCTTTGAAACCTTTCTTCCTGAACAGTCCCGAACCTGAAAGAAACAATCATGGGGCTTCTAAATGGCAGAAGTAATCCTACAAACACAAAAACAAAAACAAGATACCACAAACAAACAAAAATGCAAGGTGGTGCCACTCTCACGAGGTGCTCGTAACATTCCTACAACAACTTCGTTTCAATTGCCAAAGATGCAGAGTCCAAAAAGTTCCATTGCACAATCATAGGGTATCTCCCTATGTTTCTAGGACACTGATGCATGGGCATCACAGAATTCGCAACATGAATCCTATGCAAATTTCAATGACAGTATTCAAAGTTAACTTCAAAAACAAAAACCTGCATCTTTCAGTGCTTTTACAATTTCTTCTTCAATTGTTCTTATTTCCTACGAGTTAAAAGAACTCTGGAAAGAATCCAAGTTACACAACTTGAAAAGCTCAGAAATATTTGGTTTACAAGCCTCGAAATCATTAGTTTACAACTCTAGACCACAACATTCCGCTGGGATGCTACGCTTGAGCATGATGTTGCTATTTTTTACATCAATTCGAATGCGAGAGCCTAGCTCAAGCGAGCTACAAGTCTACAACACCATGACTATGTCAACTACTAACTAGGCCAAAACTCACGAAATCACTCCACAAAAATCCACAAAACTAACAATAAAAAACCCACTAATAATTCTACATAAACCTCATAAATCAAGCAGCAATTATGACTAAACTAAATTACATACATACATACATACATACATACATACATACATACAATTCAAACCTAAAAATCAAAACTTTATCAAATTAAATCAAAAATTGAATCAAACCCATTAACATTAACATACCCATTGACATAACCCAAACCCAATTCTCCTAAAAAGCATATACAGAGAGAGAACTAACCATAGCCGAAGATGGAACCCATAACAGCACCAGCAGCCGCATCAGCAGTGAATCTGGACAAGCAAACAAAAGGGGTACTTGAAGAAAACTTGAACATGTTGTCTGTGGTATTTGGGTTTTCATTGCTAAGGGTTTCTGTCTCTGGGGTTTCAGGGTTTGGAGAAGAAGCCACCATCGCCATTTTTTTTCTCTCTCTCTATTTATCTTCTCTCGATAGTTTTGGGTTAAGTTTATATATTGGACAAGTTTATATTGTCGACTACGGTGGTAGGTTAACAAACAACAAACCTTCCACTATGGCTATTATTGTTGATTCATAAGGTTGCTTGGGATGGTGATGCAAACGATCGAAAGATAGGAGAGACCAGGCGAAGGTGACTTGAGTTTGGTTTGGGAGGATAGACGGCGTCTGTTACAAAAACACTCTCTTCGATCGTTTGATTATAGAACAGGCGAAGGTGACTTGAGTTTGGTTTGGGAGGACAGACGACGTCTGCTACAAAAACACTCCCTTCGATCGTTTGATTATGGAACAATTTAAGTATTTAGTTTCTTAGGGGTAACATTTTTCTCGAATGGTGATATAGACTTATATTGTTTTATTTTCTAATTGATGTAATATTTTTGGCTTGCCTATGGAGAAAGTAGTTCCGTTTGTCGTCTGAAAATTCAAAATAAAAAATAAAATAAAATTATAAATCTAAAGGGGTGTTTGTTTTTACAATTGAAGTCGTTGATTGCTTAATGGGTAATTGATTTGTCTCATTCAGTTACCCATTCAACAACACTTGCAGTTTCAAGTAAGCAACATGAACTTGCTTACTAATCATTCAGCAGTCAACACTTTAGCCAGCATTCAACATTTTTAAATGAACAACAACAACCCCCTAAGTTTGTTGTAGTCGGCAATCCGTAAGATAAGTGGATATCCAAGAGCACCAAAAGTTGCCCGCTCCATATGCTCCAAATTTGAAGCTAGTGTGAGGGTCAATGCTCCAAATTTGGAGTCTTCATGGAGCGCTCCAAATTAGCTCTAGTCAGGCTTGTTGATTAAGCGCCTCAATCATAAAGTGGTGGGCCCATGATAATAACTCAGTCAAAACAAATTAAAGTCCTCATAATCATAAGTGGTGTCCGCATTATTATATATAAAAAAAATGAAATAAAATTTATTCTTTCATTTTCAAATCTACGTTGAAGTCACGTCATTACCCTACTCCAAATTTGGAATTGGATTTGGATTTGGATTATTTGTCCAGATTCGGAGCGTGATCTTCTGCTGGAGATGCTCTAAGCACTCAAGATGACTTTTACAATAAGTTTCCTCTTTTTAATCAAAGTTGCTTATAGAGAATTTCAGGTCTAATCAACTAATAAAGAGCGAAGAGGACATGAATTCACTTGGGCTTAGGAGTTTTATTAACTTTTTTTTTTTAAAAGGGCACATACATAAAACGCGCCACTCTATTCGTCCTTCGAACATCTCTGAACCGCAGAAAATGTGTAAAGACAACTATATTTTCACCCCCTTTTGTGAAGTTATCTATAAGGAGCACCTAAAAGCACGATGGTGGAATCTGTTTGCCATAAGAGAATCCATTAACGTAAATACACGAGGATGCAGAGTGCTCTTCAACCCCATTGTACGGCAAGTAAATATCCCTAAGCTCGATGTTTTGACACGGCTGACCTTGGCTACACAAAAGGTTCACCGCAAGCTTCGATAGAGAGTTTCCCCATATGTTTCTGAACTTAACGTCACTTATCTGAACTTGTGACGATGCCTGAAAAGATAATAAATAAAGTGTTAGCAAATAAGTTCGAGATAGTTTGGGGAAAAAAATGATGGAACTTTAAGGATTCATTTTGACTTACGGGTTGATTGCAATATTTATACGGGCAATATTGTTGATCGATAACAATTGGATTGTAGACGTTGTTCATGAAAATATGTTCAAACGTGAAATTCCTAGCCATGCTAGACGGAGATGGTGCCCATGTTTTGATTCGCACACCATTTCCAGTCCCGCTGAAGGTGCAGTTCCTTACAATCAATCCATTAACATCTTCCTCGTTTGGGTTTCTGCCTAGGCTACCAACGCTAATACCGTGGCCTGGACCACAATGTACGTTGGAAATGAGGATATCCTTACTACCGGGGCCAAGCGAAATGCAGTCGTCCCCCGTGCCAATGATTGAATTGTAAATTCTGATCCCAGTTGAGCTACCGATATGGATGCCGTCAGTGTTCGGGCTGTCTTCAGGTGCAAAAATTTTAAGAGCTCGAAATTTCATCTTTTGGCATTGAAACACTTGTATATGGAAAAATTTGCTGTTGATCAAATGTATGCCTCGGACCGTTGCATCCGTGATGAAATCAAATTGAAGCGTCTATTATCAAATGAAAACACAAAGAACCGGGTAAATAATTTACGTAAAAAATGGTTTTTCTTTTGGTACTAAAAGCATTCAAGAAGGAAAAAAATGTCTTACAATGGGAAGAGTTTTGCAATCTGTATATTTGGTGCACTTGTTGTAAGGCCAAGCTGAAGCTCCTTGTCCATCGAACGTTCCACCTCCACGTATCATCAACCGATGAATATAAATAAACCTAATCCAAGTATCGGAATCGAACACTGCAAGATTAGTTGGTGCCTTCACAGTTCCTTGAACCACAAAGACTGTTGGCCCGTTGCATGGACCTTCAAAACGCATTGGACCTGCTAAGTACGTTCCTTTTGGTATCCAAACTGTCCCCTTTCCCCACCACGCACAAGCGTCTTTCCAAGCCCATAGAAATGCCTGCATAAAAATAAGGATAAGTGCTCAAAACATGGCAAAAAATGATCAAAGGGTTTTAATTAAAGCACAATTTCTACACTATTACTCTTAGACCATAATTTGGGCATAGTTCAATAAGAAGTATTTGTTACCTTCGCACTATCCGTCTTGCCATCCGCAATTGCTCCGTATTTCATCACATTGAAGACTCTACTAGACCACGAGGCTTCTGCAACCCATACAAACAAGACTAACACAAAACAGACCCTTAAACTCATCTTTCTTTCTTCTCTTCACTCTGACTAAGATGGATTTGGCTCTCATCTCACTTTCTTATGTATGTTTGTATTGGTTTAATGGAGGAAACTCAAGAATAATTACCACAATATTTTTGCGCCTGTTTGGAAAGAAGACTCTTAATAACACTTGCTTCATTTGCATATTAGGGAGAAAAATATATTTTGTATCCCATCTGATATAATTTCAGTTAAGTCATGCCTTGTTAATGGGGTAAATCCCCCATGATCTCATATTTACATTTGGTGTCCTTTGCATTAATGCCAAAAGCGAACATATCAAGGTGATTTAGAGTTATATATTAAGGCTCTTACATCTTTTATCAAGTGACCAAGAACTCCGTTAAGTAGTCCTTGTTGTTGGCAAACACCTATAGTTGGCATACACCGTTGCTGCACTCGAGTGAAATTGACAAAAACTGAGACTGGCACTATGCATCATTTTATAGTTTCATGGTTTTTAAATAAGCACATTTCATGCAACATAATTTTCTTAAGTTATGCAATTGAAATCTTACCACTAAATGAGTTAATTACTAGAATGAAGCGTCTGATCTTCTAAAATCATTTTCTTGATTGAAGAATATATGCTGGGAGTAATTAAATTTAAGGTTTGATCCTTTCCCTAAAAGATACATTTTCATTTACTCATCTTGCAGCGCTCAGGCTCAAAGTTACATTGCACTATGACCGTTTCCTTCGGCTAAACTGTTATAGGTGCTTAACAAAAATAGTTCAATCCAACTTGGAAGTTTCAGAGAACATCTCCGAAACCTTAGAATGTTTATGGAAAACATCGTCCATTTCTAAGATCAGAAGATGCCCCAATGAGATTTTATAATGTTTGTCCTGATGACGATGGACTACATCTTTTGGGGTCTCAAATACATTAAGGCCGCTTGAAAACTTTAAGAACTCAGTTTAGTATGTGCATATAGTTTAGCAACTCATAAACTAGCAACACTGAAAGGTAGAAAATAAGAGCATCCACAAACAGCTAGGTTGATTCAGACGTGGTAGGGGGAATTTTTTTTCCACCCTCAAATCCACCCCAAATGGTTTCCAGCACCTAGGTGAATCGGTGATGAGGCCAGTGGATTTGGGTGAATTCATGCCGCGCGGTTCAGAAGGGCGCGTAGTCAATGAGCCAGTAAGATTAAAACACGTGTCAACAATCCAATGGCTCCCATTGCGCACACTTCAGAACTGTACGTAGACACGTGTCAACAATTCAATGGCTCCCATTGCGCGCACTTTAGAACCGTAGATACAACGTCCAAGATTAAAACACGTGTCATTTTCTTATTGGCATGAACTTGCCCACGCGGTTTAGAAGTGCATTGAGAGTTGGAAGGCTGAGATGTTACCACGTGGACATATTTAGGACGTTGGTTCTTGCGCGCAGTTCAGAACTGCGTTTGACAAATTCACCTTGGGTTTTTTACACAACCGCTGTGGGTGGATTTGGGGTGGATTTGATTCACCCTGCTTTTGGGCGAATCCACCGACCCAACTGCTGTGGATGCTCCCTATTTTGCAAACACTTGATTAACCTTGGGTTGGGTTGCAGATTTTTTTAAGTTGCTTTTTGAATGATTTGACTTAGAGCCGAAAGACGTTGATGTAAGCCTAATAATGCGTTAGCTCCATCACTAAAGTATAAGCAATTCCATCTGTAAAGTTTGAAATGTTTATCAAATAATTAGTGGCTTGACCTTCCATTTTAAGTTGATAGACCAAAACTATACTCACTATCCTTATCATGAACTTTTTGAAACTCGCAGCAACAACTTCTAAAACTGGGGCACCTTCGATTCATACCGAGATGCAAATCCGCCTCTACACTCTCTGCATATCGATGGTGGCTATAAGAATTTTATGAATGTCCAAGATGGATATGAGGTTAAGCCAGCAGGGGCGGTTTTCGGGTATTTTTCCAACTTTTTTAGAGTATTGCTGTAAGCACTAACGCATTATCATGGAGATAACATCAGAGACATAAATAATCATTTGGTCTGGTGCTGCACTAACAATTCAAGTGTTTTGGCATTCTACTTTTACCAAGCTAGATTCATATAGATGTAAAGTAATGAAATCAAGATAACATTAACTAATTGAAATTAAGGCATGTTCACAGCCCTAAGAGCATCCACAGCAGTTCAAAGGGTGAATCCAATGAATCCATCCACCTAGTTTCCACATCAGTCAAGGTGAATCCAATCCATCCAAAGTAATGAAATCAGGATAACATTAACTAATAAAAATTGATCTTGCCACGTGGCTCAATCTGGATCGTCCATTACCCAATGCGCGGTTCTGAACCCGCGACGTGAATTCACCCCAAATCCACCCACAGGTGATTTTTTTGTATGCCACGTAGGAGATTCACCTAGCTGCTGGGAGACGATTTGGGTGGAAAAGAGGGTGGATTTGAAAATTCATCCGCCGCGTCAGGGTGTACCTAGCTGTTGTGGGTGCTATTAAGGTCTTTGGTTGAAAAGAAAAGATCATTAAGATATACCTAGGTCATGCTCCTGTGAACTTTCCTACGTATAAATTTTAATCTCGGTCGATACCCCAGTACACTTGAAATATTTGGTATTGGTAAGATTAGTACTTAACAGTTGCTAACCATTGAATTATCTTAACTTTCCTAAGGTCGAAAATCGCTAACTCAAGTAGTAAATCAATAAAGAACAATATAAATGACACGAAGATTTTCCCGGAGGAGGGAAGTGGAAAACCCTTTCAGACGAAAAACCACTACGCACGAACAATTCACTATGATATCAAATAGGTTACAATGATCTCTCAAGCTTTTCAAGTTTTTTTAATGGAGTCTCTTCAAACCCTAGTCTATCTAAGATTAAACTCACACAAGATGGCTAACAAAATAACATAAGTCCCCATTTTATATAGTAGGGAACTTAATATACAAGTAGAATGGATATTGAGGCAAACTCAACGACTCATAATAACATCTTAAGTAAACCTACGCCAAGCTCGTTCAAACGAGTTCAAACGACTTTGCGATAATTGGTCTCCAGCCCCAGAAACATAACAACTCGTTCGAACGAGATGGACTCCTGAGCCAAAATTTCAAGGAGTAGGAAAAAGGTCGCTCAAACGACTTCGACAATCCTTAGTTCGAGTTCACACCCAATACTTGTAATGTTAATCTTTTAGACCAAATAACATAGAACCCATAGTGGTAGAGGATTTGTTTTTTGATCCACTATAGTTTTAGGTTTATCAAGGTCCTGTTTAGTGTTCTTGAAAACCCAGGCGCAACGAGCTTTCCAAATGAGCCAATACATCGAGAACACAACGAGGGTCCAAGTGCTCCGATCTATAGGCCATTCACGGGGAGGCGATATCCATAATTCAATCCATTCCTCGATAGGAAGGTGTGAGAATTCCTGAAGTAATCCCCCAAAGGTTATGCCAAACCATACTGCACGCGTAAAGGGGCATTCAAGCGTATCAAGGCCTCCTGGGTTCCTCCGGAACTGGACTGGGAAAATATAAATGTGAATGCCTCATTCTGTAAAGATAATGTATTGAATCATATTGGTTTAGTTCTTCGTGATTCTAACAATGTTTTTGGTGCAGCCCGCGCTTTCTCTCGCCGATTCGCTTCTAGCGAAGAGGGCGAGGCATTAGCAGTTCTGAGTGAAATCTTCTGCGCACAGGAACGCGGAAGCCAGAGGATGATCATCGAAACTGATGCTGAAGCTATTTACTCCTTTTGCAAGAATGGTGACGCAGCTATCTCCTGGACTATCACGGTAATTTTACAAGACTGCTTAGACATGTTTAAACATTTTGTTAATGTTCGTATTAGTTTTATGCCGCGAAGTGCTAACTCCGTCGCCCATGAGATTGCTGTTAATCCCATGGGAGACAATTTTTGTATGACTTGGATTGATATTCCGCCGCCCTCGTGGCTTGTACGAACACTCCAAGGCGATAAGACTTCTTATATAAGGTTTACCAATCAAACAAATATATATTTATCAAGGGGAGCGCATTAGTTTACACTCAAATCTGTAATCAAATAAAGTATCTACAACAGGTAAACAGGGGCGGCTTTGTCGACAAGGTCGCTCTGATGTGTAAAACGTATATATAAGACCCCACAAATAAGAATTTTCTTTCGAAATGCCCAAAAAAGTCGTATTAGCATCACTATAAAACCCTGTGTTTAAGCAAACCATCTCAGCCCCATCGACAGAAATGTGGCGTTACCTACTTACCATGAAGAAAAACCTTCAGAACATAAAGAAGAGTTCACGGGTGGCAGATGAGAACATGTTTGGCAATGAAAATGAAGTCGTAATAAGGCAGGAAGTTTCGATTTTTTCGAATCTTATGAAAGTTTCTCATTCTTTCATATCTTGTATTTCTCCTCAATCTCATGGTGGTGATCATGGAGTATGGGTATCGGATGAATTTGCTAGAATGGAGGAGATTAATAATCTTATGGTAAATGATAGCTTGCGGTATGCGATTTTCATCTAAAATTGTGTATGTAAAAAATGCGAGATTTATATTTCTTCGAATTTTGGTCATCATGGAAGTATGTAACTTTGATCATTTTTCTTGTCATCGCATTAAAATACTTTCTCATCTTTTATGATTTGTACAAGAGCATCCACAAAAGCTATTTTAGAGAGGCGAAAATGCTAAAAATAGCTTTTACACACTCGATTTGGGTAGTTTTTTTTAGCTTTAGTCATTCTCTCTTCTCAAACATAGCTAGGAAGGAGAGATAAATTAACTAGCCACATAGTCAAATAGCTCAAGAAAAAAATCGGTCCTAACTGTGGTTAAGGTTAACTGCATGAGTTAAGATGGATACATGTCGAATGGAGAAGTCGCTTAGAGCATCTCATAAAGTGCAAGTCATTGAGACTCTATTTCCTCTAACAGTACCTGACTTGAATATTTTAGCAGGCGCTCAACACTTAAGCGCTTATTTTATTTATATTTTTATATTATTTTTCTTCAATCCAAATTGGGCGCCCAAGACTTGGGTGTCCGATTTAAATTTTAAAATAAATAAATAAATTGGGCGCCCAAGTCTTAGGCGACAATTGGGAGCCCGATTCTTTTTTAATCGGGCGCCCAACACCTTAGAGGAGTCTTGGATTCCAAGACTCAACCTTGTGAGACTCAAATCCAAATCATTGTATCACTGTTGGAGGTCAAAAATATTATGTGGCACCTTGGATTCGGTAGTGAGATATTTTAAGAGATGCTCTTAGGACGATTCTAGGTCCTAAGCACTTGGACGGAACTTTTTCTCAAATTGCTCACCTGGAAAGTCTTTTCCACCCACAATTAACAGGTGAAAAGTGTTTTGAAATAATAAAAAACTGCTCTTTTTTAGATCTCCCAATAAATTCTCAGACACGACCTCACACAACTAGCGAAATTTATAGGTAGTCTCCGGTGGATGTCCTAATGACTTCCCTTGTTGCACAATAAATATTTGCGTATTAGTTTTTTTTTCAAAAGGATTCACCAATTGCTTACGGTTAGATTTATTATGTAACTAAGAAGCTTTAGCTAATCCACTAGTCACCCATTTCTGAATCACCAGAAGTGTTTATGGTCAGAAATATATTCCTGACCATTGTGCCAAATTTGATTGTTCACAACAACAACAACAAAAAAAGGCTATGACAAGACCATACATGCATAGAGTAAACAAAGTGGTGATAAGACTGGTCATCTGACCATTGTGCTCAGCTACAACTGCAAATAACGCAGTGGAGAGGCCACATTGACCAAGGAACAATACGCGTGTCTAAAGGCCTTTTTATAATTTCAAGGGAACATGTTGTTATTCAGAAGAAGCTACCAAATCACAATTATTCCTTTTTTGTGACTGATACAATTCATTGGGTTTATATTCATTGCGTAGTCTTTTCAATTCTTGCATCCCAACACTAGCGCATGGATGTTTGTCCAAAATCTGGGTGAATTTAATCCACTCACAGCAGTTGATATCGAAATCAACGCGCGCAGTTCAGAAGTGTGCGACATAATCAAAAACATAAGATCTGATCGCGTATCTCCATCTGGAGCGTCTATTACCCAACGCGTAGTTCTTCACCCTCAAATTGGAAAATGGGTGGACACGTGGGATATTAATCTAGCTGCTGGGAGGTGAATTTATAGAGATGAGGGTGGATTTTGAAATCCACCTTGCCACGTCAGAATTAGCTGTTGTGGATGCTCTTAGATGGCATTATGTAGTCATTAAGATCTTGGAGGCAACTAAAAATGGTTTTTCAATCAAAACTTAGTACGTAAATATGGCCTAATTGAAGTATAGTAGGAGTTGAATCCTAATTGAAGTAGAAATATATGTTAACTTAACCCTATCATCACTATATAGAAATCAATCGAAACAATTTATCTTATTCTTATTTGTTTTGCTCTCAAATTCGCAATCCCTTCTTTTACAATGGTTGATTCCTCTATGAGTTCTATTCTTCCTTATTCCAAAACCTTAACGCTAGCTGATCTTTTTTACTATTCGGAGAAAGATCGAATGAGTAAAAGAAAAACTGAAGGAAAAGAAGAGCGAAAGATCGATATGTTAATAGACCAAATAACGGAGATTCTATTGAAGTTACCGACCAATTCTCTCCTCCGTTTCAAATGTGTTTCTAAGTCATGGTATTCAACAATAAACGGGGCTCCCTTTGTTAAATTGCACTTCTCTAAGGGTGCCCGTGGTCTTATTTTCAATTTTGGAAGAGCGTTGGTTCACGTAGAGTCTTCTTGTGCTTTCGATGAGGCAAAAAAAATGGATATCTCAATTAAGGGTCATGCTAGTTATCAAGAGTATAAAGTGGTAAGCTCTTGTCATGGATTCTTATGTGTGTTTATGTTAAATAAGAAGGTAGAAATTCGTACTTTATACGTTTATAATCCCGTAACCAAAGAATCCATGGAGCTTCCCACATTACCGTTCTCCCTTAAGTCTGTCGGTTGGATTGGATTTGGAATTCATCCTAGTACAAGAGAATGCAAAGTTGTTGTAGTTACGTATTTACTCTACGCTGAGATGCACACATTAGGCACAGATTCATGGAGACGGATACATATGATTGAGTCCAACATAATGTGTCGTGTTCCATTCCACCCATGGATATCAGTACTACCAAAGCCATTAACGGTATTAGTAAACGGAGTTTTCCATTGGATCGTTACAACTACGAATCAAACAAAACCAATAACTATTGTTTCTTTTGATCTTGGTGATGAAGGTTTCAAAGTAATACCATATCCTGATGATATCTGTCTAGAGGAGAAAAAACCGTCCCTTGGTGTGCTTGGAGGATGTTTATCAATATTCAACTTCGGTTCTAAGATGGGTACTGAAGTATGGGTTATGAAGGAGTATAACGTAAAGCGTTCTTGGACTAAAGTTTACAACATTCCATGGGTTGTGAAGAAGTTTAACCCTTGTATTTTTAGACCTCTTTGTCTTTGGAAGAAGGATGAAATTATTATGGCGTATGAGATAGATAAAGTTATCTGTTATAACCCTATGACAGGGCGTGTTCGATCGGAGAACATTCACTGCAATGGTAGAAGCTATAAACTTCGTGATTACTGGAATTTTGATGCAATCAATCACGTGGAGAGCATCGTGTCACTAGATATGATTGTAAGTCGACGTATATAAATAATAAAGATTTGCTTCTAGCTTATGTTGTTAAGTAATTATTGGAACTTTTTTGCTCATTTTTTCTTTAACCTTACGTAATTTACATATATTTCATATCAGACTCATGCGTTTGAGTCCTTGTCTTCTGTTTATTGATAAAATCATTGCATTTTCCCCTTTATATAATGTTTCGACTTGATTTTCTCGTGTATTTGATTCATATTTGTTGCTGTTTTGATCCGCATAGCTATAATAAATCAACCCTCTATCCAAGCGAAGGGGGGAGGTAATTAGTCTCTATAAACGAAGCCTAGCATCACATTTTGAGATTTTTACCTCTAAAACATGTAGTTGCAGATTCTTGTAACGGTTTTTGTGTTTATTTATCTGATGTTAATTACCAAAACCCCGGGTGCATCTGCATCGCATCGAGAGATTTAAATTAGGCACTGAATATTTTTTTCCTCTTTTCCCCTCACGAGCGATGGGAACATTGGTGTGAACTAGAGTGCCAAACTTCAATCCCATTATAGGATTCTTCTATTAGTTCCTTCCAAACTGACTAGTTTTTAGGATTTTTGTCCAAGGTTGGCAACATAGTGTATTTGCTTTTGGAATCCTAGTAGAAATACAACTCTCTTACCCATATAATTAAGAGTAGAAACTGCAGCCTCACATCTCTTCTTCCTTCTTCCCACAATAAACCCTAAAAGCACTAGCAATGGCTGATATCTTCCTTCTTCGTTTCTTCCTCGGTTGGTTCAAGTTGATATGGATATATTGGTTTTCTATACTAGGGGACCTGCACTTTCCTAAATACCAATTCTCCAGGCTCTGGCAAAGATTCTCTACTACGAGTTCAACAGTGGATCGGTTTCATGATGTTGATAAAGAAAGTAAGACCGATATCCCAATAGAGATTGTGGTAAACATTCTCTTTAGACTCCCTGTTATATCTTTACTTCGTTTTAAATCTGTTTGCAAGAATTGGTGTACCGAAATATCAGACCCCAAATTTTCTAAATTGTGCCTCTCGAATGCAATCATATAGAGAGCCTATTTTCACTAAATATGCTTGCAGTAAACATGTAAAGAGCCTGCTCTTCTCTTCTTATGAAGTTCATGATTATTAGATGTCCCTGAAGACTACATGTACGAGTTTACTCATTTCCATCAATTTTTTCGGGAGAATATTTCTAGTGCTTTCTGCAAATTGTTGCATTGTACCGTTGGCATGATAACGGAATGTTTCAGTATGACCAAAATATTGCAGTACATGTTTAGATGACCCTTTAATGCAAATTGCAGAACTTACGGCGGGCCAATTAATTTGTTCTTCTTCTTTAGTGCATAGATATGTGAATGTCAAGGTTTTGTAATTTGTCTTTCATTTGAAGCCTCCTCTCTTCGAACTCTTCTTTCTTCCTAGGTAACTCTTCTTCATCACTGATTTTACTTAATTTATAGCATGTGTTTTACAATATGCATTTTGTTTGAAATCCACATGAGTTGTAAGAGCATTTTAAAACTTCACAATGCAAGATCGTAACAAAGCTGAAACACGATTTAACAAATTTTCATATTTTTGTTTTGAGATGAAGGGGTACTCTTAACTTCTGAAATCTACGGAATATTGCAACAAATGCTACATCGTAACAAAACTGAAACACGATTTAACAAATGCATCGAATGCTACTACCATAACCATTTCTTTGGATATTGTTGTTCTTGGCTGTCAGGTATTCCTTCCCCGCCTCCTTCATCTATTTCTGGACCAAGATATTGTTGCACTACTAGCACCGATACTGTTGCCAAAGAGTCTGATGACGCCAACAAATCTCCTATTCCGCCCAACTCTGGGCACTCACTCCAATCGGTTATTCCTGCAGTGAGTGGGTTTTCAATCCCTCTCCCCTTTCCAACTATGAAGAAGTCGTAGGTGTTGTCCACGGATCGAACGGATGCAACTGTCTCCACCGCATTACTTACCACCTTCTCCTTATACAAAACTTTCTCCTTGTTGCTCAACATCTTCAGTTTAAATTCAATAATGTACTCGTCATCAAGTTGTTTCTCTTTCTCTCTATCCGTAAGGATTCTGTCATCACGAATGGGGTTGGGATCATATTCCATTGTTCTCGATTCGACCTCTTGAAGGTACCGGAAAACAGTCAACTTGATTTTGTTGTCCTCTGCCATTCTCCATGCATAAGATAATGCTTCCCTGTCGTCGGGACCTCCAAAGAAAAGCATGGCAATATGGTGTGAGGTAGTTTGATATGGTGTGCCAATACCCCGATCAACTAGTATTCCAACAGAGCAAGGGGCATTGGCCAACACATTTTCGTTCAGAGTACGAAAGATAGGGTTCGTAGCCTCCATATCGCCATCTGCAGTCGGTTGCTTATGAAAGGGTAGGATAATGAAGGTTATATGTTTATCTTCCGCAAGGTTGCATATATCCTTATGCATGGTGGAATAAGGGGATATGGCAGTGAGGGGTTTAACTGAGACTTCTTTGACGTCTATTTCAAATTTCTCAAAGGCATTGATTATGTTCTGGGATTGGGCTTGCGTCCTATTGGTGGCAGGTGCAACCTTGTGATGAACGATAAGCATGGCAGAGGCACGAGCCGCACGACCTGTAAGTTCTACTAATTGGAGTGCATAGACGGTGATGGGGGACGTCTTAGTTGGGTTGGAGATCTCTAAGAGGTTGATGATAGTTGGTACATTTCGAAGAGTGTGGATGCACGCCAATATCCGTAGTTTCACATCATGTTTCGAGTTTTGAATTGTTTTCCTATAGCTTACGAGTCTCCTTGGAGGCTTATAGATGAGCAGGACACCAGGCACGACCAATCCTGTCGTCAACGTTGCCGCAATCATCATGACTGTATATGCATTCACATCCAAAACCTGCAGATTTTAATCTTTTTTGTTAGTCAAGCTTTGGTGAGAAAGTCTACAACTAACAAACTAGTTAACTGTTGATAATTACCTTCTGATCCCACCCCACATTGATTACAATCGCCCCAATGAGACCTTTAGAGTGCAAGAGTGTCGCAAGAGTACAGCCTTCGGAAAAAGGCATATTGTAAAAGCGGGTGATAAGGAGTGTGCCGATGTCCCTGCCCACGCTAGCCAAAAGCATAATAAATATGTATACGAGGGCATGTAGATAGTTGAGTTGTGTAATATCAGTTCTGAGTCCGGTTTTTGCAAAGTAAAGAGGGAGCAACAGTGTTGTCACAAAATCATCAAGCCTCTCTATCAGCATTGTTGCAAGGGGACCGTTGGGTATAATTAGTCCAAAGGCAAATGCACCAAAGATAGAGTGACTTCCGATGGCCTCTGTAATAAATCCGCAAACCATCACCCCTGTGAGGATAAGGCATATGCAGAAGTCATTGACGCTCTCTCCATTTGGAGTGTGGCGTATCATCCACTGAATGCCAGGACGTACTGCGTAGATCAAGAACATCACGAAAACAAAGCTAGCTAGGATCAAAAAAAGGGATGACATGCCCTTGTTACTATCATCGGGAATTGCTATGCCTAGGATTAGTAGGATCCACGCACACATGTCATTTAACATGGCGGCCGACATGGATATCCTTCCTAGCTCTGTGTTGAGTAACTTTAGCTCAGCAAGTATCCGTGCAAGAGTGGGGAAGGATGTTGTATAGACTTCCAAACCCATAAAAATCGCAAAAGAAAATTGCTTAATTTCGTCTCCAGATACGAACTTACGGAACAAAAAGGTTGTGATTGTTCCAATAAGGAGTGGTGGAATCATACCAACAACCGCGACGAATATCGCCTTTCGACCAGTTTGTTTAATCTCCCCAATGTCCATTTCTAGGCCAACTAAGAACAAGAAAAATAAGAGCCCCACGTTCGACAACGTTTCAAACACCATTTTATTCCACTCAGGGAATAATGCTCTTGAAAAATAAGTGCTCTGGCCTAGTACTGATGGACCTAATACAAAACCTGCCTGTCGACAATTATACACATTAGAAAAGCGTAAGGTTGCATTTGTTGCGATAAAATGGCTACTACATCAAGTTGTATTATTTTAATTTGATGATTGGAGGAACAAACTTACAATGAGTTCAGCGAAGACTCGTGGTTGGCGTAGAGGTTTGAAGATGAATGCAAAAAAATGAGTGGTACCAAGGATGATCATTATTTGCATCATAAAAAGAGGAAGAGAGTATTCCAACGGGGAGTGTTCCCCGAATATCCCATTAGTACTTGATAAAGCATAACACGATTTTCTATCTGATTCACTTTTCACTTGCAAATCTGACAATGTTGTTTCATCCATCTCCTTCCCGTTCTTTTACGTGATAATAATCTTGTTATCTTTCTAATAGTGAGTGCTTAAAAAGAGAGATTAGTCAAATCTTCAATTCATAATGACTATGTCTGGCAGTACAAAAATAGTTCTAGTATTACAATGTAAATCTCTCCAGAAAAACAACTCTATAAATGGGGTTTACAAGCTGTTAGAACTGCGTTGAAACCTTTTTTATCTCATTTGTACATGCTATGTTTATACGTTTTCATTGGTATTTCGCATAACTACCAATATCAATATCAATATCATCACATCACACACCCTGACTTGCACTGTGCATCTAAAAAAGGCTCGTCTTTGATTTAGAGAATGGTGGGAATAAATTTAATAGAATTGCAGCAAAGTAAGAATTATGCCTACATCACCACTGGTGTCTTCAGAAAGGCTGTTTTCGTGAAGTTTCATCATTATTGTCAACGAAGAAGAAGACTTCATGTATAATTAAAGGCATGCATTTGAATAATGTCCAGAAAGGAAACATTTATATTCTGAAGTGTCGTCTTAAGACTCAAAATTTATTCGAATAGATGTCTCAGAACTTGGTTTATTTGAATAGACATTGGTCTCTCTTCGAATAACCTAGTAAACTCAGTTTTAGAAGTTTGAAGAGAAAACGTTTGCTTGACTCGTGATCCGTAGTTTGAGTCCTAGGTTTGAGATATTCATCTAAGCTTCGAGGAAGCTTGAGAGATCGGATTGTAACCTATGGATTTATAGTAGATAGTTCGCAGGGAGTGGTTTTTCACCCGAAAGGGTTTTCCTCATCTGGGTAAATCTTTGTCCTTGTTATTTGGTATTTGTTGGTTTATTTCTCGTTTGGTGATTTCCACGTTTCGTTTTTGTCATAGAAGAGAGACTAGCTACCTTTATTCTCAACAAAAACTGGCTTGATCTTAACATAACTGCACGTTTTAGCAAGGTTTGCTTTCTTCATTCTAGTAAAACATTTATACTAGTATTACATTTACATTCAACACAATCATCTAACATCAGTAATCTACGGAGTCATGTCTAAGTAGCCTGATATATCGGGAATTCGGGGTTAGCTACATAATTTTGAGACTCACAGTTTTTGTTTTTGTTGTTGTCATCCTTAATTACCACTCCGGTTCAAGGGTTGAATGCTTCGAATGCTACTACCATAACCATCTCTTTGGAAATTCTCGTGTTGGTCAGATTGTTGTTCTTGGCTGTCAGGCATTCCTTCCCCGTCGCCTTCATCTATTTCTGAACCAAGATATTGTTGCACTACTAGCACAGATACTGTTGCCAAAGAATCTGATGACGCCAACAAGTCTCCTATTCCACCCAACTCTGGGCAATCACTCCAATCGGTTATTCCGGCGGTGAGTGGGTTTTCAATCCCTCTCCCCCTTCCAACTATGAAGAGGTCGTAGGTGTTGTCCATGGATCGAACGGATGCAACTGTCTCCACCGTATTACTTACCACCTTCTCCTTATACACAACTTTCTCCACTTTCCTCAACATCGTCAGTTTAAAATCAGTGATATACTCGTCATCAAGTTCTTTCTCTTTCTCACTATCTGTAAGGGTTTTCTCGTCACCTGCCTCACAAATGGAGTTGGAATCATATTCCATCGTTGTTAGTTGGACCTCTTGAAGGTACCGCAAAACTGTCAACTTGATTTTCCTGTCTTCTGCCATTCTCCATGCATAAGATAACGCTTCCCTGTCGTCAGGACCTCCAAAGAAAAGCATGGCAATATGGTGAGAGCTAGTTTGATCCGGTGAACCAATGCCCCGGTCAACTAGTATTCCCACAGAGCAAGGGGCATTGTCCAACACATTTATGTTCAGAGTACGAAGGATAGGATTCGTAGCCTCCATGTCGCCATCTACAGTCGATTGCTTATGAAAGGGAAGGATAATGAAGGCTATACGTTTATCTTCCGCAAGGTTGCATATATCCTCATGCATGGTAGAATAAGAGGAGATGGCAGTGAGGGGTTTAACTGAGACTTCTTCAACGTCTATTTCAAATTTCTCAAACACATTGATTATATTCTGGGATTGGGCTTGCGTCCTATTGGTGGCAGGTGCAGTCTTGTGATGAACGATAAGCATGGCGGAGGCACGACCTGTAAGTTCTACTAATTGGAGTGCATAGACGGTGATGGGGGACGTCTTAGTTGGGTTGGAGATCTTTAAGAGGTTGACGATAGTTGGTACATTTCGAAGAGTGTGGATGCATGTCAATATCCGTAGTTTCACATCATGTTTCGAGTTTTGAATTGTTTTCCTGTAGCTTACCAGTCTCCTTTGAGGCTTATAAATGAGCATGACACCAGGCGCGACCATTCCTGTCGACACCACTGATACAAGCACCATGACTGTATATGCACCCACAGTCAAAACCTGCAGATTTTAATCTTCTTTGTTAGTCAAGCTTTAGTGAGAAAGTCCACAACTAACGAACTAGTTAACTGTTGATAATTACCTTCTGTTCCCACCCCACATTGATTACAATCACCCCAATGAGACCTTTGGCGTGCATGAGTATCGCAAGAGTACAGCCTTCGGAAAAAGGCATATTGTAAAAGCGGGTGATAAGGAGCGTGCTGATGTCCTTGCCCGCGCTAGCCAAAATGAGAGTACATATGTATAGGCGGACGTATGTATAGTTGAGTTGTGCAATATCAGTTCTGAGGCCGGTCTTTGCAAAGTAAAGAGGGAGCAACAGTGTTGTTACAAAATCATCAAGCCTCTCTATCAGCATAGTTGAAAGGGGACCGTTGGGTATAATTAGTCCAAAGGCAAATGCACCAAAAATAGAGTGACTTCCGATGGCCTCTGTAATAAATCCGCAAACCATCACCCCTGTGAGGATAAGGCATATGCAGAAGTCATTGGCACTCTCTCCATTTGAAGTGCGGCGTATCATCCACTGAATGCCAGGACGGACTGCGTAGATCAAGAACAACGTGAAACCAAAGCTAGCTAGGATCGTTAAAAGGGATGATATGCCCTTGTTAGTATCCTCGGCAATTGCTATGCCTAGGATTAGTAGGACCAATGCACACATGTCATTTAAAATGGCGGCCGATATGGATAGCCTTCCTAGCTCCGTGTTAAGTAACTTTCGCTCGGCAAGTATCCGTGCAAGAGCGGGGAAGGATGTTGTAGAGACTGCCACACCCATAAAAATCGCAAAAGAAAATTGCTTAATATCTTCTCCGGATGCGAAGTTACGGAATAAAAAGGTCGCGATTGTTCCAATAAGAAGTGGTGGAATCATACCAGCAGCCGCGATGGATATCGCCTTTCGACTAGTTTGTTTGATCTCCCCAATATCCATTTCTAGGCCAACTAAGAACAAGAAAAATAAGAGTCCCACGTTCGACAACATTTCAAACACCATTTTATTCCACTCAGGAAATAATGTTCTTGAAAAATAAGTGCTCTGGCCTAGTACTGATGGACCTAATACCACACCTGCCTGTCGACAATTGTACACATTAGAAAAGCGTAAGGTTGCATTTGCTGCAATAAAATGCCTACAACATCAAGTTGTATTATTTTAATTTGATGCTTGGAAGAACGACTTACAATGAGTTCAGCGAAGACTCGTGGTTGGCGTAGAGGTTTGAAGATGAATGCAAAAAAATGAGTGGTACCAAGGATGATCATTATTTGCATCATAAAAAGAGGAAGAGAGTATTCCAATGGGTACTCTTTCCCGAAAATCCCATTAGTACTTATCACAGCATAACACGATTTGCTATCTATTTCATTTTTCAGATGCAAAGCTGACCGCGCTGCTTCATCCACCCTATCCATCTCCTTCCCGTTCTTTTACGTGATAATAATCTTGATCTCTTTCTAATAGTGAGTTCTTAAAAAGAGAGATGTATTAACTTCTTTTTTTCTTGAGAGGAATAGTTAAATCTTCAACACATAATGACAATGTCTGGCAGTACAAAAATAGTTCTGGTATTACAATGTAAATCTCTTCAGAAAAACAACTTTATAAAATGGGGTTCTCCTACAAGCTGTTAGAACTGCTTTGAAACCTTTGTTATCTCATTTGTATTGGTTTCTTCTCTTCAGTATTAATCTCAACTTCTGATCATCCACATCAGCCTCCCTTCACTTATTTTAGGTGGCCAAAAAAAACAACTTTACTTATTTTAGGAAGCAAAAAAAAGTTAAAAATATGCTTTTAGGACTCCTTAATTTTTGAAGACTCCATATTTTTATACTCTTCTACTCAACAAACTCGATATTTTTTTTATGGAGTTTGTTAGTGTAAAACATGAATTTAAGGAGTACATGTCACCACCTTAAGTAGAAAGAGGCGGTTATCGATATTCTAAGAGCATTTTTTTTCATTTTCATTTTTCAAGTAACTATGCATGTACAAAATAAAGGAGAAACCACTGTTCACTTTCCACCTAGAAACATTTAGGTGGCTACCTAAATCTTTTTTCTCCCTCTTTATTGTTGAGGAGAGATGGTGTAAAAATATAGTGAAAAATAAATTTAAGGAATCTATAAAAACATTTTTCAACTTTATTGCCTCCCTAATATATAAGTTGCTCTAACATGCTATGTTTATACGTTTTTATTGGTATTTTGCATAACTACTAATACCAATACCAATATCACCACATCACATACCCCGACTTGCACTGTGTATCTAAAAAAGGCTCGTCTTTGATTTGGAAAACGGTGGGAATATAGTTAATAGAATTGCAACAAAGGCTGTCAGGTATTCCTTGCAGCTTTTTTCTCAGCATTGTTGTTCTTGGCTGTTATTCTTCCGCTTTCCTCCTTCCTTCCCCGTCCTTAACATGTAATGACAAATAAGAAGGTCAGATTGTTGTTCTTGGCTGTCAGTTATTCCTTCCCCGTCTCCTTCATCTATTTCTGGACCAATATATTGTTGCACTACTAGCACAGATACTGTTGCCATAGAGTCTGATGACGCCAACAAATCTCCTATTCCGCCCAACTCTGGGCACTCACTCCAATCAGTGAAGCTGGAAGTGAGTGGGTTTATAATTCCTCGTCCCCTGCCAACTATGAAAAGGTCGTAGGTGTTTTCCATTGATCGAACGGCTATAACTGTCTCCTCTGTATTGCTTAACACCTTCTCCTTATACGTAACTTTATCCTTGTTGCTCAACATCTTCAGTTTAAATTCAGTAATGTACTCGTCATCAAGTTGTTTCTCTTTCTCTCTATCCGAAAGGATTCTGCCATCACGAATGGGGTTGGGATCATATTCCATTGCTCTCGATTCGACCTCTTGGAGGTATCGGAAAACAGTCAAGTTTATTCTCATGTCCTCTGCCATCCTCCACGCATAAGATAGTGCTTCCCTATCATCCGGACCTCCAAAGAAAAGTATGGCAATATGGTGAGAAATATTTTGATCAGGTGCACGAAGACCCCGGTCAATTAGTATTCCGACAGAGCAAGGGGCATTGGCCAACACTTTTTTGTTCAGAGTGCGAAGAACAGGGTTCGTAACCTCCATGTCACCATCTGCAGTCGGTTTTTTGTGAAAGGGCAGGATAATGAAGGCTACTTGTTTATCTTCCGCAAGGTTGCATATGTCTTCATGCATCGTTGAGTAAGGGGAGATGGCGGTGAGGAATTGAGCCGAGACATCTTGTACGTTTTGTACAAAGTTTTCCAAGGCATTGATGATTTTCTGGGATTGTGCTTGTGTCCGATTTTTGACAGATCGTCCATCCTTATGTGTGTGATGAACGATAAGCATGGCAGAGGCACGGCCAGTAAGTTCTACTAATTGAAGTGCATAGATGGATATTGGGGATGCACTGGTTGGGTTGGAGATTTCTAAGAGGCTGATGATACTTGGTACATTTTTAGGGGTGTGGACACACGCTAATATCCGTAGTTCTGCATCGGGTTTCAACCTCTGAATTGTCCTTTTGTATCGTATGCCATCATTTGCAGGCTTGTAAATAGCCAACACACTGGGTGTGATCACACTCGTCATCACCACTGCCATAAGCACCAGGAGTGAAAATATCTCATCATCCAAAACCTGCAGATTCTTTGTTAGTCAGGTTTTAGTGAAAAAGTTTCAGTCTAACGAAGTGTTGATTATTATTACCTTCTGATCCCTCCCCACGTTGATTACAATCAACTCAATGAGCCCTTTGGTGTTCATGAGTAGCGCAAGAGTAAATCCTTCGTTAAAAGGCATATTGTAATAGAGGCCAATTATTAGGGTACCAATGACCTTGCCAATGCTAGCCAAAACTATAATAATGGTGAGCACGAGGTTACGGCCCTTGATTAACGTAAAATCAGTTCTGATTCCGGTTAGTGCGAAGTACAGAGGGAGCAACAATGTGGTTACAAAATCATCAAGCCTCTCAACGAGCGTATCTGCTAAGGGGCCGCTGGGTATGATAAGTCCAAAGACAAATGCACCAATGATACTGCGAATTCCCATGGCTTCTGTAAACAATCCACAAACCATCACCCCCGTGAGGATCATACATATAAGGAAGTCACTGAAGTTTTCACCGTTAGGGGTACGACGTACCATCCATTCGATGCCAGGACGGACTGCGAAGATCAGGAATAACATGAAGACAAAGCTAGTGAAAATTTCAAGTATGGATGCTATACTTTTACCGTTACCGTTCTCAGAAATAGCTATGCCTAGGACTAGTAGAATCCACGCACACATGTCATTTAACACAGCGGCAGATAAGGCTATCCTTCCAAGATCAGTGTTCAGTAATTTCAGCTCCGCAAGTACTCGTGCAAGGACAGGGAAGGCTGTTGTAGAGACTGCCACGCCCACAAAAATTGCAAAGGAGAAATCTTTAGCTGTTACGAGTTCATCTCTGCTGGATAGTAAAATCGCGCTGGTGCCAATAAGAAATGGCAGAGCCATACCAGCAACCGCAATCGCAATGGCCTTTCGACCTGTTCGTTTGATCACCACAATATCCATTTCTACCCCAACCTGGAATAAAAAGAATAAGAGTCCCATGTTCGATACAGACTCTAACACCGCTATACTCCAAAACGGGAACAATGCTTTTATAAAAGGAGTTATCCGGCCTAGCATAGATCGACCCAATACTACACCTCCCTGTCAACAGTTATATACACACAAATCATCGATTTAGTTACACAAGAAGAGTGTAAAATTTCTATTTTTTTACGTAACAAGTTACATGTTTTGAAATGACTTACAAGAATTTCAGAAATGACTCGTGGTTGGCGTAGAGGTTTGAAGATAAAAACAAGGAAGCGAGTAGTACCGAGGATGAGCATCATTTGCATGAGCAATAGAGGGAGAATAGACTTCAAGGGGTTTTCTTTATCCCAAACCCCATTAGTAGTTGCAATCTTTGATGCATAACATATACCATTACTATCTGATGAATTTATCCCGCTCAAAACTGTCTCCATTGCTTCGTCCAAATTAAGCTACCCTTCTCGACTCCATCTTCTCCCCCTTCGTTTACCAGATAATTATCTCTTCTTCTAATGGTGGGTTTTAGAAAGACATACACCTTAACTGTCTTCAACACATGATGAGAATCCAAGTGCCTAAAATAGCTCCTAAATACAAAAATAGTCATATATATGCTAATCATGTATGAAAGTAAAGCTTAGCTAATGAATCCAACGGTCATCAATTTGTTTTTTTAGATTTGTAATATCATGATATTTATGCAAATTGAGTGGCACCTCCTACTAACACTGTAATGATCAACACCGATGGTTCCATGATAGGTAACATAGGAGGATATTGTTAAGAATCGAGGTAGCTACTCTCTCCTCTCTTCAAGAACGATACGCGGAATAAGTCCCCACGGATAATTCACTATGATATCAAAGAGGTTACAATGATCTCTCAAGCTTTAATGGAGTCTCTTCAAACCCTAGTCTCTCTAAGGTTAAACTCACCAAAAGATAGGTTAACATAATAACCTAACTCCTCTTTATATACTAGAGATGACCAAAAATACAAGTAGTACGGATCTCGAGGCAGAACTTTAACATCTAAGGCAAACCTACGCCAAACTAGTTCGAACGACTCCAAGCTCGTTCGAGCGACTTTGCGATAGTTGGTCTCCAACCCTAGAAACATAACATCTCTTTCGAACGACATACATCCAAGCTCGTTCGAACGAGATTGACTCTTGGGCCAAAATTCCAAGGAGTATGAAAACGTTCGTTCGAACGACTTCGACAATTTCTCAACTTCGACGGGCCACATTCAGGAGCAATAATAAAGTCTGTTTTTTAGTTTTTCATAGAGCTACAATTATTTTTGTTCTTCACCATGAAATAAAAGCTATACATAAAAGCCTGCAATTAGCTGTTGAAGTAGCCATTGAGCATATTCAGATTTGCACAGACTCTACACTTATGGTTCATTACATTCATCAGAAGAAGGATGTTCATTGGGAATGCTATATCATGTTTCAGGAAGTTTTGAATTACATTAGCCAGTTGAAGACCTTTCGCATCTTTCACAACTTCAGGGAGGCAAACGAAGGCCCAACTTCTTAGTTGGTTTATCAAATGTAATAGAAGATCAGGTGTTGGCCCCTAGCTCCTTCCCTCTTGAACTTGTTAAAGTCCTTCATCTGGATGCTAGGGGAACTAATTATTGTAAATTGTAAATTATTTTTTCTTGTATAAATCTGGTCATGGGGTCCTTACCTAGAAAAAAAATAAAAATGATATTTATCAGGGACCATAATGATTTGGATAACACGGTTTTGAAAGTCCAATTCATACTTGCTTATCGGGTGTCAAGCTTTTTATATGCTCTTACGAAAGCTTTGGGACCATGGTGCAGTGGAGTTTATGGGTCTAATCTTATTCAGAAGTTGTAGTTAATGACTACTTGATAGGTATAATGCTTTGGTGTTTAAAAGCGACCGGGGATAAGTTTTTTCCCAAAGTTTATTCTCTTATATTTGAAGCGATTATTTTTCTGCGGATGATCTTTCAAAGAAAAGGGCGATCCTTGAAGATTCTGAAGTGGTTTCGCACTCTGGAGGACCCGAATTCCTTAGTCAGATTGAAGGAAATGGTTGAGAATATTTTCAAGTAGCTCATGTATAATTTTGTTTGGTCTTGGGGTCTAATTTCTACCTGGTTTCGCTTCCATTACCTTTAATTTATTTTTTGCAAATAGAAGTGTCAAGCTTTTAGGACAAATTACATTACGTACTGCAGGCATTTGCATGTTATGTTAGGGTAGATAATTCAGGTTCAATGTATTTGTGTTTATTAGTTTGAGTCGTTTGATTTGATGTGTGTAGCTATATTTTATATATTTTATATTGGCACTTTGAATTATTGTGTGCCACGAACAAACGGCGGTCAAGCTGCCGGTCAGTTCGAGGTGATTCGAATTGGGTTATGACCATTCGAAGCGTTTCGAACGAACAATTGTAATTTATGGAAGAGGCACGTATTAGTTTATTTAAACATAGACTTCTCACATGTTGAAACACATTCGAATCTCTTGTTTGTTTGTTTGTTTGTTTGTTTTTTGTTTTTTTTTCTCTCTGACATCGTCGTTTTCTCACAAGAATGCTCTTTGGTTGGATCGAGTCATGCACAACTCCAATCCAGCATTTCTCCATTGTATCCTGAGAGAGAGAGGTTTTTGTTTCACCCCAGTGTGTTCTCACGATTAATACTGAAAGGAGAGAAACATCTCTTAAAAGACCATGATCACTATCGTACCTTGGAGCAATCTTTCCATTGTTCTTCGTTAACAACACAAAATATTTCAGGGTCTATTTGGGTTGGTGTCAAACAAGGTTTTAAAGACCTCCACAAATTGCTTAATAAAGTAACACGAATATATTCACCCTTCAACTTTTTTGCAAAATATTATCAAAAATATTTTCGCCTTCGACGTCGAATCAACTACTATGCAAAAAAAAAAATTAACATACGTATCCAAAATGTAAACGCTTAGAAGCCGTAAAATACTTCATGACCAAACACACTCTTAAAAGCCATGGCATATCTAGCGTCATCATCTATCAGATCTTTCGCGAGCGAATCACCTAATAAAGTAACATCACTAACAAATTCACCCACTTAATTCTTCGCGTAATTAAAAGATTTTCTCCTTCGACATCAGCTAAACTTGTAGTCATCATCGCCTGAGCCTCACTAGTGGCATCGGATATGTGTGAATAGTGAATGGCAACATAGTGAGTAACAATGATATAGTAGTTAGTGTATAGTAGTTAGTGGTAGTTCCGATTTCCGAACCGAAACTGATAACGCGGGATTAGATTAAATGTAGTGAACACTTTAACCCTTTTTTCTCTCAGCAAAATCTCTTCTCCTTTTCTTGCATGGATTTCTTCGCCTCTCTTAAACCCTAATTCCCCCAACCTCATGTCTCCAATTGAATTCGATCAACAACAACAACAACAACAACAACAACGTTTCGATCGTCTCTCATCATCATCAACGACATCAACAACAACATCATCGAAACGCAAATTCGACGATTCAATCACAACTGATGAAGAAGACCTCGACCTAATCTCTTCTATCCGTATGAAGAGACACGAATCAGAAACCCTAACTTCATCTTGCTCTCGATTAGACCCTAATAACAACCTCTCCAACCCCAATACAACTATTTATGTTGAAGATGATGATTCTAGGGTTTCTGATTTGATGAAGAAATCATCAGAATCGCTTCACTTCTTTGTGAAGAACATATGTAGAGTTGGGGGAACAACGATTGTGATTCATGCGAATCCAGGTGATTTGATTGAATCGGTGTTGGAGAAGATTCAGAAGATTACAGGGATTCCTGCGTCTGATCAACGATTGATCTATCGTGGTAAACAGCTCGAGGAACGGAAGACGTTATCGGATTACGCGATTCAGAATGATGCGGGGTTGCAGTTGGTGGGGAGGATGAGGAGTACGGGGCATCCGAGGTCGTGGCAGCTCGTGAACGATATGGTTTCGGATATTTATCGGCTTTGTACGGGCGGGGAATCGTTGAGGTTGTCGCATTCGCTTCTTTCGGAAGTTAAAGAGTTTATGAACATGATTCCAAGGGATGATATGGAGAGGGCGGCGGGACATCTTCATGTGTTTAAGTCCGCGGATGTTCCTAGTGCGTTGATGGTGCTTTTGTTGTCGCCGATTAAAGGTAATAAGGAAATTGCAGAAGAATCTATTGAACTGATTTTATCGAATATTGAACATTTGCCTAAGCTCACTCAAAATTTATGCGCGTCGATGCTATTAGAGTTTTGTAGATTGTTGTTTAATGATACTAAGCATGATGATAAGCACGATGAGCTGTTGTACACTTCGTGTCGGGAGTTGTACACGTCTTGTCGGAATAAGCTTGGGATATTACTTCAGAATATTGCGGTAGCCCATGATTCACGATATTTCGAGTATGCAAAAGACTCGGTTATTATTGAAGAGTTTCTCCCTTTTGTTAAAGATCTTTCGTGTACTATTTGTGAGGGTTTGGAATCGAATGTGAACTCGTTATCCACATCGGGGGAAGATACGGAAGTGGTTCTTAAGATGCCGCTTTTGTTGACAGATATTCAAGATTTCACTGCGTTTATGCTACATATACGTAGGGCTATTGAGTACTCTATTGGTGGGAAGAGTGAACTGCCTATAAAGAATTTGGATGATTACGCAAATCAGATTCGATCTCTGTTTGATATGTTCTTGGAAATGTTGGCTAAAATCAATGGACGCTTGAAGGAAGAGGAGCATTTTTTGGTTTTAAAAGGAGATGCGGGAAAAATGGAAACTGAGGGTCAATGTCTTTCTCTTATGAGGGAACTGAATAGCATCTCTAAGTTGTTTGATGGGGCACCCGAAAAATTTGCAAGTGTTATGAAATCAAGGCGTGTTGCATTGAATTCTCTCATTAAGTACGTAAAGAGGGGCGATGATCATCGATGGGTACTTGACTATAAAGACGTGACAGATTTTGAATCTAGGAGGCATCTGGCGTTGTTGTTGTTGCCCGAGGTTAGGGAAGACTACAACGAGAACCATGAGATGTTGATTGATAGGTTGCAGATATTGCCCGAATCATTTGAGTATATAGCTCGGGAAGACCCTGCATCGTTGCGCAATGGCCTTTTCATGGAGTTCAAAAATGAGGAAGCTTCGGGTCCCGGTGTCCTGCGAGAGTGGTTTTGCATTCTGTGCCATCATATATTCAATCGCCAACATCCACTTTTTCTGGCATGTGCTAATGACCAACGGAGGTTCTTTCCTAATCCAGGTAGGTTTTCACTAAAAATTTTATTTCTGTCTTATTTTTATCTTTTTAACTTTGACCCCCATTGACATCAAAATTAAACCATGCAGCACATCTTTTATATATGTATGGTACTTCTACATTGTTATTTTGTTTCTCTTAAGTTACCATCGTGCAAATTGCAAACTTCTTTATAAGTTGGCAAGTTTTTGTACATTATACCATATTATAAATACTTCTTCTCTAATAATTAGTTGGTGGTATCCAATATCTCATCGATCTCGTCAGTCAACTCAATTTTAGGCGAATGTGGTACTGGATGTGATGGAATATCGCCATAGAAATGTGTAAGAAGCTTGACATTGACAACTTTGGAGCGTTCTTCTGAAATGATCGATATGGTCCTTATTTATGTAAGAGAAGTTTAGACACCACACCTGTGCATCGTCCCTTCTCAATATAAAGCATAACCATGTCCCCTGGTGAAAATACAGCCTCTCGCATGTGCATGTCAACCCTCTCCTTGACCCTGTGTAAACATCTGTGAGATGTCGTCGAACCTCCTTATGTATTGTCTGAATAGACTCAACAAACTCTGGGAAATAGGTGCCAAAGCCAATAATGCAATATCTGGTGAATAGCCTGTCACAATTTGAAAAGGGGATACTTCCGTCGAGCTGTTGACAAAATTATTAAAAGAAAACTCAGCCTGTGAGAGGGCAAAATCTCACTTCATAGGTTTGTCTCCTGTAATATACCGTAATAAATCACCCAAACTCCGGTTAACCACCTCTGTCTGCCCATCTATACGAGGGTGAAAAGCTGTAAAAAAACGAAGCGTCTCCATAGCGTCTTCCAAAAATGCCCTGTAAATCGTTTGTCCTTGTCATCGCATGTCATTGTCAGAAGTAATCGACTGAGGTACCCCATGTAAATGTACCACCTCCTTAAAGGATAGTCGAGCCACTTGAGCTGCATCTTCCGTCTTGGTGCATGGTATAAAGTGCGTCATTTTAAAGAATCGATCAACTAACACAAAAATAGAGTCAAAACCCCGTGTCTTCGACAATCCTGTAACAAAGCCCATCGAGATATCTCTCCAAGGGCTAGAAGGAATCAGTAATGGTGTGTAGAGGCCGGTATTCAGCTCTCGCCCTTTAGCTGTCGCGTAAGAATAACGCATCTGGATAAAAGCGTTAACATCTCTGCGCATATTGTCCCAAAAGTACCTCTCCCGCATGAGTATCATAGTCTTGATCTCCCCGAAATGTCCCCCAAGGCCCCCAACATGGATATCTGCAATCAAACGTTCCTGTATAGAAGAAATCGGGACACAAATGGTTGTTTCCTTAAATAAATACCCATCCTGGATGGTGTAATCCTCATGAGAACATTGGTGCTGCCCACATGACTCGTAAATAGGCCCAAAATACTTATCAGAAGGGTACAAGGCACGTAACTCAGAAAACCCAAATGCTGAAGAATGGAGTGTAACCAAGAGGTTAGCTGTCTTGGTCTTATTGATCTTGTCAACAAACCCGTTCTCTTTCCCCTTAATGTGTTGAATGTGAAAGTTAAAACTTTGGAGGTAACTGAACCACTTTGCTTGCCTGTCTGTCGAGATCATCTGCTGGCTATGCATGTACTGTAGCGCGTCATGATTAGAATGAATGACAAACTCCGATAAACCAAATAAAGTCGCCAATGCCACAACGACCGTACTATCGCAAGTAACTTGATATCATAAGTGTTGTATTTTAACTTTGCCTTAGATAACTTCTCATTGAGTAAGCAACCGGCCTCTCGGACTGTGAAAGCGTAACACCAATCCCAGTCTTACACACGTATGCCGTAACCTCAAAAATTGGCCCTAAAAAGCCTGGTAAGGCAAGAACATGAGCTATGGTAAGCTTTTGTTTGAACAATTGGAATGCCTTAGCAGCCTCCGGCCTCCACTCAAAAAGCACGTTTCCCATGAGGTAAGTGATCGATGCCATAATACTGCTGAACCCATCTATGAATTACCTGTAGAATGTAGCCAATCTATGGAAACTTCGTACCTGTGTCGCCGTGGTAGGAGCTGGCCAGTTCCTGATCGTATCCACCTTTTCCTCATCAACCTTCCTTGATCTCATCTAACGAAATAACGTACCCCAAAAACTGCAATGAATCAACGAGGAAGGAATACTTCTTCAACTGAAGAAATAACTAGTGTTCACATAAGGTCTCTACAACTCTTTCCACATAAACAAAATGTTTTTCCTTGGTGCGGCTGTGTATAAGAATATCATCGAAGTAGATCACCGCGAACCTCTCTGCAATGCAGTCGCGTAGAACCTCTGTCATCAAACGCATGAATGTAGACGGGGCATTAGACAGCCCATAAGGCATTACTAACCACTCATGCAGACCATCTTTGGTCTTAAATGCAGTCTTCCACTCATCCCCTAGTCGCATGCGAATCTGGTGCTACTCGCTCTTAATATCAAGTTTGGAGAAAAATCTGGCCACATAGAGATCATCTATAATATCATTGTGATCTTGTTGACTGCCCAACAATCAAAACACATGGTAACTTCCGTCCCCAATCAAGTAATGGGGAATCTGTATTTCATTGTGATCTTGTTGACTGCCCAACAATCAAAACACATGGTAACTTCCGTCCTTTTTGGGGATTAAGAGTGCGAGAACGGCCACGAGTGACATACTCTCCTCAGAACCCCTTTGGAACATAACTCTGCAACCTGTCTCTGTAATGCAAGCTATCTCTGTAACTCTGCAATCTTTCTATGTCATGGATCTAATGTAATGCCCCCCCCCCCCCTCTTTGATCGTTGTCGTGACCCCTAAACTTGCCTTCGTGGCCTACCCTGTTGCTAGCGTTGACCCCACCTACTAGATCAATCACACCTACTTGCGAGAGCTCTTCAACACGTCTTCGTCTTCATCTTCCCCACCTACTAGATCAATCACACGGTGAACCTCTCTCCGTCGTCTATTCGTAGTGTTTCATCCCCAAGCCATTCCATCGAATTTCTTCGATTCCTCCGTCACAACTCTCGCGTCCAATCTTTCAATCTTAAGAATTGCACGAGCGTAGAAGGCAAACCTAAGATCGCGCATAGATCTGATACCAAGTTGTTAATTTCTACGTTTGCGGAATCACAAATTAGTTTATCAAATTAAAATCTAGGGTTTCGAAAGTTTACCCAAAAACTCTAACATGAGAACTACTCAAAATATATATATATAGGAGAGAGAAAAAAAAAGAAAAAAAAAGTACGCGACCCACGAGGCATGATCTATCAGATCTATCAACTTTCATAATTCTTTAAGGGGCCATATATCTGATAATAAAAATATAACTAGTTTCATGTAAAACAAATCATGTATGTCACTACATCATAAATTGTAATATAGGTTGATTGATTATCTAGTTTCAGGCATAACATAAATATAATGAACCTAGGATGACCGTTGAATTACTAGAATTTGAAACTTGTGAACATTGGTCATTGAGTTTATAGGTGAGAAAGAAGCGATAAAAGACTTTTTAGTAGCAACAACAGATGCAATAAATTAGAACATCCAAATAGACTTCAAACCCATCCTCACCTGGACTCTTAGGACATTTTTCTTGAACCAGTAGAATAGCAAACCTGTTTTATGTGTAAAAATCATGGATTGTGTGATGTATGTATTTCTACATAACATATGAAACAAGGGAAATTCTTCTCTCTTTTTCCCCTTTTTCTATAAACCAGGGGGATGTCGACAACCCCAGCCTACCTTCCGAAAAAGCAGGGGAAACGGGCAATTCCTGTGAAAGCCTAGTTCCAAATGAAATAAAATAAATATATATATATATATATATATATCAAATGAGAATTCAAAGCCGCATCAATGAAAGAAAATTAAAGAAATTTGAAATTATGATTGGAAAGAAAAACAAAGGCGCCAGAAATAAATAGTATATAAAGATACATCTTTTGCTTTAGCTTCTTGGACAGGGAGGGATTGTTCATGGGGACTAAGGTCTATGATTTAAAGGAGAGATTTTGTTCAAAGTAATTGCAGATACATTGTTGGAGATGAAAAGAAATTTTCCTTTTGACTCGATCCATGGCATGAAATAGGTCCTCTCATGCAAAGATTTAACCCCTCAAATATTATGTTATTAGGGATCCAGAATGATAAGGTGGAAATGATTATTGAAGGCAATGACTGGAAGATTCCTACAATGAGAATTAGATCTGAAGAATTTACTCAAATTTGGGGTAAAGTAAATAGCTGATACTCCATTTCCAGGACATGAAGATATAATCATTTGGATTCCCTGCAAAAAATGGCAAATTCAATACACAGTCTACTTGGGAAAAGCTAAAGGCAGAAAATTCAGAATGTCCAACAAGATCTATATGCCTAGAAATCTTTCTTTACTTAGCTTGTTGTGGAAATTAGAATGAAGACTAAAGAGTTTTTGGTTCAAATAGAAGTTCTTCAAGAGGCATATTGTTCCTTGTGTGAAGCAAAGGTGAAAAACAAATCACACTTATTTATTGAGTACTATATCTCTGGTTTCATATGGACCAACCTACTGAATAGAGTAGGGATTATTAGATATGCTGAGACTTGGGAAGATGAGTTAAAAAAAATTCATGACATCTTCTCTGGGTTCAGCTACAATGGAGATCCTAAGAACAGCTTGCAATGCCTCAATTTACCATATCTGAGGAAAAGAACCAAAGACAGTTCCAGCAATCAACTTTCAATGCTGTGGTTCAGAAATCTCAAACTTCCAACTTCAAATTCTAGGAAACTCATCAGAATAAAACTATTCCCTTTGATTGGGGTCTGAATCCTAGAATAAAGCAGCCAAAGGGGAACAATGAAGAGACATGAAAGTCTAAAAATGGTTCTTTCATGATACTAGATACTGCAAATAACGAAGCTCTGAGCACTTATGGTGGAATCTTCAGGTCTGCCCAACCAACACTTCTGTACATTATTGAAGGGCTGGAGTTAACAATCAATTTGGGATGGCAGAAGTTGGATATCTTTACTGAATCAAAGGGGATTGTTCAGTCTTTAAATCCAAATGGGAACTCTGAGTGGAGAGAGTTGAAGAAATACAGGTTAATTGATAAAAGGAAAAAGGGGCTGAAGGAAATTGCTTTCAAACATAGACACAAAGATAAAAACAAAGCAGCTAGAACCTTAATTTCATACTGTACAGATAGTTTTATATCCTTTCCTAGTGATTTTTCTTCTGAGTTGGCAGGAATTTGTAAAGTGGATTCTTTACAAGTTTTTTTCTAGTTTCATTTTTTCCATTTAATGAAATCTGGTGGGGGTTTGGCCTAGCCCCAGCTTTCTTTATATAAAAAAAGGGAGGGAGAGAGACCAAAAACTCAGGTCTCACTAAGATGCCAAACACTTGAAAATTATTTAGTTCGGGTTCAATTTTTGGCTACTCTACTTTTTCAGGGTGTCCAAACAGTCCGTTGAGGAGAACTTTATAAAAGTTGTTAGATACCAGCTAAGCTGAGCTGTCTCTCTTTAACCGTCTTTCTGGGGGAACTTGCAGAGATAAAAGATTATTAGGGTTTTTTCTTCTTATTTTGTATTAGTTAAATAGCTAATACACACACACACACACACAGATATATATATATATATATATATGTATGGATCCAGATACATGCCCTTTTTGGAATCGCCCCTAAACACACCTTCACTAAGACACCATTTAAAGATGTTTAAATATGTTTTATCCGTATGGATATGATCTCCTCATCAGTTTGATCATCCTTATAATAAATGAAGTCATTTTGACATTTTTATCAACATTAAAAAGATATTTGAAATATAATATATTTTTCCTGTCTATTTAATCAAAAATTTGATGTTATGTTTTATGATGTAGGAATGCCACAATAACCCAGAATGACCTAATAATTTACAAGTATGATAAACATGATGAGAAGATCATATCCATAAGGATAAAACTTTTTAAAATATTTTTAAATGTGTCATATATATATATATATATATATTATAGTAAAACCTCCATATACTTTATATTCATTAAGTTAATAATCTCTCTATATCAATAGAAAACCTTGGTCTTAACTTTACTATAGAGGATAAGTTATTACCTCAATACCATAATGGTTTTCCTTACGACATAAATATATGGAAGTTTATTGTATATACTTATGTAACTCCCATTATCTCCTTTGTTAAGCAATTTCTCATCTATTTGGTCTCGTAAACCCAAATATGAAGTACAAAAGTACTTCAGAGAAGATATTCAAGATTTATATATTAGCATTTTGTGCATTTTTAATATACAGTAGAATTGAAAATTGTGAGGTTTCAGCCCACCAACTTCCCTCTTTCGAGATGTCTTCTGTTTGATGGATTGATGGGCGTATATATTCTTGAGATACGCTTAACATTCTAAGTTGACATATCGAAGGCGGTGAATTGTGGCAATACACAAGATATTTGTTTTTGCAGTTTTCAGAAGTGAAACAATGCTTCTTCCCCCAACCACCCATATCTCACACACAATTATCAATGAGTAGGACTTTCTAATACTGCTTTGTGTTAAATGCAGCATCTAAAGTGGATCCCATGCACCTTGACTATTTTGGATTTTGTGGACGAGTAATTGCGTTAGCATTAATGCATAAGATACAAGTCGGAATAGTATTTGATCGCCTATTCTTCTTGCAATTAGCTGAACAGTCAGTTTGTCTTGAAGACATTCGTGATGCAGATCCTTGCTTGTACTTAAGTTGCAAAAAGATTTTGGAGATGGATACTGATATTGTGGATTCAGATGCTTTGGGACTAACTTTTGTCCGAGACATTGAAGAGTTGGGAGAAAGGAAAGTTGTGGAGCTTTGCCCTGGAGGGAAGGACATTGTAGTTAACAGCAAGAACAGAGAAAAGTATGTAGACAGTCTTATTAAACATTGCTTTGTTACGTCTATCTCTGAACAAGTAGCCCGTTTTGTCCAAGGCTTTGATGACATTGTCTCGGAGAGGGGCCTTAGGAAGTTATTTTTCAAAGGTTTAGATCTTGAAGATTTCGATCGCATATTATATGGAAGCAATGGAGAGATCTGTGTGAAGGATTGGAAAGCACACACAGATTACCGAGGTTTTAAGGACACTGATATCCAAATTTGCTGGTTTTGGAAGGTATGTTTCTAAGACCATTATTAAGAGCATCTCCAATGTTAAAAAATAACTGTAGCTGCAGTCTGCCCAATGATTAAAAAACTCGTAAGGGTATTCGTAAGGTTAAATAACATTGTCTTTTGACATAAAACTGGAAAACGACAGCTTAAGTCTGTCTATTTGGTTGACGGCAACAATCAAACATTAGCACACCTAGGATAATTTTTATTTATTTATTTACCATTGGTAATAAGGCATAAAATGTGGCGGGAGCGACCCTAAACCCGACCCATACCCGAATCCACTTTACAGGGTTTGGAGCGATTTTTAGTATCCATTTCTAAAATGGAGCGGATATGGATCTCGAATTCCTGACTCGTCGGTATGGATCTACCCTTGAATATCCATCCGACCCGAATATATGTTGAGTTTTATATACTATTAAATTTTTGAATTTTTAATACCTACAAAATATGAGGAACTAAGTAATCTAGTATATCAAATGTTGTTCTGAGGAGTAGTCCATATTTATCCAAGATTAAAAATATCGAATTATTATTACATTTTTGGATGTTTAAGTTAAATTAGTAGTATGAATATATAGGGAGCGGATCCGTGAACACCCCCTTTTGGAACACCCTCCTAGACACCCCTATTTTTTAGAACATCTAAAGATGTTTTAGCCGTATGGATGTGATCTCGTTATCATGTAAAACATCCTTACAAAAAATAAGTTATCCCGACATTTCTATCACCATTAAAAATATATTTGAATTTTACTGTATTGTTCCTATTTTTAGCTGTCGATTTTATCAAAATTTTGATGTTATGTTTTATGATGTAGGAATGTTGAAATGTCCTAATAATTTACATGTATGATCTAAATGATGAGGAGATCGCATCCATACGGATAAAACTTCTTAAAATATCTTTAGGTATTCCAAAAAATGGGGTGTCTAGAGGGGTGTTCTAAAAGGGGGTGTCCACGGATCCTCTACCATATATAATCGATATAAAAATAATGTGGATTTAACCTATGACCCGACCCGACTCGGCCCAAAAAACTATGGGTCAACCCATACGGTTATGGGTTAAGATAATCTTATATGGAGCGTGTATGGATATACGGATTAGGACCCGAGTGGATATGGATACGGGTATGGATCTCGACAAAAAAATATAGATATGGATGTGGATATACCCTGATCCGCTCCAACCCCAACCCATTTTATACTCTAATTGGCGAGAAGCTAGGTAACAATGACACGGATACGGGTATTGGTATCCGACACGGGGTACAAGGTGTCGGAAACGGCATAAAATAAAATTGTTAAGTACCTTGTAAATAGTGTTGGACACGTATGTCCGAGTATTGGACACGTATGTCCGAGTATTGGACACGTTTTATTTTTCTCAAGTGAAATGTCGTTGTTACCTAGGCTAGAAGATATATAGGTTTGGTAGCGCTAAAATTAAAAGGAACCTTGCACAACTTGAGATTCTCTTTTGATTTTTGTAAGAATTCTGCAATTTTTCTTAGCCCATTATAAAATTGCTTTTCACTTTTCTTTAATGTCTGTTTTATCCTGTCATGTTTTGTGTTCTTATTTGGCTGCAAGTTACGTTAATCATGTTTCTTTTTAGTCTTTTTTGTGAGCATTCTGGATTTAAACACTTGGTAATGATGAATAAAAAAACCATGATATATCTCTCTATATTTTTAAAGACAAATTGACATCCTCAACTGAATATTGTATAACACTGCATCTCCCAAATTCCCAAACTGTCCCTACATATTAAGATTACAAATAAGAAACCAGTTGAATCCTTGATTATTGTGGTGAAATGAGATCTATTGGACTTTCAAAAGGAATACGTTGTGTAGCTAGAGCTGGAGCTAGAGCGGTGGTTCTAATTCAGGAAATTACATTATTTAGCATGAACAGAATTCTCAACCCAGACTAGTTTCAAATCAATATACAATTTACAAAAATGCTGTTGTAGAGCCAGTGATTACTGATTAATTCTGAATTTCTGTTTTGTTGAGTGCAAGAATTTAACATCAGTTAGTTAATTCGAAATATTTTTTGGAGTAACTTGATAGACATGTTGCAGATGTTTTTTTTGTGGTTATATTGCAGGTGGTTGAAGATATGTCAACAGAACAGCGAAGGGTACTTCTCTTCTTTTGGACGTCTGTGAAGTACCTTCCGTCGGAAGGATTTGGTGGCTTGGGGTCTCGGTTATGTATCGTAAAGACGCATGAATCCCAACATCGTTTGCCCTCGTCTCACACATGCTTCTATCAAATCTGTTTCCCGCCTTACCCTTCTAACGACGTTATGCAGAATTTTCTCCGTATCATAACACAAGAACATATAAGCTGCAGCTTTGGTACTTATTGATGCAGGTGCTAGAGATGCATGAGGTAAATGGGCGAAAAATAATACAATATTTAATTTGTTGGGGTCGATGGATTTTGGTATATCTGGTTCTCAAGATTGACTTGTACAGATTATAGTGTATCTGAACTTTGCTATTTGTTATAAGGGGATGTAAGAAATGGGGTATATCTGATAGTAAGCTTTACTTATCTGTAATGGAGAGATTGATGAACTCTTTTTTTTTTTTTTTCTCTTTGGTCAGTTGGTAATTATTGAATATATCTCCATTAATTGGAACATTTGGGATATAATATTAGTGAACTTTGAGATGGATGTACTCTGATCCATCCTTTTTTATGTGATTTTAGGAAGTATGTTCCTTTCTCCGCTCAGACCTCTGTAGATTGAGTAACAATTATACTATCATAGATTCATAGTTCCTTTTGATCTTTTAAGTCGTAAAAAAATCCTCATTCGTAAAGAAAATTGTAGGCAATATCTTCAAGTTTCTTCTTAACCAAGATTACAGGCAGACTCACAGACTCAGCTTGTCTAGTACATCAAGATCACGGTTTGTCTTGTCCTAATTGGTCTCACTGTAAGGCCAATTAGGACACGGAACTTAATCAGTTCTTCCAGTTAAATGTTTAAATCCATTAATCAAGTACTAACAAAAGGTATCGAGGACGAGGATATGAGAAACCGCCATCAAATCGCTAAAATTTTACCCTAATCAAAGAAAGCTAAAAATCAATATGATTGGTTTGTTCGAACCAATGGCAACAAATTTTCACTCGGTCAAGAAGATTGCTTGGGGAGCAGAGATCCATGACCTACCAATATTTTTTACCATTGCACTCTTTGCATAGGAAACTGTTATGGGCACCAGTGTTCTTAATGGGAGCACACCCTAGGAGAGGCCATAAAGATAAAATTTACCACACAAAAAAAGTGCAAAAAAAGGGATAAATAATGTATATTTGATTGTTGTACTCCACACATTTTAGGCACAATTTGTTGTGTCTTTCATACAATGTATGTTCGCATATTGAAGAAAAAATTGAAAATCTGGAAAATCTGTGCATTGCACTATCAATTCTTACAGTAAACACTCACAAAAGTTTACAACAGTACATAGTATAAAGAATGTAGTTCTACAAGTGCATTGCTAAAAGAAACAAAAGGGGCGGGAAATTAAAGAAGGTTGCGAAAAATGTAGGGAAAAAATAGATTAGTATTATAATCATGCTGCACAAGGCCCCAACCTTGTCATACCACAATATTAACATAAGAGCACATAATCATATCATATTATCATGGCCTCAAAACATGAAGATTGATGCAAGAATAATGGATAGAGACGACAAGAAGATACAAACAGCATTGCGTGGATGCCCATTTGGAGGTGAGGAAGGAGTTGCTGCTGGAACATTGTCCAACTGGCCTTGTTTTGAGACAGCTGGCAATGGTGGCTCTGACACGTCGCCATCTGTTAGGATTGGGCTGGGAGCATCGGCTGGTGGCAAACTTGTAATGGCTTGCAGCAATTGTCCAGGTCCAATGGGTCGCATGTAAGTCGGTGTGACAGCCCTCTTTAAACATTGATTCCCTACAGAGTATGCATATTAAGAATAAGGAAATGAAAAACATAATTACCAACACTTTCATCATAAATGTTTTGTTGATAGCCTGGTTGCCCTTGTGCATAAGATTTTTTTTCTTTTGCAAAAGTCGACAAATTTATTGATTGCAACTTTGTCAAAATGTTGGTAGCACCAGTAAGGAACTTACTTGTATATGTGACAGCAGTTCCTGGATAGTCTGTTATAAGTCCATCAATCCCAACTCCCAAGACATATGAGTTAATATCCGCAACTGGGTCCGCAAAGAAATCATACGCTATAGAATCAAACTCATTCCTGAATAGGTATACGTAGACAGTGAGATTAGCTGAATGCAATTTTGTCACAATGTTGGTAGCGCCGGTAAGGAATAGTGAATCATCAGTGTAGACAGATGCTTTGCTGATAGCCACAGAATTAGCAAAGCTTTTGATGTCCCCAATCGATGAATTATCAGCTCCTCCAATATCTTCACCAACCATGTACATGAGATTGTACTTGGTTTGCTCCTTGAACTTTGTTAGAACCGCTTTATCCGTGGATTGGATTATAACTTTTTGGCTCGTCTGGTTATCATAGCCAGATTTGCTTAATGTATCCAGGACAGCGCCAGTTATGTCAAGACCCTGTTTTTCTGCTAGATATGCTGCATTCTGCAAGATTTAAAGAAACAAACACCATTGATCAAACTGGACTAAAACGAGTGATTGATTGGTAAAAGATATGTAATACGAAGAGAATAATAAATGGGATAATATTTTTTTAAGAGGTACCCCCGACAGCCATGCCGCCATAATTTCGATTAAAATAAGTGGTTTTCACTGAAAAACAGTTCCACAAATAATGTAAAGACTGCAACTTTTCCATTACAAGCAAACTGCAGAAGTTATGAGAAAACGTGCAGTGTGAAAATATCCAGTATCATAAGAAAATATCCTTGTGAAGAAAGCTTCCAGTTTTGGCAAGAGTGCCCGGGGATTTTCTTTTTTCTTTGCTAAGTTTGTTTACTCTTTATATAAGCTAGAAAAGAAGCTTACAACAAACCTTAATGGAAAGGATACAGTTTCTATGCTAAGTTTGTTTATTCTTATATAAGCCAGAAATAAAGTTTATAACAAGCCTTAGAATGGAAAGGATATAGATAGTTCCAGATAAGTCACTTAATCCTTGTTTAAAAAAATTATCAAGATTACCCCATTTAAGGTGAGGAAAAAGTTCCCTCCTAAGCGCGCCTCTTCATCCAACATGTGTCCTATTTAACCTCACCGCTTAAACTTAATTAATTATTTCTCAAAGTAATATCTCCACTCCTCCAAATAAGGCTAGAATATCGTTTAACATGAATACAATTTCTTTTTATGAAATCTACTATCCTTACCCAAAATTGAAGTTTTTTTTGAAGAGGTCCAAAATCTTAACTTGTTAGGTTATTCTTACAATGAAGTCTTTTGTCACCTGGCAATTTCTATTGTGATGCGTGAGTATAAATAGTCTAAAGGAAGACAAAATATGATGTATTCTTTTATCTCTTTTGTAATGGAGTATTTTCTATTGGAAAAAAAAAAATTACATCAAGCCTCACAACCATTAAAGAGATGATGCAATTTTATAATTTTCTAGTCTACATGCATGATGCATCCTCCAACAGTTTCTTATAGTGAATATGATGTGGCACATCCCTCATAGGGTCGTCTACCCATGTGAGACTTATGTTTAATTTTTATGTTTTAGCTTAATACTATGTTTGAGAGGTCCAATATAGGCTATTAGCAGTTTCTTAATTGGATTGGTTAGGAGAGTTATAGAAGTGAACATAGGAAACCTAGGTTATCAAAGGGAGAGGGTGGTGTAATTTGTTTTCAGTTGATTTTGATTAATGAAAGTTGATTTGTTTAGTTGAAACCCTAGTTTTCTCTAACTCTCAAATATAACGTGATATTCATACGAACCTCGCTTACGCGTTCGTAGTAATCACATCATAATAACCACTCCGTATCCTCAAAAAATTTATTGTTTCCACCTTGCCGATTTTTTATGAGTAAGAACACGAAAAAAATATGATGGAATTCCTAATGTTTTATTAAGAACTCTAGAACTCCTCTCTTTCTTTCTTTTTCTTGCGCCAATTATCTATAGATTTTGAAGTGATTTTGGGTGAAAGTTGTAAATTTCACAAAAAGGGATCTGTTTTTGTACAAGTTTATATTCTAGCCTTAATTGGAGGAGAGGAGATATTACTTTGAAAACTTATAAACTAAGGTTGGTTAAATATGACACGTGTTGGATGAAAAGGCGCTTAGGAAGGAACTTTTACTCGTCTGTTGCAGCTTGAAAACATTAAAAAGTTACTTGATTTTTATCAAGAGTAATTTCGGAATAGAATTCATGACTGAAGGGAAAAAAAATAACTTGCACCCACCTCAATGCTGATCAATACACCGGAAAGAGTCTTGCTTTTCGCAAAAGTCAAAAAGTCGGCCAAGGACATAAAACTTCCATCATTTTTGTGTGCTGGATATCGGAACAATGCATACGCTTTTGATGGATTTGATATTGCCGCTGCAATGAGAGAGAAAAAAGAAGAAAATTTAACACATGTTCACGACAATGGAATCATTAACTCATTTTATACTAGGAGGAGAATGTCTTAAGCAAATTGGGACCAAATTCATGAGGCCGGAGCAACATTCTAAGGTACTAAGCACCATTATGGTGGATTATCATAATAGTATTGCCTCTAACAAATCCTAGGGGCACACTGGGTTTTCATTCATTTCTCATATATCAGCCTCAGATTAAGTAGTATTTCACATTGCATCTTTTTAAACCATGGAGAAAGGGGGTCAGGTTAACCCAATCAATCTATTAATAAAAGATCAGTACACAGGGTGGTCAGGGAGGACGTTTCACAGACATCTATTATGTAACAATAGATGTCTGTGAACCCAGCGTGAAGTAGTTGATCTCCTGCTGCAGATTTCTTTCTACCTTGAAAAACTAAGGTTACGTTTAAATGAGAACATTCCGGCTTTCCTAAGGGTGTCTAGATTCTGAGTTTTACTCTTTTCTATACATAAATTGACCTGAACTTGTATTGCTCCAGTTGTTTCCGTAAAAAGGATCTGGCCGTTAATGATATTATCAACACAAAGAACCTGCCCAATATGAAACTTATAATAATGCTAAATGTGATACAAATTTTTAATAAGTTGGATAGTTCTAAAATTTTAAGTTTTACAGTCCTCTTTTTTAGGGATGCAAATTCTAATCTAGATTGGGCGCGGTTGGAGAAAATCCGCACATCATAAGTTGGTAGAGAAATCAAGTGTTCATAGAAACTCAAACACAGATGACAGATCTACACATCATGTGTAAATAAAGTATGAGAAAAAATATTTGTCAGCAAACAACAAAGATATTCTCCAGGAGTCCAGAACTAACATGCCAAAGTGAAGGCAAACAAAAAGATATTTGTCTTTCGTAATAACGATCAAATGAAAAAGAGGAAACTAATTAGTCTTTTTGAAAAGCAATAAAATCTAAACCTTCTGTCTACAGTATCTTCATTCTCTAAGCATATAATTCAGGCCATGAAGTAACAAGCAAAGAAGAGAGCAAAATGTCAACTTACGCTTCAAAGTTTGAATATCTTTCCATGCTAGATTGAAGGTAAATATTCCAGTCTTTAACTCCGGAATGGTAAGCGTAAGAGAGCTAAAAGGTGATTGGGCAACTGTTGTATAATCTAGAAGATTTATAGAGCTTAAGCACACGGGGATTCCATCACTCGTCATTTGAACAGAACAATCTATATAATCGACACCATCTTCAACAGCTTGGTCATATGCAAGGTCAGTAGAACCAGGGTAGATTCCACTAGCTCCATTGTGAGATATAACTTTAAGTGTTCCTGAAGCACAAGTAAAGTAAGGTACAGGAAAGTAAGTTTGTAATAATTAGGCTTGAAAGTTAGGCCTATTTGTAAGCGCCTACATTTGGGGGTCGTTTTGTGGTAACTCTGCTTGTTTAATTATAAAGAATGCTCTTTCTCTTGTCAATGACTGAAGCATAGGTGGTTCCTCCAGATAACCCCTATATGTGTGGAAATGATTTTGAGATACTTCCTACACTCAGGTAAAACGACCCTCACATATAGGTGGTATCTTCGGATAACTCTATAAATTGTCGACCAGGCACATCTACATTACAATACAAAGATCATAGTTATAACAAGGGCTCAATGTCTATAGTGGTATACCTGTTCTTGAACTATTCTTGCTCATATGAGAAAAACAATCTGCAGCAACAGTAAGATGTCAGTACCTGTAAGAAATTCTTTCTGAAATATACTATGTGCAAATATTTTGTAGCAATCTACAGAAATTCATTCTGAAATGTAATATGTGCAAGTATTACGTAAGCTAGATAGTACCTTAGATCTGCCATGAAACTGAGTGATAAATAATGTTAAATATACTAAAGTACTTTTAAGCCCATTTTGTACTTTGTGCTTTTTATCAAGCTAATTGAAATACAAGATAAAAGCACACCTATTGCCAGTGATGGGGTCATAGGGAAATCTGACAAGACGCCGTCCACAGAAAAATCACCGTTGTCGACGAAGGACAGATATTCAACTTTAGGGTCAAAACTGTAATTGTAGCTGAAAGGTATATCATTTGCAAACTCTGATGCAAAAACTTCCAGACCTTCCTTATGAGCGTCAGAGACAAGAGATGTATGGGGTTGTAAATATAGACCAATATTGACGGGCCATATGTAACTTTTTGGAACGATAATTCCCGAAGCAAATGTCTTAATAAATGTAAGATTCTTCAAAAGTGAACTATAACTCTGATTGGTTGTAGGCTCCGTATCAACGGCAATAGGGAAGCTGAATACTAACTTTGTCTTGCTTCCTTTAAATCGTGCTGCTATGCTTCTTAGGAAGCCCACCTCTGGCGATGACACGTAGTTAACAATGACACGTCTTGACACCGAAAGCACATAGCTTCTCATACTCAAATTGTGTTGCGTAAAGAATGCATCATGCTGCAATTGAATATGAATACAGAAATTAAAGAGCCTTTCAAGCCGTGGTTTAAATATAAAGCAATACATGTACAAAACCAGTCAAAATTCATGGGGAATATGCGATATATCAGTTTGGGTATATATCCTGATACAGTTTGCCAATGTTTCAGCATAATTAAAAATTGGGACATTCCTAAGAGAAAAACTAATAACAAAGCCCTACACTTCTGGAACCATTTCATTATTTCAACAAAAAAAAATCAATTTCGTAAAATAAAAAACCAAGCCTAAATTTTGCATGGATTACCTGAATATTTAACCAAAAACTCGGGGGTTTCAATGGCCCTCCCACATTTTCGACAGAAAGAATGGCAGCACCATCAAGATAAGGCGGTCGATTAAAAAGTCCTTGAATTACTGCCAGGAAGCAAAAAAGAGGAAAATATCAGTACCAGCAATTATTTATTCTTTGCGTGTATAAATTTCAGGACCGGAATCTGGTGACATCTTATCCTGACACAAGTTGTATAAAGCCCATACAAAGATAACTCTTCATCTGGATTTTGACAAGGATGGTCTCCAACAAGCAACAACCACCCTCACAAATAATCAGCCCCATCTAAATTGTATAAGCCTAACAGATTTGAATACACTTCCAAATCGTTTTATCTTCACCACCAACTTGTAATTCAAATTTTACAGTTTTTGGGTCGTGAGAAGGTGTCATCTTCCAAAAAGAAAAACCATTCTAACACTTCTAAAATAAATCAGCGTTTTCAAAAAGTTCCAAGAAAATCAGCCAGATTATCCTTTGAGAAAACAAAGAAATTATTCATATTATTTGGTTAAGGGAATAATAGACATTACTTGGACAGTTAAAGCCGTCTCTAAACTTACAGGTAAAATTTGCTTGCAAGTCTGCCAGGGTATAATCGATAGAGAACCATCCTGTTGTAGGCACGCCGTTAACACTGTATGTCTTGCTATCATTAACACGTACTTGTTCAATGTTGGTATTATTATTTAACAACAAGTCGGATAAGCAAATCCCAGCGCCATCCTTTGTTAATTGTACATTACACCAAAAAACAACATTTGGTAAGCTAAGAAGGCTTGCCAAAGTATATGCTGATTCACTGTAAGCTGGAAAAATTCCTGAAAAACCACCACGAGCTAATACTAATGGAGCATCTCCTGCAAACGGAAAAACTCATGTGTAAGCCAACCTAAACGAGTTTCCAACAATATTTTAGAAACTTAAACAGTTCCAGGAAACTATAATCAAGAAACCTAAACATTATGCATGGCTCCGCTTGGTACACCGAAAATATTTGTGATCGCCACCATTCCTGATCATTTAAACAATTGCTAACCGTTGGATTAACTAAGCTTTACTCTCTTACATGAATCCAATGGATAGTATATGTCTAACTCACTGAAAATTCCGGTGTACTAAGCAAAGCCTATTTATCCTACTCCATGACAACAACAACAACAACAACAACAACAAAAATCACACAATACAATAGAGAGAACTATTGCAAAAGATATTTAAGCCTGAATTTACCAAGTCAAACTAATAAGAACAAATTATGTCCAAAAAAGAGGGTGATCCCTAACAGGTCAAACCTGTAATGTTAAAATAAAATTAAAAAAACACACAAAATTATCTTTTCATTTTCTTTTTTCCAAAACAAATTTCTCATCAACCAACTCAACCTCAATACCAAGTTGGAAAAAAACTAAAACTTTCAAAAATGGAAGAAAAAAAAAAATAGTTCTTGAAATAATTATTGTAACTACAATTTCTCATCAACCTCATAAAAATCAAATCTTTACTAAAACCCATTGATTTTCCAAGAAGAAAAACAAATACCCAATAGATCCCACAATCTAAATACACTAATTAACTCGAAAAAATCCCATTTTTATCAAAAACTAAAAACAGTGACTAAAGTGAAACCAGCAGCTAAGGAGCTAGTGTTAGAAAGAGCCTCACCACTTAAGGTCTGCCATGGACTTGTCCTGTTACTAGATCTCTGAGCTGAAACTATAATCACAGCTGAATGAAGAACACCCACAACAACCAACACATAGAGAAACCCGTGAAACGTCGGCATTGGTAGTGAAACGTCTCTGGGAAACGCTTTTGAAACTCAACAACTGTTGAGTTTAGTTTAGCTTCCTCCTTGGTTGTATCACTGTTGGAGAGAGAGAAAGAGATAGTTTGGTGTTTTTAATTTAATTTTTCAGGTTTTTTCAGGTCCGATAGTTGTATTTATATTTTGTAGAGCCGGCTAAATTACGCGTCGCCACGTATTCGAACTCTCAGTCTTGTTGGCTTCAATAAGTCTGTCAGAGCCGATCGGCGCGAGCCGAGTATCTAGGAGCTCTCGTGTAATATTCTCTACGTTTTTGAAGTGTTTCTTAAAAAGTGTTCAAGTTAAATTGGACCAACAATGTTGGCTACAGCTCCGCTTGGTAGTTATTTTCATCAATCTAAGTGTTATTATCAGCAGGTAGACTGAAGGAGATAACCGAAACTTCCTTATTTGTGATGGGATTTCCGAGTTACCGAAATATATCAATTTGATGTGAGCATATACATTTTTTGTCTATAATTGTGAGAATAAAAATTTGGCAGAGGGAAATATGTATCTTAAGAAGAAGAAAAATGATGAGTTCTTAACCAATCCCCATACACACAGTATAGTTATAAATTGTTAAAATATATAGTCATTAAACCAACCTGTACATTGAAAAAAACAAATCCAAAGGTTACAATTCTCGACCATATTTCATAGAACTGCTCCAACAGAATTGCATGCGATTCCGGTTTACCGTACCAGTATTCCAGAATCACATACTGTTTTTATCTAACAGAGAATTACGATTTTTTTCTCTTGGGTGATTAACGATTCAGTATACATCATAAAACGCCAAATCATTTGGTTAGGCGTCTAACAAAAAATGCATAATGAAATGTCATATTAGGGAACAAAGTTGTGATGGGAGAGAGAAATGCCATGTATATTTAAAAATTGGTAGGCACTGAACGATTCAACGCCTAATCGGTATGCAAGTACTCATCGTCAAGTTCAAGTTTCGCATACTTTGAAGAGGTACAGGGGTGGGTACGCCGAACCCCATATCCTTTTGGAAGTTTTTTTTTTTACAAGAGTAAACTAAAAGCGTAACAACATACTCTTCTTCTGTTGAAGGTGCTCTGACTATTCTACAGTCAAAACTATTTACTACAAACTGTAAATTAATTGAGCCATTATTAGCCAACAACTTTTAGATGAGAAAACTCAATTGAGCCGAAAAAACAATTAAACCAACTGGTTTTGAAAACGATTTATCAACCCGGTCCACTTCAAACAATTTGCCTATTCTATGACAGCTAAGCGCACCAACACAGAGAAGAAAATTTAATGTGGCCACTTATCCACGTGGACTATCTCTTGGTGGGACCAACTTTCTTCATCACCTACCTTCAAAGGTGCCCCCTCTTTTTTAAGGTGGGCTCATTAACTAATTATGTACCCCTTGCCAGCTAGCTACCAACTCAGGCTTTGCTACGTTTTTTATTTTTAGGGGTGCACCAGCCTTTGCAGTACTGCAACGCAAAGGCGACACTGGAGAGCCCCAATAGCAAAGCCTGAGTTGGTAGGACTAGTGGCTTGGAAAATGAAAATCAAGAGGTTCTGGTTAAAATAATGGCCATTTAGTTAAGAGGAACGCATCAAAAGATAAGGCAATAAATTAAGGGAAACTCTATTTGAATGCAACTTTTGCAATGTTTTACAAATGTAGGGTCATGTATGTTTAATCGAATCTCTCGTTGATGAAACACATGCAAAGTTTTGCAAGTACAAACTTTTGCAATTGCTTGCTTTCTTATGATAAAAGGTAAGATTGGATTTTTTTTTTTTTAACCAAAGTCGTCTTCGAGGAAGGAAGCAAAATCAAGCTGGAAGACAATCTTATTCTTACTAAAATAATTTTTCTTCTTCTTAGGATAGCCTTTTATATTCAACTAAATGCTGTCATTACGAGTTAAATTATAAAAACGAAGGGAGTTGTACAACTATCTTATTCCTGGTCCTTGAATACGTAGTGGAACCTGTGTAGAACTTGTAAGTAGTGATAAAATTGGTGGATCAAAGGTAGTCATACATCGGATAAATATATAGTACCTTATATGAATGCAAAACATCTCTAAATCCACTAAAAACTCTGATCTATAAAGACAACTCATTATTGAGCATTTCCTAAAGTGCTTCACTAATTTGGATTCCAAAGTGCCATATAAGATTTTCGAGCTCCAACAAAACACCTCACTAATTTAGATTTTCAACTCAAAAAACAAGGTTGAGTATTGTTTTCCAAGTGTTGGGCGTCTGTTTGTTTTATAATCGGGCACCTAAAGTTTGGGCTCTTATTTTCTTCTTCATAAAGATGATTTTATTTTTATTTGTTTATTTTGTTCAAAAAAAATGAAAAGAGCGCCCAACCAGGTTAGACGTATGTTAAAAACAAAACAACTGAGGTTACTGTTGGAAGAAATAAAACTTCACTAACTTGGATTTGGTTTTTTTCTTACAAAGTCAGTAAGACACTTTAAAAGATGCTCTTACTATCACATTCTTTATGCTTCCCCTTTTTTGGTAGTCCTAAAGGTGAGTATTTTCACTATATGTTCAACACAATAATATAAGGAGATATTGACAACAACAAAACCCCCACACTTACCATGATTCTTTCTCTAAGATGGTGAAGGCATGAACAATATCAATTAAATGAGGGGCCAACAGTACGATATGGCCGAAGTCACGTATAATTCAATTTATCATCTCCAAAACAATTTCTCACTCGCTCACTCGCTCACTCGCTCACTCGCTCGAGGTTCATTGTGCACCATAGAGTACAACATCATAATCCCTCCGAAGAAATTTCCAAAAATCGAACGTTCTCCGGAACCAGATTGCACATGGGTGGTCCAAATGGAGATAAACGATTCTCTTGGTGGAGTGGATCCCATTATAATAGTAGTTGTAGAGCACTCATAATAGCGCGTAATGCGCCGTGGAATAAACGTCGGGTTGTCTGTGTTGTTTTTTGATGATGACACTTTTTATTTTAGGTCCATTTTATTTTTCAGCTTTTCTCAAACATGTCTGAATCATTGGTATTAGTCTAATAAATTCGATGTTGGAATTTCATAATTACGCGGCATTGGATCGAGTCATCGAGTTGGATACGACAATGAAATCAAATTTGTATTCTACAAGGTCCCAGTTAATCCATGCATCTCATTAGACTGACCGATAGCGAGGTCTCTTTTCCTTCAATTTGGTTGCAAAATGTTGAAGAAAAAGAGACATCCTTATCAGTCAGTCGGTCTGATAACTCCGCAACTTTAAAGCCAAAAATTATACTAACATATATCTTTGCCACCGTAATAATCAAAATGCCAGAAGATATATATATTTTTGGATGGAGTCGTTGGATTTCACCATCCTTGAATTGGACGAAAACTAGAAATTAACATGCGTAGTTATGGGCTTAGATATATTGGGTATGTTTTCGTTCCAGGGTTGGTAAAGTTGAGCTTAATTTTGAACGTTGAACTCAATCGATGAATTCATATTCCAAAGGTTCAATTTGTATTCTTGAATGTTCCGTCCTTCAAAACATTATGCCATAGTTATGTGATGCCGTAACATATAGCTGATAAAGATGTCCCCTCTAACTAGGCATTAGGCAAGCCGGTTTTAGGGATCTGTAACGAAGTCTCGAGGTTCGTAAAGCCTACAAGCCCCGAAGGATACAAAAAGCCTAAAGGCAAACACAATTCTCACCCCCATGGCCATGGTGTTTCAAAATATATTTCCTACTTTACTCATTACTAGAGAGTAGCCAGGAGTTCCGTGCAGATTCCAGTTACATTGATTGGAGAACAGCAAATTTGGACTTTCCCCCATTATGACTGAAGAATACGCGATTGTTTGTTGGCAAAAATTGGTACATGAACCCCATTTTTGTTTTGACTGGCCTTTGATTGATCAGATTTTTGTGAACAGTCCAAAACACTGAACACCCCCGTGCGAACCAGTTACCCCTTTCCTCTTTCCTCGAAAAACTCAATCCAATCCAACGATCATTCTTCATCTCTTCCAATCGCAAAACACATGATCTAGCTATTGAAACAAGGGAGAGGATTCCCCTACACACCATTTTTGCTACACACCCATTACACTCTCTCTTGACCACACACTTATCTGACGTGACAATTTAAATCCTTTTTTTAAGAGGCAAATTGGTGACGTGGACAAATTTGAAAGAAAAAAAAAAAAAAAACTGCTACCCTCACTCACTGAATTTTTTTTTTTTTTTCTCTCTCTATATCGATCATACTCTTACTCTCACTCACTCACTCCGACAACTCGTGCACATTCACTCTCTCCCTCAGTCACTATCTTTCTCTCAGTTACTTTCTCTCTCTCACTTACTCTTTATCTCCGGGTGATCATTTGTAAACCTCGGAGGACTATCATCATACACCGGATTTGGGAGCTGTAAATTGGAGGACTGTCATCATACACCTCCCTCATTAATCAGGTAATCGAATGCATTCCCTTCAAATGATCCTTATTCCCATCATCTAGTCATATTTTTTTTAGGAATAAATTGTCGATTATGGTAAACTCGACAAAATATTTTCGATAAATTTTGATGTTCGACAATTTGTTATTGTCGATTATCTTTAAATCGACAATTTCTTTAAAATATTTGTCGATTTTATCTCTAATCGACAATATTGTACTGATTAATTGTCGATTTTTAGAGTGGTCGACAATTTTTTAGCTTTAAGAATTTCAGTGCTTAAACTCGACATTAATTACTATTCAAATTAGGAAAAAATTATCGATTGTGCTAAACTCAACAAAATATTGTCGATATATTTGATGTTCGACAATTTTTATTGTCGATTATTTTTAAATCGACAATTTCTTTAAAATATTTGTCGATTTTATCTCTCATCTACAATATTTTACTGATTAATTGTCAATTTTGTAGTGGTCGACAATTTTTTAGCTTTGACAATTTTAGTGCTTAAACTGTTTCAATGCCTTTGTCAGTGCCTAATTTGAGTTTTTTAAGCACGATGACACCAAAGTAGAAAGTTTCAGGGAAGATACGCCCAACAACCTTGCATCAGAAGAGGCTAATTTCACAGTGAGAAGATCCTTCGCATCCAATTTTTAATAAACCTCTTCACGTGTCTGCCAAAAGGAGCAAAACTGAGAAAAAATCGTACCTTAACCGGAAGTAGATAGAGAGAGAGTGAAAATTTAATGGGAATTTAAATTTTGGATTGAGAGAGACTGAGTGATTGAGTGGAGGGAAACCGGAAGAGAGAAAGAGAGAGAGAAATTTGAATTTTTGAGTGAGAGAGCTTTAGAGAGAGAGAGTGATTGAGTGGAATGAGTTACTAGTTTGTGAAGTGAGTGAGTTGAGTAACATGCCACATATACAAATAGAGAGTTGAGTAAGATGTCACATAGGCAAATAGAGAGTTGAGTGAGATGCCACATAGTTGTGTGGTTAGGAAAGAGTGTAGGAGGTGTATAGTTAAATTGGAGTCCGGATTTGCCAACCCTTCCTTAACGGAGGGTTTTGCAAATCCTCTCTCTTATTGGCTAGAGAGTTAACAGATGTTAAACACTACACCCTAAACCCTTTTAAATCCCTATGGTGGGTTATGCCAACCCTCTCTCTTATTGGTTAGAGAGTTAACAGATGTTAAACACTCCACCCTAAACCAATAAGAGAGAAGGTTTGCACAAGAGGGTTGTCAAATCCGGACTCGCTAAATTGGTGTGTAGGGGAATCCTCCCCCTTGAAACAAACCCTTGAACGAAACATTTAATTGAAGAAGAAGAAATAAGTTACAAGCAACTTCTCCTCACTCTCTCTCTCATGCTCACCTTCACTCTTCAAAACCCAAAATCATTTCCCCCAATTTCCACTAATAAAACAATAAACCCAAAATCTTCTACCGTTGCAGAAACACCGAACTCATCACCAATTCAAACCCTTCTCCATTCTCAGCCACCATTCGCCATCCGATTCTTCAACACCAATACCCAAATGTGTGACTACGACGACACCACCAGCGACAAATGCAATCTTGAAATGTGTTGTCATTCACATGACATATTCATATCTCTACTCCAAACCCATTTGTAAGGAAATTGGGATATTACTATGAATTTTACAAACATGTACTAAAATCACGGCCGCCCGCTACAAAGACATTACAATACAAATTAAACCCCATTTTACGACAAATTGAATACAAAAATACATATGTATTCACCATAGATTATACACCAAATACTACCAAATACTCTCATCCCTTGGGACTAAAAACCGCATTACACCACATGATCACCTACAAAACGTTCTCTTATCAACGACATCTCGCTTTGCATCAATGAATGTTTTCCCCATATGGATTACGGGTATTTTTGGACCCCAAGTAGTTATTTAACTTGTACTCAACTCTCAAAGCACACTCAAATTAAAGACCAAACACACAATTGAAACAAATCTATGATGTCTAGTCCTCACTCTTCTTAACTGGGGTATCAATATTAGCTTTCTTTTTCTCAACTTCAACTAGTCCCTCTTCTTTCTCAGGAACCGCTGCGGTTGTTTCCTCTTTAACTTCAACTGGAGCCTCAACACCGTCTGTTTTTACCTCAGCTGGTGCCTCAGTCACCACGTCTCTGGTTTTTGCTTCCTCGGGCTCTCCCACTGTTTCTTCAGATTCAACTTTGGATTCCTTAACTTCAGCTGGAACATTGTTGATTTCTTCGTCAACAGTCTCCACTGAAGGTGCCACTGGTACATCAGCCACCACGTCTTTAGGTTCTTCATTTGTTACCTCTTCCACATTGCTAGTTTCAATTTCCCGGGGTTTTTCAGAAACATTCACTTCTGCAGGAGGTTCCGCAGAAGGCACTGTTTCCTCTTTGGTTAAGGCTTCCTTTGTGGATACAACCTGCATAACATACAAAGTTAAGTTCATATATGCTTAAACCCTAAACCTTGCCTAAAAAAAGATTGGTATAGCTAATAAAAGATGTGTTACTCAATCCGAATATATAGGTAAAGTGTGCTGTAATCTTTTCCCACCTCTTGGGTATCTTCATGTGTCTTCTCCTCGATACTCTCTATAAGAGCTGCAACCGTCCCCTCTTCCACTACTTCTTTTGCTTCAACAGTAGCAGGAGCTTCAACGACCGTCTCCGTTGCAGGAGGTGTCACCGGTGCCTCTACTTCTTCGGTTTTTGTCTCTTGAGGTTTAGTGAATTCAGCATCTGCCTTAGTAGATTCAACCTACAAGATGAAAAGTTGGAACAATTCGTAATCACTTAAAAATTTAGGATAGGGGACTAAGTAAATGAAAACATATATTCCTTCATCTACAATACTTTCCAGGAGAAAGACATGATCACAAAATGATCATAAACAAGCCGTAATATTTTTGTAATGGGGTCATTTGGGGCCGTTAAGATGTTCATTATTCGCATATATCTGCCCATATATACACACAAAACTCTATTTATCTGTGTTCATATATAAAAGTTGATCATATGACGCTGGAGGTTCCATCTCAAAACCAATTGGCAATGAGAAGAGTAGCCCCTAGCCCCTAGCCCCAGATCTTATATTTTGAGGTGACACGGAGTAGCATGTGGGCCGTTTAGGCTCAACATGTGGAAGAAATGCCCGCTCTAATACCGTATTAGGACTGAAGGTTTCATCTCAAAACCAATTGGCTATGAAAAGAGTTGCCTCAAGATCTTATATTTTGAGGCTATGCTCCCGATGTGGGACTATATATCTCAACATGATTAAATTCCTAGATGACCAATGAAAACATTTCGTATATATATAAATCATAAATAAGAGTATGATCTCGCAAGAATCAAATGTTATATACATGTATAAGATTGAATTATCATACTTAAGTTGATATAAATAAGATAATGAAATTCAGCTAGCTAGTTACCTCAAAATTTGTCATTTATAAGATATAAAGAATGAGAATGAGGAAATATATGATCAAGAAAGAAGGATATAAGAGGGAAGAGAGGGCAAATAACACTATGAAGTGAAGATGAGAGTAACACAAGAGAGAAGTATATATAGTGTGAGAGAAGAAAGATGAGAGATTGGGAGACTATTAGTTGGAGATTCTTTGGCAATTTTAAAAAAAAAACAACCCATATCATATAAGCTGTATTAAAGTTGGTTTTGAATAGATGACATTCTTTACCATTATTTTTTTTTTAGCTTTTTGTGTAATGTGGCCTCCAAATGTTAAATGGTGGAGGCCACTCTCATTTGCTATCATGTTGAACTCTTTTTTCTTTATTTTGAAAGAAAAAAATGACTAAATTGCCCATGGATAATCAAAACCATTTTGATAACCCACTTTCCTTGTATTGCTGTTTTTTCTACTCAAACTTCTATTTAATTAGGAATGGCGATGAACATTTCGTCGGGTATGAGACAGAGTAAGACAGTTCTTTGAGACCGCTTCTGACATCTGCAGTTGCTTCTGCGGTTCCTTCAGGCAATCCCTGAATATACGTTTTGTTAATTAGTTATGTGCGACTCTAAGTGAAAATGTCTTACCCTCGTCAATTTTTTCGAATGTGTATAAGAAACGATATCATTTTTAATGGTGATTAATTTTTGAATGGGTATTTAGGTCTTTTTCATTTGAATGGGTATTAACGTCATTTTTATGTCGACATTTCCCTCCAAAGATCCAATAATGATGTGAGAAAATTGTGGTAGGCCGGTGCAAATTCTGGCCCATTTGAATCTTGGGGGCCCACAAACAATGTCGACAGGTAGGACTATGGGACCCACCACTAGCAGCCGGCCACGTGGAGCTGAGTCATACTTAGACTTCACAACTCCCAATTTTTAATTAAAAGTACTGAAGTAGCCTTAGACACAAGAAGGGATTTGCCGATTTGGCCGTTGAAGTTAGGGTTCTTTTGTAATTTAACCAAGTATAGGCACTTAAAGACGAATATACCCTCACAATATGAAGTACTTTTGTAGATCTCGAGAAATAGATGAAAAATGCCGTACGTAGCTGTCATTGTTGGATGGGCTTTTTAACTGGAAAAATTTAAGAGATGGGCGGTGGATCAAGGCCCACCAAATTTTTGTTGGGCCCACCAAGTTGAACAAAGAAACAGCTTTAGTCGAGATGATTATGAGTTTTTCAAATTTTAATCAAAAGATTCCAACTTTGATTAAAAGTTAAAACCACAAAAAACATAATATGTGACCTAATTACAATTACAAAAGATTATATAATAAACGGTCAGTCCGAGCTTTCATAACCACGCTTGGTTTAACAGACACTATGGGCTATGATCAAGCTTTGAAATAAAGCCAACAAGCTTGCATACATGATAATTCAAAGAAGAAGCGCTCTTCATATAACTTCTCTACACTATAATCCGATATGGTGCAAATGAAACTAGTAGAAACATTTGAAAACTAAGAAATGCTGTATGATCTTGTAAGAAAAAAACAATCATGGTACACGAAAACTGATTAGATCACAGCATTGTATCATTCAAAGCAATGCTTCTTATAAGTATTCTCTGACTTCATTTCAAAAAGTTGAACCTCACTGGAAAGTGATGGAGAGAATAAATAGACTACAGATGAGCAGACACTGCGTGTTTTGGCTGGGGATTGCTTCAGCTGATGAGCTTCCTCAAGACTGCTTCGGCACGCTGCTCGATCTTGGGTAGTGCCCACTCGTGCTGAATTATGTCAAGGTTGTCTTTCTCGGCACTTAAGCTCTGGTAAGAGAATGGGAATTTATAAGATTCATAATATTTAATGAAATAAAAAAGATAAGTATGCAGGGTGCACAACCTAACAAAGCATAGAAACACGACTAATGACCCCATTGAATGATAAAAAGGACTTCTTTAAGGTATCTTGCACCATGGGTTCATCGTGGATCATGTCAAGGGCAGAGGCTATATTCTTGATGTTGTTAAAGAAAGTTGTCCCACATGCCAAGTTGTTAAAGGAGAACTGAATGTAAGGTCAATATTCATACTGAAAGTTCATAATATATGGCAGCAGACAACTGAAGTTAACTAAACGGTGGGGAGACCGAGGTATAATGCTTTAATTTCAGACTTTACCAAAAGAGACCCAACAATCAACAATAACAAAGAAGAGCTAAAATATTCAAATTTCAAAAGAAAAAATCAGCCATCAAATAGAATGTTACATTATACAACAACAATAACAAAATTTGCCATATTTTTCACAAAACAATTGCCGCTATTAGTATTATCGCTATATAAGTTTGCCATATTGTTGTATAAAATAATTTGCCATCAATCAAACAATTTGCCATATTGTTGTATAAAATAGAATGGTAATACCCGTGTCACGCCACGGATACCGTTCTTTTAACCCCGTTTCAGTATTATTTCACGCGACGTGCCTTCGGCACTATCCCCGTATTTTATACAACAAATATGACATTGGCCTCTCATGTTATCCCGTGAAAAGGTGTCGCAACGGAAATATGTTTCCCCTTTAAATGATACTCAACCATACCCTTCAAGTGTCAAGGCCAAAGGAATATGTTATATTGCTTAATTACACTATGTTTACTCTGATGCGTTTTTGTCACTACCATCCTTCTTCGTCATTATAGTCATCACTTTCCGTCTAAATATTTCAAGCAATGGAATACCTGTGTCACTGGCATGAAATACGCTTTAAAAATGCATTTAACAATCTTTTTCACCCCTCCTGGTGTCTTCCGCATTTAACAATCATTATTGTCCATTGTAAATTCTGCTAAATGAAGTGCTTTAGTAGTATCCGTTATAGGCATGCTCCCAAAATTACCCTCATATTTCCACCTAAAAGAATGATGGCTTTCATCCAGACTTTGGCAATGTTGCTGATTGAATCTCCCGATTGAGTACTTTTTTGAAGTTATAGGTAGGGTGTATCTCATCTGAAGCTCATTTGAACTTGCCCGTTCATGGACATCTAGCCATATGTTCCTCCATGATTTTCAATGAGCGCACTCCTTAAAACAACATATGTTCCTCCATGATAGTATTTTTTAATCCCACACACTATGTATATCAAACAACCCATATTTGAAGTATCTCATCTCTTCATTTCAGAAGCTCTATTTCTAAAGCTTCACTACATACCAAAACTTGCTAAAATAAAACTTGCACTGAAGCTTCTTGAGTTTTAGAAGCCAGCCAAATTAGTACCCATCTAAGATTTGAAATAGAAAACCCAAATTAGTACCGGAACATTCACTTATGGAGACTATCCAAGCTTCACAAATCCAATCACATCATGGGAACAACATATCTCAATACCAAAGCCACTAAAATGCAATAAGCACAAATCACTAATATTTCAAATCAGGAGATTTCAGTAGATAAACCCCTAAAATCATACCAACTCCAAATTATTTAACTCCAATTCGATCTTTGGAGACAAAAATCATTAAAACCATTAAACCTTATGACAAATATCCCAGTAACACTCAACCTCCAAAATATATCATGAGTTTGATATACAAACTAAGATTAGCAATCTATATGCAAAAATAACGATCACGGCATAATCAATCATAAACAGTAAAATACCCGGAACAACCATTATCATTGAGGCCATGTAACCAAACTATAGTAGCCTGGTGCTTTAGTTTGGGCTTGACCACATGGGTCTTCTGAAAATACCGATTGCAAATGGCTGATACCGATTCACAGTCCTTGTCGTTGAACCAATCGATCTCAAACCGTGGAGAAATCAAATTCAGAGAAAAAACTAACATTAAACTAAACCCATCGATTAAGAGGATGAAATCAACTCTTTGTGCTAATCAAAATGGAATGAAACAACTGTGGTACAAACTGTAATCGCAGAAGATTGAGAGGAATAGAATCGAGAGTTAGGGTTCACTGAGAGAGATAGAGGGACGAAATCAAGGAATTCAATCAACCTAGGGTTAGGGTTTCAGTCCTAATAAAACCCTTGAACTCAAATTGGATCGAAACGATCTCTAAATCAAATCCTAGATGTTGAAATCGAAGTTGAAACTTTGTAAATCGAGTTGTGAATGTAGAGAGAGATGCATCAGATCACAGATTTCCATCAATAGAAGAGATTGTAATGGCAACAATCAATCTGTGATTGAGAGATGAGATCTAGAGAAGAAAGAGATATACGCAACATTACTGTTTTACCCTTTCATCAATGTTTTGATAACTTTTGCTACAGGGATAGTTTCGGCAATCTACACGGACAATCATACGGACACTTACATCAGTTGACATCAGAAAGTCCTTTTCTTACTATATTTAATGTAGAAAGACCTCCAGACGTCGGTCTGATTAAACTATCAAATGAGGTCTATTATAGTGACTACAACTTATTTTCAGGAATCATGACAGGAAAATTTATATTACCTACTGCAATCCAAATAAATTAGGTAAGACGTGCATCCATAACAGTTGCAACTCAATGCAGGCTTAGTATTACTTAATTAGTTACTTCCATCTATTACATTATGAGTCTTTAGATTTTAAGGTCAATAAATATTTTCTATGCTGTTAACATGGCTCTGTCCAGTGGAAGAAATTGGTTCTTCAGGTGCCACTTAACCTATATGCATTGACATGTGCAAAAATAACTTAAAGTAATTGGGTTTTTGCAGGTTGATAGTAATAAAAAGTACACAAAAATACTTGGAGGGATCAACCAATCCACTCATTTGCATCGTTCTTGCGTGTCTACAGTGGGCTGCATCACGACAATATATCGTTTACATTAGATCATAATAAGATTTATTTTTTGGTGATATTTTTCTATCTACTTTCTCAAAAGAGGAAAAGCCCCCTCTTTATGTTTCATTGATTCCCCAACCCCTTCACATTATTGTGAAGGGCAAAAAGAACACCAATCTTTGAGGTAAAGAGGAACTACTTACTATACCTCAAAACGTATTGAATCCTGTTAAAGAAGAAATACTGCAATTTTTTTTATTTTGTTATTTATCATTTCCCTGTAACCAATATAATCTTTTGTCCTGAAATGTCCCTGTGGCCTCTTCAGTATTGTTTAAGTTGAGTAAATATTTTTTCGCTTTTGGTATACATTTGTGGGGGTTTTCATAACCCCGCTTCCTTTCTCGAACAAAAACAAAAGGCAAATACTAAACATGTACAACTAATAGAGAACCATCAACTTTTAGATACATAGTACTGACCCTTTTGCTCTCCCAAAATGAGCTGAACAAACCCCTTAATCCAAATAATGAGAAGTACCTGGAGAATGACGGTGAATCATCAGATTGATAGATATAAAACTTTATCTCATAACAAATGGAGAGTAATGTTAGAACACTAACATATTGTCTTATAAATGATAACACCTTGGTTTATATTTTTTCAAAAAAAAATAAACAATAAAAATCTCGAAATAGAATCAATTTTATCTACCGATGTTTTCAACGTCCATGGTTGAGCATAAAATACATACGAAATATCGAACCCCAGCTTACTACCAACATTGTCTCATTGACCACCCCAAATGCAGATGCAAGGTTTTATCTCAAAGGGCCCAGGAAAACGTAGAGTGTAAATCAACTCCTGACGAAAACCTAGTCAATATGGGGGCTAAATCCCTGGTGCAACCCTCACCTCTACAAGTTATTTTTTTCTTCTGTATACCGATCGGGTATCATAACCTTCCAACCTTAGAAACAAGCCTTCTTCGACTCTGGTTTCATTTTGTCAGACCCTTATTCTACACACGATATTGTCGCTGCTAACCACTCCTCCTAGAAGAGATGATAACATTGTAACCATCACTTCATATGTTAGACGCTACTCCAGTATACCCGCCTTGGTATCAAACTCCACACTCCTTTAGAAGAATTTATCCTCGGATCTGGATACCATTCTTTACGCTCTTACCTTAACTAACTGGTACTTTCCCCAGTTAACCATCCGCAAAGAGGAGTGAGGGATTACCTAAAAGGGCTCAATTATTTACTAGAGTCCAAACCACAGGATGATCTCATTCCAAACAAGACACTAATAGAACTAAACTATTCGCCAACCATCACCTCTACAAGGTTAGCTACCCTGCTAGAGATACTCAAATGAATATCCTTTTTCTATTACAATTAAATAGAAACCCCATTTCAAATATGTGTTTCACTGAAATCGCACTTTCAAAGAAGGTTTCAATCAAAACGTCATTTCAAATATTATGTTAAGTTTTTCTACAGTTCTTTTAGCAGAAATTAACCCAAATTTGGAAGATTTTTTTTAGGAGGTTTGCAAAGTGCTACGAAAAAGATTTACCATGAGCGGCTGCTAACAATAGCTGACATCACGGTACTCAAGTCAATTCGTTTTGCAACATTGACCTAACCTCTAGTAACGTGGAAGGTATCTTGGCTGAAAAAATACAGAGGAACATGTTTCCAGTACAGCATCCATTCATGTTGTGGAAAAAAAAAAAACAGGGTGGGTTAGATGTTAAGTATAAGTCAAAGATTAATGTGATTGGACCACAATGTACCCTCCACAACCCGAGAAAGTTGACAAATGCGAAAGTAGAGTCTGCAAAAAAAACATGATCAAGGTGGTTGAAATCCATCTGACAATTGCAACAGAGAATAGGCTATGTTTCACATATGGCAAAAACCTGGGTATAACATTGAGAGAATTTTTCTTTCATCATATCCATGGCCATATTGTGGATGCGAAACATCTGAGCCTGTGGATTTTGAGCTTGTCCTTTAGGACTTGCACAATCCTTCCCTGTCATACACACAATAATGAGATGTGACTTAGAAAATAGATTACAACCCCATAAAACTTTATGTACATTCTATTATATCTTCCATATCTTGCTAAACACAACTTGCAGCTTATTTCCTGCCATATTCATCAACTATATCATCTACAAACCAACAAGAAACATTAAATACAATTGATCACCTCATCATGACCCATGTAACCAGAAATACCAAAGTTTAACTTGGTTTTTCATCTTGCTTCGATCTAAAAATTGGACGGAGAAGGCCGACGCATGAAAGGTATACAGCTTTATGGCTGTGTGTCCGTATGGCAAAGAACAACGAGATACCAGTTTCAATTAATAATTTATACACATCTGTAGTTTTTAGTACCCCATAGTAAGTACCGAAAACCTGTTACAGGTGTCTCGTACTAAAATTTCCCATTCTTTTAGGTTTCAATCAATAACTTATTATACAAATATCTCTACTGCATATTGGTACATGCACGGTTGAACTACTTCTACACACGAATACAACAATCGTGCTCCATCATTATATGTGTGAACTATAGTGCGCAAGGCAAACATAGCAGGCCAAATACAGAAGTTGATCACATTGATCAGAACGACCGTAATATTTTCACTTCATCCACATAACTTCATGATCACCATTGCTTGGATTGGAGTGCAACATTCAATAACTGTTACCAGTACTATCCATTAAATTTCTCGATAGTCGAATCCACCAAAATAAATTGCATCCTAAATTTAACATATTTGACTAATTCCAACCTTGAATCTAAAAACACAACTTCAATCAAGCTAAAACTAACCTCATTAGTGTATAAGCTTTCCGAGCCCTAAACGACTTGAGGGAATGAATTGGCAGAAGCTCGTAAGTTTCTAGCCCTAATTACAATCTGTCTGAAACCACAAAACCAAATTCATCAAAATCCTAACTTTCGAAGAAAACAACATTTGGGGTTGTTAGTTAGTGAAAGAAATACGAACCCTTCTTTGACAATCTTTGCATCGGGTAATTGAGACGATTCCATGAGTTTTGAGAACGAAGTAACGAAGAACTCCAATGGAACCATCACTAAAGAAAGAGGGATCAAAACCCACATCTCTGATTGCTGTATCTAAGACCAGATCTCCGCCATTAGAGCAAATCTGAGCTCTTTTCCTCTCGATCGATAATGGTCGAAACAGACTCTCGGAGTCTTTTTTAGTTATTTGATATTTTTCTTGATTGGTGAAAATAAAAAGTTTTACTTGATAGTTTTACGGCATGATAGTATACCAGATACCGGTGGGAACGACCGATTATAATCCGTAAGAACGCGTACCATGCAATTATAACCTGTGCCTAGCGTTGTTTGAAACAACGGTGAAAACAATGAGCGTGTGCGGTTGTTTGGTGCACTTTGTTAGAATGAAACTACGGGAGTTTTCCTATAGTGTTGGTGGTGGGTGTCAATGGACCATTGGGCTCTTAGTTTATTGGTGGTTGTGACTCTTTACCAAGAGGAGTCGTGGGTTCGAAACTTTATGGGTTGGAAACTCAGGATTATGGATCCCTAATAAAACTGGCTTGCCTTTAAAAAAAAAAAAGTGAGTGTCAAATGTCAATGGCCTTTTGCCCTTTCTTTTAAGGCGATAACACCAAGGTTCATTTTTTTTTTTTTAAATTTCTAAAGGAATTTTGTGGCACTAGAAAACCCTAAATGCTTACGTTTTCAACGTTTTCTCATATGATGCAACAATAAACCTCCAAATAGAGATTGAGAGTTCAGGCATATGGAAATAAAGCTATGACAAACAAGGGGATTATCTCTGTATTGGTTTGATAGATTGTGTTTATATAAAGTGCAATCAGACAGGTTCATATCTAATAGGAAAGGTTGCAAGCTAACATTTATTTATAAAACACGCTAGGAATCAGAGGTGAATATCAGGAAAGATATTAGTAGTCACTATAATTCGCATTCAGAAACAGTGATTCTGTATAATAAATTAAGATGAGTTGAAGTTCAGCTACAATGCCATACCAACTCATTAAAGACGCCTAAGGAAATACTTAGGCGTTATGGTGGTGCTCCAAGCCACAGTTCTGGGGGTAAACTCATTACAAGTTAGCATTGAATTCCAAAGCAGGGAGATTTTCGCACAAAGTGGCAACAAACTTGGTGGTGTGAACAGGTTAGCCTCGAAAGCTGATGGATACATGTTTGAAAATGAGAAAATTCCAAGTACATAACCTATGTGATTAGCCGGAGCTCCTCCCATTATCATGAGTAGTTGAGTTACCACCACTCTTAAAACCCAAAGCATTCGCTGTTATCTTTGCCCTCTCTCTTTATCGATTTTATCTCTTTGCGTGGTCTATGTGCGAGATACTCTCATTAGAGTCAATTTGTTTGAAAGCTTTGGGCAGGTTGTTAAGAGTGAAAGCTTTGGTTTTCATTAGAATCATTTGGGATGATCTATACTACCAGTCTAAGTTGCAAAAAAAAAAAAATAGTCTTAATTTATCGTATATTTATACAACTTAACTGATTAAGACCATCTCTTATTGAGTAGGTCTCATGGGTACGTTCTTACACAAGCTCATGACAAAAACAACATCAACGAGCATAAGAAGGTCTCAGAGGGAATTTGAGTTTAATTTTGCGACATTACATAGTGCCACTTATTTAGCAATCAACAATATTCACAGTTCCACTAAAAATTTTACTTTTTACAGGATAATACCAACGGACCTTTTCTTCGCAGTACCCATTTTATCAGTTTTTCAAAGTGACACTCTTTAGCAAAAATTCTGATAAAACATAACACAAGCAATGGAAGCTACTATTGGGATACAACCTTTGGTATTATTTAACACAAAAGTGCAATTAGGCAAGTACTTGTGAACTTTTATCGTTAAACCTTTATGCGAGATATATAGGAATCAAAAACATTGTGCTCAACGAAGTATCAAACAGACTCGAATAAAAAAGCGCCCAATATCTATATTATAAATCTCAACCACATGTAGTCTCATCCAGAGAAGGCTGCTCAAAGGCATGGGGTGGTGGGGCAGCCACATTTCACGGGTAATTTCACGCTTATTGACGTCGAATCGAAAGCAGTTAGTAGGGCTTGAACCTGCATACACAGCTCATATCAACTTACGTTATCAACACCTTGCAAACAACCTTTCGTTGGTCAGGTGCTGCGCCTTATGGACAGCTGGCATGACAAGGTGAAATGTGTAACTTCCACATCACATGGTAAAAAATCAATATCATACGGCACCCGGTGCTCCTTCCATCAGCAGAGTAACACCATTATTACCACTCCTAAAACAAACAGTTGCTGCTAATCTTTGCCTCCTCTGTGGGGGATGTGTGTGTTATGTCTCTCTCTCTCTCTCTCATATGACTCAGTTTTATAGAAAGCTTAGGAGTGTTGGAGATTGGAGCCCCCCTTTAGGCTTTCTTTTTAGTATTTTTGGAGCTGTCCAAACTGTATGAAAGGTTTTTGAGCTGAGGGAACCAGTGGCATTGTTTGTTAGATGATCCAAGTACTAATAAATTGTACCATGTTGTAGATGATCAGGTCATAACTAATCCTTCGAGACTGTAGGGACGCTTTCGGTTACGAGTCATCACCAATGGAGGCCCATCACTAGGATTATCCTACGTCCTGGTGGCAAGGTTCTCATGTGCTAAGGGAATCAGTAGGGCAACCTTGGTCGGGAGGTTGGATTATTTACGATATATGTTCAGCTGTCATAAATTAGGACAATGGACCAGATAGGTGGTATTCAACCCACACCAACTTTGCGTTTGGGGTTATGTCTTCTATTCTTACGAGTAATTAGCACGCGCTATCGCACGTACAAAGCGTTACTTCATAGGAATAAAATTGGGGTTTAGGGATATGTTTTTTCACTAACTTAATGACTATTGGCGGAATAGAATTGAGGTTTAGGGTAGTGTGATGAACAACATTAACACAGTAACTAAGATAGGGTTCACATTAAGATAATGTAAAATCATTGTGGGCTTTCAAGGTATACAAAGTTATGAGAAGAGAAAAAAAACCTTTGTGTGTTTAGAGTGGTTGAAGCGGAGGATTGGGAGAGGGAAGAAAGTAGGTAGGGTTTCAACGGACTAGCGCATTTCAATGTGGGACAAAACCTACTAAACTTATCGTGCAATCAAAATCTTCGGAGCTTGGGAGTCCCACAAGACAACCCAAAGGATGGGCCACAATTCTCACCCCATGGGGGGTGCGAACTTCATGACCTCGCCTGAGGGGAGGGTCACACAAAGCTACACGAACACAGAGCTCATTGGTATAAGTTACCCAGTGATCACTGTAATAGACATCGTTAACTAATAGAATTACCTACATGATTGTTGTTCCTCGTGGATGACTACACAGACTAATATTTGTTTACAGACTATCTCCGGATACTACAATTCTCCATAGCGGAATTGGCGCCTTAGTGGATAATGGACAAGTTTAAGTTAGAATTGTTTCTCTAAAAAACAATGGCTGGGCCTGTCCTGATGCTTCATCTGAAGCTTACCGTCCAGCATCATGACAAGGGCATAACGCTAAATGAGGATTGATTCTGTGTTCGAACTCAATGTGACCCAAATGATATTATGTCTCCTCTCACGCTTGAAGCCGAGCTAGAAAGTGATTGTATCCACAACGGCTACGTCGAGGCCCTTCGCCTTGGTGAGGTGGTCGTTCGTGTAAAGAGGCCAGCAAGAAAAGCCAACTGGAGGACAAAGAAATGACAAACATGGTAGTTTTCTTTATAAAGCTACCCTAGTGAAGACGGCGATCCTTGATAGTTCTCGTGTAGGTGCTAATCAGGTTCGTTTAATCTCGTAAAAGAGTTGGTATATTATAACCCAATTCCAATTCAAAAACAAAAACTTACTTTAGTTCAATTAGTATCATAGAATATGAATTTAGTAACCCCGTTTAAAAGGAGAGTATGCCGTACCTCTTTATCTATTCCAAGGAAACGAGCTAACATGCCTTTATTTTTCTCCTCGATGTCCTACAAATTTGTATTTTGTTTGCGAGCTAACTTCATGTATCAACCTCACAAGTCTGAAGTCTGATTAGCTTGGATACATGTTTGTATGTAGCCCTTACTAATTTCTCTTTTCTCTTTTTCTTGAATTACAGACTCATCGTCAAACATATTTGTTTGTGACAACATTAAACGATTTACTTTGTGCATGCAGAGGCATCTCCCCTTCTGTTTTATCATATATAATCCAATTTCCAGAAAGAAGAGGCATCTTCTCATTAGTGTATAACGAAGACACTGTGCATAGTGAGAATTTAACGTGGTGACAACCCTCCCTAACATGATCAGTTGATACTACTCTTTTTTTGCAAGGCTCTTTTTTTTTGTTAGGCAGTTGAAACTACTTTTCCCATGATGCATTATGAATTTTAGTTGTCAGATCCATGAGGAAGAAGGTTTGCGAATATAGAGATGACCGACAATACATTCTGATGAGCGCGTAATTATGATATTTTTAATATACCCGAACATGTATTTTAGTCGTCCATTATATTTAATTTTGGGTACTTATAAGCGTTTGTTTGATTGTAGCTACTAGAGATAAATATTTAAAACCAAAGTCTTAAAGTCAAGTCAAGTAAAAGTGTCTCTAGTAATTCATAGCACAAAAAAGTCAAAGACAATATATTTTGTCTCCTCAAAATTGAAGAAATATATACTCAAATATTCTTGGAGAATAAGATCAAAGAAGATATTGCATCCAAGATCCTTGAAGATATTGCATCCAAGATCCTTGAAGATATTTTATATTGAAGAGTTTCTATAAAGAAAAATCTCTACATCATCTACGGAAATTATATGCAAGAATATTAGGTGATTGGTTGTAATATTAAAAGAAATTATTGTAAAAATATTATTTATAATTTAATGTATAATTTCTAAATTTGGGTTCATTCTCCTATAAAATGAACCATCCCCCATTGTATTTGGGCATCTCATATTGAAAGGTAATAGTGAATAAAGTAATCTTCTTATTCTTCTCTTTAGTTTAATTTTTGTTAATGTCTTCATTAGTTGCTAATGCGACGAAGTTCGAGATGAGCAGCTAATCTCCTAGCCTTAGCTAGGATGAGACTCTTCTTGGATGAGCAATAGTTGGTATTAATTAGGTTCTAATTAGTTTTCTCTTAGTATTTTATGATTGATAAGTTAGTGTATCATATCGAAGGCTTGACCATAGCTTCAGTTTAGTGTACGATAACCTTGGGTACAAACAAGTGCTACTAACTGTAGATTTGATTTGGAGATCAAAAAAAGAGAAAACACTAGAGAACTCACTCAAGCCTAGCCATTGTTGAGTTGATAATTCTCTAAGACACTCTTCACCATCACTTAAAAACATAACTACTAAATGCGGCACCGTATATGTCTTAACATGAACATATGATGGGTGGAGATATTATGATCTATTTGTATATCGATTAGTGCTTTGAAAGTTAGAGGCCAAGTTCGAACCTTAGATCTCTCTCTATACTTAAGTTTTATAATTAGCTTATCTCTTACAAACCGCTATTCGGCCTAGAAAGTCTTTGTTTTCCCAAACCTCCCTGTAGATTCGATCCCTCATCCGTGCTACAATTCGACCCACTCATCCGTGCTACAGTTCAACAACCGTACTTTGAATAGGTATTTTGCTAGATGACCCTAAAAACCTCTTATCACATTCAAGCATTAGTGTTTACAAATGCATGATCAGATGTAGTCTAATCTAAAGCTGCGAATACAAACATAAATAAATATATATAAATATTTATTCATAGATGTTTTTGCATATCAAAAAAAATTCTAAGAGTACATTATATATATTTAATTAGTACTTGGTGCACAATACAACAAAAACCAAAGCTCTAACCACATTTATTCTGTATTGAAAGAACCGCTCGGAAATATCTCATTCTCCCTGCAACACATACAAAAAAATAGTTAGAATCTCGAGTATGTATGGGTGAAAATGTCAAAGAAATAAAGCTTTGAGTAACATACTTAGGCGCACGGTGGTGCTGGCAAGCCACATTTCTGGGGTAAACCCATTATAAGTTCAGCATCGCCCAGAGCAGGAAGATTCTTCTTGTACTTGCATAGGCAAGGCATATCTACGGATCTCACAAAGTTGCAACAAGCTCTGGTTGGTGGTGAAGGGTTTGGGCCTCGGACTGATGGGAGACATGGTTTAAAATCATACAAATTCGAGTTACATAACATGTATGTTTTGGCCTGAGCTCCTCCCATCATCATGAGTGCCACCACTAGTACCACTCCTAAAACCAAAGCATTGCTGTTAATCTTTGCCATCTCTCTTTCTTTCTTTCTTTCTATTTCTCTCTGTGTTTTTATGTGTATCACTCTCTCATTGGGAGTCAATTTATAGGGAAGTTTCAAAGAGGTTGTTGTAGATTGAAAGCTTTGAGATTTCATTTTTAGTATCTTTGGAGCTATCCAAACAGTTTGAGATTAGTTTTTGAGTTAAAATCTAGGTCATTGTTGACCACAATGCATATCTTAAATCTGTCAACCGATTTCGAGCTATCCTCATTTAAGTTAGTCTTTTCTTCTTCATTTTTCACTTATCCAAACTGTTACGGTATTTTCGTGACTTATTTCATGCAAAAAAAAAAAAAAAAAAAAAAAAGAAAAGAAAAATAATTTCATTAGTTTCCTCTCATAGTAGAACTGTAGGAAGTTTGGTAGTATATGGAATATCATTGTGCAGCTTGGGCAAGAACTGCATTTTATTATTATGTATCATACTTGCAGGGAAGGGAATGGATCAGCAGATGGCTTTCCAAGCGGGGAAGTGTTCAATACACCTCTTTGTTATGGAAGAGCACCTGTTTCCTTGAGAAACTAGAGGTGGCAGCAATTATACGATAATTTAGCAGCTCTGCAGGGGAAGGCTTTCATTCCTCCTCTTGTATTTTATTTTCTTCAATCAATAAATAAAAAACCCTATTTGGCCAAAATAAAAATTTCAACTAAAAAATCATATATAATTTCATCGTACATGTAAGTACGATAGAAAATTCAACTAAAATCTAGATTTCGTGCTTGAAAATACATAGACTCGTAATCGACTGATATTTCACCTTTGTATTTTATTAAAGATAGACTAGTGATTTGTGTGAGCCAAAAGTTCGAATAACCCTGGGCACAAATTTGACATTTATCTTGTTGGGTATATATCTCAAAAAGGAAAAGCCATATATTTAATACAGTCTAAGTTGCAATCAAAAATTAGTCTCAAGTTATGCATATGTTTACCATTATATGAGTATCACTGACCAATGAAGTTTCATTAATTCAGATGAACCTCACTTATTTAAGACCTCTCTTATTGAGTAGGTATCCAGAATAAGTTTTTACACAAGTCTAAGACATATAACAACATCAACGTAAAAATTGTTCATGAGGTGAATTTGATTATTAACTCTTGCAGATAGACATTCATGGTGCCCACTTATTTAGCAAGCATACATTCTCAGTTCCAATAAATTACTTTTCACAATATACCAATGAGCATACCAACGAGCGTCTCCGTCAACAATACCTTGTTTCCCCATCTTATTACTTCTTTTAGTTGGGGTGAGCGTGCGGAATACATCACCCTCGCGCAATTTGTTTTATCCATTATCCTCATGGCTTACAAGTAATCAACCAAGATATTAGAAACACAATTAACACATAACACAAAACACAATATTTATCGGAGGTTCACCTTAAGGCTACTCCCCACCACTAAGTTAGAAATCAACTATCTATCCAAGTTCAATTACAAGCCTTCAAGATAGTCCAACTAACATGGAATTCTCTAATCTCATAATACCCTCACATAGATTTATAAGAGAAGAAGAAAAACAAGAGATTCATCAAGAATCCAAAGATTACCTCAACAAAGTCTATGTTGCATACCTTCTTCTTGAAACTCTTCAACCTTCTCTCTTCATTGATTTCTCATCTTAGCAACCAAGAGGTATGTTACGCCCCAAAATCCGGTAATCGGTAGCTTGACCAATTACTGAGATTCGAGGATGTGCAGGTCGGGGAATCCACAGATTCGCCCCACGAACAATCGAGCCGAAGAGAAATTCTGGCCCAGTCATTCACAATAGTATCACAACAGAGCAATAAGGAAAACAGAAACAACGGAAAACTAAGATAATAAAATCTAAATACAAGATTCTACAAACCTCTATGCAGCAAGCCCAACTGCAAATAACTGGAGATCAAGCCTCCAGCTCAGCTCCCCAAAGATCACCACAACAGTAACTAAACTTGAAACAACCTGTCACTGAAAGGGAGATGCGAGAGTGAGCAAACAACGAGCTCACTACTCCCAAGAATAGCTAAACGATTATACTAACCAATGAGATGGATATAAATATAATGATAATAGGGTATAATAAAATATCTAACGATAAACAATGTATATATATACAAACATATAGGGTACATGATAAATATCTAATAGATATATAACTAGTCTAATGATTATATTTAACTATACTATAATTATACTTACATATGTATCTCGAGCAAAGGAGTGCTAAGACTATAACTACACTCCAGTCCCAAAGACCACTAACTACACTCTAATCACTACCGTGGCTCTCAGCGCCATGCGCAACCAATCTACCTCAGAGATACAATCACACGCAAGGGTGAACAACCCTCAGCCAACTACAAACCAACCGGGTTATCCAAACCCCAACCAGGCACCATCCCGAACTATCACAACCTGAACGAGATCGCCTACAACCAGAATCCAGCCTGAAGCTCACAATAACCAACCAGACTAATCAACCTAATAACTTAAATGGATACAGAAGAGAGAGGAATAGATGCAGAGAAGAGAGGAATATGCAAAAGGAAGAGGAATCTAATTACCCAGTAAATCAATTAGGAGAAGAGGAATTTGAATAAGGGGAGAAGAATATGATGAACTAGGATAATGCCATAATTATCCCAATGTAATGATATGTTATGATGATGATATGATGGAGTGAGATAATCCCATAATTATCCCGAGTGCAGAAGATTCTATATAAAATATAATGCAGAAAGGGTTAAGGATTTCTATCAGTAGAACCTACGATAAGGAAGTATGCAGAGATGCAATGATTTGCTTGATGATGATGATGATGATGATGCAGAATGATTTAGCGATGTCAACCCAAGGGCTAGCCCCCATGACTAAAGTGGGCTGACAACCGCTGAAAAAGAATTTACCTTACCGGATATAGTTGGATACAAGGGTACGATGTACTGCACTAGCTCGACCAGACTATGGGGATATTACCTCAATCTATCAAATCCCACGGAGCCAACGTCCGAACTATACATACATTCAGAGACATTTCAACCTCCAGGATAAGCCTTGTACCGGATCGCAAATACTGTCTCATACCATCCCACACTCCCGAATGGGTGACTAGGTATGATAGTATCTATCCTGGACCCACCTTCTGTAGGTTTTATATTTTAGCCATCTTTGGTGCTGTCCAAACTGTTGAGATGGTTTTGAGCTGAGGTGAACTAACCTGGTTTATCATATGATCCAAGTCATAATTAAATTTTATACATGTTTGTTATAGCCTTATTGGATCCAAGTCATAATTAAATTTTATACATGTTTGCTATAGCCCTATAGGATGCAAGTCATAATTAACATAAAGTCTTATCGTTAGAGGAATGTCGTATGTTCCGTCACTAGTTTGGCCCCTGAGTTCAATTTACAACCAATGGAGGCCACTCGCGAGGATTTATGACGACTTACCCGGTATGTGGGTCGGTGAGGTTCTCAGGTACCCTAGGGATTAGTCGGGCAAATAGTGATAAATTATGACCCCAGATCACCTTAATTGCAAAATGAAATAATATTCGTGCAAAGGATCTTCCATGCCATGGCCTGCACATCATAGAAAATGTTCTCATTAATGAAGTGATTTTGAGTTTAAACAAAAGTTGTATTTTTCGGAAAATAAAAAAAAATATGAAAAGCATGTTTTTCAAGTTCCGAATGTAAATCCGAATCATAAGCCATCCGGATTGCATCCAGATCTTATGGGCATCTTTTCAACAAAATAAGAACGACATTCGGATTTGCTTATCACCCACCTGACTTCTAGATTTCACGATTTTTAATATTTTAAAACGTTAATATTTCTCGGGATTTGTGTTTTGTTTTGATCCCGTCCTTCAGTTTATAAGAAGATGAAAGAGATTAAGCTCTCACATTGAAAAGCAATCTAGGTTTTCTCCATACTCTTGAGAAACTTCAAAAACCCTACATCGAATCGTTTGGTTATCTTCAAATTAAAGTCTAATCTTTCGACCAAGATAATCCATAGATTCTTGAGAGTGATTGTAAAACTTCTTTTAAGTTTACAATTAAACTTTGCAATTTGCGAAATCACGAATTCAAACCAAACATAAATTTCTTTATTATTTCTCGGGGATTCCAAGTGTGTGTCGGTGGATTCCGAGGTTGTGCTGGTGGACTCCATTGTTTGGTCTGACATAGGATAATTGAAGAAGTTGGAGAAGACGCAGATTGCAGTGACTGAAGCTTGTGGACTCGAGCAGGTTGGTGTTGTAGAAAGTTATAACTAACGGGTTATCGATGATCGAGAGGGTGACTTCTTAAGTTGTAACCAGCTTCTTGACCTTTTCTTTCGGTAGTGACAATGTAATTCTTTAAGGTGAAGCACGGGAATTTTTGTGTTGTGATTGGCATGCTTAGTAGTGACGTGCATAAACATAACATAGCTCAGATGTACGAGAATAATAACACCATAGTTCTCCTATATGAACGACATTTACACGAAGTAGTACCAAAAGTTATTTCAAATAAATGACACAAAACATTACATTAGTCTTTAAATTATTTCCAAGCTAGCTTTGTTAAGATCAGAGAACAAGATTTGGTAGTCTCTCACTCAAATTGAGTAGAGATTCTTCATTTATTTATAATGTCAGACTTTACAAATAAGAGGAAAGTCTTCCTCCTCAAATCAAGGAAGATCTTTCTTATCTGACAAGATTACAAAGCTTTCTACTGCTACAAGGATAAGTACACAATTAAATCAAAACTCTACCCTATACATTAAGACTCCCCCTCAAGGTGGAGCGTGTATGTGAATAACGCCCAACTTGGAAATTATAGAATGAAACACAACTTTCCCTAAAGGCTTAGTAAGTACATCAGCAAGTTGTTCGGATGAAGGGACAAAACTTGGTTTGATGAGGTTGTTCGTGATGTCAACACCTCTCAAAAATTGAGTTCAGTATTGTTAACTGAATTCAATTACCTTCCTTGGTCAAGGGCAATCACTATTGCTCTTGGTGGAAGATCAAAACTAGGTTTTATTAATGGCACGATAACATCTCCTGATGATGTCATTTTACCGGAGTATGAGACTAGGTTGGCCAAGGACTAGCTGGTTATGTCTTGGATTCTTAACTCGATGGAACACCAGCTTGCCAAGATTTTAAGCTATTCAGAGTCTTCTTTGGATCTTTGGACGGCTGTTCGTGATATGTATGGCAACCAAAATAATTATGTCAAGATTTTTCAGATTCAACGTGATATTGCTAGTCTTGGCCAAGATGGGAAGTCTTTTGCGAGTTTACTGGGGAGTTTAAAAAGTTTATGGAGTGAGTTGGAAACCTACCAACCACACAAGGTTGACGCTGCTGTATTGCATAAACGAACAGAGGAGGACAAGATTTTCCAGCTTTTGGCTAGTCTTGGTCCTGATTATGAGGATTTACGGAACCATATTCTTATAAATACTGAGCTTCTAGCTCTAAAAAATGTTTGTGCATCCATCCAATGTGAAGCAGTTCGTCGTCAAGTCATGCCTCGTGCAATTAATTCCAGCACTCCGGATGTTCGTGCCTATTTTTCTCATTCATCTTCTGAAGAGAAAGTCTACAAAGGCAAATGTCCAGATCTAAAATGCCAACATTGTCATACTATTGGCCATTCAATTGATCGTTGTTGGATTATTCACCCAGAATTGAAGCCCAAATTTGCAAATGATCAGAAAGGAGGATATCAAAAACGAGCTAATGATTATAAGGTTCATTTGGCTACGGGATCTGTTATCTCTAATCCTATTTCCTTGATAAAATGATTTTGCAAATTTTCTACAAGAGAGGCATGGTCAGGGAACAGTCCAAGATGGTGTTGCGAATCAAGGACATGACCAGCCGGCTGCATTTCTTAGTCAGTTTGCTAGTTTTTTAGCTGATGGAAATTATGCAACTAGTGAAGGTATTCTGCTTGCTTTTATGACTGCATTAAAGATTGGTAATTTGCATGATTTATGGGTTATTGATTCGGGTGCCACAGATAATATGTCAAATAAATTACCTAAATTTCATGACTTCAAACCTTTTTCAATTCCTTCGTTTGTCTCAGTCGCCAATGGGAAAGGTGTTCTTGTAAAGGGTAAAGGTAAAATTAAGCTTTTTTCGAATACTATAGAGTCTGATGTTCTATATGTTCCTTCCTTTCCATTTTAGTTGCTTTCTGTTCGCAAACTAACATCGTCACTTAATTGTGAAGTTATATTTACTCCTTACAAGGTGTTTTTTCAGGACCTTACTACCAAGGAGACGATTGGTGAAGGATTTTAGTTGCATGGTCTCTACTATTTTTCTCCTGATTCTAGAGTTTCAAAAGGCTTTCAGGCAGTTTTCACTCCTATCAATTAGCATCTTTTATGGTATCGTCGTTTAGCACATCCTTCAGAAGCGATTCTTAGCAAAATAAACCCAGTTATACCTAAAGGCAATCTTGATTGTGAGATTTGTCATTTTTCTAAGTCTTCTAGACTTCCTTTTAATTTATCATGGGCAAAAAAATTATCCATATTAAGCCTCCATGGCCCGCAAATTTGCATTTACTCAATGACATTTTAAATATTTTAATCCACCACTGGTCATTCCTAAAGAGATCCATGCAGATGATTTATACAAATGCAAATTTTCCAACCCAATCTCTATCAGCCGTTGAAACTCATGGTAAACTCACTAATATTAGCTTGATTAGTTATTTTTTCTTTGATGCCGTTAGAATGATAGTATGATAAGAGATACAGATCATCTAGTACCCTTCCCTTAAGATAGTTGCCAAATTTGGATTCGAAACAAATTTTGATCATACGCGTAAACAGTTCCTCAAAAATGGAAATTGTATTGGAAAACCCTAGAGCAAAGTGTCTGCTTACAAAACCCTAGAGCTCCATATAGATCTACAGCAACAAAGAGAGAGAAAACAATACTTGAAAATAGAAATTACCTGAAAATAGAAAGTTTAATTTGAGCAATAACCTTCACCTGTGTTCCCTTTCATTACCTAAAGCAAAAGGTGGCAGCAATAATTTTTCAGACTAACCATTGAAGCCTCCAAAAATGGCTCACAGACAAATCAGTCTACAACAGAGAGAGAGGTGAAGTTCTATAAAAAGAGGTACTATAAAAACCCTAGGTCTCACCTAATCACTTTTTTGTTGGATAAAGCCAAAGCGGAGTTTTATGGCCTTTGATTTGAGAGTAGTAAAACCAAATGACTTATAACTCCTAATACACCAAAATGTATTTGGTAGGGTGAATCAGATGTGGAGTTCAAGTGACATAAAAGGTGACACTTGGAATACAAAACTTAAGTTATATTGGAGATGGCCGTAAAGGTTATTATTAAGGGATGTGGTGGAGCTATATAGAAATTTGGAATTAAGAAAATGTACGGGGAATATATAGTGTAATCATAAAGTTGCCTGGTGGTTGCACATAAGAGCATATGCAGCAGTTGGGGGGTGGAAAAACCCAAATCCACCCTAATTCGAAATCCACCCACAGCAGTTCAAACCCAAATCAAGGTGGTTTGAACCCAACACAATTCTTAACTGCACGGGACAACCAACAGCTACGATATGGCCACGTGTCTCTATCTGGAGCGTCTACTTCCCACGCGCAGTTCTGAACTGCGCGGGTACTCCCTGCATTAAATGCCTTCGATTTTTTACTTTGTCTCACAAACTCTTCTACATATTCCCCAAACTTAACATTTACCCAACCCCAACTTCTAACATAAGTTTCCCAAACTCAACTTCTAACATACATCTCCCAAACCCAACTTCTAACGGACACAATGTCGGGACCTAGTCATTCAATTCCCAAAACTAGTCGTAGGCAAAGTGATGAAGTTAAACGAAAGGGTAAAGAATTGGTTACACATATTTGGCCGTTACACCTCACGCCGGATAATGATTCCAACCCAACCCTCGAGGAGTTGCAGCGAGTGGATATCCTCCCGGACAACTGGGTTCACATTTCTATTGGATCGGAGGAATTGCCATAAGTTTTTTGAGTAAAATTTATGTGTTATTAACGTTATTTGTCAAATGTTCGACGAAATGCCCGAATGAGAATTTAATATGTTAATGTATTGTTTTTGCAGAACAGAGATCAAATCATATGTAGGGGATCATTATCCGGCAAAATGGGATACCGGCGAAGACTGGGTTAGGACCAAAATAATCCCGATTAAGGCTAAACTCACCCAATTTATGATAACGGCATTTTGGCTTGTCAATCTTTCCCATTTTACTACCGCCCCGCCTCCATGATAATGTTGCCTCTTGCACTTTTTCTTCCGCTTCTCCCATCTCAATCATAATCTTGCTATACTCGTGCATCATCTAAATTTGACATAGGAAGAGCTCTTCATTTTCGGACGATGATGACAAAGATGAGAGTGATGGGTCAGAGATGATTAGGTCCTCCAAAATTAGGTCAGACATGATTGGGCAAAATTGAAAATAAGAGAATAAAATAGAGTTTAGAAGATGAATGGTTTTTAAGAGAATAGAGTTGAGTGTAGAAGAGTAAGAGAAAAGAGTGTACAAGATGAATGGTTTTATAGATGAACAAAACTAGCCTTTGAACATCTTGTCAAACAAGTTTGGTAAAAAACTAACCATTGAACTTCTTGTCAAACAAGTTTGGTAAAAAAAATAGCCGTTGAGCTTCTTGTCAAACAAGTATGGTAAAAAAAATTAGCCGTTGAGCTTTTTGTCAAACAAGTTTGGCCAACAAACTAGCCGTTGAGATGCTTGCTAAAAAATATAGCCGTTGAGGTTATTGTTGAACAATTATGCCCAAAACTATAGCCCTTCTGATCAACCAAAAACAAAATCAAGTTTGGAGAGGGGAGGCTTACAAATTTTTATTCAGGCTCTTGCCGCGCAGTTCTGAACTGCGCAAAGCCGTTAGCCAAGTATGAACCTTAACCGTCCACGTGTCTTCATCTGGAGCGTACACTCTACGCGCAGTTCAGAACTGTACGGCATGAGAGCAACTGGAAGCTTGACAAGTGTCATCATCCTATTGGCTCAAAGGCTATGCGCAGTTCAGAACGACGAGGGATCGATCCACCAATAATTCACCCAGAGGGTGGAGAGACCACCCTCAAGGTGGGTTGTGTTTGGCTACGTAGGCAAACTGACTTAGCTCCTGCAAAGTGGATTTGGGAAAAAGAGGGTAGATTCACAAATTCACCTCGCCACGCCAGAATCTACCTAGCTGCTGCAGGTGCTCTTAGAAAATATAGTGTAAACATAGACAAGACATTTCAATGCAAATTTAAAATCAAGCTTCATATAAGCTCAAATGTATACTTAGTAGCCCCTGAGTTTGGATTAGATTACTCAGCTAGAAGAAAAAAAAAACAATAACATTCATTTACTAAACCATAAAGATGCTAAAAATAAAAATGAAAAAGAGTTCAATCTCAAATCTATAGAACTCACGACCTTACCTTAGCTCCATCTAATGCTAACTAAGGTTCTTTTAGATTCATCAAAGAGGTCTCTAATGTCTCCAAAAGTTGGGTACACCGTAACGTTTCCATCGGCTCCTGTATTGGAACTTTCTGTAGCTCAGCCTTTGTGTGTTGAAGAGTGCTTAACGATATTTTATTAGCCGTCAGTTTTGCATCAACGTCTATCTGTTTGCTAGCAATGTCCTCAGATTCATTTAACAGCTCTGCCATGCGGTTGCCTAACGACAGCCGCTCCGAGTAGTTTACACTTTGCTGGCACTTGAATGTTTCCGACTGATTCTCAAGATGTTTGCAAGCCAGGGACACTTCATCGATCTTAATGTCCAACTCCTCCATTTTCTTATCGTATTCCGAGTGTGGGAGTTTCTCTTCGACCGCACCCCGCTTGGCCAGATAGTCATCGACTTGTGTCAAATAGGTTTCCACTCTGAGTAGGAAAGAAGAAATTTCATTTTGGTAACAGCTCAAGTCGAAATCTGATGTTACTACTTCAAGATTAAGCTCTGCCCATTTTCTTTGTTCCTCTAAAGCTTGGTCTTTCATCTCATCTACAAAAGCTGATATCTCACCTCTAATAGCAGCACGGTGGCGATTGTCATCAGATAGGGGTGGTTCACTGATAGCACTACTTAGCCCTGGGAGTGAGATATTGGAGGACTCATACACAGCAATAGGGTAGCTTATTTCAGCTGCTACTCCTGAGATGGACCCTTGTGTTAGGGCAGCAATCGAAGTACTTGCATTGCCCTAAAAAAGATATGATAGACAAAATATTAGCTATATCATTAGAAAAATGTTGTCCCCACAACTATTAATTTGTAAGTGCAGAGAATAGGTCTACGTGCAAGATATATAAGCATAAATATTGTATAAATGTCCAAACAGGGAAAGAGAAAATGTAAACAATTGAGCGCTCAATATGGTGTTTAATTAATCGGGGCGTCTACCATAGAGTAAATATTGTGTGTTTGATTCTGAGTATGAGAACCCAGCGTCTCCCAAGAACCCTCACAACACAGATAAGCCAAATTTAGTTTGTAAACATAGCAGTAACGATATAATATGGCAATTAATCGGGTATCTTAATATTGTGTGTAGGGTCTTCATCTGGTGCTAGAGGAGATACAGAAAATGAGGACGATGTGCCTCGTGAAAATGTGAACTGGCCCTTCATAATGATTGTCATTACAAAGTCACTTCTCTAACCGTTAGAATACTACAATGAAGATCTCCGTGAATATCTTGCAATAGGTCTTACATTAGGATTTTGTAAGTTGGTGGAGAGAACGCGGGAAGCACAAATTACTGATGATACACGCAGTTGACCAAGAAGCTAGGAGCACTTTCTTCCTTTGAGCCATTTGGATTCTCAATCCAACCTTTACACACGAAGGGGTAATTGTGAACAGCATTGATAGTGAACTGCAAACTGCATCTTCCTTTTTGAGTAACATCTTAGATTCTTAATTATATGCATGATATTTCTGTTGAGTTACGATTTTTCATGTTATGATCAGAACTGTAAATGGAATGGAACTTTGTGTTGGGGAAACGAGCAAGAATGCATCCACATCTAGAATCCTAGGTCTTTTAATTTTTGTAACAGTACGTGATTTTTTAAGCGAAGAGGTGCCTAAAACATGGCTCTGTTTATAAATCAAACAGACTCCTAGTACTTATCCCGTGATAGTTTTGGAGGGAATATTGCACACCATGTTGCAATGAGGGGAGTATAAATCGGGGCTGAGGTTTTGAAAGGATAGAGAGAACGTCCTGGAGAAAAGATTAGAAGCATGGGAAGCACAAATTACTGATGATACACGCAGTTGACCAAGAAGCTTGGAGGAACTGTAAAAAGCGAAGGGGTAATTGTGAACAGTATTGATAGTGAACTGCATCTTCCTTTTTAAGTAACATCTTAGATTCTTAATTATATGCATGATATTTCTGTCAAGTTACGATTTTTCATGTTACGATCAGAACTGTAAATGGAATGGAACTTTGTGTTGGGGAAACGAGCAAGAATGCATCCACATCTAGACTCCTAGGTCTTTTAATTTTTGTAACAGTACGTGATTTTTTAAGCGAAGAGGTGCCTAAAACTTGGCTCTGTTTATAAATCTTTAGTGGCCTCAGTGACAGTTTTGTTTGTGCGGTTAATGATGGAGGATGGGTTTAACTCGAGTGTACTTAGCCCGCGTGATAGTTCTAGAGGGGATATTGCACACCAATGTTACAATGAGGGGAGTAGAAATCGGGGTTGAGGTTTTGAAAGGATAGAAAGAACGTCCTGCAGAAAAAATTAGATGCATGGGAAATACTTCGTTTCTATCCAAGACTAACATTGGTATTAGGCGGCTTTTCTACCAAAAGACGTCACTAAAGATCATCCAGCGTGTGGCGTGTGGACCTTTTGGATTGTACTTGTTGCCGAATAACGATCATTTCTACATGGAGTACTTAACTTTCCAAAGAGTCTCGTGGTAATTGCAGTTTTTGATCTTGCTCAAGATTGGCAATTGGCATATGAAGAAGGGCTTAAGAAAGCTGGTGGCCAAGATGTGAAACCGATATATTTGAAGCAGGCTACGATTGGATTGTACTTGTTGCGGAATAACGATAATTTCTACAGCATCATGGAGGAGCTAATCTTTTTTGTAAGTTCTAACTGTTAACACTTACTTTTACCCTACAAGCAGCAATTGCCAACGTTCAAACATTTTGCTGATTAAGGTTATGTTTTCTTCTCGATTTGAAGTTAGTAATCTATCTTAGAATGTTTGATTTGGTCGAACCGGAAGCTGCCACAGTTTATTACTCACATGACATTGTCGCATAATGCGACTTGTAGTAAGACTACTGTCGACGAGCTGGGTCGCGGCTATATATCCAACCCTATGATTAAGAGTCCCTTGGCTCAATATGGTGTTTAATCGCAATCCGATACCCCAACCACATTTGCCCCTTATGTGAAAGCTTAAAACAGGCTTAGCTTGTGAACTTAAACTAAACAAGAATCCGTAAAAATACCATATGTTAGTTGAATGATAGTATTAAATATTGTCATTACCTGACCGACAGCATTGTTCTTCACAACTTGCCCTCCATTTTTAAGTCGAGAGTACTGAAAAAAAACGATGAGGGTCAGTTCATTCTGATTGAAGTTAATTTAATGGTCCTACTATATGCTTACATTTTTTGCAGCAGTAGCTAATGCCTCCTTTGGCCGCAGATTAGGGTCCTCTGCCATGAGGCGACTTATTTCCTTCCTGTTAGTATAATTAAGAAGGTAAAACGAAATACGAAGTTGGTGGATTATCTAGGCTTTGCACATTATTGATTTGAACACAGTTTAATTGCCTAAATAAGCTAGTAATCTTACCCCATCCAGATGTTGTACTTCGTTGGACTTTTCTTGTTCTTTGGAGCTTTTGGAAGTTCCATTATCTCAAATGCGAAATTCCTACTATGATAGTTTGTATTAACCCGAATCACCATGGTTGCAGAAAAAAAGAATGTTCATTAAGAATTACAGACCATTAGAATTACAGAAAAAGAGAATGATCATACCCATAAACCGTTCCTCTAAAATGGACATCATATTGGAAAACCCTAGAGCAAAGGGTATCATTACAAAACCCTAGAGCTCTATAGAGATCTAGGGCCCCATAGATCTACAGCAACAAAGAAAGATAAAACAATACTGCCCTAGATCTACAGCAACAAAGAGAGAGAAAACAATACTTGAAAATAGAAATTACCTGAAAATAGAAAGCTTAATTTGAGCAATAAACTTCACACACAAACCCTAGAGCAAAGCGTATCATTACAAAACCCTAGAGCTCTATATAGATCTAGGGCCCCATAGATCTACAGCAACAAAGAGAGCCCTAGATCTACAGCAACAAAGAGAGATAAAACAATACTTGAAAATAGAAATTACCTGAAAATAGAAAGCTTAATTTGAGCAATAAAATAAAAACTAGAAATTACCTGAAAATAGAAAATAGAAAATAGAAATTACCTGTGTGTGCTCTTTCTTTACCTAAAACAAAAGGTGACAGCAACAATTTTTCAGACAAGCCATTGAATCCCCCAAAATGGCTTACAGACAAATCAGTCTACACACACACACACACACACACACACACACACAGAGAGAGAGAGAGAGAGAGAGAGAGAGAGAGAGAGAGAGAGAGAGAGAGAGAGAGAGAGAGAGAGAGAGAGAGAGAGAGAGAGAGAGATTCTTACCAATAATGGTGAAGTTCTAAAACCAATGAACAAAAGGTTGCGGCTGGACAAAGCTAAGAACCCTCTTATCTTACCAATAGAGGGTAAGAACCCTAGGTCTTAATTAGGTCTCACCTAATCACTTTTTTGTTGGATAAAGCTAAGGCTGTGTTTGGTAACCTTTGATTTGAGAGTAGGAAAACCAAATGACTTAGAACTCCTAATACACCATAATGTGTTTGGCAGGGTGAATCAGATGTGGAGATCAAGTGGCATAAAAGATGTTACTTGGAATACAGACCTTAAGACTTGTTGGAGATGACTGTAAAATTATTTTCAAGGGGTGTGGTGGAGCTATCTTGAAATTTGGAATCCTTTTAAGTTCAAAATGGTGCCGGTTGGGGAGGTGGTGCTTGAAACACACTAGAGGAAAGGGCTTTCAAAAGTTGATCAAACTTCTCCGTTAGGGTAGCGATTTGTTGCGCCATAGCAGAATGTGTGGCTAGGTTAATGCTTCACTGATAACATAAAATCGTGAAAGAAATTAGCTACAACTATTAGATTATGCAACTCATTCTATAAAATGAGCAAAAGGCGAGAAGTCCATTTGGGAAATTAAAGAAATAAGATCTAGGGAAAGTTCTTTGGGAGACACTGTTTGATTTACCCTAAATTTAAATTTCTATACATGTACATTCATTAAATAATACAAAAATACTTGATACTTGTAAGAGTCAATTAAGAGTTCTGGTCTTTTCGACCATGGGGGTGAGATATCGAACTCTACTCCATCAAGATTTTGATTTCCATGTTTCATATTTCGAAGAAGGATTTTGATGATGGATTATAAGGTTTGTTAGAGAGAAACTATATATAGGTTTAATTAGCAAAACCCCAATCCTCAAATTTGCAACGCGGAGAATAAATCTCCTTTAATTTATTTATTTTTATCAAGGACATATCATTATTCTAGCGGTTCAACGTAAAGTAGTTCTACAATCAAGTTTTTGCTAGGCGGCAACAAAACTGCATGGGGATAGAGATGAATCTCTCCACCACGGTGGAGAGGATCTAATTTTAAATTTTATACGATGACATAATACATAAAACTATGCGTTTTGATTTGTGTTGTTCATCTCTTGGGCACAAGTGGTTGCCTTCGTACCCTCAGTCACGATCAAGTACTGGTGTAGTTAAATTATTACTTCCATACCAATTGGCTTATTAACATCATCAACAACTACTAACGGAAAGGCAAAGCGGTTTGAGCCCGCCAACTTTGTTGCACCAACCAATCCAAATCGCCTACATAGCCAGAACATTTCCTTCACTAAGTTTGCGCAAATTTCATTGCATCCTGCAGCCTTAGCGATCCAATTCGAGAACTCTAGCTAACTTGGCCTTCTGGATTTGAAGACATCTTAACCCGGACTTCTGCCTCCAAACGGGATAACTTGACGTAAGCTACCTTTGATTCTTACTTAACATGTATATTCCAAGCCTGAACTCAATATGACGCTTTTCATGACCACTGTAATTTGTAGATTAAACATTCTACCAAAAGTTTTCATCAACTTTGCAAGCTGTTCCTAAAGATTCTTTAATACTAATATCCAAAGAAGCTATTTTCTCATATATTTCCTTGCAAGAACATGCCTTTATCATTATCAACATTACGGGACTATCTGAAGTTTTGCAATGATGGTTCGTAAATTCAGTTTTCAGAATACTGGATTTTGAGATCTGATAGATAATTGAATCATGTAAGGATGTGATAAATATTGATTTTTTTGAATCAGTTTTTGGTTTCTATTTTTTGCAATTTTGTGACCACTGCAAGGGGAATTTTGTGATTACTGCAAGGGGAATTTCATTGCTGCAAAATAACATGGGTAAGCCATTTTCTTTTCCTCCTGCCTTGCCCAATTTCTACCTGTGCAGTTTTTGATGCTTCTACATGCATACTTTGTATTCCTAATGCAAGTGACTTAGTGAAATTGCTCTGAACTAAGGAAGTTAAGAATGTGTTCAGCCAACAAAGCAGGAACAAGGATACTATTTCCCAATCTCAAGATCAACCCGAATGCGGGGAACACTTTTTTACAAGTGTTACCTATATGGGTTCTGCCATCATGGGTTTGATGCTTGGTTTGGCTTCGTTAGGCCTTAGCTATTGTTGGTGTAGCTTTTGGTGCACCCTTTCCAGATAATCTTTGCACAAGATCCTATTATCAAAGGATAGAAGAATAGGTTAAAAGGAGCAGTCCTAATGTATGAACAACCTGAGGTTTGAGGGATTGCTCATATATTGGGGATTTACGGGATGTCTAAATTTGGTAAGTTGGTCTGTTCTCTTGGGATTAGTACTCGGGTTCCTGTAGTAAAGAAAGTTATAACTAATGGGTTATTGATGATCGAGGCTAAAGGTGACTGCTTTGGTTGTAACCAGATTCTTGACAATTTCTTTTCTATTGACAATTTTTTGTGGCATTGCTTAAGCTTGGTACTAAATAATGTGTAATTTTCATAAACAGGACTCAGAAGTACGAGAACAATACCACTGTATAAACATAACACTCCTATTATGACATTTAAACAAAATTCCTTATACTTTTTCTAACAATGACAAAACACTACAAGATTCTCTAAAATTTCAAGCTTGAAACATTCTTAGCTCCAATATAAAATAATAATAAAAACCTCAATCCAAATCATATACCTTGAGCACATCCTTCATTAATGTCTCATGAAGCAGGTTGCACGGTATAAATCACTTCTTAACATATTCTTGAAGAGAATCTAATTTATTTTAAACATTCTTATCTCCAAAAAGAAAAAGAAAAAGAAAACTCAATCCCAAACATATACCTTGAGCATATCTTCCACTAATGTCCCATGAAGCAGGTCGCATGGTATAGTCTTCTTACCATCTTGTTGAAGAGAATCTAATTCCTTCTTCAGCTCCTTTTGACGCTCAGAGAACTCCATTTGTAGTTTGGCTAGATCAACAGACTTGGTATTCAACTCTGTACAATCCAAAACATATACCTTGAGCATATCTTCCACTAATGTCTCATGAGGCAGGTCGCATGGAATAGTCTTCTTACCATCTTATTGAAGAGAATCTGATTCCTTCTTCAGCACCTTTTGACGCGCGCACACACCCTCCAATTAATGCTTTGGAGTATAAATATTTTTTCAATCTCAGGATCAACCTGAAAACCCTTTCTTACAAGGGTTACCTAGGTTCATCTGTCAAGGGTGGATTGATGGCTGGTTAGGCTTAGCAGTTTGTTGGTGTAGTTTTAGGTGCATTCTTAATTTCCAAAAATGTTTCCAGAAGATCCTAGTACTAGGGAAGGATCAAAAAATAGGTTAATCGGATTAGCAGTCCTAATGCATGACGCAAACCAAGGTTTGAGGGATTGCTCATATAGGGGCTTCATGGGATGTATACATTTGGAAAGTTGGTGTGTCTCTCGGGATAAGTACTGTTGTTCTCTAGGGTTGGTGTACGTAGTAGAAAGTTATAATTAATGGGTTATCGATGATCGAGGTTCTCTCGAGGAGGTGACGTTTTAAGTTGTAACCAGCTTCATGACAAATCTCTTTTCTTTCAGTAGTGACAATGTAGTTCTTTAAGGTGAAGCACGGAAATTCTTATGTTCTGATTGGTATGCTTAGTAGTGATGTGCATAAACATGACATAGCTCAGATGTACGAGAACAGTAGCACCATGGTTCTCCTATATGAACGACATGTACATGAAATAGTACCAAAAGTTATTTCAAATAAATGACATAAAACACTTTTAAATTATTCCCAAGTTAGCTTCAAACATCCTTAATTAGTTCTAAATTAAAAACTAAAATGAAGAAAAAACTCAATCCAAATCATATACCTTGAGCATATCTTTCACTAATGTCTCATGGAATAGACTTCTCACCATCTTGTCGAAGAGAATCTAATTCATTCTTCAGCTCCTTTTTGATGCTCAGAGATATCTTCTTCTTTCTTTCTTTTTCTTTCTTTTTCTGTTTGGCTAGCTCAACAAATTTGTTATTCAACTCTTTAGAAGTATTTGAACATCCAACTCTTTAGATATTTTAAGCTTCTTGTCAACACTTCTTAAGTATTGATCCAACAAAACTTTAATGGGAGAAAGATCGTAACAACTGTCGACCATGTTTTGGATGGTTTCTAAAGCCCCCTTTGACCATTCTTGAAGATGTTCAAGTTTTTGTGCCTTCATGTCTTCGACAAATCCTTTGATCATCCACTTGAAAAATCGGCCCTCAGAAGATATTTGCGGTCGCTATCAACGTTTCTTTTAGACATATGATGAGGTGAAGAGTCGTGGGAATATGACTTCTCGTCATCGGAGTCGTTGATGATTATGATGACTAATGTAACAGTGCTGTTATGAAGTAATTTCACATGGGGAGAACTCAGGGGAAATGGGTGTGTCCCTTCTTCTGTAGGGCGTTGTGAGCTCGAACCCTTTAAACGATAGAGACATTATGAGAGGGTAGTAGATATAAATAGTTAAAAGTCATCATACCAATAGCAGTACTCTTCAGCTCAAGCCCAATCCTAGACGGAACAGGCGAATTACTATTCTGAAATTGTTATTAAGATAGAAGAAAGTTAGCTTAGAAATTTCATGAATCAAATATAAATTGAAGGATCTAAGAAAAAAAAATACAACATATGCTAGCTGTAACATATAGTATCAAATATTGCGACTACCTGACCGCCAGCAGCGTTCTTCACCAATTGTTGCTCACTCACGTACTGAAAATTGCAGTCATGGGTAATTCAGAGCCTTATTCAAGTTTAATTAAAGATTCAAGTTATTAAATCAGCAAAAATACCTATTTAGTTGATTAGCTATTTAGTTGATTCAATTTGTCGAATGATAGTACTTCATATTGTTACTACATATTGTCACTACATATTGTCACTACCTATTTAGTTGATTCAAGTTTAATTGATGGTGGAAGAATGAAATACTTTTGGTCCCACTATATACTTACATTTTTTGCAGCAATAGCTAGCGCCTTCTTTGGAGGCAGATTGGGATCTATCCTTCTCTGGCGCTTTATTTCATCACTGATAGTATAAGAACGTAAAATGAAATTCAAAGTTGGTGGATTATCTGGCTTTACACGTTATTGATTTGAACTAGACTAAATGCCTCTAAATAATAATAATCTTACACCATCCATAAATTGTAGTATACTGGAGCTCTTTTCCTTTTTGGAGCTTTCGGAATCACAAAATTTCTACATAATCAAAATATAACTACTATATGATCGTTTGTAACTCTGAATTATCACTATGGTTGCAGAAAAAGATAATGTACATCAAGAATTACGAACATAAGGTCGCACGTGTTTTGCTTAACTTGAGCTCTACTTAGTACACTGGTGATTTAGCCAGTTGTTGACCATTTGATTAGCATATGCCGAAATAACTAATCACCGAAAATATTTGTGATTCATTTAAAAAAAATTCTATATGACGCTCCCAATAATACTAAACACCAAATAAATAAAGGCGACCAATGGTTTATTATAAAACAATTCTGTACAAAATGAAATCTCGAAAACAGGCTTTGTTATGGAAATGATCTTTTGACAAAATAAAAATAAAAAATAAAAAATAAAATAATTAAGCATTTACACAATGGCATTTTAAATATTTTAATCCTCCACTACTCATTCGTGAAGAGATCCATGCAGATGATTTATACAAATGCGAATTTTCCAACCCAATATCTATCAGCCGTTGAAACTCATGGTAAACTCACTAATATTAGCTTTGATTAGTTATTTTTTCCTTGATAGCGCTAGAATGATGTCAGGCTCTGTTTTTTTTGCGAGGCATCATGAATATTAGTGTTTACAAATGTATGACCGAATATAGAGATGACCGACAATACATTCAAGAAGTAGTGTTTACAAATGTATGATCAGATGGAGTCTAATCTAAAGCCGCAAATACAAACATAAATAAATATATATAAACATTTATTCATAGATGTTTTTACATATTAAACAAAATCTAAATGTAAAATATATTTGTTTAATTAGTACTTGGTGCCCAACACAAAATAAAACGAAGCTCCAACGACAATTATTCTGTATTGAAAGAATCGCTCAGAAACATCTTATTCTCCCTGCAACTGATGGACACATAAAATGACCACTATTCCCCTATGACTTAATGTTTATTATCATTAATTTTATTATTAAACATGACTTATAAAACCAATTTTTATATTTCAGGTCACATGGAGCTCAGTTACCAAATATGTGCAAATACAAGGATGTAGAGTTGTCAAACACAAGTGTCCCACATAGGGAGGTTACAATTTTGGAGGATAACTCTTGGAGGTTACAATTTTATGTACATTCATGGCATAGGTTATAAATCTCATATTAAATGTAAGAATCCTCTCCTTCATCTATAAAAGGAGAGGTGGTGAGCTCATAAGAGGTATCCAATTTTGAGAGAATCATTTTTGTAGAGTATAAGAGAGCATTATTGGAGTAAGTTGGTGCAAGTCTTGTAAGCATTTGGAGCATTTTATTTTGTAAGTCAATAAAATTCATCTTTTTGTTGTTAGTTTATGTTCATTTCATTCGCATATCATTTGGGTTTTATAGTTGTTATAATGGCCGGCTAAGTCCTCACTAGGGGTGAGGATGGATCCGCCATAAGCGTATGATATCATGTAGTAGAATATATTTTTCTCCAGCACAATATGAGCATATTATCACAAATCCCAAAACTATATTGTTGGAGACATCCATTATCATCCTATGATCTCTTTAAGTAGAGATATATGAAGAGTTTTGTAATTCTCAAATGACATAGTAAAATTGTATTAATATTATATTTTTCTAAGGTATGATCCTAATTAATATTTCATAGTTAACATTGCTTTCATGGAATGTGTTTTTAGTACATACTTAGTTCATATGATATATTCTACTTGAGTTATAATCATGGGATTACATCGACAAAAGGTCGAAGTTTGTTATTTCAATTAAGTGGAAAATTTAATATACGATACTATGTTGATATTGTATGTAAATGGTGGTGAAATCCGAAGCCTCTAGACCTTTATTCTTGATTAAAACCATATCATTGATTTTTACGGTTTTCAACCTTAGATTACTAAAACACAAAGACCATAACTAATTTCTAGTTCCGTTCGAAAGTGAATGACAGTCTAAATTTTACCCATACCAATCACCAACCTTTTTAGCAAAAAACTCCTTACGTTCCTCCTCGGAATAGGAAACCATCTTCGGATGATGGCATCCAAGCCGTTATATTTTTGCTCAGTATAAAGGAAATTTAGCATTTATATTAGGAATAGTTTGCTGCAAAGGGGACAACTGCCTAAGAATAAATAATAAGTCAAATGTGTTCTAAAAACTTTCACGCTGCAAGGCTACTCGCATGATTAAGAGCTGAAAGAGGAAAAATTATCACCAATCTCGAGTTTGACCATGAACTATATGAAAGGAGCACAAAAAAATATTAATTGTGAGAATCCTGAGTCTAGGTCATGATGGGGCACCACACCCTGACAACCTTAGCTAACTGACGGGGATTGTCGACCGAAAACTCCTTGTAACAGAGGCTTCACTAAGAAACAATGTACTTAATAAGAAAAAGGCTTGTAAAAGAAAAAAAAAATCTAGGAAGACGAATTGGCAAAGGCACATGTCAAACTTACCGTTGAATTTATTCCAGCAAGAACCAGACTACCAAAAACTGAGTAAATTATTCTAGACAACGTATTAGGCGATAAAACTATTTTCATTGTACACTCAAATATAGCTAAAACAAAATACTTGAATCTCTTTCTAATCTTGAGGTAGTACCTCTAGTTTCGGATAAACTTAAAATATTCTTTGATATACTGGGAAAAAAACAAGTTTAAGAATTTTTTTATTGGTATATTTTTGTCACAACTAAGTAAGGTTAAGTTCACAGGAAATGAGTCATGTGTATTCTAGAATTATTTAAAATGTCATTATTGACTTTTGTGGATATAGTCACTACAAACCCTCACGAGACAACACTCGTCCACCAAGCTAAACCTGGGGGTTTAACGGCTTGTTGCATACGCTAAATGCAACCGCGTGACATGCGAAAATAGTTTTTGTTTACTTTTGCTCGATGACTAGCAAAATATAAGTTTGGGGGTATTTGATAGACACGTAATATTTACGTATACAACTCCTAAATTTATATCTATCTAGTTATTTATTAAATAAATGCGACACTAATAGTGTTTTTGTTTGTATTTACAAAAATTGGTCACATGATAAACAAGTCGTACAATTTTTCGGTTTTTAACGAAAAACAAGGGTGATGCACTCCAACAATGATTCTCATTTGAAGTTGTCAACCAAAGGCCCATGTATGGAATCCCATTGAAGAGAATTAGATGCATATATTATTCTCATGAGTTGTAATGCATGATTTTAGGTATTGTTTAGGGAATTTTATATTAATGGTGATTTTTAGTAACCCTTCCTATACTCTATAAATAGAAGGGGAATCCTACCTATGAGGGATTATCTTGGAGAGTGTAAATCAAAGTTCATAGCAATAAAGCTTATATTTTCTTTTGTTCTTGTCATTTAATTTTATCGTAGTAATAGTAGTATGACAATGATCAAATGGATGAGTAGCTAATATTCTTAGCCAAGGCTAGAGGAAGCTCCACCCAATGTAGCCTTAGTATAGATTGTGTAGCTTAGTTAGAGTAATTACCTTATCTTTATCCCAAAATTTTGCATATTCGTATTCCTTCGTCCTATGCTTGACCATAGCTAGGATTAGGAGGAATAATGAATCTATGCAACCATCTTGTTGGACCATAACAAGATAGGTTAGGAACATGGAGAAGAGAACATAATCCATACTTATCAACCGGACCATAGTTGAGTAAGTTGGTTTATGGGTAGTTTCCAATTACTAAATCTCTTGTATTTTTTGGTGTATTGCATATGCCCGACCAAGGATATGCGATACGGGAACTCGTAATTTACTTTAATTATTTATGTTATCTAAGGGTTTTAAAGGGTGGAGTCGATTCCACTCCAATTTATCTTGTAATTTGTTTGTTCTTCTTTTTATTTCAAAACCTACACAAACTCGTTGTAATTAAATAAAACTAGTAGCTCGAAGTATAATTCACACCACAAGTCTCTTGGGATACGACCCCGCTTACCCTTGTACTTAACGGTACACCGTGCGCTTGCGGGTCTTTTAAGACGTCGGTTTATAATCGATCAAATAACCCATAAGGTATGATCATGTGCAATAAGTAGTATTGTATTTACTAACATCAGGCAGTCTAGACTAATGCATAACATATGACCAATGAGAAAAAGGAGAAAAGCGGGGCGCTACAAATACCAAGTCTGTTGATCTAGCCAAACTGCAAATGGAGTTCTCCGGGCGTCAAAAGGACCTGAAGAAGGAATTAGATTCTCTTCAACAAAATGGTAAGAAGTGATCTATACCGTGCCACCTGCTCCATGAGACATTAATGAAGGATATGTTCAAGGTATATGTTTTGGATTGAGGTTTTTATTATGATTTTCTTTTGGAGCTAAGAATGCTTCAAGCTTGAAATTTTAGAGAATCTTGTAGTGTTTTGTGTCATTGTTAGAAAAACGTATTCGGTGTTTTGTTTAAATGTCAATATAGGTGTTATGTTTATACAGTGGTACTTCTGAGTCCTGTTTATGAAAATTACACGTTATTTAGTACCAAGCTTAAGCAATGCCACAAAAAATTTCGTCAATAGAAAAGAAATTGTCAAGAATCTGGTTACAACCAAAGCAGTCACCTTTAGCCTCGATCATCAATAACCCATTAGTTATAACTTTCTTTACTACAGGAACAATTATCAAGGCCTAACGAGGCCAAACCAAGTATCAAACCCATGACGGTAGAACCCATATAGGTAACACTTGTAACAAAGTATTCTCCGCATTTGGGTTGATCTTGAGATTGGGAAATAGTATCCTTGTTCCGAAGTTTTGGAGGGTCTTGTGCAAGAAGTCATTACATTCTTATTGAACTTCCAAGTTCCAAGTCTGTTTAGTACTTTAGTCCTGCTTGTTAGCCGAACACTTTCTTCACTTCCTTAGTTCAGAGCAATTTTACTAAGTCACTTGCATTAGGAATACAAAGCATGCATGTAGAAGCTTCTAAAACTGCACAGGTAGAAATTGGGCTATGCAGGAGGAAAAGAAAATGGCTTACCCGTGTTATTTTACAGCAATGAAATTCCGCTCGCAGTGGTCACAAAGTTGCAAATATAGAAGCGAAAAAAATGATTCAAAAAAATCAATATATATCACATCCTTACATGATTCAATTATCTATTAGATCTCAAAATCCAGTATTCTGAAAACTGAATTTACGAACCATCATTGCAACACTTCAGATAGTCCCGTAATGTTGATAATGATAAAGGCATGTTCTTGTAAGGAAATATATGAGAAAATAGCTTCTTTGGATATTAGAATTAAAGAATCTTTAGGAGCAGCTTGCAATGTTGATGAAACTTTTGGTCAAAAGCGTCATATTGAGTTCAGGCTTGGAATATACATTGTTAAGTAAAAATCAAAGGTAGCTCACGTCAAGCTATCCCGTTTGCGGACAAAACTCCGGGTTAAGATGTCTTCAAATCAAGAAGGCCAAGTTAGCCAGAGTTCTTGAATTGGATAGCGAAGGATGCAGGATGCAATGAAATTTGTGCAAATTTAGTGAAGGAAATGTTCTGGCTATATAGGCGATTTGGATTGGTTGGTGCAACAAAGTTGGCGGGCTCAAACCACTTAGCCTTTCAGCTAGTAGTTGTAGATGATGTTAATAAGCCAATTGGTATGGAGGTATTAATTTAACTACACTAGTACTTGATCGTGACTGGGGTACGAAGGCAATCACTTGTACCCAAGAGATGAGCAACACAAATCCAAACGCATAGTTTTATGTATTATGCCATCGTATAAAATTTAAAATTAGATCCTCTCCACCGTGGTGGAGAGAATCATCTCTATTCCCACTTGTACTTTACGTTGAACCGTTAGAATAATGATATGTCCTTGATAAAAATAAATTAATTAAAGGAGATTTATTCTACGCGTTGCAAATTTGAGGATTGGGGTTTTGCTAATTAAACCTATATATAGTTTCCACTCTAACAATCCTTATAATCCATCATTAAAATCCTTCTTCGAAATATGAAACATGGAAATCAAAATCCTTATGGAGTAGAGTTCGATATCTCACCCCCATGGTCGAAAAGACCAGAACTCTTAATTTTCTCTTACAAGTATCAAGCCCTTTCCTCTAGTGTGTTTCAAGCACCACCTCCCCAACCGGCACCATTTTGAACTTAAAAGGATTCCAAATTTCTAGATAGCTCCACCACACCCCTTGAAAATAATTTTACACTCATCTCCAACAAGTCTTAAGGTCTGTATTTCAAGTAACATCTTTTATGCCACTTGATCTCCACATCTGATTCACCCTGCCAAACACATTATGGTGCATTAGGAGTTCTAAGTCATTTGGTTTTCCAGCTCTCAAATCAAAGGTTACCAAACACAGCCTTAGCTTTATCCAACAAAAAAGTGATTAGGTGAGACCTAATTAAGACCTAGGGTTCTTACCCTCTATTGGTAAGAGTGCTCTTAGCTTTGTCCAGCCGCAACCTTTTGTTCATTGGTTTTAGAACTTCACCATTATTGGTAAGAACCTCTCTCTGTGTGTGTGTGTGTGTGTGTGTGTGTGTGTGTGTTGTAGACTGATTTGTCTGTAAGCCATTTTGGGGGATTCAATGGCTTGTCTGAAAAATTGTTGCTGTCACCTTTTGTTTTAGGTAAAGAAAGAACACACAGGTGAAGTTTATTGCTCAAATTAAGCTTTCTATTTTCAGGTAATTTCTATTTTCAAGTATTGTTTTCTCTCTCTTTGTTGCTGTAGATCTAGGACAGTATTGTTTTATCTCTCTTTGTTGCTGTAGATCTATGGGGACCTAGATCTATATAGAGCTCTAGGGTTTTGTAATGATACGCTTTGCTCTAGGGTTTTCCAATATGATGTACATTTTAGAGGAACGGTTTATGGGTATGATCATTCTTTTTTTTCTGAAATTCTAATGGTCTGTAATTCTCAATGAACATTCTCTTTTTCTGCAACCATGGTGATTCGGGTTAATACAAACTATCATAGTAGGAATTTTGCATTTGAGATAATGGAACTTCCAAAAGCTCCAAAGAACAAGAAAAGTCCAACGAAGTACAACATCTGGATGGGGTAAGATTACTAGCTTATTTAGGCAATTAAACTGTATTCAAATCAATAATGTGCAAAGCCTAGATAATCCACCAACTTCGTATTTCATTTTACCTTCTTAATTATACTAACAGGAAGGAAATAAGTCGCCTCATGGAAGAGGACCCTAATCTGTGGCCAAAGGAGGCATTAGCTACTGCTGCAAAAAATGTAAGCATACAGTAGGACCATTAAATTAACTTCAATCAGAATGAACTGACCCCCATCGTTTTTTTCAGTACTCTCGACTTAAAAATGGAGGGCAAGTTGTGAAGAACAATGCTGTCGGTCAGGTAATGACAATATGCAATACTATCATTCAACTAACATGTTAAGGTATGAACTCGAAGCTATGTTATGTCAAGACTGGAAACTGGTTAGATTCGTTCAAACGATATTGTTGTCCGTTCGAACGAAGAGTCAAGCTTGCTGGAATTTGGCCCAGAAGGACAAAGTCGTTCGAACGACTTTGTGACTCGTTCGAACGAGATTGGCGTTTAACTTTTTTAGAAGTTCTCTCCAATTTAGAAGTTTGACTGTGAGACGTAGGAATTTGCCCTCCAGATCTGTACCCACGTAAATTAGAAGTTTCTAATCTTGGTGTGAGCCCTCTATTATATTAAGGGGTGCTAGTTTATTGTAATAACCATCTTGTGAGAGTTTAATCTTAGAGAAGCTTTAAGGTTTGAGAGACTCCATCATTAAGCTTTTAGAAAGCTTTGAGAGATCATTGTAACCTGTTTGATTTACATAGTGAATTGCTCGGGAGTGATCTTTTATCCGAAAGAATTTTCCACTTCCATCCTCTGGAACTTTTGTGTGTCTTATTGTTCTTGCTTGATTCTTGTTTATTCTCTTATATTGGTGTTTCCACGAAATCGTTCTTGACGAGAGGAAGAGAGTAGCTAACTCGGATTCTCTACAATTGGTATCAGAGCGAGCGTTTAGGGCTTGTTGTGGTGAAGAACGATGGCCGATCAAGAGAAGTTGAAGATCACGAAATTCAATGGTTCTAATTTTGGAGTGTGGAAAATGCAAATAGAAGATTACTTTTATCAGAAGGATCTTGATCTACCGCTGGGTGGAGCTGAGATGAAGCTAGTAGATTTCGATGAAGCTAAGTGGGCGCGATTGGATCGCAACAAAGTGCTTGGAACCGTTAGGTTAGCGCTATCATCTCAAATTCTACACATGATCTCCAAAGTTACGACGACGAAGGGATTGACAGAGACGTTGTCCGCTATGTACTCGGAACCGTCCGGGGCAAATAAGGTTTACCTTTTACGGTGCTTATTTACTTTGAAGATGAAAGACAATAGTAGTGTGCAAGCTCATATCAGTGAGTTCAATACCATACATGCTCAACTAGAATCCGTGAAAATCACTTTTAGCGAGGGGGTGAGAGCATGGGCTCTTCTAAGGCAGATGCCAGAAAGTTGGGAAGGATTTATTACAGCAGTGAGTAACTCATCTGGGAAGGAAGACATCAAATTTGGCACTATAGTCTCGATGATTATGAGTGAAGAGAATAGGGGTAAAACATCTGAACTCCCTTCGAGTTCAAACGACAGTATGTTGAACGTCGAGGAAAGAGGGAGGTCTTACAAAAAAGGGCCGAAATTTGGAAGGGGTCGATCACAGTCAAAAGGGAAGTCTAAGCCACCCGGTGCGTGTTGGACTTGTGGAAAGAAGGTCACTTCAGGCGAGATTGCAACTCTTCTTCTTCTAAGAAGATTGATGATGAAGAGAAAGACACAATGAACCTTACTGAGGAGGTTAGTTATGATGAGGCTCTACTACTATCGTGTGACGATGCAAACGAATCTTGGATTGTTGATTCGGGCGCTTCCTTCCATGCTACTGCGAACGTAGGTTTTCTTACCAATATTGCTAAAGGCGACTTCGATACGGTCTTTCTTGCAGATAAGAGTGCACGCAATATTACTCGAAAGGGAAACGCTAGGTTGTTGTTGCCTTCAGGGGGTACATTAGTTTTACAGGATGTGTGACTTGTACCTAAACTGGGAGTAACCTTATATCGGTTAGCAAATTGGTGGATGATGCCGGATACGAGTGTACCTTTGGCACAATTTTCTAGAAGGGTACAAAGGGAGCTATGTTGGTAGCTCGAGGCTTGCGACAAGGAACACTGTATACAACACAAAGCACAATTTCTACTATTTGTGCGACTACTCCGAGGATTGATACAAGTACGTGGCACAAACGGCTCGGTCACATGAGTGAGAAAGGGATGAAGATAATAGTAACGAAAGGAAAGCTAGAGGGTCTTGCTGAGGATGATCTCAAGTTTTGCGAAGAGTGTATCCTTGCGAAGCAGAAGAAAGTCAGTTTCAAATTATCTGGAAGATCAAGGAAACCCGGAAAGCTGGATCTTGTACACACGGATGTTTGGGGGCCAACCAAGGTGTCTTCTCTTAGTGGTTCTCAATACTATGTTACTTTTATCGATGATGCTACTCGTAAACTATGGGTCTACTTCGTGAAGAACAAGTCAGATGTGTTCGATAAATTCAAGAGGTGGAGGGCTCTAGTTGAAAATGAAACCGGTTTGAAACTGAAGTGTCTCAAGTCAGATAATGGGGGCGAATACTGTAGTGACGAGTTTGAAGACTTTTGCGCATCAAACGGGATTAGGAGACAAAAAACTATTCCCGGAACACCGCAACAAAATGGTGTTGCAGAACGCAGGAACTGAACAATAAACGAAAGAGCGAAGAGTATGAGACTCAACGCTGGATTACCAAAGTGTTTTTGGGCGGATGCGGTTACTACGGCGACGTACTTGATTAATAGAGGGCCTTCGATGACTTTGGACTTTTGAATTCCTGAAGAAGCATGGATCAGTAAAGAGGTAATCCTTAATCACTTGCGTATTTTCGGTTGTATCTCATATGTGCTTGATAATTCAGATACAAGGACCAAGTTAGATGCAAAGTCGACGAAGTGCATTTTCATTGGATACGGTGGTGATGAGTTTGGGTACCAGTTTTGGGATGCGAAGAATCGAAAAGTTATCCGGAGCTGTAATGTTACATTCAATGAGGAAGTCTTATATAAAGATTTCAAAGTACCTGTGAAAAGGATTCGAGGTGAAGAAGAGAAAAGTGCCGAAATTGAAGATGATGAACCCTCTCGAGAGGATAATGAAGAAGTCATTGTTGAGTCCAATGCACCGGATCAGAACGAGGACCCTAATGTTCCAGACATTCCAATAGCACTTCGAAAGGAGCTGAGAGTTACGAGAATTCTGGCAAGGTACGTAAATTTTTTAAATCACTTGTTACTTACATATGGTGGTGAACCTGAAAGTTACAAGGAGGCTTTAGATGTGGAAGCCAATAGCAAGTAGGAGCTTGCAATAGATGATGAGATGCAGTCATTGTCAGTTAATCGAACTTGGGATTTAGTTCAGTTACCGAAGGGGAAGAGAGCATTACACAACAAGTGAGTATACAAACTAAAGTAGGAATCTGATGGTTCAAGAAGATTCAAGGCCAGACTTGTGGTGAAGGGCTTTCAGCAGAAAGAGAGCGTTGATTTCGGTGAGATTTTTGATCCTGTGGTGAAGATGTCTACTATTCGGGTTATGATGAATATAGTTGCTATTGAAGACTTGCATCTTGAGCAATTAGATGTCAAGACAGCTTTTCTTCACGGTAATCTTCATGAAGAAATATATATGAAGCAGCCGGAAGGATATTCAGTCAAGGGGAAGGAAGATCACGTGTGTAGTCTCACGAAGAGCTTATATGGTTTGAAACAAGCGCCGAGACAGTGGTATTTGAAGTTCAAACAATTCATGTCCAGAAATGGTTATTCGAAGACACTGTTGTTTTATCAAGAAGACGGGGAACTCATATGTCATTCTACTTCTTTATGTAGATGATATGTTGGTAGCAAGTGCTGACATGGAAAAAATTGTTAAGTTGAAAGAACAATTATTCCGGGAGTTTTCTATGAAGGATTTGGGTGTTGCAAAACAAGTTCTTGGTATGCGTATTACAAGGGACAGAAAACGGCGAGAGCTGAAGCTATCTCAAGCTGAGTACATCAGCAAGGTACTCAAGCAGTTTAACATGGATGGTGCTAAGGTCGTTAGTACACCATTGGGAGGTCACTTCAAGTTATCAAAGGATTATTGTCTGAAGATGCAGAAGGATCGTGATGATATGAGGAATGTTCTTTATCAGTCCGCGGTTGGTAGCCTAATGTACGCTATGATTTGTACGAGACCGGACATTACCCAAGCAGTGGGAGTTGTGAGTAGGTAATGAGTAATTCAGGCCAAGAGCATTGGAGAGCTGTGAAATGGATACTTAGGTATCTAAAGGGGACTCAAGACATGGCATTGTGTTATGGGGGTTCTCAGATATGCTTACAAGGTTTTGTTGATTCTGATATGGCGGGAGACATTGATAGGCGGAAGAGTACTAGTGGCTTCATTTTTACATTGGGAAGCGGTGCGGTTACATGGGTTTCTAGGCTACAGAAGATTGTAGCTTTGTCTACGACGAAGGCGGAATATGTTGCAGCTACAGAAGCGTACTAGGATATGGTTTGGATAAAAGGGTTGATGAAAGAGCTCGGTCAAGAACAAGATTCTCCTATGTTGTATAGTGATAGTCAAAGCGTTATACACTTAGCGAAGAACTCAGTTTTTCACTCTATGACCAAACATATTGATATTCGATATCACTATATTCGCTCGCTCCTCGAGAACAGTGTGCCGAAGCTCGTGAAGATTCATACTGATGTGAATCCGGCCGACATGTTTACAAAGGTGGTTACTTTTCAGAAGTTGACAACATGTACAACTTTTGTGGGTCTTCAAGGTTGAAGATCCGGGTACTGAGCAATTCATTTTTGGAGATCTGGAGATGAGCTACAATAGGTTCGATTTCAAGTGGGAGATTGTTAAGGTATGAACTCGAAGCTATGTTTTGTCAAGACTGGAAACTGGTTAGATTCGTTCGAACGATATTGTTGTCCGTTCGAACGAAGAGTCAAGCTTGCTGGAATTTGGCCCAGAAGGACAAAGTCGTTCGAACGACTTTGTGACTCGTTCGAACGAGATTGGCGTTTAACTTTTTTAGAAGTTCTCTCCGATTTAGAAGTTTGACTGTGAGACGTAAGAGTTTGCCTCGAGATTTGTACCCACGTAAATTAGAAGTTTATAATCTTGGTGTGATCCCTCTATTATATAAAGGGGTGCTAGGTTATTGTATTAACCATCTTGTGAGAGTTTAATCTTAGAGAAGCTTTAAGGTTTGAGAGACTCCATCATTAAGCTTTTAGAAAGCTTTGAGAGATCATTGTAACCTGTTTGATTTACATAGTGAATTGCTCGGGAGTGATCTTTTATCCGAAAGAATTTTCCACTTCCATCCTCTGGAACTTTTGTGTTTCTTATTGTTCTTGCTTGACTCTTGTTTATTCTCTTATATTGGTGTTTCCGCGTAATCGTTCTTGACGAGAGGAAGAGAGTAGCTAACTCGGATTCTCTACATAACATATGGTATTTTTGCGGATTCTTGTTTAGTTTAAGTTCACAAGCTAAGCCTGTTTTAAGCTTTCACATAAGGGGCAAATGTGGTAGGGGTATCGGATTGCGATTAAACACCATATTGAGCTAAGGGATTCTTAATCATAGGGTTGGATATATAGCCACGACCCAGCTCGTCCACAATAGTCTTACTACAAGTCGCATTATGCGACAATGTCATGTGATTAATAAACTGTGGCAGCTTCCGGTTCGACCAAATCAAACGTTCTCAGATACATTACTAACTTCAAATCGAGAAGAAAGTTAAGTAGTTGCAATCTGCAGTCTGCACACCATCACCCCAACTATGAAGAAAACATAACCTTAATCAGCGAAATGTTTGAACGTTGGCAATTGCTGCTGGTAGGGTAAAAGTAAGTGTTAACAGTTAGAACTTACAAAAAAGATTAGCTCCTCCATGATGCTGTAGAAATTATCGTTATTCCGCAACAAGTACAATCCAATCGTAGCCTGCTTCAAATATATCGGTTTCACATCTTGACCACCAGCTTTCTTAAGCACTTCTTCATATGCCAATTGCCAATCTTGAGCAAGATCAAAAACTGCAATTACCACGAGACTCTTTGGAAAGTTAAGTACCCCTTGTAGAAATGATCGTTATTTGTCAACAAGTACAATCCAAAAGGTCCACACGCTGGATGATCTTTAGTGGCGTCTTCAGGTAGAAAAGCCATCTAATACCAATGTCAATCTTGGATAGAAATGAAGCATTTCCCATGCATCTAATCTTTTTTCCAGGACGTTCTCTTTATCTTTTCAAAACCTCATCCCCGATTTCTACTCCCCTCATTGTAACATAGTGTGCAATATTCCCTCTAGAACTATCACGCGGGCTAAGTACACTCGAGTTAAACCCATCCTCCATCATTAACCGCACAAACAAAACTGTCACTGAGGCCACTAAAGATTTATAAACAAAGCCATGTTTTAGGCACCTCTTCGCTTAAAAAATCACGTACTGTTACAAAAATTAAAAGACCTAGGAGTCTAGATGTGGATGCATTCTTGTTCGTTTCCTCAACACAAAGTTCCATTCCATTTATAGTTCTGATCGTAACATGAAAAATCGTAACTTGACAGAAATATCATGCATATAATTAAAAATCTAAGACGTTACTTAAAAAGGAAGATGCAGTTCATTATCAATACTGTTCACAATTACCCCTTCGCTTTTAACAGTTCCTCCAAGCTTCTTTGTTAACTGCGTGTATCCCGCGTTCTCTCCACCAACGTACAAAATCCTAACATAAAACCTATTCCAAGAGATTCACGGAGATCTTCATTGTAGTATTCTAGCAGCTGGAGAAGTGGCTTTGTAATGACAGTCATTACAAAGGGCCAGTTCACATTTTCACGAGGCACATCGTTCTCATTTTCTGTATTTCCTCTAGCACCAGATGAAGACCCTACATGATATAAAGATGTTCTCATTTGCTTCATCTGCTCACCTGAAGAAGACCCTACACATACGATATAAAGATACCCGATTAATTGCCATATAATATCGTTACTGCGCGTTAACTAGTAACTAAGTTTATAAACTAAATTTTGCTAATATTTTGTCTGTCATATCTTTTTTAGGGCAATGCAAGTACTTCGGTTGCTCCCCTAACACAAGGGTCCATCTCAGGAGTAGCAGCTGATACACGCTGCGCTATTGTTGTGTACGAGCCCTCCAATATCTCACTCCCAGGGCCGAGTAACGCAATCAGTGAACCACCCCTACCTGATGACGATCGCCGTCGTGCTGCTATTAGAGGTGGGATATCAGCTTTTGTTGATGAGATGAAAGGCCAAGCTTTAGAGAAACGCAGAAAATGGGCAGAGTTTAATCTTGAAGTAGTCCAATCAGATTTCGACTTGAGCTGTTACCAAGATGAAATTTCTTCTTTCCAACTCAGAGTGGAAACCTATTTGACACAAGTAGATGACTATCTGGCCAAGCGAGATGCGGTGGAAGAGAAACTCCCACACTCGGAATACAATAAGAAAATGGAGGAGTTGGACATTAAGATCGATGAAGTGTCCATGGCTTGTATACATCTGGAGCATCAGTCGGAAACATTCAAGTGCCAGCAAAGTGTAAACTACTCGGAGCGGCTGTCGTTGGGCAACCGCATGGCAGAGCTGTTAAATGAATCTGAGGACATTGCTAGCAAACAGATAGACGTTGATGCAAAACTGACGGCTAATAAAATATCGTTAAGCACTCTTCAACACACAAAGGCTGAGCTACAGAAAGTTCCAATACAGGAGCCGATGGAAACGTTACGGTGTACCCAACTTTTGGAGACATTAGAGGCCTCTTTGATGAATATAAAAGAACCTTAGTTAGCATTAGATGGAGCTAAGGTAAAGTCGTGAGTTCTATAGATTTGAGCTTGAAGTCCTATTAATATATCCCGGAGAAGGTTGAAGATTGAACTCTTTTTAATTTTTATTTTTATCAACTTTATGGTTTAGTAAATGAATGTTATTATTATTTTTTTATCTAGCTGAGTAATCTAATCCAAACCCAGGGGCTACTAAGCATACATTTTAGCTTAAAGCTCATTGGATATTTCCCCTCCGTAAATTAAAGCTTGATTTCATCTATATGCATTTGCACGAATATTATTTCATTTTGCAATTAAGGTGATGATCCAGGAGGATCTAGGCAAGTCCTATTAGGACTAGGAACTTGTAACCAAGTCCTATTGTAACTAAGAACTTATAACCCTTATAAAAGGGGTAAGGCTAAGCAACTCCTATTGGGACTAGGAACTAACCTAATCCTATTAGAACTAGGAACTTGTAACCCATATAAAAAGGGGCAAGGCTAGGCATTGTTTTCTTATGTTATATTTAGAAATAGTTCTGAGGAAGAAATCTAGGGTTTTGGAGTGATTCATTGTAATTCTTCGTTTTTAAGCAATTGAAGCTTTTATTTTTCCCAATCAATTGGTGTTCTTCGTACTTTTCAGCTAACTAGAGTTTCTTCATCGTATTGTGGATTAAGTGACATCAGTTTTCCAGTTACGATCTTCGGGGGTTGATTATGGTTTATGGTCTCTACACGTGACCGTCTCAAGCAAACGAATGAGAAGCTAGTGAGTTCGTTGACGATTCATCACAAACCTAATTCGAAGAAGAAAGACGATTTCGAGATAGGCGATTCCAACGATAGACTCACGATTTTGGAAACTGCAGTTTCCAAGTCTCACGACCCTTGCGAAGGCTTCCACTTCGGTGAAACGGCGATGACGCTCTCAACGGCGAGGCCGCTCGAGGAAGAAATAGGTTATAGATATGGATAGAGACGACAATTTTGCGGAGATCGATAGTGATTATAGTGATACCGAATCCGACAAGGAGTGATCGGGTATTGGTAAGTCATCGAATCTTATACATAATCTTCGTATCAATTTTAAGATTGAAATTTCGGTATTTGACGGTTCAATCGATGCCGAGAATTTGATAATTGGTTAGATAGGTTATAAACTTATTTTTCCGTTTACAAATACTCCAATGCTCAGCAAATATGTTTTACTGCGTTGAAATTTGCAAGTCATGCACTAACGTGGTGGAAATCTTATCGGAAATGCCACGATGTAGAAAGTTTGAGTTGGAAAGAATTCAAGGCATTAGTGCGAAAACAGTTTTATCCGATTGGGTATGAGCAAGATAGATGGTATAAATTGCACAATTTGCGCCAAAAGTTTGAGTAATCCGTACAATAGTATACTACGGCGTTTCATAACCAAGCTTTGGTTTTGGAGATTGATGTGGACGAGTATGAGGTATTCATGAAGTACATGGGGGGTTTGTCGGGGTCCATTAGAAGAGAGTTGAAGCACTTTACTGTGGCCAATATAGAGGAAGCTACCGTGAAGGCAAGTACTTGAAGAGTGACAAAAAATACGACAAGAACAGGTCGGGGTACAAGTCTAGTTGGAAAAACTAGCATAAGGGAGAGGCCAAAGGAGATAGGTCTTCGTCCAAGGAGTTTCATTGCAATCATTGTAAGGCGAGTGGGCATATTTCCGATTATTGTTAGAAACTTCACCTGGAGCTTAGACCGAAGGAGGAGAAGAACAAGAAAGAGAGATAGAGGTTGTTGACCTCCCGGATTTAGATAAACCGAATCCTAAGTTTGCACTTATGTTTCAACAGACTTTGGCTACCGAGGAAGATAGTCAGGAAGAACTTTTTCATGTCAGTATTCAGGTGAAACAGAGTTTGGTCGAGGCCATTGTGGATCTGGGTAGTCAAAAAAAATTGATTTCTGAGGCGTTGGTGAAGAAGATGGGTTTGATGACTACAGCTCATCCTAAGCCGTATGGTTTGGGGTGGATTCATAAAGATGCGGATTTGATAATCACGAAGCAGTGTATATTCAAGTTTGCGATCACTAAAAAGTTTATTGATGAGGTGACGTGTGAGGTGGTTCATTTGGATCTGTGTCAGGTCATCTTGGGTAGCACTTATCTTTGGGACCGAGAAGGGATTCATTACCGTAGAGCTCGCAAGTATCGTCTTGTGAAGGAGAGAAAAGAGTTCCATATCAATGCTTGTGATCTGGGGTCATAATTTATCACCATTTGCCCGACTAATCCCTAAGGCACATGAGAACCTCACCGACCCACATACCGGGTAAGTCACGAGTGGCCTCCGTTGGTTATGAATCGAACTTAGGAGCCAAACTAGTGACTGAATAACGTGCGACATTCCTTGAACAATAAGACTTTATGTTAATTACGACTTGGATCCTATAGGGCTATAAAAAACATGTATAAAATTTTATTATGACTTGGATCCTTTAAGGCTATAACAAACATGTATAAATTTTAATTATGACTTGGATCATATGACAAACCAGGTTAGTTCACCTCAGCTAAAAAACCATCTCAACAGTTTGGACAGCACCAAAGCTGGCTAAAATATAAAACCTACAACTCTCAATCTCCAACAAACCCCTAAAGCTTTCCTATAAAATGACTCACTAATGAGAAGATGCCTCTTCTGGAAATTGCACTACTACCATGACAAATTAAAGAGAAGGAAAGATGCCTCTGTGCAAAGTAAACGTCTAATGATATCACAAACAAAAATGTTTGACGATGAGTCTGTAATTCAAGAAAAAGAATATAAAAAGAGAAAGAAAACCAATTATTAAGCACTTTTTTTAAAGCAAAATGAATATATAGATTAGGCCCCGTGGGGCAATAAAGATACAACAGAGTTTACGAGGTTTAATGCCTCATATGGAGTATTACAAATCACACTGGGATAATGAGCTCCCCACGCAGACAAAGCATGGGCTTCAATGTTATGAATTCTACTACAATGTTCAAATCTAAGCCCAAGAAATTTAGACGCCAAAGAGAGCAAGACTGGAGCCAAAGTAAGGGCTCCCCACGATAAGTCCGTCGATTTTTCAATGTAAGCTTTCACGAGACATTTGCAATCTGTCAAATGAGAACTCTTCCAATGCTTGCATCTTGGGACGCTTTTAATCCTCTAATTAACCACCGAAGAGCTTCACCTTCTTTAGAGTCAGCTGCTCTAGCCAAGCTATGGTCCGCACAAAGAGTATTAGAAAGATGAGACTTGAAAACATCCAAAACCAGTGCTACAATTAACATTGCTAAAATTATAGCCCATCCTTCTTCAACTGTAGGGCAAGAGGGGGATTGCGTTTTGAGGGGAGGGGTACAAATTAGGCAACTCTTTGACTGAGTAATAAGCTCTGACGGTTATACCTGTCATTCCATATAATAAACATAATAACACTAGCTAATTTTGCCCCAAAGCGAAGTGGTGTCCTTACGGGAGCAACTCTTATTAGCAAGCATATGCATCACCTTTGTGAGAGAGTCTTAGCAAGGCCAAACACTATTATTAAGAGACATGTCAGAAGCATAAAATTTTTCCTTTGTATTCTTGCAGTAAAAAAGAGCATGTGTTGTGGATTCCTCTTCTTCACCGCATCTAGGGAAAATAATATCATCCATCTTCTCACTATGAGCCAAGTTGAGTTTTGTTGGAAGTCCTTGCTCATAGCCCTCCACATGAAGTATCCTGAAAGGGACCTTGATTTTCCAAATAGTAGACCAAGTTTTATCTAGGTTAGGCAAAGCAACAATGGACTGACTGCAAGGCGTATGCTCTTCTATAATAGTCTTGTAGACCGACCTGACTGAAACTTTGCCGTTATTTTCCTGAGTCCACCTGAGAGTATCTTTTGCATGATTGCTGCAAAGACGGACTGAGAAGATATGGTTAGCAACCGATTCAGGAAAAATCTCTAAAATTAAGTTAACCTTCATTGAGTGAGTGATTGGGAAAATGAGACTTGCGGCTTTGCTGATAACTCTATTTTAGGGGTTTAGTTCTTCTGGTCTGCCGAAAGGAATATTCGGGATCCAGGGTTCCATCCATAAATGATAAATCCACGTCTCTCCCGTTGTCGATGTGCCAGCGAAGGTTGCTCCAAATCTTGTCTCTAGCTCTGATAATCCATTTCCAAAAACAAGAATCTTAAGGCTTAAGAGCAACTGTCATGATAGATTCCTTAGGGAAGCACTTTTTTAAAAGGTTCTTCGCCCAAAGTTGAGCTTGTTCTTTGATAATGCACTTAAATAGCTTAGCGAGAAGAGATTGGTCTAGAAAAGCGGCTTTCCAAGTGCCCAGGCCTTCTTTATTAGCAGGTTCACATATGCGCTTCTAACTAATAAGGTGAGCTTTATCTCTTCCTTCCTCGTTGGTTCCCAAAGGAATCTAGCGTTCAAAGAGTCGAGCTTCTTGCAAACTTGGGCTGGGAAGGGAAAAATAGACATCATATATGAAGGAATTGCTGAGTTAACAACTTTAATAAGTATAAGCCTACCGGCTTAGGATAAGAACTTTGCTTTCTAGCCTTCAATGCTTGTAGAGACTCTCAAAATGATATCTTGAAAATTCAAAATGTTGGCTCTGTTAAAATAAAGGGTAACACCCAGGTATTTATCTCCAGTAGAGTCCTTGTTAATGTGGAGAAGTCTCTGAATCAATATATTATCGCGATGATGACGATTCTTACTAAAAAGAATACAAGATTTGTCAAGGTTGATTTCCTGGCCCAAGACGTTCTTGAAGGTATTAAGAGATCTTTTATGCAACCTGCTTCTTCTAAAGTAGCTCTACAGAAAACAAAGCTATCGACCGCAAAGAGAAGGTGAAAAATGGGGACCCCTCCTCTGGAGGTCTTAATACCGTGAAGTTTGCCGTTAGTTTCATCTTTGAGAATGATATGGGAAAGAACTTCCAAGCAGATAATAAAAAGGAAATGAGATAAGCGATCTCCTTGTCTAATACCTCTTTCGGGTTTGAGAAAAGTCGTAGGATGAGCCATTCAAGTTGAACGATAAGGTGGTGGTAGAAACACATTGCATAATCCACTTGCGCCATTCAAGCCTACTCCATTCAAGCCTAGTTGAGTTGGGAAGCCCACATGAGAATATGCATTTAGAATTTAATACAAGTAAAATTACTATATACTTCTAAATCTCTGGCTCCGTCCCTGGGTATAGCTTTGAAAAGCAAACTATGATGTGCATGTCACAGAAAAACACTAATTAAATTCTAATTAAACGTGGCATTATCCAATAAGCACCAATTACATAGGAAAATGAGAAGTGAGGAGAGCAATCTGGAGATAAAGGCATGCCATGGCATGGAAGATCCTTTGCACGAATATTATTTCATTTTGCAATTAAGGTGATCTGGGGTCATAATTTATCACCATTTGCCCGACTAATCCCTGGGGCACATGAAAACCTCACCGACCCACATACCGGGTAAGTTGGGATAAATCCTTGCGAGTGGCCTCCATTGGTTGTGAATCCAACTCAGGAGCCAAACTAGTGACCGAATAACGTGCGACATTCCTCGAACGATAAGACTTCATGTTAATTATGACTTGGATCCTATAGGGCTATATAACAAACATGTATAAAATTTAATTATGACTTGGATCCTATAAGGCTATAACAAACATGTATAAAATTTAATTATGACTTGGATCATATGACAAACCAGGTTTGTTCACCTCAGCTAAAAAACCATCTCAACAGTTTGGACAGCTCCAAAGCTGGCTAAAATATAAAACCTACAACTCTCAATCTCCAACAAACCCCTAAAGCTTTCCTATAAAATGACTCACAACGAGAAAAATTGACATAAAACACTCTCAGACAGAAATAGAAAGAAAGAAAAATAGAAAGAGAGAGATGGCAAAGATAGGCAGCAAAGTTTTGGTTATGGGAGTGGTAATAATGGTGGTACTCATGATGACGGGAGGAGCACGGGGTGCCGATGATTATGATTTTTACGCATGTGAGGTGAAAGTTACACAATTTCAACAATGCATTCCAGCGGTCCAAGAAGGCAAAGCACCTGAGCCAACTGAAGGTTGTTGCAACGTTTTGAAAAGCGTAAGTAGTATGACTTGTTTATGCCAGTTCAAGCCCTATATCTCTGCTTTCGGATTCGACGTCAATAATGCAGTGAAATTACCTGAGAAATGTGGCTTGCCAAAACCACCATGTGTTTGAGTAGTGATCATAACGTACTTTTTGATTCTACCTAATATATATGAAGAAAAAACGAAAAAAAGAATGCTGGCAAGTGATCCTACCTAATTGCAATTTGTTGTAATATCCGAAGGTGTTATGAGCCGACCGATTTATCCTCACACAAGTGTTTATAAAGAACAAACTCTTGAACCAAAAGTAATGTCCTATTGTTGTGTAATTTGTTGCTCCCAAGCCATTAATTATATGTGCATAATCTCTCTAAATACACACAAAAATATGATTCCTAAATGCACAACTTTTACGAATGCACACTTTGTGTTAGTCAGGGTGGTTTTCATTTATATACTCGTTCCATAATCATGAAATGAAGGATGTTCCATATTCGAAGGCGAACATCGTTACAAACATGGTTGAGGATAATAAATTCAAAAATATATAGCTTGGGGCCTAAAAATAGCAAGCTTCAAGAACAAGTATAGCAAAACCTAAGTAAAAAAGCAAGTCTACTTCTGTGAGAAACTAAGGCATTTTGCTAAAGAGTATCCTTCTGAAACTAAAAGAAGTAATAAGATGGGGAAAAAATGGGTATTGTCAATGGAAAAGCTCGTTGGTATACTGTCAAAAGTAAATTTTGTTGGAAAGTGTATGCTTGTGTACAATGAAATTGTCAAGAGTATCTAAAGGCGTTTTTAATTGATTTTATATCGTAGTTATAGAAAAATTATGTACTATGTGTTAGGAGTTGGGTCCAAGCCCAAGCTAGGAACCCAACAGGGTTGGGGTGTCTTATACAGACTCCTAGCAAACCCATAGGCCCAATAGGGTTATGGGGAGAGTTAGAGTAGAATAGGGAATCATTCTGGGTTGTCTATATATATCACTGTATTATGTACAGAGAACACAGTTATGATAATCAATAAATCTCTTTCTATCTTTCTCTCTTGTCCATGCTTTAGTATTATTCTGCTCAAGATTCATCATATCCCAACACGTAATCAAACATGTTGGGATGAGGAGAGTAGATATTTCCATCTAATCAGAGATTTCACGAAAACCAAGGGATCAGGAGAAGAGGTATTTTACGTTTTTTTTTATACCTATATTCAGATCTATAATATATCATAGATCAGCATGTTTCATAAATCTATTTTTTTTCTATTTTTTTTTTTATTAAAAACTAGGGTTTTTAGTATTTTTTACCCTTGATAAAAGGCTGTTTTCAAACGTATAATTATCTTTGTGGAGATTGGATGAAGGCAAGACCACTTTGGTTGGATAGCCTACTCCAAGAGCTTTCCAACGATATATGGCACGTCTCTGGAAGCTATTAATCGCCGGGAATAGCTCGTTGAAACTAGGCAGTTTCCCGGCCAAAAACGGCACTTTTTTGGTCGCTGACGTCATTAATTTTTTTTATTTTATTTTTTTCGCAAATTTTTTTTTTTTATGTCGTCATTGTAATAACCCGTATTTTATTTATTCCATTTATTCGCATATATTCTAATTCCGTATATATTCCTATTCGTTATCATCTACATATTATTCCATCACGTTTAGTTCGCATACATTTTCCGCATCTACTCCTTCATCCATTGTGCATCCATTTATTCTTTTCGGTGGTTTGGTATTAAATTCTTTTTTGTAGTTTTGGCGATTCGGCGGTTGTTCGGAGGAGGAGGAGGTGGCATTGTGGCCTTGGGAACCCCTAGATGGGTTAGTGGTGATGTTTATTTGATGTGTGTGTGGTTTGGTGTGGTTCCGGTGAGCCGTTGGATTGGCCGGTAGGTTTCCAGAGTTTCCCGAGGAAAAGATTCATTTTGGGGGGCTTAAGCGTTTTGGTAGCCGTGAGGCGGTGGAGGTGGTGTTTTTACCTTGAGAAACCCTTGTTGGACTTGTAGTAGTGTTTGCGTGGTAGTAGTGGTGGTTTGGTATGATTCCGGGGTGTCCGGGGTGATTCGTTGTGTTTTCGGGGTGTGTCCTTAATAGGATTTCTGGGGTCTTTTCTGAACTGACATTTTCTATTCGAACAAGACCTTCTCTGTTCAAATAGGATCCTTTTTAGTACAGTTGGATTTTTCCCTGAGTTGCTTTATTCGAATAAGATTTCCCTCTGTTCGAACAAGACTTTCTCTGTTCGAATAGGACTTCCCATTGTTCGAATAGGATACTTCTTAGAGCAGTTGTTTTTCCCCTGAACTATTTTATTCGAATAGGATGTTTCTCTATTCGAATAAGTCATTCCTTGAACTGTTGAGCTTTCTTCACTGACCTTTTCTATTCGAACAAGCTTTCTCTCTGTTCGAATAAGAATTTTCTCTTTGTTCGAATAGGAATAATTCTTATTCGAACAGAGGCGCGTTTTGATCACCAGTTGGGTTTAATGCTCTCTTTTCCTCACTTCCTCTCTTCACTCAAACTCTCTCTCTCTCTCTCTCTCCTCTCCCTAACCGATTCCCCTCTCCTCCACACTCTTGATCTAATCTTCCCCATCACTCACGAATTCTTCGCCAACTTCGTCGCAACCTTCACTTCTATCCTTGGTGAGTAATTCCCGATTCCTTTCCGTCCATTTTCGTTCATTTTGGTGTGGCTTAATTTCTAGGGTTTGGGTTTTGTTGTCTTTTTTCTTAAATTGATTGTTTGCTTGTTGTTGTTATTGGTTGTGTTAGCTCGCTCAGTGTTCCGTTTACCTTATCGTGATTCTGGGTTCAGAGTTCCATTTTGGTTACTACGGAATTCGTGCATTATTATCAGGCGAGTTCCCTTCATTCTTAAATTCCTTCTACTAGTTGATTAGTGTTGTTTTAGAGTGATTACTCTGTGTTAGAGAGGTGTATGCGAATTAACTATAGTATAGCCTATGTATATTCTCCTGTGTAGTTATTAAACCTGTTAGTTATTTTTGTGAGTTGGGTTTTTGTTTGTGTTGGTCGTTGAGCTTGGTTAGAACTGTCTGTGCATTATTTTGATGGTTTATTTGTTCACTGGGTTCCAGTCTTAAGAGACTGATGAGTTTTGGATGTTATGACGGTAAAGTCATAGTTCATCTGTGTTTAGGATTATTGTCATACTCTGAGGCAGGTGGTTATCCTATGATTGTTGCCGGGTCAACGGCTGTTATATTTTGATCTTCGGGATCTGTCTCACCTTTTAAAATCTTTTAAAACCTTCTAACTTATCGAGATTGGATACAGAAAAGAACTCTGCACCGGTTAACCCTCGTGAGGTTCTAGAATGTCCTTAATCGGGTTAAAATAGTAGGTGAGTTGGCACTGGCACTATTATACCTGTTCACCCATTCGGGAGTGTGGGATGGTATGAGATAGAGTTGGAATGGTGGGAACTTAGTCCTCGTTGAGGTTGTAATTCCTTAGAATACTAAATAGAGTTCGGACGATAGGCTCCGAGGGTCGCAAAGCCCGAAACACTCTGATCAAGTGAGATAATATCCTTAGCTTGGTCGAGCTAGACAAGAAATCACACCTGTGTATACCCTTAGCAAATCTCTTTAAGTAATCATGTTAGCGGTTGATCGACCAATATTTTAATAGTATTGCAAACACATTTAAAACATTAAATCATTCTGCATTAGGGGATATTTATGGGAATGTCCCTGCTCATCTTTGCATGTCATATCATCATCACTTCATACATATATTCCTCTGATATTTTCCCTATCATTATTCCTTCCTCTAACTTTTATTTCAATTCCTCTTATCTTATAACTCTTTACCTGGATTATAGTTACCTAGTTATTATTTTATATCTCCTTTATATTTACTCTATCTCATTCACTTCTTCAGCAATTATCTTATTAGTAGGTTATTTAGCTTTGTTGGGTTGTAGTGAGCCGTGGTTTGCTTACTCACGTAATTTTAACCATTTAAGAGGTTGAGTAGCTTGGATTGCTGCGAGGTTCAGCCAGATTGGAGCCTACTTTCGGCCGCTGCAGATCTTCTTTAGTTTAGACTTTCTTGTATGTGATCTCAGCATATGTCGCTGTACTTTATTCTGGACATTGTATATATTTCAGTCAGATATGTGTATGTCTTTCGCTTTCGCTATGTTGTTATTATTCTTTCTTTACTCTGATGATTATTGCTAAGTGGATAGCCGAGCCAGAATTTGTCTACGGCTTGGCTATTTGTGGGGTAGAATCTTTGGATTCCCCGACCTGCACAGCTTCGAATCTAGCGATTGGTCAAGCTGCCGATTACTAAATTTTGGGGCGTGAGAGTCATCCTTATCCATAGCGACGTCAGCAGTGACACGTGTCGAGGACGCGTAGCATGCTGACGTGGCATGGCACGTACGCGGCACGTGTGGCATTCTGTGACACGTATGGCACGTGAGAGTTACCGGATGTAACATGTGGCAGTCTCCAGACTATCACCGGAGACCGGCCACCGGCCGAACGCCGGATTTTGGTCGGAAATGTTTGCAGGCCGGTTACCGGAATATTCTTCCCGGTGACCAGAATATTCCTTGCCATCACCGAATCATTATACATCTGTGAGACGTAGCAGTGTACGTTTGTGACATGTGCGACATTTATGACACGTGTGGTGTACTTGCGGGGCAAGTGTGACCGAGTCAGATTGTGTCAGACCGAGCCAGACCGGTCTAGACACTAAAATGGCTATTAATAGCCCCTTTATTTTTAAAATTCCTATTGACTGGACCTACCCCGTGAGGGACCCATTTTTATTTTTTTATGCAAAATATTTTTTAAATTTTTTTGGGAATAGGTGCCTCGTATAGGAGCATTGGCTTACTTATATGTGATATAAGTACTTAGTGTAATACCTATTTAAGTATCTTACGATAGCTAATATGATATTACTGGTATGCCCCTAGGATACTAATTATCATGATTGGGGATCACTGATAATACGAAACTAAGACTAATTTAGTATACGACTGTGAGTCATATCTAAATCATAGTTACTTGTCAAGGACAAATAACTAGAGCTCAATTGGGAATTGACTTAGTCTTATTTCTAAGAACTTGGTGTCTGAGAAACTAATTTTTTTGTATCTAGGTACAATTAGATGTTATTTGCATAATGTTTAGAGGTATATATGCATTAATAGCAACCTATAGTACCCTAGAATGTTAGTTCAAAGACTGACCTAATCAACCTATCTTGTGAACCCAGTTGACTTCGAGATGGGACCACTTGTCAGCTAAACATCTAATACCCCACATATTCGTAGAAAATGATTCATTTGGCTAGATTATACCTACCTTTATAGAACTTGAGGGCTTAGAACACCCTAGTTCTCAAAATAAGGACAGCACGCATCTAGTGATTTTGAATAGCAATTTTGGCTAAGATTCTATTAAAGCGCACACATAAGATTAAGATCATCATTTTTACAGGGTAAAATTTGGGATTTAATTATTATAAAAAAATTTCATAATTTTTAGAATATGAGCAGGGCTCACCTATAATATGATTGGGAATCATTTTTTAGCTTTATTCTAAGTACTATGATCTGTCTTTCATGCAATTAATATATTTATCAAGTTTTGTCTCTCATAACGATATTATATCTTGTATTACCGATGTCTGCGACACTCAACAATGTTAAATTTCCACCATTGCTTCTCACTTGAGCCAATTACTTCACTTGGTGCATTGACGTTGACTTATTCTTGAAGTCACTTGGTCTGCAGAAGACCATCGTCATTGGCAACAAGGAAGATCCCATGGACAAAGCAAGGGCTTTGTTTATCCTCCGTCATCATATTCAGGATGACCTGAAGACTGAATACTTCAACAAGGTTGAACCAGCTGACTTATGAGCAAGTTTGTCGGGGCGTTATGGTCATCATAAGACCATTATGCTCCCAAAAGTGATGCACCAATAAAACACCCTTAGGTTCCAAGATTTTAGGATGGTCGCTGATTACAACTCAACAGTCCATAAAATTACTTCTACACTTGAGCTGTGTGAGAAGCAAGTCACTGATGCTGAAATGAGATAGCAGACTCTATCAACCCTTCATGCTAGCAATATTGCAATTTAAAGGCAATATCGATGAGAGAATATGAAGACTTGTGACGTCTTGATTCAGGCACTGCTCCTCTAGAACGATGAACTTCTGATGAAGAATCATGCAATGCGACCTTCTGGGAGTGTGTCGTTGCCTATGTCAAATAATGTTCAATATCAGGGAAACAACTCTGCATGTCGGGGACAAAAATATGGAAGGGGTAGGGGAGGCTACCAGGGATACAAGAAGGGTGGGAACTAGAAACCCTTTGGCCCTAGGAGAGGTAAAGGATTTAAGAAATCTTTGACACAAGGCAATGCGAAGAAGGAAAAGAAGACTGATCAGGGATTTGCTTGCTTTAACTGCGGTGACACAGGACACTGGGTACGGGAATGCCTTGCACCATGGGTGGCTATCGGTGACAGAGTCTGAGCCTACCAGGCAGTTGTTGATACTAACTCCGCCCCTGCGGAGGTTGCAGCGTCAGACTTCTTCGATGACACTGATGTCGTCATGGATCAACATACGGAGTAATCTGTAATGATATCTCAGTAGACATGTGATGTCACATTAGAGAGAGCACTAGTAGTTTCTTTTTTAGGCAGACTTGATTTACTTTTTGTTGTCAGTATTTTTGATTTTATTGGGAACATATCATTTATATTTCAATAAAGTGCTCGTGACATACATGAAATTTTTTTTGTTCTAATAAATTATGATTATTCAAATTTATTGCTTGGGAAGTAGTTAAATTCTATGTATGATAGTTGATCTACTACATACAACCTTCCTATGGATCTATCTGCTTATTGAGCATGACCGATAATCGAATGAGTGGTGATACATGTCTAAGAGACATTAGTACCACGTACTCGATCCTTTTGAAATATGACTATATTTCTTGTCTACATTGTACATCAGGGATGACACGAATATCATTGGCATTGCCAATATGATAGAACGCACTAAGTGCGTCACGCTATTACTCTCTAACGGTACGATATAGGGTATCTAGTCAATTTTATAAACTAGTACATCCTGTCAAATTTTACTGAGTTTAGGGAGATACATGATAATACTTTTCACGTAATAACTATCGAGGAAAATGACAGACAGGGTTTTGTGCATTTACTTCATGTCTAAAGGTTAGAACACGCTATTAGAACGGTTTCCAATACACTCATTCGGCTGGGATAACGATGAGGATTATCGGGATTACATCTCAACTTTCATTGAAAGGAGAAACGATCCAGAGAGTGTACGTGTAACGATTACTTTCAAGGAAAGTCTATGACCAAGGTGGAGTGGGATCTCCAGCCCTTGCTCCAACCGCATCCATGGAGACCCATATGGACCTTTCCATTCACATAGTGGCACACTTAAATATTTATGGTCATTACAGACGCATCTAGGATATGGTTCTAGGAATGCAACGTTAGCACGACTTCTCACTTAGATTATTCGATCGCAGGCTCAGTTCCTGGATTAACCGATCAAAGTCGATCGATGCGACTTGACGGAGGCTTGAGAGTGTGACTCACAGGCTTTTGATGATTATTTTACCGCTAAATAGGATAGATGATTGAGCATCGTGAGTACCTCATACCATACCCATCTCGGGATTGGCGGAGAACCTAATCAAGCGATTTTGGATAATTGCTAGGCCACTGTTATTACGATCACAGCTTTCAGCTAGTGTGTGGCATATGCATTTTTGCTCCCACAACACTGATTAGGGTTCATCCCTTCGCACATCATCAAATTATTTTTTCCCAAAAAGCGACTAGAAACTAGGTCGGAGCCCGGTGTCGCCCATCGACGAAGATTTGGATGTTCCGTACCGGTGTCTATCGCACCATAATGTATGAAGATGGGACCCTCAACGTCGGCCTAGTATTATGTGAGTTATGATTCATATTTATCACTGGATATTTGGACCCACTGGCTACGTATATCCTGCAGGGCAGATAATTGTCACTTTGATGAGACGATATTCTCAGCATTGGGGGAAGATATGACAGTCAATGCTGCAGATGTTTCCAAGAGGTCTTGGAAAATACCATCGTTGTCTCATCTAGATCCCTATACATAAGTTAGGTGACAATAAGGTTCAACGGATTACAAACCTCTAATTGGTCGTAAATGAATTGCTAGATAACTAGGAACTTGTAACCCTTATAAAGGGGCAAGATTATGCCAGATTAGATCAATCAAAGTTCTGAGAGAGAGACTTAAGGCTTGAGAAGAATTTGATTGTAATTGATTTATTTGAGCAATTGAAACTCTAAGAATGGATTTTTCTCAACCAATTTGTGTGTTCTTTGTATTATTCTTTTTTTTAGGGTTTCTCAATTCGTATTGTAGATTATCAGTAGAACATTATTTTCACAGAGTCATATTCCTTTATCTTACTGGATAAAAGTGTTTCACACATCTATTTTTCTAATAAATAGACTGCCATCTCCATCTCTTCAACATATATCTCCATGGCAAAAATTATTCAATCAAACACCAGACTTCTCCTTTCTAAAAGTTTATGGCTGTGCTTGCTTTCCCTGGCTCAAACCTTACACTCATCATAAATTAGAACCTAGAAGCAAACCTTGTGTGTTTATAGGTTATATAGTCTACACCATAAAGGCTATAAGTGTTTAGACATGACTACAGGAAGGATCTACATATCTAGACATGTTGTTTTTAATGAAGATTCCTTCCTTTTCAATCCACATAGTCACCCAACTCTCACTTCACTAAGTCCTTCTTACACCTTATCTTTACCTTTAACATCTTTTCCCTCATTTTCACACAATTCAAATATAGTTGATATTGTTCAAAATGAATCTCATCCACAATCTCCTTCTTCATCTCCAAATATAGTTGATACTGTTCCTTATCCACCAATTCTACCTTTAATACTTTCACGCACACATATTTCTTCTACAAATACTCTATATCAGTCTATCACATTAACTAGTTCAATTCCCAATCCACCTACTATATTACCTAATGTCCTCCCTTCTCTTATTACCTCATCTGCAGTACTCAGGGGCTAAGCCGTAAATTGTGTCCAGTGGAGTCAAATACATGATCGGGCTCCCCGAAGATTTTATTTTTTCTAAGTGACATTTTCTCTTCATATACTAAAAAAGAATCAAGATAATGGGGAAGATTATGATGTGGAAAATGAGAAATAGAGGGTAGATGGAGATTAAAACTATTTTAGTGGGGTCATAGCATGCACAAATGCATTAGATCTCAACATCAAAACATTTATATAGTGGAGAGATTATAAGTCAGTGGGGTCATTTAACCCCACTCAGCCCTTACTAGCTTTGCCCCTGACAGTACTACCTACAACCTTACCTAATCCCAGAAGAAGGAACAACATTTCAAATGATATATCTACACATTCAAGGGGAAGGATTCCCCAACACACTCTTTATGCAACACTCTTTGCTACACTCTCTCCTCTCCACTCAATCCTCCAACTCACTTGCCCACTCAGCTCTCCCTCTCTACCACGTGGGCAAAAAAAATACAAATACAAAAAAAAACTCTTTCTCTCTCTCTCACTCGCCGAACTCACTCACTCAGTCGCTCTTTCTCACTCTCTCTCTCTCCCACTCTCCCTCTCTTTCTTTCTCAGTCGCTCTCTCTCCCGCTCTCCACTGAGCTCAATCAGTCACCGTGGTACCTTTGTCGAATTCACGGTCAACAACGTACTCTCGCCGTCATAATCAAGTATAATCACATTTATAATTCCCCCCAATTTGTATAAAAATTATGAAACGATAAAATTAAAATTCAAAAATTTCACGCGCGAAATGCCGTTGCGCCTTTTTGTAACTGTTTCTTTGACGAAATTGGACATAAATTTCCCCGAAATTTGATATGTACACACAAAATTGGCAAATGTACCATGAAATGTGGTATATTCGTATGAAGAATTGTCGAATTTTTAAGTATTCGACAGAAATATGTCGAATATCTGTCAAAATTAGATAATTAATTGTCGAATTTATTAAAATTCGACAATTAATTGTCGTATTTATTCAAATTCGATAATTAATTGTTGAATTAATAAAAATACGACAAATTTTTTTCGAATTGAAATACATGCGACAATTAATTGTTGAATTTCAATAGAATTCGACAATTATTTGTCAAACTTTAGTGCATTCGACAATTTTTGAACCGACGGTTCTATTAGAATTTTTGTAGCATGCCACCAAAGGGTAGAGGCAAGTTACCCAAAACGAGAGGGAGGAAGATTGTACCAACGGCCTCTCTAAGAAAGAGGCTCAATGAGGAGCGAGACGACCCATCGCATCCGAATTATAACAACCCACCGCGGGTTCCTGCGAAAATAAGAAAAACCTGTTCGACTAAGGTACCACTGAGGGATTCCTCAATAAATGGCAGAGTCCCACGTGTGTCAGTCACACCTGAAGAGGAGTCTACTAGTACCTCTGATTTCCAAGGAGAGTCTACAGAAGACTTTAGGGGAGAAGATGCTGGTACACCTGAAACCCAATCTAGTACGAATTGCTTCCCTTATGCAGAAGACAAAGATCTTCCATCTACAGAAGTTCAACAGGAAGAAAATTTTCATAACCCTACCGTAGAACAACAAAGAACTGCAACAACAGAAGAAGAAGTTCTCCCTGAAAAAAACTCAGAACAAGAAGTTGGGGAAAATTGCCCAAGCGACCCTTATCTCTTGACGAGCTTTGCGACCTACCGCGCCAAAGCTCTAGTTCTTGGACAGGTACACAGGACAAGCCAATCTCATCAACTTTTTCTCTTATTTGAAATTCTTAAAAATTGTCGAATTCCTTGTCAATTAATTGTCGAATTATTGGACATTGGACAATTAATTGTCGAATTTTTCCAAGATTCGACAATTAATTGTCGAATTCATATGAATTCGACAACTTTTATTGTACTTTTTCTTTGTGACAATGACACATGGGTTTCTATTTTACTTACATGACCTAGGCTATCTGCGTGTCTATTACCACAGTCCTTCGTGGGAGCTTGGGAAAGAGATCGAAAGAGTTCAAAATATTGTGAAAGTTTGGGGTCTAGGCAGGATTTGAGCCATCTCCTACAAGCACTACAACTCTGCGCTGATTACAGCCTTCGCTGAGCGGTGGCATCCAGAGACCAACAGTTTTCACTTCAAGTGGGGGGAGATGACTATCACCTTGGAGGATGTGTCCAGGCTGATTGGGCTGAGGGTTGACGGCGACCTCACTGTCGTGAAGGGGACGTGGGGCGCTCTCGCTGTTAAAGAAATATGGAGGAAATGTATGTATATGCCTGACAGCGTTTACCCAGATTTGAAAGCTGGGGTCCAGGGAATATCCCTTTCCCTGAAGAAGATAGCTGAATTCTTTACTGGGAAGGTTGGGACAAATGTCCACGATAACGCATCTACTTCCTCTATCAGGTTGTCTTCCCGTATGGTTGGGAAAGCCTATATGCTCTACGTTCTTGGCTCTTTTATGTTCCCTACCAAGAAAGGGGCAGATGTGTCAGTAAAGTATCTTAGCTTCTTTCAGGACCAGCACGTAAGTAAACCATGGTCATGGGGAGCTGCGACATTGGCACACCTCTACTACAGTTTAGGTGCTTCGTCAAGGGTCAATGCAAAGGGGCTTGCGTGCTGTACTACGTTGCTAGAGGTCAGTTTGAAGTTTATTTGTTTTTGTTTTTGTTGTTTTCTTTATTTGTGGGCGATTGAAGTTGAAGTTTATTTATTTTGACAGTCGTGGATCTTTGAACATTTCCCGAAGTTGCCTGGTATTCCAACACGCAATGAATCTGGTGCTCTTGAGTTCTGTACAAGGTGGTGTTGGAGTAAGACGACCAGCGCGCAAACTAGTTCAGTTGCCTTGGCAATATTTAGAGAAGCTTTGGATAGCTACAAGGTTGAAGATGTAAGTTGAAACCTTATATTCTTAATTTTTTCAATAAGTGTCGACTTCAGCGAAAAATTCTTTTTTTGTCGACAGCATAGAATTCGGCAATAATTTGTCGAATTGTTGGATAAGTCGACAATTTATTATCGAATCCATACAATTCGACACTAAATTGTCGAATTGTCTAAAATGTGACAATTTATTGCCGAATTTTGAAAGAGTTCGACAATAAATTGTTGAATTATAGAACAACAATTCGACAATAAAACAATAAATTGTCGCATTGTGTGAGAATTCGACAATTTATTGTCGAACTCTTCAAAATTCGACAATTTATTGCACTGTATTTATTTAACTACCTAATATATCTGTAATTTCTGTTTTAGCTCATCTTCGACCCGTACATAAAGAAGAGGGAGGACAAACATATGTTCAAAGAAGTGGTTAGTTTCACAGGTCTTTTATCTAGTCCTGAACATAAAGAGCCATATTATCCTGATCGAGTACAGCGACAGTTCAACCGAAGGCAACCTGTGCCTTGGGCTCCTGCAATTCGACAACAATAGTTACAATAACCACAATAATCCCACAATTCAACAATAAGAGCATAAACAACAACATTCTAACAGTAATAAAAGTCCCAATGATGTTTGTAATCTCCAATAGAGTTGTTCGGATTGAAAGTCCTCTTCCTTCTCTCTTTCAAATGTCTCCAATAGAGTTGTTGCATATTTTGTCACAAAACTGTACAGACCAGTTGAAGGAAGCATCCAACCATTGAAGAAATTGTTTGTTGGCCCACTTCTGCCAGTAGTACTCATGCCAGCATAGAAAGTACCTATATTCCACAAAGGTATCCATCTTTCTCTAATTTTAAATAAGCCTTGCATCCAATTGTTGTCATCAAGATTATGTTTCTTCATAAGCTCGACCCACCTTCTATCAAAGTCTACAGGATCGCATGTGTTGTGGATAATTGAATCTATATCACTCTTGAATGTAGATGGATCTCGATAAACATGACCAATCTATTCAGGAAACTTGTGTATGATGTGCCATAGGCAGAGCCGATGTCTGGTGTTTGGGAAGACCTTCGACAAAATATAGATATTAGATAACACATATGGATTGTCGAGTTTGGTCATAAGATTCAACAAAATATTGTCGAATTCAGAGACTTCGACAATAAATTGACGAGTTTGGTTATAAGATTCGACAAAATATTGTCGAATTTATAAACTTCGACAATAAATTATCGAGTTTGGTCATCAGATTTGACAAAATATTGTCGAATTTAGAAACTTCGACAACAAATTGTCGACTAAATATAAAATTCGACAATTTATTGTCGAGTTTGTTCATTTCGACAATTATGTAAGCTACAATTATCGTCAAAAAAACATAGGACTGAGACTAACCTTGGAGATGGCAGCACCTATTGCAGCATCTTGGTCAGTGATAATAGCCGTCGGGTGTTTATTGCTCATCGCCTTTAGCCACGTATGGAATAACCAAGTAAAGGTGCTCTCTTGCTCATTCCTCAACAAAGCACATCCAAGTTGGATTGTTTGGTAGTGGTTGTTTATTCCCGTAAATAGAGAAAATGGCATCTTATAAACATTTGTCTTATACGTGGTGTCGAAAGTCACCACATCCCCAAAAGCCTCATATGCCATTCGGGATCGCCCATCTATCCAAAAAAAATTAAGTGCTTTGTCATCATCATCAAGCTGAATGTCAAAGTAGAACATAGGATCATCGACTTGTTTTTTCTTGAACCAATCCAATGTAGCCTGCGCATCGCCACTCGATATACGTTCCTTATTAACTTTGGCTCTGTGGTTGTAACAATCATGTTTGTTGAAGGTCTTGTCTGGGAATAAAGCAGGTACCTTGCTGACTGAGATATTGTGAAGCTCAAAAGTCTTTGTTAGGTTTTTTACAGCTTCAGGGGAAAAATGATTAATCTTCATACGATGGTGGTTTCGTGGGGAGACAAGGTTGTGGTTATGAACATCTGAGAAACTCGTAACAACATATTTCCCAAGATTTTCTCTCCAATTAATGTTCAAAGTTGTTTTACACCCGCATTGGTAAGAAGAACGTTTTTTCCCATCTTGTTCACTTGTACTTGAAGTTTGGTTTTTCTTCGACAAACCGTTGCTCAAACAACAAAATGTTGCTCGTGCTATCTCTTCCGATCTTGGTCATTTCTTGGAGTTGTGCTTCTTTGTCGAGAACCCTTTCGTCCGTCCATATTTCTCATAGAACGAACTTGCCTCATCCACTGTATCAAATACTTGCCATTCGTATGGCATCTCCACAAACAAGGAATCAGCGGCGCAATCAGGTATTCCGGAACCCACACCCATCGTACATTCATTGGCAGCCCTTGGTGGTGATTCATCTCCAATTACCCTTCGCCAATCTGGTTTACATGAATCCTCCATCTTATTTTCCTGTCATATATGAGGAATTAGTGGATACAATTAATCAAAGACGAACAAATGGAATAAAAACTCACAAACAAGCACCCATAAATTGAATGAAAAGTTAATGCATTTATCGCCCCAATTAATTGACAAATTAAGATTTCCTCGACAATTAATTGTCGAATTCATATATAAATTCAACAATTTTAATATCGATGAAATTTGGATTCGACAATTATTTGTCGAATCCAGATAAATGTCCAATAAATAGAAAAATGTAGCACTAAAAATTGGGTGGAGGATACACCACTAACCTCTTTGATTTTTGTAGCAGCTAGATTCGCCTCACGATTGCACTGATCTGTGTTCAAGCAAAATCAAGAACCTAGTTACCTCTGAGAAACCTAGTTTCCAGCAAATTCAATTGAATGATTCACCTCACGAAATACAGTTTCGACATGGTAAAAACAATGAGAGAGACTGAGAAAGCTTCGTACCTTAACGAGAAAGTGATTCAGCAGGAGATGGAGTGCCTGCAACAAACGGCGAGGCAGAAAACCCACTAAAATTTGAATTTGAATTTTGTCGTACAGAGTGAGTTGAGTGGAGAGAGAGAGTTTTTTTTATATATTTTTGGCCACGTGGGAGAGAGGGAGAGTTGAGTGAGAGAGAAGGAGAGGTGAGTAGGAGAGAAGGAGAGCTGAGTGGGCAGGTGAGGTGGCGGTTTAAGTGGAGAGGATAGAGTGTAGGAGGTGTGTAGCATAAAGAGAGTGTAGGGGAATCCTCCCCCCACATTCAATGTCCACTAGATCCAAAAATGGAATCTTTAAACCTAAAATGCTTCTTGCAACAAAGCATCCTCTCTCACCAACTACAATCACAAATGCAAGCAGCATACCCTCAGTCCCAACTTGTTTTTTACAAGCTGTAAAAGATGAACACTAGAGAGAAGCTATGACAACTGAGTATAATGCTCTCCAAGATACAGGTACATGGTCTTTAGTCCCGGCCACCATTTCCTTCACAACAGCTGGTTGAATGCAAATAGGTTTTCAAAGTCAAACAAAAGTCAGATGGAACTATTGAAAGATACAAAGCAAGGTTAGTAGCTAAAGGGTATCACCAAGTTCAAGGGATTGATTTCAGTAAAACTTTTAGTCCTGTAGTCAAACCTACAACCATCAGGCTAGTTCTATCTATTACAGTTCAATTTGATTGGGATATCAGACAACTGGATGTTACTAATGCCTTTCTTCATGGTTACCTCAAAGAAGATGTTTGCATGGTACAACCTCCTAGATTTATTCACACTAATAAGTCTCACTATGTCTGTAAGTTACACAAGTCTCTCTATGGTCTTAAACATGCACCAAGGGCTTGGTATGAAGAATTACTCAATGGTCCGATTGCACTTGGTTTCACCACTTCCCTATCAGACACCTCACTTTTCACAAGACATCATGATAACACAATTACATTTATCCTAGTATATGTGGATGATATTATCATTACTGGGAACTCTTCGCAATACTGCAAGCTTCTTATACTCAGCTTGGCAAGACATTTGCTTTGAAGAAACTTGGTTCTCTTCATTATTTTCTGGGTTTAGAAGTGCAAAGAACAGCAAGGGGGCTTTTCTTATCCCAATCCAAATATACTTTGGACATCCTACAAAAGGTATCCATGGAAGAAGCTAAATCTTGTACTACACCAGCAATTTGTGGATACAAACTGGATAACACAAGTGGTCACCTGTTAAAAGATGTTACAAAATATAAATCACTAATGGGAGCACTTCAATACTTAACTTGGACAAGACCCGATCTATCCTTTGCAGTCAACCAAGTCTGACTGCATTCCCCAACTACAACCCACATGACTTCAGCAAAAAGAATTCTTAGATATCCCAAAGGCACTCTCCATCATGGCATTCTTTACACCAAAAGATCTATTTTTCTCACTACATACTCAGGATGTAGATTGGGTTGGATGCCCCATTGATAGGAGATCTACTAGTGGTTATTGTATATTTTTGGGCAATAATCCAATCTGTTGGAGTGCTAAGAAACAGCCTACAGTTGATAGATTTTCCATTGAGTAGTCAGAATATAGATCACTTGCCCACACTGCAGTAAAACTCTCATGGATATGCCCTCTCCTCACTGATTTACAGTTTCCTTTGTCTGCTCCTCCTCTCTTATGGTGTGATAGCATTAGTGCTATAGCTCTAGCATCTAATTCTATTTTCGATTGCAGAGCAAAACACATAGAGGTTGACTATCACTACATTAGAGAACTGGTTGTTCTGAAACTTCTGCAAATCAAATAACTATGCACTCGAGATCAATTGGCATATATCTTTACAAAGGGGCGCTATCAAGAACCAGATTTCAGATGTTACAGCACAAGCTATCAATCCAATCCTCTCCCCTCATCTTGAGGGGGTGTAATAGATAACTTCCTAGCTGTCTCAACGGTAACATTTTACTATTCTGTTCAACTGTAACTAATAGTCTGTTAGTTAGTAACTGACTACTTACTGTAACAATTGTAACAAACCTCTGTATATAAACACCAAGAGAGTAATTTGCAATCAATGAAGAACAGTTTGTTTCTCAATCTATCACTTGGTATTCTAGCATCGTTAATTGTGGCACTGGTTTTGCATGTTTTCAAATCTCATCTTTCTAATACTCTTTGTGCGGGCCATAGCTTCGCCTGAACAGCTGACCCTGAAGAAGTTGAGGCTCTTGAGGTGGTTAGAGGATTAAAAGTGGCCCATGATGCAAGCATTGAAAGAGTTCTCATTTTGACAGATTGCAACGTCTCGTGAAAGCCTACACTGAAAAATCGACGGACTTATCGTGGGGAGCTCTTACTTTGGCTCCACTCTTGCTCTCTTTGGCGTCTAAATTTCTTGGGCTTAAATTTGAACATTGTAGTAGAATTCATAACATTGAAGCCCATGCTTTGTCTGCGTGGGGAGCTCATTATCCCAGTGTGATTTGTAATACTCCATATGAGGCATTAAACCTAGTAAACTCTGTTGTATCTTTATTGCCCCACGGGGCCTAATCTATATATTCATTTTGCTTTAAAAAAAGTGCTTAATAATTGAATTTCTTTCTCTTTTTATTTTCTTTTTCTTGAATTAAAGACTCATCATCAAACATTTTTGTTTGCGACATGATTAGACGTTTTACTTTGCACAGAGACATCTTTCCTTCTCTTTAATTTGTCATGGTAGTAGTGCGATTTCCAGAAATAAGAGGCATCTTCTCATTAGTGTATAACGAAGCCACTGTGGATAATGAGAATTTAACGTGGTGATAACCCTCCCTAACATAACATGAGTTGATACTACTATTTTCCCACCATGCATTACGAATTTTAGTTGTTGGATCGATGAGGTAAAAGGTTGGAGAATTCAGAGATGACAGTGCATTCAAGCATTAGTGTTTACAAATGTATGATCAGATGGAGTCTAATCTAAAGTCGCGAATACAAACATAAATAAATATATAAAAACATTTATTCATAGATGTTTTTACATATTAAACAAAATCTAAATGTACAATATATTTGTTTAATTAGTACTTGGTGCCCAACACAAAATAAAACCAAGCTCCAACCACATTTATTCTGTTTTGAAAGAATCGCCCGGAAACATCTTATTCTCCCTGCAACACATACCAACAAATAGTTAGAATCTAGGCGCACGGTGGTGCTGGCAAGCCACATTTCTGGGGTAAACCCATTATAAGTTTAGCATCGCCCAGAGCAGGAAGATTCTTCTTGTACTTGCATAGGCAAGGCATATCTACGGATCTCACAAAGTTGCAACAAGCTCTGGTTGGTGGTGAAGGGTTTGGGCCTCGGACTGATGGGAGACATGGTTTAAAATCATACATATTCGAGTTACATAACATGTATGTTTTGGCCTGAGCTCCTCCCATCATCATGAGTGCCACCACTAGTACTACTCCTAAAACCAAAGCATTGTTGTTAATCTTTGCCATCTCTCTTTCTTTCTTTCTATTTCTCTCTGTGTTTTTATGTGGATCACTCTCTCATTGGGAGTCATTTTATAGGGAAGTTTCAAAGAGGTTGTTGTAGATTGAAAGCTTTGAGATTTCATTTTTAGTATCTTTGGAGCTATCCAAACAGTTTGAGATTAGTTTTTGAGTTAAGACCACAATGCATATCTCTCAGAACTGTCAACCGATTTCGAGAGCTGTAGGTTATATTTTTTAGGCATCTTTGGTGCCTTATAGGTCCAAGTCATAATTAACATAAATACTTATGCCACTCGCCAGGATTTATCCCGACTTACCCGGTATGGATCGGTGAGGTTCTCACGTGCCCCAGGAATAATTAGTCGGGGCATGTAGCGATAAACTATCACTCCTCTGAGCTCTGACCGGCCTTTATTGCAAAAAAAAAAAATATGGCCAATGTTTAAGTGAAATGTACCCAAGAACATAAATTCATAGTTATATTACGCCATTAGAACTAAAAATACATAATATTTTAACAACTCCGACATGAATTCAACGCGAAACGTCTTTACATCGCCTTGACGGAATTTCGTGCATGAGCAAACCCAAGTACCTCAATCTTCTGCAACCACACATCAAAGAATTAAGAAAGGAAAAATTGTCGAAAAATATACAAGAAAAATGAGTCTAGTAAAAGCCAGAGGTTCAAATATCCATTATAGACTTAGTTATGAAGGGCTCAAATCATACCGGAGCACGGTGCCTGCGGTGGCATTCCACATTTCTGAGGTAAGGCCAGTGCGAGAGTGGAGTTGATACCCAAGGCAGGGAGATACATCTTGTACTGACAAAGACACCTCATATTAGCACCTCGCATCACATCGCAACACCCTTTAGTTGGTGGAGATGGCGTCGAGCCCTGAATGGCCGGGAGACATTGAGACAACTTGTCCGAGTCCATGTTACATATTGGCACGGCATGAACCCCTCCTGAAGGACCCTGCATTGCTATGATCAGCACCAACACCAACATTGCCACTCCTCCCACCAAAACATTGCTGCTAAACTTTGCCATCTCTTTCACTCTCTTAAACACTCTGTGAAGAAGTGAATTTATAGAGAAGCAATCTTGTGTTGGAATGTGAAGTTGTTCTTATCAAGTATAAGGTCTTGTGACACTTGAAAACTCAGTCACGGGGGTGCAGTGTTTCAAACAGGGTCAGACTTGTACTCTAGTGTTGTGTGATCTCATACCAATCGTACTTGTGGTTGTATCCCATTTTCCAGATTTTCTTGTTGTTTTTTTTTTCCCCATGTTCATTACCTATATATTAGGAGCCAAATTTGAGTACCTCCGGATAATTTCGACAACCAGCACGACACATACAATATTCACACGGTATAGGTACAATATAATGTCGACTCATACAATACACAACAAAAGTACTTTGAAGCAACGCATCACAGAAGCCTGGAATAACCAATATATATTGGTACAATTAACAACACATCATAAGATTGAAGCATAAATATTTATATAGATACAAAATGGAGGCATACATGAACAGTCTTCTGCGGTTAGAGATAAAAGTAGATTGTGAAAAAACCTAGAGCCTAGACAATGACGCAAAATATTAATATGTTCTTTGCTAGTAGACCTGAATATTACTTAATTCTGCTCATATATAACCAAGTTGAATGAACATCTTAACATCTTACCATCCAAGACAATAAAAGATAAACAAAAGAAGAAGACGTTCGTTCGGCTGTACCATGGGAAGTCACTACCTTGGCATGTAAGACGTGCATCTGCAAAACAAGAGAATTTTGTCAGTCTTTATGAGAGTATTAAAGCCAACCTAATGTAGTTGGAAAAATCTTCTGATACAAAGGATATGATTTTCAAACGACGGGTACAAGATTGGCTTCTTTTGCAATAGAAAAAAATGATAGTTAAAGCATGTGTAGTCCTTTTGAGTGAAAAATTCAAGCCAAAGTTGAAGTTCTTTGATCTCTCTAGTTCTCGACTAGCCCAAAGCTAGAAAAAGGCTGAACAACAATTCAATGCAGCCCTAACTTAAGTTTAACCTTCACCTAGCGGGGGCCCGCTAGACACACTAATTAAGCGGAATTAAAGCATAGCTACCCTAGCTCATTAGAAAGAGCTTTTATAAACATTAGAGATAATCAGAACAAAAACTGACGCACATAAGATGTGGCTCTCCGAAATTCTACCTTTCTGTAAATTTACGGCTTACACTCTCCACACGCTAGAGAACTGGAGTATCCTTGACTACGCTTTCTAACCATCTTCCTTGTACAAATGAGGTATTTTGAGTAGGGAGTGTCAGGACAGAGAGCGGTGATTGTAGGTTTATTCTTTCATTTTTGTTTACGATGGCTGGGAGGGGGGCATATGGTTTCTCTTTAGTAATTCATTTTGTTAATCTTTAAAATCTTAGTCTTGCTTATTCCATATCAGTTGGAGATAAGTGTGTTGGGCCTTCTCCGTACATCTTGTTTTTCCTGCTTTTGGCCCTCGTGGTTAGAAGACATCTTTTATTTGTCCTTTTAGCAGGCTTCGTTGTTGTTTGGAATCTTCTATTTCACTGGTATTTTCCCTATTTCAATAATTACTATATGAGCTTTTAATATAAACTCTCTTTATTTACGAAAATAATTAAATTTACAATTGGAACCAAAAAAGAGATAGTATATTCTGTCATTTCAAGGGAAGATTATACGTAACAAAGATCAAATGTGCATCAAGTTTATATACTAACCAGCAAAGGCTACGAGATGTTACGACTGACTGAAGAAATGTGGCCCCAGCAACTGAGATACCATTTCACTGGAAAGACTCTCGCATCCAAATAGTTCTCGAAGCTTGACATCACAAATAATTGCTGTAGTATCTAGAGGGTCCTGAATATAGAGAATGTTAAAAGAACACCAAAAGTTAGACACAAATCAACATGTTCCTTACCAAAAATTAGTACACTACAAAATTATGGAAGGTTTACCTCGAGTTGGTTAGCCTTTATGTACTCCCAAACACGACATAAAGCCTTTGATTGTGACATTTCTCTTGCTCCAGTGCCAATAAACCTCTCGAGTGCATCAGAGATCACCATAGGAGGTGATGGTTCAGCTTTTGTAGTTTCAGTTGCAGAATCTATTTCCTTTTCCACCTTTTGCCGCTTGGATTCTGAACCTGATTCTTCTTCTACAACCAAAAAATGCAGATATAATTTCCTTCAATATATCGTGAGAGCTACAAAAATTGCATCGTTAACAAGAGATACGTACTCTTAGGTTCAAGAGAAGTAATATGCTTAGCTAAAAGCTTATTCATCTTGAACATATCCGTACAGTCAGTCTCAAACACCAAACGTAGTTCATCGTTGCAAATTATCTTTCTCTTGTTGCTTGGATCTTGAAGATTGTTTTTCCTGATATATGCCCACAGCTGTTTCACAATCTGAACAAACCGTACCCACATATATCACATTCTAGATATATCATAAAATGCTTCTGTGAAAAAATAAAGTAACAATTCATTGTAGAAAAGAAAAATATACCTGGGTCCTTGGCAAGGCTGGCTCGCCAACTATAGCCTGGAGTAAAGGTGAAACATTGCAAACTTTGTTCAGACCCCCTGGGCCACCCCTTCTCTTGGTTCCAGCAGGTGCACTACAACAAATTGATAAATGATACAACTTCATCAGGCTAGCACCATATTACCCAGTCTTATCTCATTACAAGAGTTTAATACACAGAGTAGCAGAAAATGAAATGTCTACCTACATCATACATGCGTGTACAGCCCGAACTATACATATCGATAATAAATAATAATAAAATTACTTTGAGCATACAGGCTTATTGATTGAAGTATATTAGTACTAATTTAACTAGTAGAACATCTATTCCGCTGGTTATCAGGTAAGAAACGTGGTTGGAGATGCTGATTTTTTTTACAGATTAAGGGATAGACGAGGAAAGAATTATTTCACAATGACATAATGATTAACTCAAATTAAAGTTGTATCTGTAGAGAAGAACTCCCAGCAGTCGTTCAACTGATACGAGTTGACAGCCCTAGCTACATAGCATGGTTATCAAAGATCTATATATAAAGAGAAACAAGGAACATATATCGCTTAGAATGTCGCAAAACAATAAAAAAAAAAATCCCCAATAAATGCAGCTCTATAAACGAAAAAATTAAAAACAACATCACACACTTAACAATGCAGAATATGCTTACGATTCATAACAAGATAAAACAATGTATAATATGCCTACATTTCAATTTCTGAAATAGCTTCCTTTTGTAACTATAAAACATTTATCATCTAAGTGACATACTAACAACAACCAAATTGAACTCTAAACCATATAAAAAGCCCTAATTTAACGCGAACTAAAAAACCCTAAAATGCTGAAAACTTAACCAAAGTTCAAACCTTTCTTTGGGGGTTTTCGGCGTAGAAGCCGTGACGGCGACATTGAACCCAACCCCATCATCAGTTCTAACCGGCACTTGAATCCGCTGCCGCGCTTGCGCCTGCGGTTGCGGCTGCGGCTGCAGCTGTGGTTGTGGTTGTGGTTGTAGTTGCGGTTCATGCAACTGAAATGGTGGGTGTTGAGAATGTGGTTGCAACAACGAGTGATGTTGCTGTTGTTGCTGATGTTGGGGTGAAGGGTAGGTGAAATTGAGGTCTTGGGGGTGTCGATTAACGAAATTGTGAGCGAATTGGGGATTAGGGTTTTGAAATTGGGGATGATTTTGAAGGGCAAAGTAGTCAATTGGTGGTGGTGGAGGTCTAGTATGAAGAAGAGTATCGATATGAGCCCTAATGAAATTGGATTTGTGAGATAGATCTAACCCTAACTTTGCTTCTAACTGTTGAATCACGCCGTTAATGGAGTTAACGGCGTTAGGGTAAGTTTGACGGAGTATATTTTCAACTCCGTTAGCTATTTCTTGGTCAGACACCATTGTTCGTGATCGAACACAAACATATAAATAACCGAAATAACTGAAATATCTCAATCTCTCTCTCTCTCTCTCTCTCTACTTCTCTATCTCTCTCTTCCTCTATATAAGTCTAAAATGACGGAGTTGCCACTGCTTCTAAATGACGCTTGTGTCCCTTGAGTGTAAAGAGTGGATAAGATTGTTTAAGGGTTAGGGTCGTATCTATACAAGGAAAGTTGGTGTCTTTATCACATTTCAAAAATGAGGTAGGGCATAGGGGGAGGGGCGGAGGAAGGCGAAGAACGGATTGGGGAAGTTTATTGATGGTCGATTGGGGGCGAAATATGAATGAGGGTAGTCGGGGAGGAATGTGTAACTTACTGACTGCCTCCTGGAGGATTTTTATAGTAGCAGACAGAGAGGGTTGACTTAATTTCTTGATTATCTGAAATTATTTATTAGTTTTATAAGATACAAAAGTAAAGAATTTTGGAATATTATCGAGGATTCTTCTCATCGTGTCAATTTTCTTATTTCTTTATTTTCTACATGTCGTTCTCCATAAAATGTGAGATCATTGTTTTTGATAATTTTTTGAATATTGAAAAAAGTTTGAGAAATTTTGGCTTTGCCACAGTACAAACTAAATATTAGCCTTTTACACCCCGACTTCGTCAGATATTCATTTATGAACCCCAAATTACCTTTGGCTACAAGTCAACTTGGGTTGACCCAGTGTTTTTTGGTTGTTTTCCTATTTTGCCCCTCACATATGTATCATGTTTGTTTGTTTGTTTTTTAAACATAAAACCAAATGATTTTTTTTTAACTCTTCTTACATTTCACCTCACCGCCACGTGAGGGAATTAATAATTATTTTATTTTATTTTATGTTTTTTATTTATTTAGAAAATGTGATACACATGAGGGGCAAAAGAGGGAAGTAAGTTCAAAAAATTGGGTCAATCAGGTTTGACTAGTTTGACTTGAGGGTCTAAAAATGAAAATGTGGAGAACTTGGGGTCTAAAGGGTAATTTTTATTTTCTAGTGGGGGCCAAAGTCCAAATTTCTGAAACGGTTTTACTAAATTTAAGTAAAGGTGTACATATATGTAAACCAGTGTACTTGTACACGCTCTATCAGTGTGCATCTCCTCTTGAGTCTTCATTCCTCTCTTGCCAAAGTCCCTATTTTTCTAGTTTTACCGTCGTACCCTTTTTGTTAGGTGGGTACTTTAGTAATTATGTGCATCCTGATTTTAGTTTAACGTAATGGTTACGTGGGAAGCGTTAGGTTTAGTCAGCGTTGCACATGGTTTATGAGCAATTACAATTGTCTGCCGCACAAAAATGGATAAGATTAAACTAACGGCATTATGCTTCAGTGTTTACAGTTTGGGAATTAACATTAGCCTCATATTTAGTAGCAAATTTTAAAATAAATTTAAATTGGATGTATGTAAAAGTTATAATCGAACTTGTGCAATTTCATCAATAAAAAAAAGGTACAATGAGTTATGAAGTTACCATGTAAATAAATGGGCAAATTAGTTTTTAGACCTTACATAATGATTACGAATTGGTCTAACCCCTATTGATTGTTTTTTTTTAGCTTTTGGACTATAAAAAATTTAAAATACTATAAACTAATGTGAATACCCTCCGCTAACAATTCAAAACCACTATTCCCCAATAAAAAACTACTTAAACCTAAACCACTATTCTCAAAACTACTCATCTCAACCCAAAATTACTCATCCCTGACTCGAACTCACTCATCCATAATTGTAAATCACCCATCTCCAAACCAAACTCAACTATCACTAAACTATTTCTCCAAAAAAACTTTGTTTCTCACTTAAGAATTACACTTAACAATAGTTTTTAGTTCGAAACTACGAACCCCTTTCACTATTATACAATAATTTATTCAGCTTTTCATTATCAACAATCAACAATAAACCCAACTTTCTTATGGTATTCGGATACGGATGACTGGTTTTAAGAGTGTTGGGGAAAGACGAAGCATAAAGGGTAAATTTTGTATTTTTTAAAGAATTGGTGAATTTTAAGGTCTAAAAGCTAATTTGCGCTAAATAAATCGATAGTGTTTCTAAATCATACTATTACAATGAGCACGGGCAAAGCATGTGATTCTATAAATTTATTATGACATATTGTTTGACCATCTCTCTGTTCCCCAACAAGATTTTTTTTTTTTTTTGGGCAAGTTGTGGCTTTTGGGCAAGTTGTGGCTTTTGGGCACCCATGGGCCACTCTATACAAAAAACAAAAAGGGTACATCTCAATGTACTTCACATTCCTAGTATCCTCCTCATGTATCACAATTACGACTCCGCTTGGTATCCCGAGAATCCCTCCACAAATTTGGGAATTCGGTTATTTTCTTCAATCTAACGGTTGGCATCGGCTAGATTGAAAGAGATTCTCAAAAATCACTGATTTGTAGAGGGATTCCTGAAAAACAAGCAAAGCCTATATTCAAGTGACATAAGAGCATAGCCAGCACTAGGGTGGGTGTATTAAACCCAAACCCACCTCAAATCCAATTCACCCCACAATAGTTTAAGGCTAAAACAAGGTAAATATTACTCACCGCAATTTAGAACTGCGGGGCACAAAGGGCAACCGAGATATGTCCACATGTCACAAATCCAACGTCTAAAATGCCTAGTAGTTCAAAAGTGTGGGGCATGAGAACCAGTTAAATGATGTCATGTAGCTATTTTGAATTAACTAATTTAAGGATTATATATGTCTCGCAGTTCAGAACTGTGGGGCATGAGAGCCACTTAAATCTTAACAAGTGTCATCCTATAATTGGTTATTGATGTCGAGTAGTTCAGAACTGTAGGACATCAATAAAGTTAAAATCCACATGAGAGTGGTGAGATCACCCTCAAGGTGGATTTTGGGTGGACGTCGGCCAATTCACCTAGCTATTGTGGGTGGATTGTGGTTCAAACAAGATGAAGGATATAATCCACTTTGCCATGTCATCCTTCACCTAGCTGCTGGCCATGCTCTAAGGGTGAAACCGATTTCATTTACTATTTTTGCCCTCATAGTGAAAAAATTCCACAGAATAACATTTACTATAGCTGGCACCTCCCAATTTTTTTTGAACAAACCCGACATTACATTTTTTTATTTTTTTTAAAAGGTAAGCTGGGGTTGAAAGCGCACATAACATTAAACAACACATAATATATACAATATTGTACAACTTGTTGGTTCATCCATCCTGGAAAACTATCATAATACTTACATAAACCCCTATAACGACCAAGAGCTGCAAGATATTCATTAAACTTCCTAAAGACAAAACAAGAAACCAACATCCAAGAAAATTACACTTCCATCTCGAACTTGTTCCAAAATTTTACACGTTTCCCACTTGACACCTTTCCTTCTTCCTTTAATTTTAAAATGCAATTCTTATTTTTCGAGCAACACCAAAAGTAGTAGAGATGACACTAAATTAATTAGCATTGCACTTATAACCACAACTTATACCTATGAAATTACTACTATAACTTGTTAGGAAAAATTATGCTATGTTACCTTTGCAGCAATTATCGAAAGCAGAGATTAATAGAAATAAACCAGCAACAGTTGTAAGATGATCTGTGGGTACCAAAGTGATGATCAGGAGATACTGAGTCGAGGACTAGGTCTTTATCTTTAAGACGTTTCACCACACTACCCTTTGCAAACAGTTGATTGATGCGTTGCCTCCAGGATAAAACAGCAGAGTGGGAACTTCTCTTGCAAGGAAGAAGTACATTCGAATGATTTGCACTTTTAACTATTTTACTCAGATTCTAGACTCATGATTATATCGAAGAGAAGAGAAGAATTGTGTGTTCGATAGATAGATAAAACTAAGGCACAATTTCTCTTTATATAGAGTAAGTTTAAAACGGTAACAAGAGTTAATGGTAGAGCACGTCATCAAAAAACGTTTGAAACGGAAGTGAAACGTTTAAGACTTAAATACAAAATAGTTACGTTTGAGGAATTCAAAAAAGAAAAAGTTCAGTTCGAATAGACTCGGTTCGAATTTGGTTTTCTGGGAACTCCAGGTCGAAAATATACTCAGTTCGAATTTGGTCTCCTGGGAACTCCAGATAGAAAAGACTTGGTTCGAAATGATCCAGATCGAGATCGAATGGAATTGATCAAGTTCAAATTGGTCCAGGTCGAATAGAATTGGTTTTGACAAAATCAATTCTTTCATAGAGGCCCAAGTCCGAAGTCCAAGCCCATGAACCAAACAAAGTTTTAAACCCATTTTTTTTGCCCGCTGGCCCGCCCCCACCTAACATATAGAATAAATGACCAATGTTATATCAAGAAAACATACTACTCTTCCAGGCAATGTGAGACTAAAGAAACCGCATAGGGGTTTTTGAAGATATAAAACCCAACATAACTAGCAAAATAAAAAAAACGTTTAAGGAAATGGTCATCCAAACCCAAAGAAGTAACAGTACTTGTCCAACCTTACTAGTTACTATCTTTGACACTTGTGTTTTCATACGACAATCACCTCGGAATTTAACATCCTTTCAAAATAGTGCATTTTTTTAAGCAAAAGATAAATAAGGTTCAAGGTTTAATACTCACTGAAGGAATTAATTTTTTTTTATTTGTGGCAAAGACAAAAATAAAAGATGTAACGCTTTAATGTTCAGTTCGTCTGTCCTCTTACCAAATCAAACACAAAACTCATCACCAATCTATTTGTAATTCAGCTCACACTACACTGCTTTATCTAGACACAAGTTTCTTTCCATTCTTCGCCCATCGCCTTTTCTTTTATTGCCATTAATCGAGCTTCGATCCCATCATCCCATAGTAAACTATAGGGCTACAAAAAAAAAAATTCTTCCGAATTTTCCAAAATCCGATCCGATTTTTTTCAATTTTGGAACACTATATTGAGTTTCCAATTTTTGAAAATTGGTTTTCGATTTTTTTCCAAATATAATCGTATCAGAATTGGATAGAGTTTTGTGATTCCGATTTTCCGATTTACTATTGTATGAGTAATGGTTTGATATTTTGATTTGAGAACATTATGTTTAATTTTACATATAAAAAAAACAAAGATTCACTATTTTCACAAATATTATCTGAAATTTTTGATTTTTTATCCGATTATTCCGAATTTGGAATCATTTTTGGATTTCTGAAGAAGAAGAAAATTGGATTAGATTGGAATGCAATACTGATATTCGAAGAAAAAAAAAATCAAAAAGATTCTGAAGAATTTTATTTCCAATCCGAAAACAACCGTAGTAAAGTGCAATGCTCTGGAGAAGGAACCTAAAAATGTTGGGGAGAAGGGGTCAAAAGGCAGCTAATAACACAAACATAATAAAAGTATCCTCTAATAGTAATAGTGGCCCTTCATGGAGGGAAGTGCATAGAAGTGTGTTCCTCACGATCTCTTAAATTCATAGAATCGGATCACCACATGACCTTTTCTCTCTCCTAACTTTCCCAAAACAGTCTCTCTCTCTCTCTCTCAACAACCAGTTTCTCTTTGTCTCTTTTTCTTTTGTTTGGTTTCTCTCTCTCATTTGTTCTTTTTTTCTTTTTTTGTGTGATTATGTTTGTGTCTCTCTCAATACTAAACTCACTAGGGTAAACACCATTTATAGTTTTCTCTGTGTGGGGTTTGGTTATTTGTTTGTGGGTGTTTGTTGTTTTGGTGATTTGTTTATGTGATATTGATCATGTCTTTAGAAGCTGAATCAAGTAGTTCCACTAATAATATAAATATGGGGTTTGATGAGAAGAATGAAGAAGGGACATCAACAGGTGGTGTTAATGTTAGAATGAGTAATCATCCTGAAGGAGAGAAGTTGAATAGACAAATGAGTGAAGCTTCATTTTATGGAAGTGAGGGTGAGGATGATGAAGAGGATGAGAGTCATGAGAGAAAGATAGAATTGGGTCCTCAATGTACTCTCAAGGAACAACTTGAGAGGGACAAGGTTTGTGTTTTTGGCTTTTTTGAGTCATTATTATGTTAAAGTTTGAATCTTTTGTGTGTTTTGTTGATGGTTTGAATTATATTGATTCAGGAAGATGAGAGTTTGAGGAGATGGAAGGAACAGCTTCTTGGGAGTGTTGATTTTGAATCTGTTGGAGGTACATTTTTTCGTGTTAGTAGTTAATTATCTCAAATGGGTATATGTTTCTCTGAAAAAAATGATCAAATCTTTACAAACAAATGATCAAATGAGAATAAATAATAACATTTGGATTGAGTTTTTAATTTTGATGCTATCCACATTGTTTGTAATAAGATTATTCTTTTATTTCATACTGTATTATGGATCATAGATCAGAATGTTTGGTTTCATTTGATAGTCATTGGTTAACACCAGGAATTGAAGAACATAAGATCCCCTAGAATCTCCTCCTTTTGTTTGCTTTAACATTCATAGTTTCATTCTTTTAGAAGGAGAGATTTACTGTTTCAATTGGTATACAGATTCTTCTTTCCCCCCTTTACTCGTAGAATATATCAAAATACGTAGTCATAGATCTTGATTCCTTCAATTCACTATTTAGTACTTTCTTAAAAGGGAGAATTCCCAAATAATACCAATTTGACGTAATTTCCTATGAAATATGTATGTATTTTGGTCACCTTTAGTAGGGCTGATATCAAATTTGGCATTCTGTTTTAATTTAGTATGTCATTTGTTCTTATACATGATTACATTTAATGTCCGTTTGAGCGATGAAGTTTGGCGTCTTTTGAATTGATGTTTTGTTTGTTTATACGTCTCATGGTTGTATTTTTGTTTGTATAAACACCTTAGAAACGTAATGGAAATTGTAAGAACTTTATATTGTTTTGGAAAAAAAGTTTTTCAAATGGCAAATATTTGGGAATATTGCTTCTCTAAAATGATATGACGTTCTTGAATGTGACTAATGTACGCTTTCTTATGAGATAATGAGTTTTTCCTTCAAAATAAGTTTTGACTAGTGATGGTTTCTTTTATTGTAGAAACTTTGGAACCTGATGTTAAGATTCTTAGCCTTACGATCCTCTCTCCTGGTAGAGATGATCTTGTTCTTCCAATTCCTGTCACTGGAAATCCCAAAGGTTTGTGGTTTACCTTGAAAGAAGGTAGCAAATACAGCTTACGGTTCTCTTTCCAAGTTAGCAACAACATTGTTTCTGGCCTAAAATATACAAACACGGTTTGGAAAACTGGTGTCAAAGGTACAATCCATATCTTTTCCAGTAAAAGAATAAATCTTTATCTATATCTGAGCTCAACGAAAATTGTGTACCAGTGGATAGCACAAAGGAGATGCTTGGAGCTTTTAGTCCCCAGGGAGAGGCTTATACTCATGCAATGCCAGAAGAAACCACGCCGTCTGGCATTTTCGCTAGAGGGTCATATTCAGCAAGAACAAAGGTAAGTTCAATTTGTTGATTAAGTGATGCTCTTATATGCATATTGAACATTGTCATAGACAACTGTTTCTTGTCAGGATTTAGCAGAGAACTTCCTTAAAGGTCAATTGTCCTGAATTTCCATTAAAACTTCCAGGAAAAACGGATGGCATAGAGTTATATAATATATTTTCCCCTAATCAATTGCGGTAAAGTGGTCAAAATTGTAATTGTACTCAATCTCGTCAGTAATGAAAACATAAGGAAATATTGTTCACGGAGCTTATATCATTGATTAATAAACTTAACCTTATAAACCTTGAAATTCCATCATGATTTGATCCTCGAAATGTTAACTTTGTAAACCTTAAAACCCCATTGCTCCAGCCTTCGTCTATGGGTTCAGTACCAGTATTGATTTGTGTCATTTCAACATTTCACGCTTTTTAATATGCTTGGTAAGGATCTTGCCTTATCCCAACGACCTGTTATAGAAAGAAAAAGATAAGCTGTATGAATTTACTTATGACACACAATTATCCATACAGTTGGAAAGTCCAGGTTGTATTGTTGGGCATCTCTGTAGGTGAAGACACTATCTACTTGAAGATAGACATGCTTTGCCTTTGTCACTACTAAGTATTAAGGGTCTTATAGGAAAGTTTCAGATAACATTTACTTATGATTTTAAGAAGGATTCATGTGTGGTCATCCGTCACCTTCAATGCTTTGTACTATGCATGGTCCCTGTGAATTATCAAAAACAGTTAGGTCGGTAGACCACCACCCCTTAGATGGGATATGGATTTCAAACTTAAACTTGATAATTACAAGTTCTCCAAAACTTCTAGTCGAATTATTTTAAATTTCTCAAGTTTGGGTTGTTTCATATTTGTAGTTGCTTCGGGAATTTGGCATCTTTGAGTTACTACACATGTGATATTGTCTTTAGCAAAAACACTCCCTTTGACCTCAGTATCTATATTCTATTGTGTTGTCTAATTTGGATTATGAATCTTATAGTTATACTCATTGTTCCCTTCCTTTCTGTTTTCAGTTTTTAGACGACGACAACAAATGCTACTTGGAGATCAATTACACCTTTGACATCCGTAAAGAATGGCCGGCCTTGTAAACAAAAAACTCTCCAATCACCATTATTTATTTGGCATCTTTCATCCACTTTACAAACTGAAGAAGAGTTGATAGATTCTTCCAGAAAGAATATCCGTCTTCCTGTGCTCTGGATTATCATCAAATCGTTCGTCTCAGTAGGAGAAATGTTTTCCTTTCTTTACTCCATGTCTGCAATTAGTGACTGGGGGTTTCAAGAGAGAACTCATTTAATTTGTTTCAAGTATTTGTAAACTTTCAGTTCTTTTAGTATGAAGTTGTAAAGACAGATAAAGCAAGTGATGTTATTGATCAGTTTGTCGTATATCTTAGCATTGTTATCTTTCCCTCCCCCTCCCTAATTTTGGGCTTAGTTTTTATTGCATGAACCATCAAAGACTGCCGTATACAACAGAGACGGTCTACTTGAGAATTCCCATTTCTCAGGCCTACGGATTATGACGCTGAGATGGTAAAGACTGATAACCACATGGAGAAGGTTAAAGGTAAACTCTTAGTGGCGAATAAGAGAACCGAGGAGGCAGACAGACGAGATGGTAAGACAAGGTGACAGGCAAAAAAGGGAAAAAAGGTATGGACAAAAATTGGAAGAATAGAGAGCACAAATATTTGAAGTTTGGTCAGGAGGGAGGAAAGGTATATCAAGAAGCAAATCACAGTTGATACAACAAATGACTTGCGCGGCTTCATGATGTATAAATGTATAAATGTGGCAATGCTTTCAAGGAGCAACTCGATAATGTTTTTATATGATAAAGAAAATCTAAAAAATATTGACAAAGCAAGACAAGAAGAAATTAAATTGTTTTGAAGGGACATATCTCATTTATGCATGAATTTGATATAAATTTAGAGATTTTTATTTGTAAAAATTCAAAATATCACAATATGGCCCATTAGCTAAGTTGGTTAGAGCGTCGTGCTAATAACGCGAAGGTCGCAGGTTCGAGACCTGCATGGGCCATTTTTTATTTTTTTTTCCAATGGCCATTTTTGATGTAGAAAGGCTATTTAATCCTTTATAGACTTTTTAATGCACAATCATCGTACTAAAATCATTGAAGAAGTCCAACCTGGTTTGGCTTAGCACTTCTGATTTAGACTACTGCTGAATAGTCTACGTCTTGATTGAGAGACACCCCAGTCTTTAGCCCATCTCTTTTGATTTGAAAGGCGTAGTTTCCCTACATTTTTTATTCAATTTTCCGCAGAGCTTTCTTAGAAGGTGTTGAATTATAACAACGAACATTTGAGTCTTGAACGCGAAACTCTTTCAACTTCAAGCGCAAGAGATTAAACTCCTAATTGATTGTGTTAGGGGTGCGCAAAAAATCGAGACACCGAACCGAACCGAATAAAACAGTTCGGTTTTTCCATAAGAGGAACTGACATAAACCGAACCGAACCGAACCGAGAAAGTATGTTATTATTGAAAAAAACTATAAATGTATTTCAATTATTGATCATTCTATCGACATTTCATATATTTTTATATGAAAATATATATGAAAAGACTAAATTTTAATACCATCAAGTAAATGCCTAACTTAAACAACTATTTTACTATACAACGGGATACAACCGAGAAGCCAGACCAAACCAGACTATTTTTTTGGTTTTAATTCGGTTTATAGTGATGTCGGTTTCAGTTCGGTTTTGAATTTTAGGGACCAAAGTTTTCGACCAACCCATGCTCACCTGTAGATTGTGTGACGAGTCTAGGGATCAGGCTCTGCTGTAGTCGTTGCTGGTCGTCCGTGACGTACGGCTGGCGCGACCGACCTCGAACCAAATGCTTAATGTATGTGTAACAACACTTGTCACATTATGGGTGTACTCAATGACCTCAACTTAGTCATGACTCTCTCATGATAATTGATAAGCTTCCTCTCTATCCCTTGAATACAAAAGAGTTCCAAAACAATCAAGAAAGTGCTCATCATACATACACACACATACACACACCAACTTGTAAATGCTAAAAAAGAGGGTTCTTTTATAGACAGCACCCTGTATTTGCTGGCTCCCCTCCCTCAGTCTTCTTCGCGGGACCTTTGGCCATACGGTTTTATCTCTCTCTCCAACAAAAAGCAAACTCTCTCTCTCTCTCTCTCTCTCTCTCTCAAACCCCATTAACGAAGAAATGAATATCTGAGCTTTAACAGGTTTGAAAGATTTGATCTTTATTACTAATTCTCCATTTTGATTACTGGGTATTTGTTTGATTTAGTCATCAAGTTTGAATTTTATTTTAATTTATACATGCAATTCAAACTGGTAAAAATAGTTAATTATTATTACTAAAAAGTAGAGAATGAAGATCCCTACACGTTTTCTCAAATGGGGTTAATAATAATATAATATAATTGGATCTGGGTTTTTGATGAATTGTTGTGTACAAGTCTGAATTGGGTTCTTCTCTGATTGTTTGATAAAATGCCAAGCAGAAGAAGGTGGTGGTGGTGGTGGTAACAACTAACAAGTATTGGGGATTATTATGTCGACGTTTGCGGGTGTTATTGTATCTGATCCATGGTTACAAACCCAATTTACTCAAGTTGAGCTTCGTAGCCTCCAATCCAAAGTGAGTTATTGTACATTTGATTAGCATTAAAAAGAAGCTATCTTTGATTCAAATTTATGTTGAAATGGGTGTTTTATGAAATGGGTTTTGTTTGGTTTGGTGTAGTTTATATCGTTGAGGAGGATCCGGGGTGGGAAAGTTACTGTGGGAGATTTGCCTCCAGTTTTGACGAAATTGAAAGGGTTCAATGAACAGTTCAAAGAGGAGGAGATTGCTAGGATCTTGGGTGAGTCGGGTTCTGGCATGGCCGATGAAATCGATTTTGAAGCATTCCTTCGAGTGAGCAATCTGCCTGTTACTTAATTTTTATGTTTATGTTTATAATGTTGGAAGTTAGAAACTGCAAGCATGTTGTGTAACTCGCTATATAAATTGACAGGCATATTTGAATTTACAAGCTCGGGCTACAGCAAATCAAGGGGGTTCAAAAACAGCCTCAACATTTCTAAAGGCCACGTCAACAAGCCTTTTGCACACCATTATTGAATCAGAGAAGGCGTCTTATGTCGCCCACATAAATAGTTACCTTGGGGAAGACCCGTTTTTGCAGAAATATTTACCTTTAGATGCAGCCACTAATGATTTGTTCAACCTTGTCAAAGATGGAGTTCTTCTTTGGTATTAGTTATTTTATAGTTAAGTTTTCCCCCTAATTGTGGATGTAGGCATATCTTTGTCGTTACTGATGTATTTTACGGTTTTTGCAGTAAACTGATCAATGTTGCTGTGCCTGGGACGATAGATGAACGAGCGATTAACACCAAACGGGTACTTAACCCGTGGGAGAGGAATGAGAACCATACCCTTTGCCTAAACTCTGCAAAGGCTATTGGATGCACCGTCGTTAACATTGGAGAACAGGATTTGATCGAGTCAAGGGTGAGTTAGAGCTAGTATAGATGACAATTTGAGTTTCATTTTCATTTTCATTTGTATTTGTTATTTCTTTGCAGGATTTTGTTAGCTGAATTGAATTTTCTTTTGTTCTTATTTTATTGCAGCCCCATTTGGTACTTGGGTTGATATCTCAAATTATAAAGGTGGGTAACTTCTTCATAACTAATATTAAGTCCGGTTAGAGTAAGAAGAATAAAAGTAGACACCATAAGCTATACTAATATTGCTGATGTGGCAAGAATGAGCGGAATTTTCTGCTTCTGTCGTGCTCATGGTGTGTCCTTCTGAAGGTTCAGGGATTACAAGGGTTAGAGGAAGAGAGGTGAGGTGGGTTGATCTCAAGTGAGATGAGGGTGTATCAGAATTGAGCATAGAAGATCAGACTTGCATCATCATGGGCCATTTCTTGCTTATTTCTTATCTGTCAGATAAATGTGCGTTTAACAACCATGGCAAAACAATAAAGAAGCTGGGCTGAGTAGAAAGTTTGAGGAGAATTTGACATATGGCTGTGTGCCTTAGCGTAGGGAGAAAATCTTCTTATGGTTGTTAGACTTCAACATCTCCATTAGAGTTCAAAAACATTAAGACTTCAGATAAAGGATTTTTTTTTGTTGCATTTTCCCATTCATTTACTGCTATTTACTGAAAATGCATTTATATGTTGATTGTACCAGATCCAACTTTTAGCCGACCTCAATTTGAAAAAGACACCTCAACTGGTGGAGTTAGTAGACGACAGCAAGGTCAAGTCACGCTGGTTTCTTTTCACTTACTTGATTTTCAGAATTTTAGAATTAAAGTATCTGGTATCAACTTACCCATGCTGTAAGGAAAGTTATACCATGTTTTGAATGCTGATATCAAATTTTACAGGATGTAGAGGAGCTTATGGGGCTTGCCCCAGAAAAAGTCTTACTCAAATGGATGAATTTTCATCTGAAGAAAGCAGGCTTCAAGAGACCCATCACCAATTTTTCTGCCGATGTGAAGGTGAGAGAAGCAGGCTCCATGTGTTTATTATGTGATTATATAAGAAGCTGTTTTGTTAAGTACAGATTTTAGTAGAAGTATGAAAACAAAACCCTTTTCTTCCTTCCAAAATAGAAGACACAATAAATATGCCGAACGCAGTTGTCTCAGATTGACGTTATGGAGACGTCTAGTTTTTGTCTACAATTTTCAGAATCCAATAAAGTTGGCGTTTCAACTCGAAAACACAAAATTGTTTGGTCTGAGAATTTGAGACGCTAAAAGTTAGACATTTCATTCAGAGCGGTTTATCAAAATGGCCAGGTATTTTACACATGAAACAGTTTTTGTCGTTTTTTTTTTTACTTTTAGGTTGTTTTTGGCGATATTTGAAGAATTGGTTTAGTTTTATAACTATTTTTGTAAGTTACTGGAAAAGTGTTTTAGCATAATATATTAGTGTAACATGCTCCTCTTCAAATACATGATCACTTTACATCACAAAATAATGAGCTCATGTACTTGCAGGATGGAGAGGCTTATGCTTACTTGTTAAATGTTCTTGCACCTGAACATTGTAACCCAGCCACGTTGGATACTAAGGATCCTACTGAAAGGGCAAAACTCATACTTGAGCATGCAGAGAAAATGAAATGCAAAAAGTACATAACTCCCAAAGACATTGTTGAGGGCTCTCCAAATCTCAATCTCGCATTTGTTGCTCATATATTCCATCATAGGTGAGAATCCACATCATTGGTTATTCGTGATCTCATAATTCATCTTTATTTAAGTGAGATAAGTGAAGTATATAACTGCCGTATTATAGTATATCATCTATTACAAAAACAGCACCATATGATATATTTTGAAAGTCACTACTTCTAGTTCAGGTTTTTATTATGTCTCTGTATCACAATATGCTATTATTGCCTGGGGACTGTACTCTAATTTTGGATCTTTTTCTGCAGGAATGGGTTGTCTGTCAACAACAATTCAATTTCCTTTGCTGAAATGATGCCTGACGATGTGCAAGTATCTAGAGAAGAGAGATGTTTCCGATTATGGATCAACAGTCTTGGAATTGTGACATACATCAATAATGTGTTTGAGGATGTCAGAAATGGGTGAGTTTGGTTTTTCGGTTTATTATTTGGACGTCCTCTCCAAGTTGTTGCTAATAACTATAAGACCTCGCAGTATACTTAGGAGCGAAAATAAGATGGGTATTTTTTTCAAATTATAGAGCGGTGTATGTGTGTATTTGGGGATGTCAGAATTGGGTAAGCTTGGTTTTTTGGGTTTATTATTTAGACTTGCTCCACCCTCATCCATTAATGGTTACTACTATACCTTTACTGATAGGAGTATAGATTAGAGGGGCGTTTTTTTGTCAAAATAGAAGACAGCTTAGGGTGGCGTCTTATTGAAGCAATTAATGGCGGTATAAGTCTAAATATCCTATTAGAAAGTTGTTTCTCTTATTGATATTGCTTATTGTGTATTTGTTGCGCATGCAGTTGGGTTCTTCTAGAAGTGCTTGATAAGGTGTCTCCAGGATCTGTTTACTGGAAACAAGCATCAAAGCCTCCTATTAAGATGCCATTTAGGAAAGTAGAGAATTGCAACCAAGTTGTCCGCATTGGAAAGCAATTAAGATTCTCCCTCGTCAATGTAGCTGGAAGTGACATTGTACAAGGAAATAAAAAGCTCATACTTGGTAAGTTGCCTTCATTCTGAGTTCATTTCAACACGAAATTCTGTTAAGTTTTTTTTTTTCTTCTTTTCGTTGGGAATGTGAATTTTATTGAACCAAGAAAGCTTCAAAAGTGGGGGAGACTGTGCCTTCATCTTACCACTAAGTCTATAAATCTCTCTTCTTTCATAACACTGGAAGTAGTGACTCAATACAAACTGACTGCGTACATAACCATTATAATCGTTACGGTTATCTGACATTCTTTCTGTTTGGATCCACTTTCTCACTTTTGGTGAATCCTATAATTTATTTTCTGATAAATAATGAATCATATAATTAAAATAAACATGTGCCATCAGTACTTGTTTGACTAGACACTTTCCTTGTTTCTTATGGGGCTATATGTTATTAGGGACACTCTTGGCCCAGTATATACTTTGTAAAGAAAGCAAGAAGAGTATTTTGGCAGCTTTCCATTTTCCTTATGGGTCTAGGACTTTGACTGGCCCACATTGTAATACTTTTGTTGTATTCTTGCACAGTTTTGCAAGATATCTGCTTTAAGGTTTTAAAAGGTTTTAAAAGGTGGATGTGGGTAATGATGCGGTTTTCGTGACATGAGGCATTGTTTTTTAGCCTGGAGGTTTTAATAAATGCTTGAATGAATCTAAAAATATTTATAGAACTTCAAGAAAAAATAAGAAACATCAACTCGTATGAAAATTATGACAAATCATAAAATGAATTAAAGCGGCAGCTTTTCTTAGGAATGAAGCCATACGAAACTGATGGCCTGATTTGAAATCTCACACATATATAAAAGAATAAGTTGCACAATATATCAGCTGGCAGTTGGAAGTAGTAAGTAGTTTGTAGTTTGTAGTAACTAGTCAAGTACTTCTAGGGTTGGATTTACATACATTTTTATGAGAGTATACGAGAAAAATGATGAAGGGTTTATTGGGAAATAATAAGTAATCCAAACAGGAAATGTGAATGTAGGAGTTCACAAGGTATGAACTATGAAGTATCTAATGACGTAAATACTTGAATTGATATATAACTCAAGAAGATTGACTCTAAACTCTCTCTTATTCAAATAACAAGATAAGCCTAAACCCCAATAACCTTATAACTGAAATAACCCAATAATAACTACAGAGAAAATACTAACATGTGAAGGCTTTTATAGAAGCCTAAACCTAATCCTACTAGCATTAGGGTTACTAACTTATGGAGACTCTCCAGCTAGCCCTTTACATCAAATAAATAACTTAAATTAAAATCGTGGAGAGAGTGGCGTCGACTTGGTCGTCCTAGAGAGAGATACCCTCTCTCTAAGTATACGTACGCGGTTGTGAGAACCGTGATACATCACTAAGAAATGGTATAGTGCACCACATGTTTACCTCGAGATTCTGAATTTGACCATTGAGTTTGACTAAGTTTTACCTCGTGATAAACTGATAGACAAGCCCTTCTCTTAAATTTGTTTATTAAGATTTATTACTCAATTTGATGACACATTTATCATACGACTCTCAAGGAAACCATAATATACATTACACTAATTGTTTATCTATGATTTAGCCTTCTTATGGCAGTTGATGAGGTTTAATATGCTACAACTCTTGAAAAATTTGAGATTCCATTCCCGAGGAAAGGAGATGACAGATGCTGATATTCTGAACTGGGCCAATACTAAGGTGAAGAGCACCGGCAGAACTTCTCGAATAGAGAGTTTCAAGGTAAAATAAAGCTACTTTCGATCAGTCATCTAGACATTATTCTTCACTACTGAGATTGCTGTAAATGTTCCCCAGGATAAGAGCCTATCAAATGGAATATTCTTCCTCGATCTTCTTAGTGCCGTAGAGCCAAGGATTGTTAACTGGAATGTTGTCACTAAGGGTGAAAGCGGTAAGGTTATTTTCAAATACTGGGTATCTATGTATTTCACGGATTCTGATCTTGTTACAACTATGTTAGCTCTTGACTATACAGTTGCACAAATGATTTAAATGTACGCTGATATTATGATAAATAAAGGGCATATTGAACTATTGGCTGAAAGATATATCTGTTACATTCAATATTTGGTACATGAATTAGATTGTTTATGTCTTACTTTGTTATTGGGGAAATGCAGATGAGGAAAAGAAGTTAAATTCAACATATATAATTAGCGTTGCACGAAAGCTCGGATGCTCTATTTTCTTGTTGCCCGAGGACATCATCGAGGTATGTATATGATTGTGATTTAAACGTTTCTTGGAATGCCCTGGAACATGTCACATGAACAATTCTAGTAGAATATTTTTCATCCTTAGTTGGTTATATATCTGCACTCATGTGTAGAGAACCCCAAGCCAGAAAAAATGTGTGCTGCAAATTTTCAGGGTGTATGAGGCCAAGCAGGGCCTTGTCTTCTTACTTAACCTATTATACGTTATGAGTCAGATGATAAAACGTGATAAAGATGATTGTCAGTGCCAACCCTCATCATCTTCCCTCTCTTAACCTTTGAATACCAAAAATCTATTGCTGGCACATGTCAAATTGCTTTTTATCTATTTAAAATGCCCTTATTTCCTTGTAAATTGTCTATTTATAACCACTAAAAATAAAACCTTTTTTCCTCGCCAATTATTTCAAATGACAATTATTTCCTACATTACACAAATTTTGTCAGTTGTTCATTATTTCTACCATACAAACAGCTGAAAGTGTTAGGCTACTGCAACCTGGGTCAATTAACATATATAGTTTTTAGCTACGAGCATAAGACATAAATATTGGGTTATTATGTTATCTATCAAACTTGGAAATAAATACTAACATTGACAATTCTGCTTAATGGCTATGTAAAACATTTGTTTGGTATTTCTTGGCTTAAAATGTATTTAATGGTTATGCAGGTAAATCAGAAGATGATCCTCACTCTAATAGCCAGCATCATGTACTGGAGTCTACAACAACAACCAGCTGATGCATCCCCATTCCCTGCTGAGTCACCTGCAACTCCTGACGTTTCTTCATCCCCAGCTGAAGCTCCTACAACTCCTGAAGCACCCCCATCTCCAGCTGAGATGCCTGCAAGCCCAGATGCATCTCCATCTCCTGTGGAAACTCCTGAGGCATCCCCAACTCCATCGGTGAACGGTGAGGATGTAGTAAGCACTATCTCAGACGACGTCTCAAATTTAACCATCGAGGATATTGCCTCAGATATAGCCTCGCTTCATCCTGATAATGGGGTGACTCATGTTGAAGAGTGACAAATTATATTGGAAGAGCTATCTTTTTTTATTCTCCCCAATATATATATCAAAAAAAGAAATGAAAATCTTGTTGCTGTTAGGAAGGCCAGGAGCTCTCGTTGATTTTCACCATGAGCAAAGAGGGATCGTAATTGGCGTAATGAAATCTTGTTCCAGTTGATAAATATGTGTAGGTTACCGTAGTTCTGTTGTAATTAGAGGTGGTTTTAGGTGTATTCTTTTGATATTCATACATGGGATTGGGGTTGCCTTAAATAATACAGAAGAAAAGGCAGATCAGCTTTGATATTTATTGAGATATATTTCATTCATTGTTTACTGCAAATCCCTTTCTATCTCAAGCAAATTTTAATATGGTGTTGCTAACAGTTTTGAGGTGTTAAGTTTACTTCATAGGCTGCAAAGGCAAACAATATCACCCCCGAAAAAAGAAACCTTCTTTTGCACCAATATATTTTCTTTGCCTTTCCTCTCTATCCTTTTTCTCTCCTGGTTTGGTTCATCGCCTCCATCCAAATTAGGGAGACCTTTCTCGACATATATTCAACGAGCAAGAAATAACTAACTTTATTTCCATGAAATCCATTTTCCACCATTTGGTTCGAGATGGAAAACAAAAACTGGATAATGTGTTTTCCATGGTTTTTAACAACTTAACAAATCATGGAAAACCCGACTTCCTCTTTCAAACGAGGTTATTCGATTTCACCACAGAGTGTGTCGAGGGTCGACAATTTTGTTATTCTCTACTTAAGGAAAAAAAAAATTGGCGCTGAAGATCTTGCGTCTCTCTCTGAAACAACAAGGAACAACAGTTGTTCTCAATGTCATGTTGTAGGGTGGATATGTTTATTTGTGTCATGATGTTGTTGGGTGGACTTGTGTGAAGTTATCGTAACCTCTACCAAGGTATTTCCAATTGTCTTAAGGTTTATGAAGTGATTTTACAATAGTTTATAGTCCACTTTAAGTGAAAATGTGCCAAAATTTTGGTAGTTCAAACCTATTTTACGGAAAATTTTCATCATTTTCCATGCCCAACCAAACCATGGATTACGTAAATCTGAGTTACAAACAAGAAATTGGATTGATAATTGTTAACCTAATTAAAATTAAGGTTTTTAAAACTCTAAAACTTAAACATAAAACACAAAACAATCAACTAAACTTTCTTAATTCTCTCTTCAATTATACCACCTGTGGAGAAATTATGGTTTTTTGGGTTTGGGCCTTGGTCGTTCAAACGACCCTTGAATCCGTTCGAACGACTCTTGAATCCCTCTAAAAAAATTTGGCCCAAGAGCCCAGGTTGTTCGAGCGACCCTTGAATCCGTTCGAACGAGTCTTGAATCCCTCTGGAATTTTGGCCCATACGCATATTTCGTTCGAACGACTCCCTGTGTCGTTCGAACGAAATCTGGTAACTTGGTTTTTATTTATTTATGGTTTTCGAACCTTTTGTTTGCGTTGAGATTTGAGCGATTGTAATAGGTTTTCCCTAGTATATAAAGGGAAACCTAAGTCATTTGTGAGACAATCCTTTGATGAGAAACTTTGGGGAATTTCTTGAGTGAGAAATCCAAAATTGGGCTTGAGTGATTGTAATTAGGACATTGAATAAACTCTTTCTCTCTCTCTTGAAAGTGAACGTAGGCAATTTTTTGAACCACTATAATCTTGGTGTTGTGTGTTTCTTTGTTTGTGTTTGTTTATTGCTAACCCAAATCGACTTGGCCCAACAATACCTCGTTTAAGTTTGTGGCTTCCGGGCTTGCGGTTCAACAATTGGTATCAGAGCAAGATCGATTCCTTGGTTGTGCGATTTTGAGATAACTTAGGGTTTCTCAATTTTATTTGATTTTGATTTGGTTAGTTCATAAAAATTGGGGGAAACATGGGAGATGAAGTTGATGCTGAAACTAGTTCTTCGGCCCCCAAAAAAATACGATGGTGATATTCAACAATGCAAAAATTGAAGTTGAAAAATTCAATGACACAAATAACTTTGACATGTGGAGATGCGAAGTTATTGATGCCCTAAGTCAACAAGACTTAAACGAGGTATTGGAGGATAAGCCGGATGAAATAGAGGAGAGTGTATGACGGAAGATGAATAAGAGAGCATGTGGCCAAATTCGATCTTGTCTTGCTCAAGACATTAAATACATTGTGATGAATGAGACTTCCGCAAAAAAAAAAATGGCGGATATTAGAGGAGAAGTATTTGGTAAAGAGCATCCAAAATCGACTTTACTTGAAGATGAAGCTTTATCGCTTTACTATGAGGCAAATGATTAGTATGTCCGAGCATTTGAATGACTTCACTAAGTTGTTGGCCGACTTAGCAAATCTTGAAGATACAGTTGGGGATGAAGATAAAGCTCTATTATTCTTGAACTCACTTCCGGAAGAATTCGAACATTTCGTTACGACGATTACTTATGGAAAGAGTTCTTTGAAGTACACGGATGTGACTACGGCCGTAGTTAACCGCGAGTACTGGAGAAAAGAGAAAAGATAGACCGACAAGTCCACATTCGAAGTACTAACGATTCGAGGTAGATCCTCGGATAAGAAGAAGTCATTTCGTAATAACTCTCGATCAAAATCGAGAGGTCGTGGGGGAAACCAGAACAATTTGACTAAGGACCAATGCGCGTTTTGCAAGGAAACGGGACATTAGAAGGTTGATTGTCCCGCGCTCAAGAAGAAGAAAGCGGGAAAATTGGGTTCTTCTGTAAATTTGGCTCAGGACATGAAAACGGGAGGTAATGACTCTGACTACTCTTTTACTATAACTTCTAATGCATATATTATTGATACAAAGGAATGGATTTTAGATTCGGGTGCTATTTATCATATTTGTCTCGAGAGGGCTTGTTTTTATAGTTTGAAATTGCTAGAAGATGGAGCGGTGGTGATAGGAAATGACAATTTATGCCGCATCATGGGGATAGGTACCATTCGACTAAAGTTGTACAATGGGTTGGTTAAAGAGATTGATGAGGTTCGGTTTATTCCGACAATGAGTAAGAACATTATCTCGACGAGGACACTTGAAGCACAAGGCTGTAAGGTGGTGTCTGAGAATTAAGTAAAGAGGGTTATTAAGGGAGCCATGGTGATATTGAAGGGTCACAGGAGAAGTAACAACTTGTACTACTTGGATGGTACGGCTATTCTTGGTGAGGTTTCTACCACGGGAAGAGATGAGATTACTTCCAATAATACGACACGGTTATGGCATATGCATTTGGCGCATGCGGGTGAAAAGTCTTTGAGAGCTCTCGCGAGCCGGGGGATTTTGAAAGGTGCCAAGATGTGCAAATTGGATTTTTGTGAACACTGCGTTCTGGGCAAGCAGACAAGAGTTAAGTTCGGCACCGATATTCACAGTACTCGTGGGACTTTTGATTATGTTCACTCTAATGTTTGGGGTCCCTCCAAGAATGCATCGCTAGGGGAGAAGCATTACTTTGTGTCTTTTATGGATGACTTTTCTAGGCGAGTTTGGGTGTACACTATGAAGAGGAAGAATGAAGTCCTAAAAATTTTCATGACATGAAAGAAGTTGATTGAGACTCAGACCGGCAGAAAGATCAAGTCACTCCATTCGGATAATGGTGGGGAGAACACTAGTGATCCATTCTTGCAAGTATGCCGAGATGAGGGGATAGTTCGACACTTCACGGTTAGAGAGACACCGTAACAAAACAAGGTAGCCGAGCGCATGAACCGTACTTTACTGGAGAAGGTTCGGTGTATGCCGTCCAATTCTAGGTTGGGCAAGGCATTTTGGGTTGAGGCTTTGACTTATGCATGCTATCTCGCTAATAGGTTGCCTTCATCTGCAATTGAGGGTAAAACACCAATGGAGGCTTGGTCGGGAGAACCTGCTACAGATTATGATACTCTTCGTATATTTGGGTGTCCGGCATACTATCATGTGAAGGATGGTAAGTTGGATCCGCGAACAAGAAAAACAGTTTTTCTGGGTAAGAAGAAGGGTGTGAAAGGTTACAAGTTGTGGGATATGAGAGACAAAAAGATCATTATGAGCAGAGATGTCACTTTTGATGAGGCTTCTATGATGAAGTCACATGACTCTGGGCACACAGAGGAAACGACCAGCGGGGTATTGCAGCGGGTAGAGATTGATGTGTCTTCACATTGACCAGAGAGGTCCGTACTTAGAGGAGGGTCATCTACCAGTGTGGTAACGGGTGATGAGCCATTGGTACATGTTCCAAATAATGCACACACGGATGAAGGTGGAGCATTTGGTAGTATGGATGAAGAGATTCCGGTAGCGGAGTCAATCGCAAAGAGTAAACCAAAGAGGGATGTAAGCAAACCGAGTTATCTTACAAAGGATATGGTGCTTCCAAAAACGAAGGCCATGGTAGGCTATGCACTTCCGATCGTTGAAGAGGATGTTCCCTCCATCTAAAAGGGGGCTATTTACGGTTCTGAGGCTAAACATTGAGATGGAGCGATAAAGGAAGAGATGTACTCTCTTTACAAAAATGGAACTTGGGAACTTTCGAAGTTGTCGAAAGGAAAGAAAGCGATCGATTGTAAATGGGTTTACACTAAGAAGCAGGGATCTCTTGATGATGAAATACGCTTTAAGGTGAGATTAGTAGCCAAGGGCTACGCTCAAAGGGAATGGATCGATTACAATGAGGTGTTTTCTCCGGTTGTGAAACATTCTTCCATACGGATCCTATTGGCCTTAGTAGCGCAATTCAATTTGGAGTTGTAACAATTCGATGTTAAGACGACGTTCTTACATAGGAATTTGAAAGAAGAGATCTATATGACTCAGCCGAGTGGGTTTACGGTTGCGGGGAAGGAAGACTATGTGTGTAAGCTAAAAAAGTCGTTGTACGGTTTGAAACAGTCTCTAAGGTAATGGTACAAACGGTTTGATCAGTTTATGATTGGGCAGAAGTACAAGCGAAGTCATTATGACCGTTGTGTCTACTTACGCAAGCTACGTGACGGGTCCTTTATTTACTTGCTTTTGTATGTGGATGATAGGCTTATTGCGTGTAAGCACAAAAGCGAGATTGATAAGCTGAAAAAACAAATGGGTGAAGAATTTAAAATTAAGGATCTTGGTTATGCAAAAAAGATTCTTGGTATGAAGATTCATAGAGATAGAGAGAATGGAACGGTGCGTCTCTCTCAGACTTCGTATATGAGGTACTTCAGAGATTTGGCATTGATGGTAACACAAAATCTGTAAGTACTCCCCTTGCTCCTCATTTTAAGCTTAAGGCTTCTATGTTTCCAAACACTGATGAGGAACGTGATTATATGAGTCAAGTTCCTTATGCTAGCGCGGTTGGTAGCTTGATGTATTATATGGTTTGTACTCGGCCAGACATTTCACAGGCAGTTGGTATGTTTAGCCGATATATGCATGATCCGGGTAGAGATCATCGGCGGGTTGTGAATTGGATTCTACGGTATATCAAAGGTACTGTGGATATCGGGTTGGAGTTTCGTAAACAGGATTCGACTGATCATTTATGTGTGGGTTATGTGGATTCTGACTACATGGGTGACTTGGATAGACGGCGGTCTACTACCGGGTATGTATTTATATTGGGTGGAGGGCCGGTTAGTTGGAGATCCATACTACGGTCAATGGTGGCACTGTCTACTACCGAGGCGGAGTATATGGCCGTGACTGAGGCGATAAAGGAATCCATTTGGATGAAATGTCTTCTGCGGGATTTGGGCATTAAGATAGATCATCTTGATGTCTATAGTGATATTTAAAGCGCTATCTTCTTGGCCAAAGATCAGGTTCATCACCAGCGCACAAAGCATATTGATGTGCGTTATCACTTTGTCAGAGAAGTCTTGGAGGAGGGTGAGATTTTGTTGAAAAAGATTCACACCAAAGATAACCCGGCGGATATCTTTACGAAAATTGTTTCGGGAATTAAGTTCAATCATTGTTTGGACTTAGTTCAAATTCTTCATGTTGATTGATTGGATGTTTGGTGAACTACGAACAACTTGATTCACAAAAGTACGTAGGCAACCATTGATTTGGTGCAGTCGATTTTGTTACTTTGGGATATTTGGTTTGCTTCTTGGTTCTTTGGGATGCTTGGTTTTGGTTGGTTTCCTTAGGTTGTTTGTATGTTTGGGTCTTTGGGGACATTTGATGGTGGAGAGTGTATGTTTGGGTCCGTTTGGTTGGTTTCTATGTTCGGCTCAGATTTCGGTTCGTTTGGTTTGAGAAATCTTCACCGGGGTGGAGAATTGTAGAGAAATTATGGTTTTTTGGGTTTGGGCCTTGGTCGTTCGAACGACCCTTGAATCCGTTCGAACGACTCTTGAATCCCTCGAAATCTGGTAACTTGGTTTTTTTTTTTTTTATGGTTTTCGAACCTCTTGTTTGCCTCAAGATTTGAGCGATTGTAATAGGTTTTCCCTAGTATATAAAGAGAAACCTAAGTCATTTGTGAGATAATCCTTTGGTGAGAAACTTTGAGGGATTTATTGAGTGAGAAATCCAAAATTGGGCTTGAGTGATTGTAATTGGAACATTGAATAAACTCTCTCTCTCTCTCTCTCTTGAAAGTGGACGTATGCAATTTGCCGAACCATTATAATTTTGTTGTTGTATGTTTATTTGTTTGTGTTTGTTCATTACTAACCCAAATCGACTTGGAGCTTGTGGCTTCCGGGCTTGCGGCTCAACACCACTATCTTTTATGTATCATAGAACCTTAGGATATCAACAATCCTAAATAATAAAAACTCTTAAAACCAGCTCCAGCAGAGCATAAAGTAGAATTGGAAGAGACCAAAGACACGCAGGAAACTAGCATAATAGATGTTCACATCAATGGAAGTTTTTTCATAGAAAATGGGTTTTCCAAAATTTTAATAAAAACCACAGAAATTCAGATTTCATGAAAATCCAGTTCACCAATTCCACCATTTTCAACTAACCAAACACACCCATAAATCCGACTATATTCAACTAATATCCATAGCATCAAGCCAAACCAAACCAAACCGCGGTTGGGACCATGCCTAAAAAAACAGAGGTACTGAGTTCAATTTGTCAACATGTGGATGGCCCCCAGGGATTAGTAAGGCTAATGGTGATAAATAAATAATGGGGAGAGGATTCCCTTACACTCTCAAAGGCGTTACACACCCGCTACACTCTCATCAAGCCACTCATTTTGCCAACTAAACATCTCTCTCTCTCTTCCACTCAGCGTTGACGTGTCGAGTAAAAAAAACAATTATAAAAAAAGAACTCTCTCTCTCCACTCGACTCACTCTCTCTCTCTCACTCGCTCTGTACGCCCAAATTTAAATTCAAATTTCACTCTATCTCTCTTTCTCTCCCGTCGTTTCCCACCACTCAATCACTCTCTGCCAGCCTCCAACTTTGAATTTTTGTGTCTCTGGTTAAGGTACGAAGCTTTCTCAGTGTCTCTCATTATTTTCATTACCATGTCAAAACTGTATTTCATGAACCGAATGTTGGAATTGTGCTACGAAGGTAACTTGGTTATTGATCTTGCTTGAATAACAGGTGGTCAGTGGATGGCATCTGAACATCTGCCAATATCTACTCTAAAAATCGAACAGGTTAGTAGTGTATGTGGCATAATTTGTTCCATCTACATTTGGCTATGCGACAATTTAAGAGTGGCGTACACCAAAACAATCTGGATTCGACATTTATTTGTCGAATCCAGATGTACTCGACAAATAATTGTCGACTTCACATGAATTCGACACTTAATTGTCGATGAAATCTTGATTCGACAAATTTTTAGTCGGCAATAGTATTTTTTGGTTGTACGTATAAATGCCCGTTGTGGTGGCTTGCAGTATTTCCTTCCTTCTGTATTTGTGGTTGCTTGTCTGTGAGTTTTCATTCCGTTTGTTCGTCTGGCTGTATGGATGTCTTTGATTAATTGTATCCAATAATTCCTCCTATATGATAGGATAATAAGATGGAAGATTCATGTGAACCAGATTGGTCAAAGGTAATTGGAGATGAATCACCACCAAGGGCTGCCAATGAGCGTACAACGGGTGTAGGTTCTGGAACACCTAATTGCGCCGCTGATTCCTTGATTGTGGAGATGCCATACGAAGGGCAAACTTTTGATAGAGTGGATGAGGCAAGTTCCTTCTATGAAAAATATGGAAGGCCGAAAGGGTTTTCCACAAAGAAGCGCAACTCCAAAAAATGACCAAGATCGGAGGAGATAGCACGAGCAACATTTTATTGTTTGAGCAATGGTTTGTCGAAGAAAAACCAAACTTCAGGTACAAGTAAACAAGATGGGAAGAAGCGTTCTTCTTACCAATGCGGGTGTAAAGTGACTTTAAACATCAATTGGAGAGAAAATCTTGGGAAATATGTTGTTACGAGTTTCTTGTTACAAAAAAACCTTGTGGTTTTATCCTTAGTTTGAATGGTTGATATCTAAGTGGTTTATTTTGTACCACATTGGGTATGTAGGTTACACAACTCTAGATTATAAGTAAGAGTTTACTTATGAGTTGTAATGTGCGTGATTTGAGTTGTCTCCAACAGACACATAATGAAGAGTCGTGTCTTAAGGTGTGACCCTTGGTGAAGAGTCGTAACTTGAGGTGTGACCTTGGGTGAAGAGGCACTAACTTGAGGTGTGACCATTGGTGAATATGCACTAACTTAAGGTGTGACCCTTGGTGAAGAGACATTAACTTGAGGTGTGACCCTTGGTGAAGAGATACTAACTTGAGGTGTGACCTCTTGGTGAAGAGGCACTAACTTGAGGTGTAACCCTTGGTGAAGAGTCACATATACTCTATATAAACCCAACTTCATTTTTATTTTTCATAATAAGTTTTTCAGATTTTTCTTGAGTCATTTTCAAGAGAGGAAATAGACGCAATCAAGGTTCGTTTGGCTGGAAGATAAAAGTGTTTTCTTCTTTCTGTGACTGATCATTGTATCCTGGGAGACAGGGGCTGATTATATCCTGCAAAGCACTATGGCAGGGGCGAATCTGTCTTAAGGAGATAGTGTGCATGCACTAGACTCGATCATATCTCGATAAGTGTTTTGATCTATTTCTAATCTCCTTAACTTGTTTTTGATATTGTAAATTTTTGAACACATTCTAACAACATTTCTCAGATGTTCATAACCACAACCTTGTCTCCTCACGAAACCACCATCGTATGAAGATTAATCGTTTTTTCCCTAAAGTTGCAAAAATCCTAACAGAGACTTTTGAGCTTCACAATATCTCAGTAAGCAAGGTGCCTGCTTTATTCCCAGACAAGACCTTCAACAAATGTGATTGTTACAACCACAGAGCCAAAGTTAACAAGGAACATATATCGAGTGGCGATGTGCAGGCTGCATTGGATTGGTTCAAGAAAAAACAAGTCAATGATCCTATGTTCTACTTTGACATTCAGCTCGATGATGATGACAAAACACTTAATTTTTTTTGGATAGATGGGCGATCCCGAATGGCATATGAGGCTTTTGGGGATGTGGTGACTTTTGACACCACGTATAAGACAAACGTTTATAAGATGCCATTTGCAGGAATAAACAACCACTACCAAATAATTTAACTTGGATGTGATTTGTTGAGGAATGAGCAAGAGACCACCTTTACTTGGTTATTTCATACATGGCTAAAGGCGATGAGCAATAAACACCTGACGACTATTATCACTGACCAAGATATTGCAATGGGTGCCGCCATCCCCAAGGTTAGTCTCAGTCTTATGTTTACAGGAATTGCTATAATTGTCGACATACATGTCGACAATTATAGTTAAAATAATTGTCGAAATGGACAAACTCGATAATGTTTTTTTGTCGAAGATCATGAAGTCGACAATATTTTGTCGAATTTCATGAAATTGACAATATATTTTGTCAAAAATTATAAACTCGACAATCCATCTGTGTTATCTAATATCTATATTTTGTCGAAGGTCTTCCCAAACACCAGACATCAGCTCTGCCTATGGCACATCATACACAAGTTCCCTGAAAAAATTGGTCATGTCTATCAAGATCCATCTACATTCAAGAGGGATATAGATTCAATTATCCATAACACATACGATCCTGTAGACTTTGATAGAAGGTGGGTCGAGCTTATGAAGAAACATAATCTTGATGACAACAATTGGATGCAAGGCTTATTTAGTATCAGAGAAAGATGGATACCTTTGTAGAATAGAGAAATTTTCTATGCTGGCATGAGTACTACTAGCAGAAGTGAGTCAACAAACTATTTCTTCAATGGTTGGTTGCTTCCTTCAACAGGTCTGTACAGTTTCGTGACAAAATATGCAACAGCTCTATTGGAGACATTTGAAAGAGAGAAGGAAGAGGACTTCCAATCCGAACATAGATATCGGCAAGTCTGACCTCATCAGGCTCTACTAAAACATGCAACAAAGATTTATATGAGGAAGATTTTCCATAAAGTTGAAGACCAATTCAATCAAATTGTGTGGTTCATAGCAATAGAAAAGAACGTTGACGGAAACGTTTGAGAAATACTTGTGAAGTCACTTAGTGGACCGCCTGAAAGTTTTGAGTTGAAGATAGACTTGGTTGGCCTGACAGACCATTGTGAATGCAAGTTGTTCGAGTATGTAGGTCTGCCATGTTGTCATCTCTTCAAGGTTTTCTCCAAATATGATGTTCTCCAAATTCCAGATGCATTCATTCTACTAAGGTGGAAGATTGGGGCAAACAAATATTCCCGATAGTACGACGAGAGTTTCTTAGATGAAGATAACTTGAGGAAACCGTTATGCCATAAGCACCTTTCACTTCGCGCAACAAACCTATTCGAGAGGGCATCAAAAAATAAAGTAAACTTTGAATATGCCATTTCAAGGCTGGACGAGCTTGAGACACATCGAGATGCGTACGATGCATCTCTGACTCAAGTCTCAGGGGCAGATCCTTCAATGTCAACTCCATTAACTGAGACAGTAATGTCTTCAACTCCTATGATGTCTTCAACTCCTATTTTGGATCCTCTTGTGGCACAAACCAAATGCCGTGCAAAAGATGATCACAAGAAAGGTGGCAGATGGAAGGGTGAAATGAAGATAGTTGTGGAGAAGAGGAAGAGGACATACAAATCTTGTAGAGTCTTTGGCAGCCACGACAAACGGACTTGCCCAAAATTGAAATTATTGTTTCAAAAAGCAGAAGCTGGTGAGTATCGTAAAATCATAAATAAGTACTTCCCAACAACTTCTACGATAACATATGTTGAATATTTCTAATTTATTTCCTCTGTTGCATAAGTAGGTGCTTCAAATCAGGATGGGCTCGAGCCACAGTCAGACGACCATGGTGTTAGAAGTTGCTGAAGATGTTCATATGATTATAGATTAGAGACATCATTGGGACTTTTATTATTGTTACAATGTTGTTGTTCATGCTATTGTTGTCGAATTGTCGGATTATTGTTCAAATTTTAGTTGTGTTGTACTTGATTTTATTGTCGAATAAGTTTATGGTGCGACAATTTGCATGAAAGTATCTGTCGAGTTTACAGAAATGCGACAAATAATTGTCGAATTACTATGAAATCGGCAATTAATTGTCGAACTGTTTTTTTAATTCGACAAACTCGACAATTAATTGTCGAAATATTATAAACTCGACAATTAATTGTTGAAAAACTATAAAATCGACAATTAATTGTCGAAAAATTATAAAGTCGACAATTTTTATGTAACAACTATTTTTCTCCACAAGCTATAAAAAATACATAGATGTACATCATCAAAGAATATACAAATATACAATATTCATGAAAAAAAATCTTTTATGTTGTAATCCCGTAGGTTAACATTGTTGTCTCTCATCAACTTCATCCAAGCTTCGTTTGGCGCGTCAAAGTAGTTCTTCACACATGGCTTTACAAAAGCATCTAGAATATCAATTGCACATGCGCCCACCACATTGTAGGAACCGGAGGAATATGTGATTGGTACTTGGTCTTCAATTTTATAAAGTTTTCATCGGATGTCATTCCAACCCACCAATACTTGGTACTATCAGCAAGAATGTTTTCAAACCTCTTATCTTAGGTAATCTTGTTGTTTGCTTTCCGCCAAAACAAAAGTAGGAACGATAAGGCCTCCTTGTTGCTGATGAAGATGACCACCTTCTCATAATATGTTGTCAACAAATTTCCCATATACAAATATTCTACGAACACAGCATTGAACTTAAAGGCCCGTAGCAAAGTTTTGTACATTCTCTCTCCTAAATCACTGTAAGCTACATCCAACCTCTGACTGAAAATGCTCTTCCAATAAGATGGTTTCTTCGTCATCAAGGTACACAAGGAATCCTTCACATTCAAGAACTTTATTTGGCTCTGATACGCATATGACGTAGCAACCTTAAATGTTATGTTACCATCCCTTTCAACATCGCGTATATCCAGTTAGAACCAATTAAATGGTTGAAACAAAGTCTGACTTAGATTAGTTTTATGATCAATTTTCTTCAACCTTGAATCGATCCTTTCTTGATACTCCCCCCTTCCCGATAAGATTATGCCATCTTCGTATTCCCCCTTTGGACCCTCTTGAGCAATTGTTAAGAGTTTAGTAAACTGCCTACTTAGTTTCTCTCATGTTGGGTCTTCAGTATCTTCAAAATCCCCTCCTTTAATAGTGCCTTTTAGTGTCAGGTGCCACACTCCCTATAATGCAAACACACCCATTCATTATTGTCAGTTTCAAGGTTGAATCTCATATCTTCGGATATCGTCAGTTTGGTTTGTAGGGGCCATTTAGATCCACATGATTAGTATTTGGTGAAAACAAATTAGAAGTCACAGTACAACTTACCAGCCTTTCGGTTTCGTAGATGTATTTGGCGTACCACCTATCATGCGTAACCTTCACCTATAAATCATGGGTTTATACATAAACATACAAAATCAGCATAGCCTAGTTCATGGAAATAATATGTCGAATTCAGTCTATTTCGACAATTTATTGTCGAAAACAATTCATTCGACAATTAATTGTCGAATGGCAATCAATTCGACAAATTATTATCGAATAAGAATTTATGCGACAATAAATTGTCGTACCCATATCAATTCGACAATTACGTTATTCAGATTTTGTCAAATAAATGGGGGATCAACACATTATTGTCGACTTCGACAATTAAGTTTCGACACTAGGAGACTAGCTGTTAAATAGGAGAACTTTTGTTTGAGCAAGATTCCAAAGGGCATATATATAATTTCTATACACAATTTAGTATCAATGTACATGGGATTACTTCAATGTTTCATAAAAAGTCTCCTCAAGCATAAAATTAAACAACCACATCAATGTACATGACTACAAAATGTCTCGTCAATGACCATTGCCTAAATCAACTTACATTCTATCTTTCTCACTCAATCTCCTTTGAGCTTTTCCAAATTTTGCATTTAACTCTTCATACTTCTATTTCCACATTTTGGCTTCTACGACGTTTTCCTCTGAGTGTGGAACCAAGTTTAACTGCGCAAATGCCATAAAAAGATAATTATGAAACAACTCATAAATGACATATATCTCTAGTGTACTATATTTCTATATATAAGATGAAACAAAAAGATAATCATGAGTTTATATTCGAATAAGAAGGTTTCTATTCAAATAGATTATGACAGTTAAGTTTCTTATAATATTTTATACTCACAGGTAAGGGTCGCGCTTCTTGGTTTACATAAACTTCTTCCATCAACTTGTCATTAATATTGCTCAACGTTTCATTCTCTTTCACCTATTATCAATCATAAATGAGTACTTCCAAAGGAAAGAATAACTGTTAAAAAACTTATTTCTTTTTGGGTGCAATAATGCTTACTTTGTCTGCAAGTTGGACACGCAGATCTTTTACTAATTTCTTATTCGATTCGCACTCCAATGTCTGATAACAAACTTGTATTTAAGAAGTGACTAGGAATACCTATGACTAGGAATGCTAAAACATGTACGAATACCTTTTCATTCAATTTCTTCTCATAGATGGAGTTGGCAATATCCTTTGCTTGAATGTCTGCTTGCATTCTTAGGTTTGCCTCTATAAAAAATGCACATTCACCTGTCTGTAATAGTAACAAGCGAGTAACAAAGTTATTACAAGGCAATTCTCTTCCCAATATATGTATTACAAGGCAACTGTAACTTAAAAAGTTTGTTAGAGTGCGCACCTTCGCTGCCAACGCCTCTACCAAAACTAACCTAGCCGGGTCCTCCACCACCTTTATTTTGGCTATGCGGGACCTCAACCTATAAAAGAAAAGAGTTGAGCCGAATATTAGAAGAATGAAGAAAGATACCTAAAACACTATAAGTACAATCAAATACTCACATTCTCCCTCTGGGAAACACCACCCCTATCCCCCAATACCCTCCCATCGTCGTAATCATCATCTTCAGCAAGATTAACAACATCTGGGCAAAGTTTGGTGAAGAAACTGAATTGAACCATTCAAAGTATCCTTCAGTACAAACGGGGATCCCATCGTGGACTTTCCTACCCCTCGTCAAAATGATAGAGTCCCTCCATTTCCCTTCGGAGAATAAATCCACCCAATTATACTTCGGCTTGTATGCGCATGGTTTATCACCAAGATGCAAGCCGCTCTGTTCAACACAAGTAGGAGCCCGAGGCACAGGTTGCATTCGGTTGAACTGTCTTTGTACTCGATCAGGATAATATGGTTCATTATGTTCAGGACTACAGAGGAGACCTGTGAAGCTAGCCACTTCTTTGAAGTTATGTTTGTCCTCCCTCTTCTCTAAATACGGGTCCCAGACGACCTGTAACAGAAATTACAGATAGATTAGTTATGTAAATAAAGTAAAACAATGGTTAACATATTGTCGAATTCTAACAATTTGATAATAAAAAATGTTTTATTGTCGAATTGTATGAATTTGACAATAAGTACAGCTTTGTTTTTATTTCTTTGAATTTTATGAATTCGACAAAAAAAAACTATCTTATTGTCGAATTTTGTGAATTCGACAAAAACTATGCTTTCTTTATTGTCGAATTCTATGATTTCGACAAAAAAGTAAACATTGTTTTTTTTGTCGAATTCACTTAATTCGATAAAAAATAGCCTTTTCTGTCGAGTTCATACAATTCGACAAAACACAAAGCTTTCTTCATTGTCGAATTCACATAACTCGACACTTATTCAAAGAGTTAAAAAAAATAGCAAATAAAGGTTTCAACTTACATCTTGAAGCTTATAACTGTCCAAAGCTTCTGTAAACATGTTCAAAGCAGCTGAACCACTTTGCGCGCTTGTCGTCTTAGTCCAAGACCACCTCGTACAAAACTCCAGCAACACCGGATTGATTGGGTGTTGGAATACCAGGTAGCTTCGGGAAATGTTCAAATATCCAGGATTTTCAAAATAAATAAATTTTAATTACAAGTAAAGAAAACAACAATCCAGTAACAAAACCAAATAATGTATATGGCAAAAACTCACATCTAGCAATGTAATACAACATGCAATCCCTTTTGCATTCACCCTCGATGAAGCACCTAAACTGTAGTTCATGTGTGTCAATGTCGCAGCTCCCATGACCATGGTTTATTTACGTCCTTGTCCTGAAAGAAGCTAAGGTACTTGACTGATATATCTGTCCCTTTCTTGGTAGGGAAGAGAAAAGATCCAAGAACGTATAACATGTACGCTTTCCCAACCATACGGGAAGACAACTTGATAGGGGAAGAGGAAGAAGAAGCCGCTTGGGGGGCAATTTGTTCCAACCTTCCCAGCGAAGAAATCTACTATCTTCTTCAGGGAAAGAGATATTCCCTGGCCAGCGGCTTTCAAATCAGGGTAAATCCTGTCAAACATATACATAGATTTCCTAAAGATTTTTTTAACAGTCGCTGCACCCTACTTCCCCTCTACAACAGTGAAGTCATCATCAACCCTCAAGCCAATCAGCCTGGACACATCCTCCAAGGTGATGGTCATCTCGCCACTTGAAATGAAAAATGTTGGTCTCTGGATGCCACCGCTCACAGAAGGCTGTAATCAACGCATAATTGTAGTGCTTGTAAGAGATGGCTCCAATCCTGCCGAGACCCCAAAGATTCACAATGTTTTGAACCCTTTCAATCTCTTCCCCAAGCTCTCATGTAGGACTGTGGTGATAGACACGTAGACAGCCGAGGTCGTGTAAATACAATATAAAGCCATGTGTCATTCCCACGAAGAAATAGTGTTGAATATATAACAATACGACAATAAAATTCGGCAATTAATTGTCGAAACACTATGAATTCGATAATTTCTTGTCTTGAATTCAACAATTTCTTATCGAATTCATAGAAGGAAAATACTTGATGAGATTAGTTTGTTCTGTGTACCTGTCCATGAACTAAAACTTTGGCTCGATGGGTCGCAAAGCTCGTCAACAGAGAAGGGTCCCTTGGGCAATATTCGCCAGCTCCTTGTTCGAAGTTTCTGTCCCCAGGGAGAACTTCTTCTATGGTTGTAGCTCTTTGTTGTTCAAGGGTGGCGTTATGAAAATTTTCAGGTTGTGGAACTTCTGCAAATAGAAATTTCTCGTGTTCTACGAAGAAATCCGTACTAGATTGGGTTGTTGGTGTACCTTGGGAATCAGAGCTACTAGACTCAACGGTTGAAGAGTCTTGGGAAGAGTCTTCTTCAGGTGTGACTGACACACGTGGGAGACTACCACTTATCGAGGAATCCCTTAGTGGTACCTTAGTCGAACATGTTTTTCTTCTTTTCCCAGGAATACGCGGTGGGTTGTTATAATTCGGATGCGATGGATCTTCTCGCTCATCATTTAGCCTCTTTCTTAGGGAGGCCGTTGGTACTCTCTTCCCTCTGTTGTGGTCATCTTACATGCGACCTTTGGTGCCATCCTGCAAAAAATTTAATAGAACTGTCGGATAAGAAATTGTCGAATGTGCTGAAGTTCGACAAATAATTATCGAAAGCATGGAAATACGACAATTAATTGTCGAATTTATTGAACTTCGACAAGTAATTGTCGTATTTTTATGATTTCGACAATTACTTTTCGAATAAAGACAGATATTAGACAGAAATCAAAAATCGACAATTGTTCCTAAGTATATACCACATTCTGTATTTACATGTCATTGGTCAATTTTGTGATTTTGTATTTACATGTCAAATTTGGGGGAATTTCATGTGCAATTTGGTCAAACAAACAATACAAAAAAGGCGTAACGGCATTGCGCGCAAAAAATTTGAATTTGAATTTTTTCGTTTCAGAATCTTTATACAAATTGGGGAGAGTAGTTTCAATCTTATACCTAATTATGACGGATAGGTTATGCTGTTTGGGATGAAATCCACAAAGAGACTTAGTCGACAGAGAGAGTGACTTGTTGAGCTCAGTGGAGACCGAGACACGATGAGTGAGTTCGAGACTGAGCGAGAAAGAGAGAGAGAGAGAGAGCGACGAGTTGTCAGAGCGATGTAAGCGAGAGAGAGAGAGAGAGAGAGAGAGAGAGAGAGAGAGAGAGAGAGTTGAGTGACAATGACAGTGACAATGACTGAGGCTAGGTGAGTAAGTTTTTGAATTTCGCCGAGTGAGAGTGAGAGAGTGAGTCGAGGGGAGCGAGAGAGTTTTTTTGTTTTGTTTTTACTTGACACGTCAAAGCTGAGTGGGAGAGAAAGAGTTGTCGAGTTGGCAAAATGAGAGGCTTCGAGAGAGTGTAGCAGAGAGTATAACGGGGAGAGGCTGTAGGTGAATCATCTCCCTAAATAATGAACCCAAAAATGTGCATGTTCGTTTCCCACCAAGTGACGGCGGGACACACGCAATTTCCCTCCAAGTAGAACAACAAACACAACAAATACTTCAAAACTCTTCTAATCTCTCTCTCTCTCTCACACACACACACACACTCTAAACCAAGGTACGCCATGAATCTCTAATTGCATGATTTCAGTGTTATCACCCATTGTAATGTAGACTGCTTTTGATTGTTAGGTTTTCAACAATTTAGGGTTTTGTTTGCTTGATTGATTCATACTATTCTATTTGGACCCCCTTGCTTGTTTGTTTGATTGTTTGATGTGTGATCTAATAACAACATTGATTAATTAGATGTTTTGCTCTGTTGTAGACTCCTAGTGTGTTAGGACCCTGTCATTGCAGTTGTACAGTAATAGGGTTGTAGTTATCTTTAGTAGGTAACTGTTTAGAACTGCTCTAAGCAGTTATTCCTGTATCTATATAAGATGTACTCCTATTTGAATAAAAGGTAAGAAAAGTTAAGTTGTGTTTTATCAATTGGAGGAAGATTCCCCTTGAAGAGAATCAATATGTAGATTATAGGGCGAGGCCCTATCATTTTGGTGTTAGAGTGAACTCACTCCTGCGTTAACCATGGTGAGTGCCAAAGATGTTAATGAGAGGGTCGATTTTTTGACCAACGATGTACGAGAAATGAAGGATGCTTTGCAATCAATCCAAGGATATTTGGAAAGATTGGCAAGCAATCAACTTCCTAATCAAGGGTCACCATGAAACCCTCTTATGACAAACCAACGGGAAGGCAATTTCCAAGGAGGAATTGTGATTCAAGGGCGTCCTCTTCGGATAGATTTTCCTCGGTTTGATGGAGACGATCCAGAAAGTTGGATATTCCAAGTCGAACAATACCAACAACTGAATCAACTGACAGACAAACAATTGGTTCCTCTCGCTTCAGTTCATCTTACCGGAGATGCTATTCAATGGTACCGATGGATGAACCGCTCGCTTGGATTGATGACTTGGCCACAATTCTCTTGAGCAATTTGCTCTCGTTTCGGAATTCGTGAATCTGCAGACCTTGGGGGTGCCCTTTCTAAACTGAAGCAAACAACTACGATTTGTGAGTTTCAATCTCGATTTGAAAAGCTTGCAAATCGAGTTAACAACTTACCCGAATCCTTTCTAATGAGTTGTTTTGTTTCGGGTTTGCGTGATGATCTTCGAGTTGGAATTCAGTTACTACGCCCATCTACTCTCACCGAGACATTCGAGTTGGCAATTTGTCAAGAAGAATCTGTACGTGTAATTCAAGATTTTTTGAATTGTCGTCCACTAAACAAATTCCAAAACCCCCGTCCAGTTGCCGCTTCTACATCAAACAATTCCGTAACATCATCCACCCGTAGACTCACTTGCAGAACAAGAAGAACGCCGAAGGAAGGGCTTATGCTTTAATTGTGATGAGCTATTCAAATTTGGACACCGCTGCAAGCGACCCCAACTCTTACTTCTTGAAGGCGGCGACGAAGAAGAGAATGACGAAGTCATATGCGATGATGAAACTAGTAAACTTTCGATCTCTCTTCATGCAATTACAGGCACACATCATCCACGTACTATGCGCCTTAGCGGTTACTTAAAGAAGAGTATCTTCACCATTTTGGTTGACTCGAGTTCAACCCATAATTTCTTGCATCCCTCTTTGGCACGTCAATGTGGTTGTTCGGTGAAACGCTCAGAAAGAATTCCCGTTACTATTGCTGATGGAGGGGCACTCTTTAGCGAAGGTATGTGTTTGAGCGTGTCTCTTAACATCCAAGGGTATAAGTTCAGTTCTGATTTTTTTTACTACCTATTACTGAATGTGACATTGTCTTGGGCGCAACTTGGCTTCGTTCTTTGGGAGCAATAACATGGGACTTCACAACGTTAACTATGTCTTTTCTTAAAGACAAATATATGTATACCTTGATCGGAAATGGTTCTCCTATAAAATCCATTGCCAATCAAGGTGAGTTTCATCGTTTATTACTGCAGGCGAACCACAGATTTTTTTGCCAGTTAATGGAAAAATCTCCATCATTCGATGATTCCTTCTTACCAACAGAAATCTTCTCTGACATTTTTAATGAATCTAATACCTTGCCTCCTTCGCGATCTCACGACCATTGAGTACCATTATTACCTGATAGTTCACCAACCAATTTGCGTGCTTATTGATATCCTTATTTTGAGATCGAAAAAATTGTCAAAGAAATGCTTCATTATGGACTGATTCGTCTTAGTGTTAGCCCCTACTCTTCTCCAGTTTTATTAGTTCGCAAAAAAGACAGTTCATGGCGAATGTGTATAGATTATCATGCCCTCAATTCCATTACAATTAAAGACCGATATCCAATTCCAGTGATCGATGAACTTCTGGATGAATTACATGGAGCCGTTGTATTTTCTAAGTTTGATCTTCGGTCCGGTTATCATTAAATTTGTCTTCATGAACCAGACATTCCACAGACGGCTTTTCGAACACATGATGGACACTACGAGTTTCTTGTTATGCCCTTTGGGCTTTCCAACGCACCAGCCACCTCCAGAGTCTAATGAATGAAATCTTTAGGCCTTAACTTAAGGAGGTTTGTACTCGTATTTTTCGATGATATACTTGTTTATAGTCATTCAATGGAGGAACATGTTCAACACCTTTCTTGGGTCTTGGAATTTCTTCCTCAACATCAGTTGTACGTAAAAAAATTGAAGTGCAGCTTTGGTGCTTCTTCTATTGGTTACTTGGGTCATATAATTTCCCAATCGGGAGTGGAAGTTTACCCTGAAAAAATTTGTTCTATCATTGATTGGCCAAAGCCTTCGACTCCAAAGGCTTTAAGAGGCTTTCTTGGCCTTACTGATTATTATCGCAAGTTCGTGAAGGATTATGGGAAGGTTGCTGATCCGTTGACTAGCATGTTGAAAAAGGACTCTTTCTCTTGGTTTCACGACGCTGAAGATGTATTTCATTTACTAAAGCAAACCACAACATCTACTCCTGTTTTAGCCTTGCCAGATTTCACCAAAGACTTCATTCTCGAAACTGATGCTTCTGGGAATGGTATTGGGGCTGTTTTGATGCAAGAAGGACGTCCCATTGCCTTTGTAAGTAAAGCCTTATTTGGAAAGAACTTGAACCTTTCAATTTACGACAAAAAGATGTTGGTGATCGTCTTTGCTGTCAATAAATGGAGGCCATACTTACTGGCTCGCCGCTTTAAGATCCTTTTCGATCACCGGAGTCTCAAATATTTCTTGGAGCAACGTGTGCCTTCCTTCGAACAACAAAAATGGGAGACCAAGTTACTTGGATACGATTATGAAATTATTTACCGAAAAGGAGTCGAAAACACCGTCGCCGATGCCTTATCTCGCCAATCCGACGATGCCCAAATCTTTGCCATATCATCACCTATTTTCTCCGCCATTCACGACATTCAACGTGACCCTTACAACGATCCAGATACTATTGCCATTATTAACCGAATTCAACATTCTTCATCACCCGATTCATATTACTCTTTTGCTGAAGATATTCTTCGTCATCGTGGCCGCATAGTCGTCCCTTCTTCTTCGTGGTGGTTTAAAATTTTGGAAGAGTTTTATGCCTCTTCTATTGGTGGTCACTCGGGCTTCTTACGTACATACAAAAGGATATCACGAAATTTTTGTTGGAAAGGCCTCAAAAGCGTGAGAAAGCAATTTATTGCCAAATGTGATGTTTGTCAACGCAGCAAAGCTGAATTGGTTTCTCCTCCAGGCCTCCTCCAACCTCTGAAAATTCCAGATTAGATATGGGTTGATGTTTCCATGGATTTCATCGATGGGTTGCCACCATCTTTTCGCAAAACATCTGTTATGGTTGTAGTTGATCGCCTGTCCAAATATGCTCACTTCGGCCCTCTTTCACACCCATATTCCGCTTCCTTGGTTGCTGAAATTTTCGTTAAAGACGTTGCAAAACTTCATGGTATGCCCCAAACAATTGTAAGTGATCGCGATCCCATCTTTACCAACCAATTTTGGGAAGCCTTCTTTGAGATGCAAGGTACCCAACTTTGTCGAAGTTCTGCCTATTACCCACAATCGGATGGGCAAACGGAGGTAGTAAATCGTTCTCTTGAAGCTTATTTACGATGTTTTACTAACGAACGACCCTCATCTTGGACTAAGTGGCTCCCTTGGGCAGAATGGTGGTATAATACCTCCTATCATGCTTCCATTAAGATGACTCCTTTCGAAGCTGTTTATGGTCACCCACCTCCACCTGCTGATTCTTATTTACCGAGAACTACTGCAGTCCACTCTGTTGATTTGGCGCTTCGTGACCGGGATTCAATCTTGAAGATACTAAAGGACAATCTCACATTTGCCAAGACACGTATGAAACTTTATGCAGATCAAAAGCGGACCGAGCGAGTTTTTGATGTTAATGATTGGGTTTTTCTACAACCCTATCGCCAACTTACCCTCTTTAAGTGGAATTCATAAACTTTCTCCTCGTTTTTACGGCCCTTTTCAAATTCTATCTCGGATTGGCAATGTGGCATACAAGCTAGATTTGCGACCTGATTGTCGCATTCACCATGTTTTCCATGTCTCATGCCTTAAAAAAGAAACTTGGCTCTCATATTCAAGCTACACCCCTTTTTCCACCGGCTTCAAATGCTAAAGATCTTACTTGGAAACCATTTCAAATACTGGATCGTGGCATTTACAAAAAGAAGAATGCGGCTGCTACGCGCTTTTTGATCCATTGGGAAGGACTAACCCCTGCTGACGCAACTTGGGAAGATTACACTGACTTTGTTGCTCGCTTTCCTGACTTGAGGACAAGTCTACTCTTCAAGGAGAACTGGATGTTAGGACCCTGTCATTGCAGTTATACAGTTATAGGGTTGTAGTTATCTTCAGTAGGTAACTGTCTAGAACTGCTATAAGCAGTTATTCCCGTATCTATATAAGATGTACTCCTATTTGAATAAAAGGTAAAAAAAGTTAAGTTGTGTTTTATCAATTGGAGGAAGATTCCCCTTGAAGAGAATCAATCTGTCGATTATAGGACGAGGTCCTATCATAGTATTAGTTTTTGTAAGTGGGTTTTGATATATATAACCATTGGGTTTCAATCTCTAGCATAAGGTTAAAGATTTATAATTTTTTTGTGTATTATTCTTTTGCCATTAACCATGTTGTTTTCCTGTATTTATTATAGATGTTAGACGTAACTCAACGACTTAGAACACCCATCACTGTTACTTTTGAGTACCTGGTAGAAGATGGTATATTAATGTTGAGTAGCAAGCCCGGAAGCCGAAACTCCAACTCGATTTGGTTAGCTACAAACAAACAACAATCAAAGAAATACACAATATACCAAGTTTAAGGTGGTTCGGCAAATTGGCTACGTCCACCGTACAAGAGAAATAGAGAGAGAGTTTATTCAAGATCCCGGTTACAATCACTCAAAACCAATTAGAGGTTTCTCACTCAAGAAATCCTCTGAATAGATCTCACCAAGGGATTTTCTCAAGGATGGCTATAGAAGAACTTAAGTCCCCCTTTATATACTAGGGGAACTATTTACAATCGCTCATATCTCGAGGCAAGTCATGGGTTCCAAACAAATCTCAAAATAGAGTTTTTCCGAAGTCGATTCGAACATACCCCATTTCTATTCGAACAAAAAGTGTTAGGTGTGGTTTATTTGAACAGAAACATTTTCTGTTCAAACAGATCCAATTTCGTTCGAACGGCAAGAAATCTCGTTCGAACGACTTGTTAACAATTTATGTTCAAATGTTCAAATGCTCAAATAGCCCCACAATTCTCCACCTTGGTGAAGATTTCCCCCAACCAAATGAATTGAAATCTGAGCCGAACATAATAACGTTCCAAACGAACCCAAACAAACCCTCTCCACCATCAAATATCCCCAAAGACCCAAACACACAAGCGGCCCAAGGAAACCAACCAAACCAAGTGTCCCAAAGGACCAAATCCAAAACTAAGCGTCCCAACGAACCGAATCCAAACCAAGCGTCCCAAGGAACCAAATCCAAACCAAACCTCCCAAGCAACCAATCAAACTAAACGTCCTAAATGACCAAATCAAACCAAGCGTCCCAAGGAACCAAAATCGACCAAATGTCCCAATGAACCAAAATCGACCAAATGTCCCAATGAACTAAAATCGACCAAATGTCCCAAGAAACCCAAACCGACCAAATGTCCCAAGGAACCCAAACCAACCAAATGTCCCAAAGAACCCAAATCGACTGCACCAAATCAATGGTTGCCTACGTACCGCCGTGAGGGGCCAAATCAATCCATAGGAAAGAGACGCACCATTACATTCTCTCTATCTCTATGAATCTCCATATCAAGAGTCTGTTTGTACCGTTGTCTTGGAGACCTCTTTAAACTGTACAACGATCTCTTCATCAATTGACACACATCTTCATTTTTAGCAACAGTAAACCCACTCGGCTGAGTCATATTGATCTCTTCCTATGTAAGAACGCCGTCTTAACATCGAGTTGTTGCAACTCCAAATCAAGTTCACTACCAAAGGCAATAGGATCCAAATGGAGAAGTTTTTTACCACTAGACTTGCTTTGAAGCGAAACATCATTTTGAGATCCTTGCTTCCTTTTGTAGACCCATTTACCACCAATCGCCCTCTTTTCCTTAGGCAACTTTCAACTTTAAAAGTTGCCAAGTTTCATTCTTGCGAAGAGAATACATCTCTTCCATCATTGCTCCCTTCTAATGTTTAGCTGTAGAAGGAACATCTTCAACAATCGGTAGTGCATAGGCTACCATGGCCTTCGCCTTTGGAAGTACCATGTCCTTTGTAAGCCATTCCGGCTTACCCATATTCCTCTTTGGTTTACTAGTTACAATTGACTCCACAACCGGAGTCTCCTCATCCGTACTACCAAATGCTCCACCATCGTCTGTGTCTTCATCATTTGGAACATGAACTAGTGGCTCATCACTCGTTGTCACATCGGTAGATGAAACCCCCTTTTATACAAAACTCTCTGGCCAATGTGAAGACACATCAATCTCCACCTGCTGCAAAACCTTGTTGGTCGTCTTCTCTGTGTGCTCAAAGACATGTGACTTCATTATAAAAGTCTCATCAAAAGTGACATCTCTGCTCAGAATGATTTTCCGGTCTCTCGTATCTCAGAACTTATAGCCTTTCACATCTTTCTTCTTACCCAGAAAATGGCCTTCCTTGCTCGTGGATTCAAATTACCATCCTTAACATAATAGTATGCCGGATATCCAAATATACGAAGAGTATAATAATCTGTAGCAGGTTCTCCCGACCAAGCTTCCATTGGTGTCTTACCCTCAATTGCAGCTGAAGGCAACCTATTAACAAGGTAGCATGCATATGTAAAAGCCTCAACCCAAAATGCCTTGCCCAACCCAGAATTGGACAACATGCACCGCACCTTCTCCAGCAAAGTATGGTTCATGCGCTCAACTACCCCATTTTGTTGCGGTGTCTCTCTAACCGTGAAGTGTCGAACTATTCCCTCATTCTGACATACTAGCAAGAATGGATCACTAATGTACTCCCCACCATTATCCGAACGGAGCACTTTAATCTTTTTGCCAGTCTGAATCTCAATCAATTTCTTCTACGTCATTAAAATTTTTAGGACTTCATCCTTCCTCATAGTGTACACCCAAATACGCCTAGAAAAGTCATCTACGAAAGACACAAACTAATGTTTTCCTCTAGCGATGCATTCTTGGAGGGTCCCCAAACATCAGAGTGAACATAATCAAGGGTTCCACGAGTACAGTGGATAACGGTGCCGAACTTTACCCTTGTCTGTTTGCCCAGAATACAGTGTTCACAAAATTCTAATTTGCACACCTTGGCACCTTTCAATAGCCCCTCGTTCGCGAGAACTCTTAAGAATTTTCCCCCAACATGCGCCAAACGCCTGTGCCATAGCCGAGTGGTATGTATAGAAGTGGTCTCCTCCCTTCCCGTGGTAACAACCTCACTAAGAACAGCTGTACCATCCAAATAGTATAACTTGTTACTTCTTCTGTGGCCCTTCAATACAACCATGGTTCCCTTAAGAACCCTCTTCACCCCATTCTCAGACACAACCTTATAGCCTTTCGCTTCAAGTAAACCCATCGAGATAATGTTCTTCCTCATCGTCGAAATATACCGAACCTCATCAATCTCTTTTAACCCATTGTGCAATTTTAGTCGAATGGTACCTATCCCCATGATGCGGCAAGGATTATCGTTTCCTATCAACACCGCTCCATCTTCTAACATTTTTAAACTAAAAAAATAGCCCATTTCGGGACAAATGTGATAAGTAGCACCCAAATCTAAAATCCATTCTTTTGTATCAATAACACATTCACTAGATGTTATAGTAAAGAGAAATCAAAGTCATTATCTCCATTTGACGTGTCCTGAGCAACATTCACCGAAGATCCCAATTTTCCCCCTTCTTCTTAAGAAGCGCGAGGTATTCATTTTTTCAATGACCCGTTTCCTTGCAAAACGCACATTGGTCATTTCCCAATTTGTTGCTATTTACACTGCAACCTTTCGACTTCGATTGAAGATTGTTACCACTCGACTTCTTTTGGTCCGAAGACCTCCTTCTAGTCATCAATACTTCGGATGTCGACTCATCGGACTCACGTTTTTCCTTCCTTCGGTACTCTTGGTTTACAACCGCCGTAGTCACATCCGAGTATTGCAATGAACTCTTCCCGTTCGTTATCGTCGTAACGAAATGCTCGTACTCTTCGGGAAGCGAGTTCAAGGACAATAGTGTTTTGTCTTCATCGCCAACCATTTCCTCTAGATTCGCCAAGTCGGCTAATAACTTGGTAAAATCATTCAAGTGCTCCGACATACTAATCCCTTGCCTCATAGTGGAGCGGTAAAGCTTCCTCTTCAAGTGGAGTCGATTTTGGATACTCTTTACCAAATACTTCTCCTCTAGAATTCTCCAAATTTCTTTTGCTGAGGTTTCATTCATTACAAGGTATTTAATGTTTTGAGCCAAACACGAACGAATTTGACCACAAGCTCTCTTGTTCATCTTCTTCCAAACACTCTCCTCTACTTCATCTGGCTTGTCCTCCAATACCTCATCTAAGTCTAATTCACTTAGCGCATCAATAACCTCGCATCGCCACATGCCGAAGTTATTGGTGCCGTTGAATTTCTCAACTTCAATCTTTGCATTGTTGAACGTCACCGTTGTATTCCTTTTCGGGGCCGAAAAACTAGATTCAACTACGTCTCCCATGTTTCCACCAATTTTCATGAACTAACCAAATCCAAAAAATAAATTGAAATTGAGAAACCCTAAGTTACCTCAAATTTGCGCACTACCGAGGAATCGACCTCGCTCTGATACCAATTGTTGAGTCGCAAACCCGGAAGCCGAAACTTCAACTCGATTTGGTTAGCCACAAACAAGCAACAATCAAAGAAATACACAATACACAATACACCAAGTTTAAGGTGGTTCAGAAAATTGCGTACGTCCACCGTACAAGAGAGAGAGAGTTTATTCAAGATCCCGGTTATAATCATTCAAAACCAATTAGTGGTTTCTCACTTAAGAAATCCTCTTAATAGATCTCACCAAGGGATTTTCTCAAGGATGGCTCTAGAAGAACTTAAGTCCCCCTTTATATACTAGGGGAACTATTTACAATCGCTCATATCTCGAGGCAAGTCAAGGGTTCCAAACAAATATCAAAATAGAGTTTTTCCGAAGTCTATTTGAACAGACCTCATTTCTATTCTAACAAAAAGTGTTTGGTGTGGTTTATTCGAACATAAACATTTTCTATTCGAACAGATCCAATTTCGTTCGAACGGCAAGAAATCTCGTTCGAACGACTTGTTAACAGTTTATGTTCAAATGCTCAAATAACCCCACAATTGATTCATAATATTCTTACATGTTTCAGGTTTTGTATTCGAAATGTCGTACTCGGATGATGATGACGCTGAGATCATTGTTAAATTTGTCACAAATTATGTTTTGCTAGATGACAACGACGATCAAATTTCTTTTTCTAAATTGCCTGTTCAATGGAGTAACCAGACCCGTGACGTTGTTACAAAGGAGCCGATATATTTGCATGGAACTGCAGATAGTAAGATACCATTTCTTGAGCAGGTCACAGCATGGAAGCTTCAACTCTCATACGATGAGCCTGAGATTTCAGTGTTATCGAAGAAGAGAAAATGGATAAAACTTGGAAAGCCGAGAAAAATCTTTGTGGATACAATGAAGGAAATTTTTGTGTCAATCCACTTTCTTCATTATGTGAAAAAGAATCCGGAAACATCTAGAAAATCAGTGTGGGACCATTTGAAAAAAGTTTTCAGGTTTGCGCTCATAGATATGTTTATGTATACAATTTGTGTATTTTCTAGTTGAATTCAATTTTGAATGGTTTAGCCTTTTGTGCAGAGTACATGACGTCATACCCTTGGAAAATGACTTGGTGAAACAAATACTTTTCATTACGGCTGCAGCTAAAACGGATAAATTCCTAGCAGAATCCGAGGTTTGTGTGTTTCCCCTATATGCTGTATCTATAATTCAACAGAGATTATATTCTGTTATTCAAACTTCTGGGATAAATTCGTGGGATCTTTGATAAACTAGACGAGGTCATAGTAAAAGACAATTCGTTGCTGTTAATAGCACTCAAGTAAATGCTTATTGGACCTCATGATTTGCACTATATACTGTGAATGACACATCCAGTCTCAGAAACCCCATAGCTATAGACCTTGATTCTTTACTTTCTGTTTTATGCCTTTTCTTATGCAGTAGACGTGGATATTATCACAGGTTTAAGGGAGCTGATCAAATTTAAGAGTCTCTACTTGTAAAAGTTTGCTTCATTTCGCAAACATCTTTTTTTAAGGAAGAAGCTAGGGTCAGGCTAGACTTCAAGCAAATTTTTTATTCATTCTGAAACATATTACATCCTACGAAATCTAACTCTACAAGCATCAGCTGCACACATATTTACAAATTCAAAAAGGAAAATTACAGAGGAAGAAGAGATAATTTTCAGAGATATGCATTTTGGAAGTCACAAAGTCTGCCCTTCTATTCCCCCCTCACCTTGTGGATGATTAACAAACTCTCCATGGCAGAGATGATCTTCATTGCTACTATGACCCGAGTCAAACAAGCTTATGGGGTATGCCATTTTCCCTTCATCACTTGAACAGCTTATAAACAATCAGACATGCAGTAGAACTCTTGATCCCCAGTTTTTCTGCAATAGTAAGTCCTTTACAAATTGCAACTATCTCAATGTTTCCAATCCCCCCTTTAAAGTTGGTGCTCTTATTGGATGCAGCAATTGGGATCCCATTTGGCACTCTTAAAATCCCGCCGTATGATTTTCTTTCCTCTGTAAAGCAACCCTCAACATTTAAAATAACCAGCTGCTGCAAATCTTGCATCCATTCCATCCATTTTATGATTTTAGATTTATTGCATTTGAATGAAACTTCAAAAAGTATTCTTTTGAAAATTTGTTCAGTAGTGCAACAGTGGTACTGAAAATGTTTTTCGTTTCTTGTGATCTAAATGTGATAGATATAGCACCTGTAAATCAATTCTAACTTTCTAAGTATCTTCCGTCTTGAAATATCAACTGCCCCTTTAAGAATTTTGGAGTATCGAAGCTTATCAAGGACCATAGACCAAATCAGATTTGTAAATGGGCACTTGAAATACAGATGGTCTCTATTTTCTTCTGCTCCACCACAAGAATAGCAATAAGAATTATCCAGCTTGTATCTTGACCAGAAAGTCTCTCGTTTTAACTCTTATTTTTAATAGCCAGCCATGAGATGAACGAGTGTTTTTGGACTGCATTTTTTCCCCATACAATTCTGTGCCAGTTTACTTTAGATTTAGAAACCCTTAAAGCCTCCAAAGCCGACTTTGTGGAGAAATTTCCAGAGGATGTGAGGGTCCTGACAAGTTTGTCTTTCTCTTCCTGATGTGGGTCAGAGCTATTTGAGATCTCTTGCCAAATATTCAAGATCTCTCTTGATTTGTATCTTGCATTGGGGATACACCAACTATCATCCCGTATAATTGTGCTCATTTTTGGTTCGTTAGGAAAACGCTTCATATCTTGTACTTAAATACCTCCTTCAAGCCATGGATCAGTCCAAAAACTTTTCATTTCCCTTATAACATTTCTATGCTTATTTGGTGAACTATGCAGGCAATGTCAGAATCTTATTTTAGGAAACCACTTCTGTCATATTCTTTGATGACTCCCACATAGCCTGGTCACCAGTTAACTGGATTTTTTTCTCCAACTATTGGAGACCATTGACATCATATTTCACAGTCCCAATTCGGGATTTTTTCTTTGTAGGGTTTTTATATAGAATATTCTTTGGAGGTTAGGGATTTAACCATGGTTTAAACTATCCAAAATATCTTTGGTACATTTGAAATTATACAACCGTAGATATATGAAAGGTGTTTTGGGCAGAATCTCGCAAATATCTGATACATATCGGTAAACGTCAGTGACAGTTTTAATTTATCTATAAATTTGAATTTATCGTAGGTGTTTTCCAGAGGATTAGTTTAGTATATTTCATATGCTAGTAGAGAAAGTCAGAGTTTTCGGCTTTTGTATTAGAGATAATTTTAGAAAGAGCAGTGGAGAGCCCTTAGACTAAGCAGATCTACAGTCGATATTGGGGTGCTGAGAATGGGAAGTGGATAAGAGCTTGTATCAGACTGTGGATGTGGCAGTAGGGTAATCCACACCAAATTATTGTTTGTCACGTGTTTGTGATTTCTTCTCTATTGCCTCTGTGTTATACCTTCTTTTGTGATGTATCATCTATGAATGGTGGCAGTGACGTGTTGGCTCTCTGCGGCAACATTTCCAACGACTCATAGTCTTAGGAGATATGCGTATCAGCTGATTTATTTCTTAGGTCATATGGATTGATCTTCTATCTGTTATGCTTATAGGCATCATCATCTTGTCGTTATTTTTGGGAGCCTATAGGAGATCATATTATAAATTCTCAACATATTTTAATAGGATTTATGCTTTGTTCTGTTTCATTACAGTTTATGCTTTCATTTATTGATAATTCAAAGAAGAGGAAAGCACCTGATGAGGTCAGTTCTCTATTCACTCTCCTCCTTCTTGCAACTAAACTTTCTTAGAGTTATTAGATTCATATTATTGTTTGAGTTGGTCTACTCTAATATGTAATTTGTTTAGCAGGATACTCACAGTGGTTTCAATCTGAGGAAACCTAAACTCTTATGCAAAGCATCAGATGGAGCACTTAAGGATAACATTAGATCTGAATATGATGAAAAAAATGACCTGGCTGATTCCATGTGCACCTTTTGTGATAATGGTGGTGATGTTCTATGGTACATCTTATGCTTTCTTGCTCATTATTTATTACAATTGTTTCATACTATTGGCTTGTCATTACTAGTAATATTTATTGATATACCTAATATTTTCATACTCTTTATAATGTCATTCATGACTGAAGAAGGCATGTTACAGATAATCATGGAAAATCACTTATTTAGCGAAAAGAGAATTAACACATGATTGTAGAATGAGAATAACAAAGTAAATCAAGTACTCACTAAGATTAAAGGAATGGGTTTTGGTTCAAAATGATGATCTTAAAAAAACTCAATTCGGGAAAAAATTGAAATTTCACAAAAAAGATGAAAAAAACGGAAAAAATGAGTTTAATTCAGTAAAAAGGGAAATGGACAGAATGTAATATTGGTAATAAAAGCAAAACTTATTTAGTATGATAAACTATACTTCCATTTTCATTAAACATTCACAAAATATCAACCACTACCATAACCAAGTACCGGATAATCAAGAAAATTCAAGCAAACAAAATGCACTAAGCATCAAGTAACTCTCTGTTTTTGTTACTAATAAAGCGATGTAAGAATCTTTTAACTCTTCCTAGATTAACTTTTCATGCTAACAATCTAAATTTATAAGAAATTATAATTGGTAATATTAGATCAAAATAAAATTTAATTAGTAACAACCTTCAAATAGGTTTACGTTGTTAATTTGACTAAAACATATCAAAACCTTTATTCTCCGGATACCAGGTGATATTTATAATCCTCTCGTTGAGGCTCTTGTTTTCCTTGTATTTGGCATTTATTCTTTCCATCTAGGATATATTTTTGTTAGTCATCTGTAAGAATTTAACCTTTTTCAATTAAGTTATTGCGTGACGTTTCAATTCTCCACGCAGTGGTTAATAAGTCGGGGAGAACTTCCCTTAATAAATGGCTAGTAAACTAAAAGTAAACCTATTCAAAATAAGGCTTCCCTTAAATAATTTTTCATGTAGGAGGCAGTTCTAGAAGAAGTGGAAGCTTCCATTTTAGACTGATATCTTCAAGTTTCATCCCTCTCGTGACACCGGACATAGATATCAGTACAGTAAGACTGCATTTATATCCAGAAGAACTGCATTCAGCCTCTGCCTTTCCATCACATCACATTTTACGCATTCCAACAAAGTCACCTCATGCCATAGCGAATAAGGTCCCATAGAACTTTTTCAACCTTTTCCTTGAACACTATCCATGGCCAAGGTCGGAGCCCCCAAATTATTTTTGGAGCGGTTGAGGGTATGTAAGATTAATAAACTAAAATCAAACTCATTGTAATCAACCAAGCTTCGAAGAAGCTCAGTCATTCTTTATCCCTTGCATGGTTGCTTAGGAGAAATTTTGTATGTAGTGAATCAATTTAAAAACATTTCATGAAGAGTATATCCGTGGAACTGTTTGATTATGTTTCTTTATTCAGAAAACTGTTTTGCATGTTATATGGTATCACTCGTTCTATATATGACTGACATCTGTTGTGTGTGGGTTCAGCTGTGATGGACGATGTTATAGGTCCTTCCATGCAACCGTTGATGATGCTGCTGACACAAACTGTAAATCTCTTGGGCTTTCTAAAGAGGAACTAAAAGTATGAATCATTACTTATTATTGTTCGTTGTTTATTATTATTAGATCTCTTATTTATTTATTTCATTGACAGGTCTGCCAGATTTTCTTATGCCCAAATTGTAAATATGAACAACACCAATGTTTTGGTTGTGGGAAGTTGGGCTCTTCTGATAAATCTTGTGATGCCGAGGTAGGGGTTGTTTGCTTCCTCATTCATTCCAAATTTCCGTTCTATTTGGGCCTTTATGTTGAAAATTATTAGTTCAGAACAAACCCTTTACACCTTGCGCTATGCCATCCTTAAAAAGTTAATGGGACCATGTATTTGTCAATTGAGAGAATTCTTCTTTTTCCATTTCACTCTGACTTCCTAACTTTTATTAACCCTCAATTCCCTACTATAATCTATTAAAATCTCTCCAAATAATTCATCTAGGCATCCTTTTATTGACTAAGGAGCACTCACAAATAGGAAACCCTAATACTAGTCTAATTGGTAAACTTTCTTTATCCATGCAAGAATAAAATAAATTTGGAATAAAATAAAATGCATTGTGAAAAGGGAAAGAGGAGATGTTTCGGGTTTGGCCCATATAGGGGGTGATGACGACATGTTACATCATATTTCGAAAGAAGTCTGGATCACATTCTTCTTTAGATCTATAAATCCTCAGACTCAATCTCTCAAAATTTATTTTGGTTTTTGATACGAATTAATTGAATCCTTACCTCTTCTCTTTGCCATTTTTTTTTCAGGTCTTCCGATGCCATTCTGTTGGTTGTGGCAATTTCTATCATCCAAAATGTGTTTCTAAGCTGCTCCATCCAAAGAATGAAGCTGAAGCACAACAACTTCAGAAGAAAATCACCATAGGCAAGTCATTTACTTGCCCTGTCCACAAATGCCTTGCTTGTAAACAAGAGGAAAAAAAGGATGTTCCAGAACTACAATTTGCATTATGTAGACGTTGTCCAAAGGCATACCATCGTAAATGTTTGCCGAGGTATTACTAGTTTTATTTTTCTGCATTTCTTATGTAGTGCTTATTATGTTTACGATGCCAGACGAGTTTTAATACAAAAATAATACTAATGAATATTAATGAAATTTCGAAAGAGAAACCAACTTCTTAGAAACTGTCAAAAACAACTCTGAACGCCGAAAAAATTAATCTCTTGCCTTTTATTTTATTTTTAAGATTAGGACACTACTTGGTTTGCTATCTTCAAGTTCCAGAAATTTTAACTTGAGAAACGCTGGAATTAATTTGCTCGAATTATTGGGGCACTAAACATGTAGATGTTTATGTCTAATCGTCTGGGTGAGAATTTGTCGACTTAGGCATCATAGTATTTTTATTTTTTCTTACCATTGTTTGAGGACTGGTTTTGTTGTAACATCACATTTGTTGTTGTCATGTAAAAAAATAAAAATAAAGTTGTAGTTTTTGCTTTCTAAGATAGTAGATTTTTATTGGTCAGGGAGATTGCCTTTGAAGGCTGTACGGACAAAGAGATGCCAGCAAGAGCTTGGGATGGTCTTTTACCGAATCGTATTCTGATATATTGCTTGTAAGTTATCATATCCTTTGAGATACCTTTCTTTCTATTGATTTATTATCTTATTTATTGAAATTATATTTTACAGGGAACATAAGATTGATAAAGATTTATTAACACCAACAAGAGACCACGTTATATTTCCGAAGGAAGAAAATAAGAATATAAGCAAATCAATCTGGAAAACAAGGCGAGTAAAAGTTGCAAAGAGAAGTGTTCCTGGAGAGAAACCAAAACAGGTTCATAAAGCTTCTTCTGCTGTAGAGGACAATAAATCTAATCTCAACAGTAAAAAAGAAGTCTATGAAGAAAGATTTGAATGTCCAGAGGTATTAAGAGAAGACGATTCCCCCAAAATGCACTTGAAGGACAACCTAAAATACGTCTCAATGGAAATGGATAGGTCCACCACACAGGGTGAACAAATGTTACCCTTGAAAGGGAGAGATTTGAATATACTACCTTTATTAGATGAAGACACACCTTTATTAGATGAAAAAACAAAGAAGAGGTAAGCTTGCTGCATAACTTGGTCATATCTTGAAGTTAGGTTTCTTTGCTTAGATTTTGAAATCCATTTTTAACCTTTAGCTTCAACCTGTGGCAGGCTAGTGACTTTAATGGACGAACAGTCATCAATAACCCTAAAAGAATTTGTGAAGAACTACAGTGATCTTTATAGACATGCAGGCTCTAAAAATGTTGAGGGAACTGTTGAACCGAGAAAGTTGGAGGCCTCTGTTGAGGTATTGCTTATTATTTGCATGAAAAGTGAAGGGCTACTTAGACTTCAAAAGGAACCCAACTTCCTCATAATGTTAACTGAAGCCTTGCCCTTGTTTTTAATGAACTAATCCCCTCATATTTTACTCTAGAAGTTTTAAAGTAAGGGTATATTCATAGTTGCTTTCTTATGGCAGGTTCTTGAAAAAAATATAAAGTTTGAGGACGAGAACGTCGAAGATGCAAAAGATGTATGTGAGGCAAAGACTCTCTTTGAGATAGCTAATTGGAAGGTGTCTCCCATCTTAACAGTCCTTTAAATTATCTATATGTTTTTATCTTGGGGACCCATTATCTTGATATGGCGTGAAATTTAATAAGCTTCGTTGGTATATGATTTATTGTCATCTGTCCATTTTAGGCGCAAAACTTGAAGTGATGATTCTATTGTATCATTACTGTTGCACTTGCACCAGTAATTTGAGGATTGCTAATGGAATTAATTGTAATGTGCAGGTTGTAGATAAGCTCCATTGGTACGTTCAAAATGGTGACATGGTAAAAACTTACACCTTCTTTTCAAATTTTTCCCCTTCCAAGTTTTTTTCCTCTTGTTTATAAGTGAAGTAACAAGGAAACCTTGTTATATAAATGAACCGCGAACGTAAAACATAAAAAATGGCGAAATAATGTTTTACATTATTCTTTGATTTTAAAGTTTGCAATCGAACTGTTTTTCAAAGCTTAAAAGTCAGCCATGAAATCAAGGTTAGAACCCGCAAAGCTAATCGCTAGCATGCAAATCGCTTTGAATTTGATAGAAATAAAACTCAATCTTGTTATGCTTAAAACCCGTTGTTTTTAGTAAAATGTTATGCTAGAATTTTAGATACAATATACATATTTCTATAAATATTCCACGCTTTATCCAAAATAACGGGTCCACAACCGCTATACAACTCTTTGAGTTACAAGTTGTAAGCACGTTATACTCAAAATGTCATTGTTTTTGGCACCATGGAATACATTGGACATTTGACTCACAAAATTTTATGTTATTTTCTCATTGGCACGACCCAACTCTACAGACTGATATTGTCCCCACTTGATCACTTCCGAAACAGGTGCGAGGTATTACCTTAAAAGGCCTCGATGACAAGTAGAGTGAGATCCTAACTTAAGGACCTTACGCCAATATGATCTTAAGCGAGGTGGGACTAAACTAATGGTGCAACTATCACTTCTACTGAGTTAGGCACCTCTCCAATCGCTTGGGTGGTGTCACAATCCCCCACATTTAAGATCAAGCCATCCTCGGCTGATGCCATTTTGTCACGACCCTACACTTAACCACCCCCTAAACAAGTGTGAGGTTTTACCTTAAAAGTCCTCGATGTCAAGTAAAGTGGGATCCTAATTTAAGGACCTCATGTCTGTTATAATCTTAAATGCAATGGGGTTAAACCATTTGTGCAATCGTATCCTCTATTGGGTTAACTGTCTCCCCCTCGAGCAGGGTGTCACACTCATCCAGGCTGTTCATAATGCTCTGTTAGCTAAACATTGGTATTTCATATTTAAAGTCAATTTCTACCTTTATGTACCATCATCATCTTGAAGTCACACTTACTGTTTTTTTGTTATGCTCTACGCCTCTACCCTAGGATAGTTTTTGTTGTGTTTGGAAAGTGAGATCCTTGATCCAATTCACTGGCAAAGTTGGCTGATGTTTGTCACTCTTCTTAGTTTGTTTTAAGTAACTTATATAATAAACAATTGTCAACTCAAATGCATCCACATTCCCATAACTTCGTCTCTATTAAGAGTATTTATTTTGAAAGTTTTACTAAATGATAGTTTCATCCAAACATCCTCTCTTGTTAATACTGTTCTTGTAGTTCCTTATCTAAGTATACATGTTCCTTTTGGACAGATAGTCAATTTCTGTTGTGGAGCTAATAGTTTCAATTGCTTAATGAAACAAAAGCTTGAAGAGTCCGGGAAGGAATGCTATTATAAAGATTATGCCGATATTCAACTAAAGGTAGATTTTTCTTGTCTAACTATATTGTATCTGCTCATGTAACAATAGGACACAATATTTTTGTGTGGATATCCTTATTCAAAATGATAAAGAAATTGCAGATCATTTTCCCAATTAATAGTTGCGGGGATTAGACAATCTTGAGATAAAAAAAGAGTACCTCTAAGGAAGAGAGTGGGAATGTAGTAAGAATAATGATGAGGTTGTATAATGTCTCTTTTAAGTTACTGTACATCCAGTTTAAAATACCAAAAACAACATTTTTCCTGTCCAGAAACTGTGGACAATTTGTAGTGCATTGTTAACTTGATTTGCTTCAAAGGTCACCCCTCTATCCCAAATAGCGGCGGCGCCTCTTCAGCAATGGAACGGGGGAGGCCTCGGTTCAGCAAAGAAACTGAACCACGGGAAAAAAAGAGTGGGCAGTGGGTCCCATTCACATTGAACTTATAGGTCGAATCCGCGTGGCTGAAGGGAGGGTGGGGTGAAGTCCTAAGAAACATACTGGAAGGTGCCTAGCCTTTTCCCTAGCTACTTTTCAGGGGCTTGGTGGTTGGTTTCATATTGCTCTGAAAAGAAGCGACACTCTTCATCTCGTGCGTCAAGGAAGTCTTCTTCTACTTCTCGATGGAGACCAAATTCATGAGTTTTTTTTTATCATATGTCGGAAGAATCCCTGTCCCCATGTCCCTCCCTTGTGGAGACATGAGGGTGCATAAAGGAAAAAGAGGGATAGGGCTTTCTCTTGATTTTCGCATAACGGGCCCCAGTGGATCGAAAAAGCTAGGCCGACAACTCAGTGGTAGAGCGCGCCCCTGAGAAATGCTTGTAGGCTCAAGCATCCATTTATATAGTTCGATGTACTCATCTGCGCCTGACCTGGAGATGTGGATCATCCAAGGCTAGGCCGAAGCGTTAGCTCTAAGAAATTTAGCTCCTAAAGACATTACCAGTACGCAACCAAAGGATTTGGTTTCTTGGCAAGCCTCAAAGCTTTTTAGTCTTGAATGGGTGCCACTAAACAAAAGGCTAGGCCAAAGCGTGGGCGAAGGAGCCTCGATAGTAAAGGCAAGCAACCCATGGGAGACTTAAAGCATTAGCGAAGGGGTCTGCTCCTAGCGAGACCTATTAGGCTCAACCCTCTTGTTTTGCAGAGCGACGAATGATGATTGATAGGCAGTACTTCTGATCCGAATCCATAAACAAAGTGTTAGTTCCTATCCATTTTTTGATTATGCTAGCGCGGCGGAAGATCACAAAATCTTTTGAATCCCCAGGGCAGAAGATCGAAAAATATTTTGAGGCCCCGGATCCGTCTTAGCCTTTCCCTCTCAGTTTTTCAGCCTAAAAAGATCGAAAAGCTATGTCAAGAGGTAGTGGTAATGTTGAGAAAAGACTCGCTATTAAAGTTCACGTTTCGTTACCTTTTTCAAGGTCATGGTTCCCTACGTTTTTTTGTCGATCTTTTTGCCCACAATGGAACTTCGTCGAAAAGGTTGTTAGTCAGTTGAAACTGAAGGGCCGGGCCAGTCACCTTAGCACCAAAGAGATTAGCGCTTCAAAGCTTTTTCGGTTTCTCTAGCCTTTTCCCTTCCTCTATTGGTACAAGAAGCTGAAACTACTAGCGACATCGTTAGCGAAGTGGCTCCAAGTAGGCTGCCCTAATTGAAAAAGGCTAGGAAACTAGAGACCACGGGCCCACACACAAAGATTTAGGTATCACATAATTTTTCTTTTTTAATTGTTGAAGGAAACTGATAAAAAATTATTAACTTAAATGTGCTTTATATACTTATATGATTGTGATGCTTATATAGTTATATGATAGTGATTGTGATTTCCCGCAGGGAGATTTGATGAATCTAGATCTAAAGGAATTGTTGACTGGCTCAAAATTGGTAAGAATGTAAAAAACTTTTATTTCAAACATTTTGAAGCTCTCCAGAAGATTAGAGGACCTTCATAACTAGTTATGCTCATTGCTCGTTCTTTCTATTATTCTCTGCAAGCCATTTTGCTTTTATCTACACAAGACGTTTTGACTAAGTAAAATCTTCATTATTTTTGTTTGATGATTAATTTTACTTTATCAGATCATGGGCTTTAATGCTCCCTTTGGAAATGAAGCGGCTTTTGCAAGCAAATTGATTAGAAAGGCTCTTGAGTTAAAACCAAAGCTTCTTTTACTTATTCTTGCAACCAATACGGAAAGGTACTAATAATGAACTTGCACCTCTCTCTCTCTCTCTCTCTCTCCACCTAACATATTTTCGTTACTGAGTACCAGATTAGATGTGAACGCGTATAATATGATTTGGGAAGACAGTGAAAAATTCTCATCAAAGGTATTATAAAAACATAACAGCATCCTTTTTGTTTTATTGTAATCTTTATATATGAAACCATCTTACATATGCTTCTTCTTCAAGTGCCTTTACTTGCCTGAATATATCAATGATATACAACTGGAGCAATGGAATTCAAAACCGCCTTCCATGTATCTCTGGAGCCGTCCTGATTGGGTTGTTAAACACAAAGTCATAGCTCTGAAGCAAAGTCACTTAGCGAAGGAGAGGATAGATTCAAAAGAAAGTCCTCAACCCAATCTTGATTACCAACTAATGGACGATTTCAACGACTATACTGAAATCTCAAATCAAGCAAATGGGTACCCTAACGAAGAGGGAAATGAAGAAATAAGAGGCAGTATCGCCGAATCCTTTGGGACTTTCCCGGAGAACAGTTTAGAAGGATTCAGTCAATCACCTTCCGACGAGAGTGATGAGAAGAGCGTGTATTACCGGGACTTATCAGGCTTTGTGCCGGGACCTTTGCAACCTTACTTTGGACAGGAATTATGTGGTTGTGGCTGGCTAGATGAGTAACTACATCGACATAGTTTGTTACAGAAAAGAAGAAGAAAAGAGAGAGAAGGGGATTGTATGCCTTCAGGGTGCGATATGCATTCCCCCTATATATATTATACTGTAAAGTGGTCGTTAACGGTGAACCCTTTGTACAGTTTCAAATTAAGTCAGAGATGACGAGTTATTCATATTTATAGTAAAGCAAAAGTCCATTTTCATTTAAAGTGTGAATTTCCTTAGATGGTTTCTTCAGAAGTTTATTCGTAACTTATAATTAACTCGATAACTTCTTTCTGATCCTTTTCTTTTATTTATTTCTTAGATCTTAAAATGATCATTATCAAGGTTGTAATTGGATCACCAACCACTTTAGTACTTGGGTTTAACCACAACTATCATTCTCAAAGAAGCCATCACTACAACCTTCAGATGCAGTCCAATCATGAGTACCATTTTCATGTTTTAGTGCAACAAAATCAAACAAATATTGTCACAGTCGTGCCTGCATCATTGTTGGATGCCTTTGTTCCCACAAAATATTGATCACACATTCGGGAAGCCACTATGAGTCTAAAATAATAGCCGAAATTCAGAAAAGGAAATTCCTGCTCGGAATGCATATATTAACTGTAAATATATTATCCGAATTTAAATTTTACATTTTTTCTCTATAAGTTTTGACGAACAGCAGATCATTTTGTTTACATCTCTCCCAATTTGGGATGAAAATTCATACATTCAACATCTCTCTATCGCTCTCTTTCTTTACTCCCAGTTTGGGATGTGAGAGTAATTTTTTGATAATAAAACGCATTAAAGTGGTGTGATCAATTTACCGAGGTGCAACTGGCGAAACACTGGGTGATTCGTCGTCCACTTTTATCGAATTTAATCGTCTTAGTCTTTGGTCGAGCTCTGCCATTACTGCAGGTTCTTGTTTTTTCCTTTCCTTTGTTATAGCATTTGTTGTCATCGAGCCTAATTTATCAAACGCCACCTGCAAAATTTTATAAATAAACGCTTATCTTTTAAATTTTTACAAGTGAAAAGGTTACATGGATCAACAACACATTACTTGAAAGTTGAAACCAAGCTAAGGGATATAAAAATAATAATTAAGATCATAATATAAGAAACATGGTGCTGACTGAATATGCAGAATTGGGTATAGTAATAGAAATTACAAAAGAATATGAGATTGATACACTTACCGTTAAAAGATCATCGGGATCGTAAAGATGATGAGTAGTTCTCTGCAAAATGCTTATAATGTCGCCTATCTGGGAGGTCATTAGCAACTCCTCTTCTTTCACCTGTAATCACTTCTACAACTTTAGTAACCTATCTGATATTGTGATGAAATACCAAATGCAGTAAACTTCATATCAACTTCCAACTACAGTCAATAAGGACTGTCAAATCTGAAATTGAGTTTTTACCCTGAAAATGGCCAAAGCTACGTGAAAGAGAACCTTTGCTCCTTCATAAAACAAAACATCCCATACCCGCATAGTTGTCTGAAAAAATAGTCCAACAAACATAAGACGTTCACAATAATTCAAGATAAGGATAGGAACATGGGCATAGAGAAAAGGGGTAGGAAATGGATGTATTTCTGGTTTTTATCAGTTTCAAAGTATTTTCTTCATTTTATAATCATACAAATAGAATAAAACCTTCTACTACACTTTTCTTCGTTTGCTATGTTGCACGCATCTAACTGAAATAATTATCTTTCTGATGATATGAACTAATTAATTATCTAAGATTTAATGATATATATAAATAATATCACATGAATTATAATAATTTGAGTGGGTTCTTGTAATTTTACCAACATAATAGGTTAAGTCGTTAAGAATTGAAATTGAGTAGGAATTGCCGTTTCAAAACACTAGCAAAAAAAATCTACATCCACAGAGCGCAAATATACCAAGCAAATAGTACAAGGCAATGTACACAAATTAGAGATAATAGTATGGATCATTTTCTTACAAGCCTCAAATGGATTGGATTGTGGCTTTAAGGACATGCCTAATTGTGACGACCTACCGAACGCCGGCCAAATCTACCCGAGCGTTTTGAGTTCTGTCCGAATGTATTTGTTCTCTATGTCCTAATATAGCAGCACGCCAAGTTTCGTCGCAATCGGATTCAGTTAAGGGGGCGAAAAGGTCCAGTACGCTTCGTCTCATGTTTTAACGTTTCCTTTTGGAAGTTGACTATTTACTTAGTAGCTATATTAAGGAGGAACCTTGGTCCGATCCTCCCCATGACTAAAAGAGCTTTAATGCTTGGTCATCAAGAACCTCGGCTCATGGACTATCTACAAGAGATAGTTATGAGTTCTCCTAGGCCTAGGGAAGGCCAGAGGACATTGCCTCGCAATGCGGGCCGGTTTTCAATAAAGGGCTTCATATGGCGCCGCTATGCCCCGTGGGCTATCCGAGACGCACCGCCCCTTACAGATGGACAATATAAATAGTCCAGGCTCGTCGCCCCTTGCGATATGAGTCCCTTATGTGGAAACCGGCATATTGAGCTACCCTGATCCGCTACAGGACAGGTGTGCTTTCCGTACCTCGCGCGCGTCGCGAGAGATTACGCTGTAGGGATTATTGAGGGAACCTTCAGCGTTGTTGCCTATACCGAATACCTATTCGATGACCCTTCACGAGTATCCAGGATTATCCGGATGTTGCTCTAGCATCCGTGGGTGGTATCCCACTGGCGCGCCGCGCCCGTGAAGATGGCTGGTACACGCCGACCGCGTGTCCGTGTACGCCGCACGGTCCCTTATTCCGCTGCACTCCGGGCACTGTAGAGGCGGTCCCGGGTTGGGCCGTGACACTAATTATACTAGAAGGGGTTTACTTCCAAACTATTATTTCACAAACAAATAAGTTGAGCAATGTACCATTGTAAAGTTAAAAGACTAAATAAAGAATCTATGGAATCTCGCATGTTGGTGACTTGTATCAGGTGAACAGGTATTTTCCTACTTTTGGAAATTAGAAGATTTTACTACATAAAATAAATCTCATGTGTCATGTACGAGCGAAATGGTAGAAGAAAATGTATACAGCATAAGATTTTCTAACCTCTGACGGCAAGCTCTTAGAGAAAAGGCACAGAAACCACTCTGTGGCAACAAGGGAGACATCAAACTCCATATCTTCCAAATGGGCTGCAATCCTGCATTTTTTTTCACAACAAAAGATAGCATACAGAGTCTGTTTCAGAAACTATAGAGGAACATCTATTTAAATATTTTCACACATTGTAAACAAAAAATGAATGCTAAGGCATTTCCACTAGTACTGAATCTGACATCAAGCTAAACTTGAGGTAAAATCCATAATGTCTTCATCGGTTCTCCAAACCTTCTTTAGATGTATGTTTCAGCAAATATCTCCTCAAATTTAGAGCAAGATATATTTTCAAACAAGATGGTGCAAAGCAAAGAGAGATCGGGGCCATGTACTCTCTACCGCGCATCATTTCTGAAAATGCTATGTGATCATTTCTGTTGCTTGCACTTAACATAATATTCCTTGTTAAGAAAGAAATTTGGGGAAGCAAAGTACCCATGTTCTAGTTGAATACAACTAAAATTTGGGATTAGTTGCTCTAAGATATCAAAAAAATGAATTACCTAGGGCACTTCTTAGCCAGCATGTCTTGGAATACCCTTTGTTCAACATGGCATCCTGACAAGTTAGGAGTGTAGCAGTCATTCACCAGTACGTTTTCTAAAAGAACGGCAAGCATCCAAAATGCGTCTTCTTCTGTTTTCATCACGAGCAACAACATTGCTGCTACATAGTTTAAACCCTGCCACATTTTTTTAAGATAACAATCAACTAGAGAAGGGCTGCAAAGTTGAAAAAGAGTAACTTATTGAATAAATGCAAATGTATGAATTAGCCATGGATATAAACATTATAGGTTATCCAACCTGACAATACCCAACATGGGAATCTCTGAAAGAATATCCAACAAGGACACGACGAAGAGATGCATGACCTTCTGGAGTGTCTAACCATGGGTGACCAGGAAAGGTGCGAGGCAGATCCTGCAAATGGGAGGGAAGTAAGAAAGCCTTGTTAGCAAAATGATACGGCAATTATCATATTTTAAGAGGAAGGATGCAACTATAATCAAAATCCACACAAGTATTAGTTTACTTCATTATTTATTTGGCGGATTGTTTCTACAGTCTCCCTAAAATTTAATTCAAGATGAGTATATTCTGAACTATACAAGTCTAGTACAATTAAGATCCATGTTCCTTTTTTCTCTGAAGTTACATATATTAAAGCAGTACTTACAATCCGCTTTGTTTAATGCATCAATGATGTTTAAGAAAATATGCTCCTCTTGCAAATCAACTTTTATATTTTAATAAGAACCAGAAATGAACTGGTAAATTGGTATTTGTTTATTTAGTGCAGATCAGGGAAATGGATTTGGCATCCAAGTAAGACAATTGGTTCATATATGTTTCAATCACCTCTACAAAACTGTAATTTATTAATTTGTTCTTGAAGCCAATCAATCCAACTATACCATGAAGATCAACATAAATAGATAAATCAAGTAGTCAGAAATTAAAACTCACATGATCTATTTGTCTTGTTGCAGGTGTGGTTTTCCCTTCAACAGCACTGATCAAATCATTGTAATAGCTCTCAGGCACCGTCGATCTTTTCTTCACCGCCCCAGAAACCGATAACCAAACCTTAGGCCTTAAAATGGGAGGGATTCCTTTCCTGATCAACCGCTTCAAAACGATTGAATTTGCAACAGATGATAATTTAAGAGATGCCACAGATTCAGATATAGAAGAAATCTGAGGCTGCAAATACCAATTTGCACCTTTGCTAGCTTCCAACGCCCACCAAACACGCCCTTGCTGCCTCACTTTCTCCCTCACCTCATTCAAAACATTCACATCATCAACATTCCCTTCAACTGTAAACCCATAAAGGTCTTGGAATTTCACTACAATGTTTGCCCTCCTAGTGTGGATACTTGGCTTCCAATATTGCATTGAGGGTTGAAATTCATGAGAGATCTCCCTCCTTGATTGTGTCCCAAACATTTTCTTAATCACAAAATTTAGAAAAAATAACTAATGGGGTTCTTACAAATGCAACTCAAAACCAAACCCACATTGCTAAATCCATCAAAAACATATTCCAACCTCCAAAATCTGAAATCTAATCAAATGGGGTACCTCAAAATGTGATTTTTTCCCCAAGCTAATCCAATCTACCAAAACCCCATCATTGCCAAACCCATTAAACAACTTCCCAAGGACTAAAACAGCATAAGATCTAAAAAAAAATCAAACCTTTGATTTTCCTTCAAATGGGTATCCACAAAACCACTAGATTCATTCAAACACAGGTCAACCAAAGGAACCCCAGATTCAAAAACAGGTCTTTTTTCTCTGTTTTAGATAATTTAACAGATTCTTCTTTTGCTGTTTAAGAGGAGAGAGAAATTCGGTGGTGGATTAGAGAGAATTTAGGAGAGCAAAAATAGACTAAACTGTACGTTAATGGAGGTGGTGATGATTATTTGCCATTACTACTGTATCAAAAGATTAGGTTAAATTTATTATTATTATTAAACTGTGAAAGGTCAAAAAAATTCGACCGTTATGATTATATTATTATCACCCAATGTTAAACTCAGAACAGAAATCACTGTTTCCAGAATTATTTTAATTTTCCTCTTGCGGAGGAAGAGCATAATATTGGTTAATTTTGTTTTTGCCGAATTGTCCGATGATGTGTTTTGGGACAATGCCTCAAGAAACAAAGGTCCTGAATTCATTCGATTTAGGAATTATCATGACTAAACTCGACATGTGGGTTGGTGGGGTTTCCACAGTTTTGTTTTTCTTTTTAATTAGAGATATCTGGGTCATCTGGCCAGTCCATTAATTCTCAACTAGATTCTCTAGGGCTTGTGCAACAGCTTACAAATTACATGAACCACAAAATTGACTGGTTCATGCCAACTTCAAAATCTAGTGGTGGTAAAATTTGATTCATTTGAACCCTTGATTAATCTTAAAAGGGCTCTCTTATGATTTTTAAAACTTAGGGGGATTAAGAAATAGACATTTTCCATATCAGCTCTTCTCTCTCTTCCACCTAACTAATCTTAGGTCTCTCTCCTCCTCCGCTGTTTCCCAAATATTTTTTATTATCCAAATACGATCTTTCTATAATGTTATTTCTCTCTCTTGCTAAAAAATATATATATTTATAAATTCTCTTTTTATTTTAAAAAAATTATCCCCACTAATTAGAGTTTAATTGAATATAAATTTGCATCTTAGTATCTATAATTTGGTTCAATGTTGCAAAATTTGATATCTCTAATTTGCAACAATAAAATTGATCTTTAATCGTCGTTGACGTGAGTATTAGAAAAAAAATTTTTAGTATTTCACATTTCATCTTTTCAGCCGTGAGATTATTATACATAAAAGAAAGACAATAGAGTTACAATGTTGAGTTTTAGAATTCATGTAAATTAATTTTGAAAGATAAAATCTGAGAGAGAAAATGAGACGAAAAAAACTAATTGGGGAGAAAAATATTAGGGGAAAATAGCTGGATGAGAGAGACTTGAGATGTGCATGATATTGGTTAGGTGGAGGAGAGAATATTACGTGAAAAAAAGTGTTATTTCTTAAATCAGTTTTAGAATTTCTAAAAACATCTTTTAGGATAGCTAGACACTAAATTTAGGATAATAAAATTGGACTTCGTTTGAATCCTTGACCCCATGGTAGTTGTTACACTACTATCACTATTAAAGCCTAATTATCACTAGAGTACAAGGTAGTTGGTTCGCCCGTGGATTAGAGAGTCGGTCAAATTCACCTCGTTCGCAAACGAAAATATGATCTGGAAACTGTGTTTTGTGTTCTGGATGTATCATTGGCAATTTTTAAAAGTGTAATAATATCTCTAATCTTGTATTAGTTTTCATTTTTGTGTGTTTAGAAGTTTATACTTTGTTGCTAATAGAGAGACTGCAATCTAATTTATAATTTGAAGTTCATTAATTTAAGGAGAATTTGTCTGTTAACCATTTCGGAAACATCATCAATCTTCGTCGTTTCAGTTGTTTATGATCATCATCGTGTCGTCAATCTTTCTTGCAGGCCGCCCTGTAAAATGTAGTTATATATCCCATGGACACTAAACAACTAGAGCGGCCAAAATCGTTCAGACGAACTTTTTGAAGTTCACACAAAAAAAACAAAAAAAAACAAACATATTGTTATACTTATTCGAGATTAGCATTTAACATATGGCAGCATTGTCTCTAATCTCATATAAACGCTACGTAATCCATAATCCATCATCGTACTTTAATCATAGATCAAATTAAAAGTCCAAAAGGCCTATTATCTAGATTTGACAAAATTTACAAAGACAATTTTATACGTATGTCGACTAATTTGAACCCAAAAGATAATCCAAGAAATACACCTTCCACGTCCGGTGTGGTGACTTGTACGTGACGGTCGAGCATACGAAAGGGAAGAAAAAAAAAATGCTATGAAACAAATTAGAAAGGAAGCTGATATTTCCACGTTTTTCTTCAATAGGGACTCAATTTTTTGTTGTTTTTCATCAATGCTCCTATCGAAGTCTGATATCGCTGTGTTGTAGGGTTATTTTCTAGGTTGTGCTTTCAAGCTTCTAGGCTAACGCTAATGCAATGTCTCCAGCTCTTGAATGTAGCCACAAACTCCGTTCACTAAACTACCCTCCTCGGAAGGAAGAAAACGGGAAAATGATGATCCCTTCTTCCGCATGCCCAAAGCTCAACCAGAAAGAGAATGAGGACTTTCACCTCCTTCAAACAAGTATTACGCTTGAAAAGTCGAATTCAGCTCCGCACATATAGTTCAGACAATCTTAATTGCAAGGCATAATCTTTGTTTCAAACCCAGTAGTAAAAATTTCACTAGAATCGCATACTGTTTACTACACCGGTATTCTAGAATTGCATACTGTTTTCATCTAATAGAGAATTATGGTTTTAAGAGAGAACTTGTGATGGGAGAGAGAGATGTCACGTGTATTTAAAAAAAAAATCCACTCGCTCAACGATTCAACGCCTAGGCATGAGAGAGAAGTTATGATAGGAGAGAGATGGCAGCTGTATTAAAAAATGTTGGGCGCTCAACGATTCAGCACCCAGGCAATATGCACATACTCCTCCCCAAGTTCAGGTTTCGCATACTTTGGAAGGGCATGAGGATAAGTATACTGAACCCCATACTCCTGTGGTTAGAATGGGTTTTTGCAAAAGTATGAAAAAAATCTTAACAACATACCATGCTGTTAGAGATGTTCTTATATATTGAAGATTACAGGAAGTTTTAGTCAATAAATACTAAATATGTAGCCCACAACCGCACACAATAAAATGGTATACTTGTCTCGGCCGACTTAAAAATTCGTGTCCTTATTGAAAACAAACGTGGAAACATCAAATTCCTTAAAAAAAAGTCCAATTGATACAAATCGTAAGTAATGTTACATCGCTTAGTAAACCATTTACGTTCTTTGGTCAATAATACTTGTTGAACAAGTATTATCTGAAAATTATTTGGAACCAAAGCTAATCACCATCAATGAAATTACAAATTGACGGAACAAGTATATAGTTTTATCACATATGAAAATTACAATGAACAATCAAGTTTAGTTGGAGCAACATCCTCGACATATCCAATATTACGTGCCACGATCATTGCTCAAAAATAATATCTATCTCATTTCCTACTTCAATTTGTTCTCTGTCGTTTATTACCTGCGAAAAGCACGAAAATAATGGTGTATAAGTAGAATTGTAAGTACGACGTTCATTCACATATAATGGTGTATACGACATCTTTAGTGTCAGATACGCTGTTTTTAGAGAGAGAAAAATTATCAATAGTTTTGGATAGGGCTGCAACTTTTGTCCGAAATTCTGATTTTTTTCGATTTCGGAACCCTATTTACAATTCTGGTTTTAGAATTTTTCCAAAAATTTCCGAATCGGAATCGAATAGCTTTATGCTATTTCGAAATTTGCGATCCGATTTTTCTGAACAAGATTCGATCTAATTATTTCGAATACCCACCAATCCAAATTTTATGAATATTCTTATTCAATATTTAATGTGTTTTTTTTGTAGTTTAATTTTTTTTTTGTTAGACAGAGATGTGATAATGTCAATATTTAATATATTTTTTGTCAGATGGAGATGTGATGATATTACCATTGTATGAATAAGAGGGTTTAATATTTTGATTTGGGAACACGTTTAATTTTACATTAAAAAAAAACAAAGATTTACTATTTTCACAAATATTATCTGAAATGTTCAAAATTTTAGATTTCTGAAAAATCTGATTTTTTCGAATTCGGAATGATTTTCGAATTTAAAAAAAAACCCAAATCGAATCGAAACAGATTTTATAGTTCCAATTTTTTTTTGGAAAAATTCCGATTGCCCCATTTTCGATCCGATCCGAAAACAGACCTAGTTTTGGATTTCCATCAAAAATTTGCTAAAATATTTTAAATACGGTGTATTTAATAAGATCATCTATAATTTGCGCAACGTACCATTTCCAATGGCGCCAATTATGCACCGATTCCTTCATAAACTCTGCAAAAATAGCGTACTCTTGAATCGCCCTAACATCCGCATGACACTGTAAGAATTGAGGGAAGAACAACCGAATGCCGGTAACCATAACAAACGCCATGGTCAAAAGCCGCGAAACCATCGGATGCAACCCCCACCGGCCTTTCAAAGCCCGTTTCACTTCAATCTCTAGCGCCAAACACACCCCATGGAGCGCGAAAAACCACATGACCTCCCAAGTGGGTCGAACCCGACCCAAATAAAAGAAAATCACCTCATGCATCAACCCGGACACAATAAACGTAGCTAGCGCAGCTGGAAGCAATTCCCATTTCTTCCCGAGCACTCGGTTCGCAACCGACCGTACCGGTAAATACACGGTCGGTCGTAAAATACTCGGTACCATTAAATTCCATCGTCTCCCCCAAAAATCTTGTAGCGACGTCGCCATATACGGGTCATCAAATTGGGGCTCCAACTCTAACCCGAGAACCGACCGGGCTAATGCCGCAACCATAAAAAGAAGTATCTCGAGAGCAAAGTACACGTGGATGCCATAGAGGAGTAAGATTACATACGGGTGTATGTAATCTTTGTAGGCATAGATACGTACCATCATAACTAATAATACGACTTTTATTGCATAATTTAGCAATGATTTGTGGCCGTTTGTAGCAGCCAAATGTGGAGAATCCTCTGTTTTTTTTGGATCCAAGTTGTTGATTGGATGATTTGGGGTTGTTTTATTTTGATCGAATTGGTGTGGGTTTTGCTTGATTTTGATTGGGAGACAAGCTAAATAGATGAATTCTTTAAGAGTGATGGAGTTTGAGGGGTGAGAACAGAGAGGTCCTTGACCAAAAGCAAAAAGGAGGAGTTTGAAATTAGCTAACCATGAGATGAAGAAACCAACTGTACCTCCAAAATGAACTGAAGTGAGTAACAATGGGAGAAGAAAGAAAATAGTGATTACAGGGATGATTAAAATGAGTCTAAGATAACCTTTTTGAATTCTTGATTGGAGGTAGTAAGTGTAAGTGAGGGATAGTATTACAGTGGTTATTACCTTGATCAAGTTTTCAAACTCACCCCCCATCATTCTTCTTCAGCTCTCTGTAGATCTCTCTCTCTGTCTCTCTGTGACTCTGTCTCTCTCTGTATCTGAGAGAGATAGTAAATGTGAATCACATGAGATTATAATATTGTTATTGACTATTGGTTAAAGTACTCTGAACAACTAGTCAAAGTTCTGGAATTCTTGGTAATATTGTAGTTGATCTTTAGCTCTGAGATTTTTTTTTATTTTTTATTATATTTATTTACAGTCTATTATGAGAATTTACAGCTTTTAATTTGGTGATTGAATATTGTTAAGCAATATAAGAGAAAAAGAATAAAATAATTTAGAAAATGATTGAATGAGCTAGAGGAGACAATGACTCTTCACTTGCTGACCACTCACTTAGGATGGAAGCATAGGAAGTAGGTACCTTGGACGCATTTTTTTCCCAGCATGCCAAGCTATGGCATACCAAACTCAAAAGACATGCCAAAAACTATGCATTTGCCACTTTTTAGTAACTAAGTTTTTTTTTTTTTTTTTTTTTTTCAACAGGCCAACTTTTACGTACAATATAGAGCATGATTACTTTATCGGCCCAACTTTTACAACATAGAACAAACATAGTTCTCCATTTAAGTTTCTCAGTATCCCCTCAAGTACTATACAATCCATACATGAAATTATAACGGTTGCTGGTTATTTTCTCTTTGAATCGATAGAAGTGATTCTATCTTGCACCCTAAGTACTTAGTGACTCACAAAAATTATAGGGTATTTGGTAAATGACTCGTATTTTTGAAGGAATTCACCACAAAATTTATGTGATTCAAACTACATCTACAAAATTAAATATAATTAAACAATAAATAAACATCAAACTACCTATTATGCAATTCAAACCCTAAACTAAACAAACATTTTTTTATATTTAGTTTTTTACTCTTTAGAGTACAAGAGAGAAGAGAAATGTCTGAAACTTTTATGATCATATATGATACATATAAGTCCAACTACAAAACTTTTAAAATTACGAATTTAACCTCAGTCAAAAGGCATATCAAATGATAAGTGGCATGCCATTCAACATGTCTAGTTTGTCATGCCAATGCCACGATGCCATGCATCCCTTACAAATTATGAAGATCAGACACAAATTACGCCTGATAACAATTGACATCTTCAAGTAACGTAATTGGAACGAAATTTCCAACTTGTTCAACCAATCACCAATGTTGACATAATCCACCGCTTAAGAAAAAAAATAAAAGTCAAGTAATAATAATCACGATGGGATCGAACTACGACCTACTCTTTTAAATCTGCATTAATATTTTAAGTTGCTTGTATGACCATTAACTTAAAACATGAATGCTCAAGAAGGACAGAGAGCTATGTTTAAACTAGCGTATTAAGTGCGTTAAACAGGCTTTTATAATTCAATTTATTTAACAAAATTTTCATTATTGAGTTTGGCAAGAAACACTGATCAAGAACATCACTTTCTTCTCTATAATATGTTTTTAATGAAAGCTGGCAAACAATTATCACTTGACATGCCATCTTCCAACCGACATTTTTCATTCCAATAAAATCAAAGTAGAGCCATAACAATTAGATTCACGCTTCATAGTTTCTCACTATTCTGTCACATTTTATTTTTGTGATTGAAATTGATCCCAAGACCTCGTGGTTTTCCAAGCACTAGCCCTACCAACTGAACACACCGCAATTGGTGCCTTATGTCACATTGTAAGGCACCTTGCAAATTTGTTGATATTAATCTCCCTAGACATAAACCCCCACATTTACCTATTGTTATACATTGCATTAACAAGTTGCACATGTGCAATAAGTTGTATAGCTTATAATATAAGCAAAGGTTTAAGAAGTCAAAAAAAGACTTATACAATAATATCATCCATCTATAAATGTAGGATGTACGGAGCGAACCTTACCTTTGTATTATTGTCGTGCTGAAGACATGTGCTCGGTAATATAAATAGCGCCAAAGGCATGTCGACATTGTTGCCGTGACGGGCATTCGTGGCTAGCTACGGGTAGTACTAGTACCATTGAGATACTTAAACACATGTTTGTTTTGAATGGTCAATTGTAATGTACCAAAGTGGTAAATCAGAAAATTATTTGACTAGGAAAATCAGCCAAATCATATTTAATTTTGCCTTCAAATTCTTTTTCCAAGGAAAATATTTTTTCCTCCAGAATATATTTCCCATGAAAAAAGTTACATAATACAAAGTAAAAAAAAAGAAAAAAGAGTGAAACGTTGCGTTGGAATGCCTGGCTTTCCCATGTACGCCACCAACACCATCTGATGAAAACCATAGATTACTTACATCTCCCTTCTTACTACACCAATGAAACAATCTCTCTTCTTCTTACACAAAAACTATCAAACCTAACACATCCTTCTTCTTCTTCTTCTTCTTCTTCTTCTTTCTCTTCTTCATGCTTTGATATCTAAGAGAGAGAGAGAGAGATGGGGTTTTGGAGAGCAAGAGTGAGGGGGGAGAGAGAGTATAAAAAGGGAGAGGGAGAGGGAGAGACCAAGAAGCGTTAAGTGTGGGGGAGTTGAAACGAAATGAGGTGTGCTTTGTTCCCAAGAAGATGACGTATGGAGACTTTTGGTGTGTCTCATTTGGTGGGGGCGACTTGCAGGCCTTTTCTAGTGTCTCATTTTAGGGTTTTTTCTATTTGTCTTTCACATATATTTTCTAACTACACACACAAAGAGTAGTCAATGGTTTTATTCTTCTCACACTACACTAGTACGACTGTAGAGTCTGGCAGAGCTACTGAGAGACCTAGCTAGATGATGATAGTATAGGCTAGACAAACCCCATATCTTCCTCCAAGGCGTTGTCCTTTTGGTAGGCCTCATATGCCCCATTATGTTTTTGGGTTTCGTTTCGTTTCATTTCATTTCAACCAGTATTAGTACTTGATCTCATTATTAGTCCAGCTTCCCAACCAAAGCTGTGACATCCGATTAATAAACTGTGACCAAACCGAACATTCTCAGGTACATCCAAATCGAGAAGAAAGTTAAGTAGGAGTACAAGTATTAGTACTACACAATATTATATCTCCTTCATGACGCTGTAGAAATGATCGTGGCCTGCTCTAAAAGTATCAGTTTCACATCTTGACTGGCTTTCTTATATATGCCAATCTTGAACAAGATCCAAACCAGCAATTACCACTAGACTCTTTGGAAAGTTAACTCGTAAATTAATTTGCATCATTGGAACCAAAAGGGCAACATGCTGGATGATCTCCTTCAGGGCAAAAAGGCCTCCAATATCAATCTCTGTCTTGGATATCTAATCTTTTCTTCGACTGAATCCGTTCGCTCCATCCCTTCAAGCATTGCAACATAGTAAGTTTGAGTAAACCCATCCTCTCATTATTAACCAAACAAACAATACTGTTACTAGATTTGTCAACCCGCATGATGTTTCTGTAAGGCAGGCGACGCCTCTTTGTAATGTTCAGAGCCATTTTATTTTTCTTCTTTTCTAAATCGTTTGATTTCCTAAGGCTTAGGCGCCGTTTGTTTTATAAACAAATACCCAAGTTTAGGTGCCTCTTCTTTCACAAAAATTAAAATAAAAACCGATGTAAACAACCTATGGAGATGCTACTCGTTAGGGGATGTATTCTTGCTTGTTTTCCCAACAAAAAGTTACGGTTACATTCCACATATTGTACTTATTAATAGTTCCTCCAAGTGAGTGCGTAAAGGTTGGACAGAGTATCCAAATGGCTCCAACAAAGAAAGTGCTCCTAGCTTCTTGGTCAAACTGCGTGCATCATCAGTAATTTGTGCTTCCCACGTTCTCTCCGCCAACTTACAAAATCCCAACGTAAGACATATTGCACGGGATTCACAGAGCTCCTCATTGCAGTATTCTAGCGGTTGGAGATGTGGCTTTGTTACGGTAATCTTTTTTGGATTCAATGCTCTCCCACAAGGACGTCATGGTCTTCACAAAGGGTCAGTTCACATTATATCTGGTCACTTGGATACTATAGTTCAAAATATCGAAACTAGCGTATTTATCGACCCCTCACCATTCTGATTTAATCACGATATTTTCGTCATTCAATATTTTAATCATTAAAAAAAAATTGGTTTATACCAAAATATATGTATTTATCAATGATATTTTGGGTATTTTGATATTTAACACGATAAATTGTAATGTTGTTTAAAACGAGTGGAGATGTGAATAAAATATAAGAAAGTATTTTAAAAAATATTTAAGAAAGAGTGTAGGAGTCTCAAAAAATATGCGAGCTTGGAAAAAAATAATGAAAAATAAAATGTGAAGGAATATAAGATAATCATTATTTATTACAACTTGGTATGAACAATTCAATAGTATCCCCAAGTGTGGCGTAAAAAGTTGTCTGAGGAAGAAGACGGTGACCGTAATGACCAAGCTGAGGTAAAGTTTTGTCTCAAACTTTGGCTCTGTGATCCTGTAATTGATGTCATCATGGTGTGGAGAGGGGGGGGGGGGGGGGGGGGTTAAAGTCAGAGAGTGTATTCACGTGGGGTATCCGGTTGGGTTGGTTTCAGTTGCTGTTGGTGAATGAATTGAAGCGGACCACAGTAGTGTAGTGGGGAAGGGGATACTATTCATATTGAAGATGGGGATGTGAAGGCTGGTTGGGCATCCAGGGATCTTGTCGAACGAAGGAGGCTTCTTGCAATTTTCTGCTGCCTGTCATATGTAGAGGTTGTAATCCCTTTATTCCTCTAGGGGACAACAATGAACTTACGTTAGTTTCGGGCATGATACTTTGTCGGGTGGGGGCACCACTCGACTATCTCCAAGTTTCTCTCTATCTCCTTGGTTTTATCTTACTTTGTCCAATGGGCAGGTAATCGTTTTGTAGCAAAATAATTGACAATATCGGCATACCAAGGCAATTGTGAGACAACCATGAGCTGCTCATCAGAAAATATCTCTGAGATAGGGAGAAAATCTTCAACACCTTTAGTGAGAATTCGAGATAGATGATCCGCAACTACATTCTCAATGCCTTTCTTATCTCGAATTTCGATATAATATTCTTGTAACAAAAGAATCTATATAATTAACCGAGGATTAACGTCTTTTTAGATAGTAAATACTTTAAGGCCGCATGGTCGGTGTAAACAATGATTTTGGATCCAACAATGTATGATCAATTTTTTTCCAAGGCAAACACAATGGCTAATAACTCATTCTTCGTGGTGGAGTAATTTAATTATGCATCATTGAGCGTTCGACTAGCATATAGTAAATAACATGAGGTTTATTATCTACTATTTGCCCTAAAACCGCTCCAACAACGTAATCTGAAGCATCACACATGAGCTCGAATGGAAGTTCCCAATTGGGAGGTTGGATGATAGGGGTTGAAGTTAATAAAAGTTTGAGCTTCTCAAAAGCTCCTAAACATGCGTCATCAAAGTTGAAATCAGTGTCTTTATCAAGTAAATTGCACAAGGGTTGGAAATTTTTAATAAAATCTTTGATGAACCGGCGATAAAACCCAGCATGGCCCAGAAATGATCGAATGTCCTTAACCGTTTGAGGTGGAAGTAAAGAAGAAATAATGTCGATCTTAGCCTTATCAACTTTAATCCCTTTGTTGGAGATAACATGTCCAAAAACTATCCCTTGTGTCACCATGAAGTGACACTTTTCCCAGTTTAACACCAAATTGGTTTGTGCACATCGTTTTAGCACGAGCTCTAAATGGTGTAAACATTCGTCAAAAGATGATCCAAACACTGAAAAGTCATCCATAAAGATTTCAAGAAACTTATCAACCATATCATAAAATATGCTCATCATAGGAATGTAGCGGGTGCATTGCACAACCCAAATGGCATGCGTCGATAAGCATATGTCCTATAGGGACACGTGAAAGTTGCCTTCTCCTGATCTTCTAGGGTAATGAAGATCTGATTATATCCAGAATAACAGTCAAGAAAATAGTAATGACTTTTTCTGGCTAAGCGTTCAAGCATTTGATCAATGGATGGTAGAGGAAAATTATCTTTCCTTGTGACCGTGTTCAATTTCCTGTAGTTGATGCATATACGCCATCCGGTGGTCATGTAGGTGGGGATTAGGTCATTATTTTCATTCTCAACTACAGTAATCCCTAATTTCTTAGGTACAACTTGAACAGGGCCGACTCACTTACTATCTGAAATGGGGTATATGATACCCTTGTCTAAAAGTTTGAGAACTTCTTTCTTTACCACCTCCATTATGGTGGGATTCAACTGCCGTTGCAACTCGCGAGAATTTCTAGAATTAGCTAAGAAAGAATACTTCAAAGTCTTAGGTAATGGTTTGAGGTCTAACTTGGGTACATTAACAATGGATGGAATAGGCAAAGTAGTGGCGGTTCCAGAGGTTCAACATGAGGTCTCCATTTGGACTTGGTAAAAACAGGTGTTGAGTCAAGTAGAGCATTAAGCTCTTCAACAAATGGATCTGCATCAAAGTCTTCGCCAAAGTTCACAAGACATGATTCTAAGGGGTCTTCAAAAAATGATTTAGGGAACGAGTTGTAAACTAGGGAGTCAATCATATTCAGCTCAACCATGTCATCAGAATGAGGGACTTGAGTATTATTGTTAAAAACATTGAGTTTGATTTTCATGTCTCCCATTGAAAATTGTAAGACCCCATTAAAATAATTAATAATGGCATGAGCAGTCGCAGGGAAAGGGCGGCCCAATATGATGGGGATCTCACAGCTAGGATTCGTGACATCTTCAGTGTCCAAAATAACAAAGTCCATGGGAAAAATATGAGTATCAACCTTGATAAGAATATCCTCAAGTATACCACGTGGGTATCGTATTGACCTATCAGCTAATGAAAGTGTCATTCGGGTAGGTTCGAGTTCTCCAAGTCCTAATTCCTGATAAATCGAGTAAGGTAAGACATTCACACTAGCCCCCAAATCGAGTAACGCTCTATCCACTTTGTTATCTTTAATTTTACAAGGGATGGTTGGGCTTCCAAGATCTCAAAGCTTAGGCGGGGTTATTGTTTCAGTCAAGAAGACTTTCTTGTACACATTGATTTTCTATTTCTTAGTGCACACATCCTTAAGGAATTTGGCATATGCAAGGATAAGCATGATGGCATCGAGTACTGGAATATTTATATGAACTTGCTTAAATGTATCCAATATCTCGTCAAATTGAATCCCTTTATTAGCCGGAAGAAGGCGTTGCAGATAAGGCATCTTTGGCTCAAAACGTACCGTTGGTACAGAAACGGACGAGGTAGGCAACTCCTTAGATTTCAATTTCACTTTCACTCTCACTCTCCCCAAAGAATACTATTTAAATGTCGAAAACATTCTTAATTGCAAGACATAATCTTTTGTTTCATACCCAGTAGTAAAAATTTCACTAGAATCGCATACTGTTTACTACACCGGTATTCTAGAATTGCATACTGTTTTCATCCAAGGAATTTGGCATATGCAGGGATAAGTATAATGACATCGAGTACTGGAATATTTATATGAACTTGCTTAAATGTATCTAATATCTCGTCAAATTGAATCCCTTTATTAGCCGGAAGAAGGCGTTGTAGATAAGACACATTTGGCTCAAAACGTGCCGTTGGTACAGAAACGGACGAGGTAGGCAATTTCTTAGATTTCTTAGAAGGTTCATGGTTGCTTACTACAACTGGTTCACTCGTACCAATCTCATCCTCAATAGCAACGGGTGTTGGCTCAACCCTAGGCATTTTAACTCGGTTATCAATTTGTCTAGCACTTCTAAGAGTGGTAATGACATTAATTTTTTTTGGGATTGACCTAGAATCAAACCTTGGTGGTCCTTTTGGATTAGATACAGGTTGACTAGGTAGCTTACCTGGGGGTCTCTCATGCATTTCATTTGCCAATTGTCCTATCTGAGTCTCTAGATTAGAGATAGATTGGGATGTAGAATTTTGATTCACCAAAGTCTATTGTTAGAATTGTATCATTTGATGCATGAAGAGAGCAAGGGTATCTTCCAAAGATGGTTTGGTTAGAGCAGGTGGAAACTGTTTGGATGACTGAAAGGATTGCTGAGATGCCTGAGGATAAGATTAAGAAATGGGGTTCCTAGGCAAATTATGAACTAAGATTTGTGGCTTTCTAAAATCTGAACTGGGTTTGTTGTTTTTCTACAAAAAATTTGGGTGGTTCTGCCAAGTTGGCTTGTACTGGTTAAAGGGTATCTTGTAGGTATTATTCAAAGCATTCACTTGCTCTTGATTGTCATTCATTTAATTGAACATGAAGCACATTTGAGTCATATGGGTTACATCATAATAAATGGTGCAACCCTGTTGCTGAACCTGGTTTACACTACCTATATATTGATTCATAGCCATAACCTTGATTTTTTGGGTAAGAGTATTTAATGGGGTTTTGATGGCCGTTTCCTCACTCACTTTGTATAAGCCACCTTTCTTGGCTGTACAAATATTTCTATATGGATCAAAATCCCACTGCTGAAAGCTCTCAACCAATGTCTCAAACTCCTCATAAGCTCTATCAGGTTCAAGGTCCTGGAATTTGCCACTGTGCATAGATTCTAGCCTATAACGATTCTCAGAAGCTATTCCACGATAGAAGATCTGGGCTAGATGTTGCTTCACAAAACTATGATGAGGACATTGTGAAAGAAGATCTTTATCTCTCTCATGCCTCGTAAAATGTTTCACTCTTATTTTGAACAATTCAACAATTGGATTTCTAAGAGCGAGGGTTTTTCCCATAGAAAACCAATTGGTTTTGAACTTAGTCTCCATTTAATCCTATGAATTGATAGATGTTGGTGCCAATGAATCAAGCTAATATCTCGCCTTCTCTTTTAGTGAGAATGAGAATAAACGAAGGCGGACAAAATCCTCAGTAAAATATTAGTATTTTGAGAGCACACAAATTTTCTTAAACTTATGAACGTGCTTATAAGGGCTCTTATAATCAAGCCCATGAAATATAGGTAACATTTAGATCATACTAGGCTTGATTTCATAATGGTTTGTCATGACGGCTGGTAACATAATACACGAAGGCATATCACTCACCATTAAGATTTAATAGTCCCTAAGAGATTTGGCGGCAACCATGATTGGGGGTTCAACTTCTAGCTCGACAACAAGTTTAATTGGGAAAACTCTAGATGAATTACTCTCATCCAAAATTGGGAACACTCGAGATGGGTTATTTTGCTCCTAAACTGGGGCTCCTAAGTCCTCTATTATATTGATTGTGTGAGGTGGTCGCCCTCTCCCCTTAGGCTGAGGTGGTGGGCCATAAAAGAGTAAAGGTTTTGATTAGCTTTCTAAACGTTTTCCTTCACCTGTCCAATTGATCATGCACAACTAATAATCAATAAAATTTGGCACCCGGTGCAGTAAACAATCAATCAAACCTAGACTCTAGCACATCAACATTCTTTAGAATTAATAATTAGGTTTCCCCTATATTCTTCTATGTGCAAAATGGGTAGGATGGCAAAGGCTTTTATTCCTATACTCCCCTGCGTCACTATGCTAGTACCAGCTTAAAGTAGATGTTTAGTACTCACACCCGAGTGAGTCGCCTTATCGTATGTCAGTACTCAGAACGGTGATGTCGTAAACTTACAACCAGTATTTTATGGCGCTAGGCTTGGGCCGTATCCTATAAACCTATGTTTGTACCCCGGTCCGGTACACCTATCCGCTGGGTGATGAAATCCTGCGAGAATCTTGCAACTCTTTTTTATTAACAATTATTTTGAGGTCTGGGACGTTTAATTTTTGTGTGATACGAATTTCTCTGTATCCCTAATGGGTGGTCCCAACAATTTCCCACTTGTTGGAGAGCTTCGGTAGGTTCAAACTCAATAAAAGACCTCCATGGCCTAATAATAAACATTTTGTTAGGTATGAACTCGAATTGAAGAGATTGTCGAAGTCGTTCGAACGTGCTTAATAGTCGTTCGAACGAACTCATGTACTTCCTGGAATTTTGGCCCAAGAGTTAATCTCTTTCGAACGAACTTGGATATTGTTCGAACGAGATATTATATTTCTAGGGTTGGAGACCAACTATCGCAAAGTCGCTTGAACGAGCTTGGAGTTGTTCGAACGAGCTTCGCGCAGGTTTGCCTTAGATGTTAGAGTTATGTCTCGAGATCCGTACTACTCATATTTTTTATCCTTTAGTATATAAAGAGGACTTAGGTTATTTTGTTAACCTATCTTTTGGTGAGTTTAACCTTAGAGAGGCTAAGGTTTGACAGACTCCATTAAAGCTTGAGAAGCATGAGAGATCATTATAACCTGTTTGATAACTTAGTGAATTGTTCGTGGGGAGTAGTTTTTTATCCGCAAGGGTTTTCCACTTCCCTCCTCCAGGTAAATTCCTTGTGTTCTTTATTGTCTTTGTTTGATTTACTTCTTGTGTTGGCGATTTCCGCGTTTCGTTCTTCGTAGGGAAGAGAGAGTAGCTACCTCAATTCTTAACAATTGGTATCAGAGCGAGTGTTAGGGCTTGTGTGGTGAAGAATGATGGCCGATCAAAAGAAGTTGAAGATCACGAAGTTCAATGGGTCGAATTTTGGAGTGTGGAAGATGCAGATAGAAGATTACCTTTATCAGACGGATCTTGATTTACCACTGGGTGGAACTGAGATGAAGCCAGTAGATTTCAATGAAGCTAAGTGGGCGCGATTGGATCACAAAGCGCTTGGAACCGTTAGGTTAGCGCTATCATCTTAAATTCTACACATGATCTCCAAAGTTAGGACGACGAAGGGATTGATGGAGACGTTGTCCGTTATGTACTCGGAACCGTCCGGGGCAAATAAGGTTCACCTTTTACGGTGCTTGTTTACTTTGAAGATAAAGGAGAATGGTAGTGTGCAAGCTCATATCAGTGAGTTTAATACCATACATGCTCAACTGGAATCTGTTAAAATTACTTTTAACGAGGATGTGAGAGCGTGGGCTCTTCTAGGGCAGATGCCAGAAAGCTGGGAAGGATTCATTACAGTTGTGATCAACTCATCGGGGAAGGAAGACATCAAATTTGACACTATAGTCTCATTGATTATGAGTAAAAAGAATAGACGTAAAATATCTGAATCTTCTTCGAGTTCAAACGGCAGTATGTTGAACGTCGAGGAAAGAGGGAGGTCTTACAGAAAGGGGCTGAAATTTGGAAATGGTCGATCACAGTCAAGAGGGAAGTCTAAGCCGCCCGGTGCGTGCTGGACTTGTGGAAAGAAGGGTCACTTCAGGCGAGATTGCAACTCTTATTCGTCTAAAAAGATTGATGATGAAGAGAAAGATACAATGAACCTTACTGAAGAAGTTAGTTTTGACGAGGCTCTAATATTATTGTATGACGATGTTAACGAATCTTAGATTGTTGATTCGGGCGCTTCCTTCCATGCTACTGCGAATGTAGGTTTTCTTACTAATATTGTTAAATGCGACTTCGGTACGGTCTTTCTTGCAGATAAGAGTGCACGCAATATTACTGGAAAGAGAAACGCTAGGCCATTATTGCCTTTAGGGGGAATATTGGTTTTACAGAATGTGCGACTTGTACCTAAACTGGGACGTAACCTTATATTGGTTAGCAAATTGGTGGATGATACCGGATACGAGTGTACCTTTGGCGCAACCTTCTGGAAGGTTACAAAGGGAGCTATGTTGGTAGCTCGAGGCTTGCGTTAAGGAACATTGTATACAACGTAAATCACAATTTCTACTATTTGTACGGTTACTCCAGGGATTGATACAAGTACGTGGCACAAACGGCTCGGTCACATGAGTGAGAAGGGGATGGAGATAATGGTAACGAAGGGAAAGCTAGAGGGTCTTGCTGAGGTTGATCTCAAGTTTTGTGAAGAGTGTGTTCTTGCGAAGCAGAAGAAGGTCAGTTTCAAATTATCTCGAAGATCAAGGAAACCCGGAAAGCTGGATCTTGTACGTACGGATGTTTAGGGGCCAACCAAGGTATCTTCTCTTGGTGGTTCTCATTACTATGTTACTTTTATCGATGATGCTACTCGTAAACTGTGGGTCTACTTCGTGAAGAACAAGTCAGATGTGTTGGATAAATTCAAGAGGTGGAGGGCTCTGGTTGAAAATGAAACCTGTTTGAAACTGAAATGTCTCAAGTAGGACAACGGGGGTAAAATACTGTAGTAATGAGTTTGAAGACTTTTGCGCATCAAACGGGATTAGGAGACAAAAGACTATTCCCAAAACACCGCAACAAAATGGTGTTGCAAAACGCATAAATCGAACAATAAACGAGAGAACGAAGAGTATGAGGCTCAACGCTGGATTGCCAATGTGTTTTTGGGCGGATGCGGTTAGTATGGCGGCGTACTTGATTAACAGAGGGCATTCGACGACTTTGGACTTTAGACTAACTGAAGAAGCATGGATCAATAAAGAGGTAAACCTTAATCATTTGCCTATTTTCAGTTGTATCTCATATGTGCTTGATAATTCAGATACAAGGACCAAGTTAGATGCAAAGTCGACGAAGTGCATTTTTATTGGATACGGTGGTGATGAATTTGGGTACCGGTTTCGGGATGCGAAGAATCGAAAAGTTATTCGGAGCCGTAATATTACATTCAATGAGGAAGTTTTGTATAAAGACTTCAAAGTACATGTAAAAATGATTCGAGGTAAAGTAGCGGAAAGTGTCGACATTGAAGATGATGAATCCTCTTGAGAGGATGATGTAGAAGTCGTTGTTGAGTTTATTGCACCGAATCAAAATGAGAAACCGAATGATCTAGACATTCCGATAGTACTTTGAAAGGAGCCGAGAGTTGCAAAAATTCTGGCAAGGTACGTAAATTCTTTAAATCACTTGTTACTTACAGATGGTGGTGAACCTGAAAGTTACAAGGATGCTTTAGATATGGAAGCCAAGAGCAAGTGAGAGCTTGCTATGGATAATGAGATGCAGTCATTGTCAGCTAATCGAACTTGGGATTTAATTCGGTTATCGAAGGGGAAGAGAACGTTGCACAACAAGTGGGTATACAGACTAAAGCAGAAATCTGATGGTTCAAGGAGATTCAAGGCTAGACTTGTGGTGAAGGGCTTTCAGCAGAAAGAGGGCGTTGATTTCGGTGAAATTTTTGCTCCTGTTGTGAAGATGTCTACTATTCGGGTTGTGATGAATATAGTTGCTGTTGAAGACTTGCATCTTGAAGAACTTGATGTCAAGACTGTTTTTCTTCACGGTAACCTTGATGAAGAGATTTATATGAAGCAGCCAGAAGGGTATTCAGTTAAAGGGAAAAAAGATCTTGTGTGTAGGCTCACAAAGAGTTTATTCGGTTTGAAATAAGCGCCGAGACTTGTGTCCAGAAATGGCTATTCGAAGAGCAATGCAGATCACTGTTGTTTTATCAAGAATACGGGGAACTCGTAAATTATTCTACTTATGTATGTAGATGATATGTTGGTCGCAAGTGCTGACATGGGAGAATAGTTAAGTTGAAGGAACTGTTATCCCGAGAGTTTTCTATTAAGGTCTTGGGTGCGGCGAGAATTGAAGTTGTCTCAAGCTGAGTACATTGGCAAAGTACTGAAGCGGTTCAATATGGATGGTTCTAAAGCTGTTAGTACACTATTGGGAGGTCACTTCAAATTATCAAAGGATTATTGTTCGAAGACGCAGAAGGATCGCGAAAAGATGCGGATAGTTCCTTATCAATCTGCGGTTGGTAGCCTAATATACGCTATGATTTGTACAAAACTAGACATTTCCCAAGCAGTGGGAGTTGTGAGTAGGTATATGAGCAATCTAGGCAAGGAGCATTGGAGAGCTGTGAAATGAATACTGAGGTATCTAAAGGGGACTTAAGGTATTGCATTATGTTATGGGGGTTATCAGATATGCTTATAGGGTTTTGCTGATTCTGATATGGCAGGTGACATGGATAGGCGGAAGAACACTAGTGGTTTTGTTTTTACATTGGGAAGCGGTGCAGTTACATGGGTTTCTAGGCTACAGAAGATTGTAGCTTTGTCTACGACGGAGGCAGAATATGTTGCAGCTACAGAAGCGTGCAAAGATATGGTTTGGCTCAAAGGGTTGATGAAAGAGCTTGGTAGAGATCAATTCTCTCCTAAGTTGTATAGTGATAGTCAAAACGCTATACACTTAGCGAAGAATTCAGCTTTTCATTCTAGGACCAAGCACATTGATATTCGGTATCACTATATTCGCTCGCTTCTCGAGGACGGTGTGTTGAAGCTTGTGAAAATTCACACTGATGTGAATCCGACCGATATGTTTACGAAGGTGGTGACTTTTCAGAAGTTGACGACATGTACAACTTCTGTGGGTCTTCAAGATTGAAGGTCCGGGTAGTGCAAGCAATTCATTGGGAGATCTGGAGATGGGTTACGGGATTCGATTTCAAGTGGGAGATTGTTGGGTATGAACTCGAATTGAAGAAATTGTCGAAGTCGTTCGAACGAGCTTATTAGTCGTTCGAGCAAACTCATGTACTCCTTGGAATTTTGGCCCAAGAGTTAATCTCGTTCGAACGAGCTTGGATGTCGTTCAAACGAGATGTTATATTTCTAGGGTTGGAGACCAACTATTGCAAAGTCGTTTGAACGAGCTTCGCGCAGGTTTGCCTTAGATGTTAGAGTTATGCCCCGAGATCCGTACTACTTGTATTTTTGGTCCTCTAGTATATAAAGAGGACTTAGGTTATTTTGTTAACCTATTTTTTGGTGAGTTTATCTTTAGAGAGGCTAGGGTTTGAGAGACTGCATTAAAGCTTGAGAAGCTTGAGAGATCATTGTAACCTGTTTGATATCTTAGTGAATTGTTCGTGGGGAGTGGTTTTTCATCCGCAAGGGTTTTCCACTTCCCTCCTCCGGGTAAATTCCTTGTGTTCTTTATTGTCTTTGTTTGATTTACTTCTTGTGTTGGCGATTTCCGCGTTTCGTTCTTCGTAGGGAAGAGAGAGTAGCTACCTCAATTCTCAACACATTCTACTTGCAAGATGGAAAGAATCCATCTCTAAAAGTCTTTCTCTATCCTCATCGTTCCCAAATCTGAAAAAGTAATTGTTGTTCCTCTTTAAAGTCATCTCAAAGTCACTCTTGAGGCCCCGAACCTTAGATAGAGAGTCTTTGAGGTACTTGTAAGGAAGTCTCTTACCAATGAAATTTCCCACAACAATCGATTCACTGTTCTTAATGTTATTCTCAAAGTTGCTAGAATTCATCTTAGCGGTACCAATTCCTCTAATTAAAGTGGGTGGAGTGTAAATTAACTTAGCTTTTCCTCTTGATGCGGATGGGGCATCCAATATCTGAGCCCAACTAGGCTTGGAAGAAGTATAATTGTTCTCAGAAGTTTTGTTGGTAGAAGGAAGAGCAGAAAATTCTTCAACAGTAGAGCCACTAACCTGTCCATGAATTGCAGGTTCCTTTGCACTTGACTCTTCATTTGCACTCACAGCTGCACTATCCAACTCATCAACACAATCAGCTCCCAAATCTTTTAGAGGGCAATCTTCTATTTGAGCATCTTTCACAACTCCTTCTTTAGTTATGCTAGGTGTTCCACCCTCAGTACAACTCCCATCATCAACATTAATGGGTACAGGTTCCTCATTACCATCATCATAAAGGGTCATAGCACCTGAATTGATGTTTGTTTCTTCCACATTAGCCTCCTCATAAACCTCAAAATCTTGGTTGTCTCTGCCAATAGATTGATCCATTTCAACCTCAGGAGATGCAGAGGCTTGAGTAATTGCTTCCAACTCTAACAAATACCCATCAACTCCATCATTGTTTATCCTCTTTGTAGCAACTGCAGCTCCATCGTCTTGATACCTCTTAGTCAGAGTTCTTGCTCTTGTAGATCTACGAATTTCTCCTTCCCTCACTGCTCCTATGTTGTTGTTCTTCTTCTTAGTTTCTCCGGCATGGCTGGAGAGGAGGGATGAAACTCTTCTTCTGAGATTGGAGCATCGTTTCTCTTCAGACTATCATCCCCTGCGTCCATCAGTGATTCTCTTCTAGCTTCCCTCACTATCTACGAATTAGGCAACCTTCTTAAAGAAGGCTTTTTCTTTATTTCCTATCAGGTTGTCATTAGTCGAACAAACAATATTACTAGGGCATCAAGGAAATATAATCAATCAACTAATATTAGTTTATTTCCCATGGTAGTTTCAACGGCGGATAGAGAAGGTTGAAAAATTCACATTTGTTTAAATCATCTGCATGGATCACTTCATTTAGGAATGATCAGTGAAGGACTTTGCCCAGGCTTTGTGTTGGATAAACTTATTTTTTTGTTTTTGTAAACAAAAGGTAATTTCCATAACAAAGCCTATTTTGGACATTTTTGTGTCTTATGTAAATCATTTAATTGGTGTTTTGAATTATTGGGAACGTAATATATAATTTTTTTTTTTTAAGAATCCCAAACATTTCCGAAGGTTTAGTTATTTCGACATATGGTAATCATTGGATTTATGTATGAGAGTAAAGCTTAGCTAATCCAACGGTCAACAATTGTCTAATCACCAAAAATGGTTTTGATCGCAAACATTTCAAGTGTACCAGGTAGAGTTTAAGTTAAGCAAATTACAACCTTATGTCTCTATGTACATAGTTATTATCTACCTTTTTCTTTTGCAACCATGGTGATTTGGGTTCATAAACTATCATAGTCATCAGTGCAAGTTATATTTTAATTATGTAGGAATTTTGTATTTGGAGAAATGGAACTTCCAAAAGCTTCAAAGAGAGAGAGCTCCTAAAAAATACAATATATATTGCGGATCAGATTATTGTTACTCATTTTCCTTTTATAACATGTTTTGTTTTTACACTAACAGGGACGAAGTAAAGCGCCTGACAGCAGAGAATCCTAATATGCGTCCAACAGAGGCCTTAGCCATTATTGCAAAAAGTGTACGTAAGCATGTCATTCATGGGGTGATGGAGGGATTTAAGACTAAGTATTAACTCTTCCAAAAGCAAATTAGAATCGATTGTGAACTAACCTTACATATGATACTTTTCAGTACATGCTACATAAATATGGAGAGAGATCTAACCATAGCAAGGAAAAGGTGGTGAAGAACGCTGCTGGAACTGCGGTAGCAACGTTATTTAATACCATGATATGAACTACCATCTGTTAAGTTCAATTAATTTGTATTTGATTATTAAAATTTCATGGTAACTTTTTTTATCTTAATAACAATTTCAGGAGAATTCACCTGTTTCAGCTTAAGAGAACTGCAATTGTTTTGATCACCATAAACAAATTATATTTTGAATTGCCTGTTACGAGTGTATCTATTAATATTGTCAGGGAGAAATGAAGGGTCAAGGTCTCAACACCCTACAGATGAAGGGATGCACGCATGGTAGTCGTATTAGCAGTACTGTAAAATCAAATGTCATAATCCTCGACGACTCTGATGACGAGATGCCATTGAAAGGGATTGGTGTTTTGTTTAAATGTCATAATAGGAGTGTTATGTTTATACAGTGGTAGTTCTCGTACTTCTGAGTCCTGTTTATACAAATTACACGTTATTTAGTACCAATTAGCTTAAGCAATGCCATAAAAAATTTCGTCAATAGAAAAGAGATTGTCAAGAATTTGGTTACAACCAAAGCAGTCACCTTTAACCTCAATCATCAATAGCCCATTAGTTATAACTTTCTTTACTACAGGAACCTGAGTACTAATCCCAAGAGAATAGACCAATTTACCAAATTTAGACATCCCGTAAATCCCCAATATATGAGAAATCACTCAAACCTCAGGTTGTTCATACATTAGGACTGCTCCTTTTAACCTATTCTTTTATCCTTTGATAATAGGATCTTGTGCAAACATTATCTGGAAAGGGTGCACTTAAAGCTACACCAACAATTGCTAAGGCCTAACGAAGCCAAACCAATCATCAAACCCTTGACGGTAGAACCCATATAGGTACCATTTGTAAAAAAGTGTTCTCTGCATTCGGGTTGATCTTTAGATTGGGAAATAGTATCCTTGTTCCGTAGTTTTGGAGGGTCTTGTGCAACATGTCATTACATTTTTATTGAACTTCCAAGTTCCAAGTCTGTTTAGTACTTTAGTCCTGCTAAAACTGCACAGGTAGAAATTGGGCTAGGTAGGAGGAAAAGAAAATGGTTTACCCATGTTATTTTGAAGCAATGAAATTCCCCTTGCAGTGATTCACAAAATTGCAAAAAATAGAAACGAAAAACTGATTCAAAAAAATCAATATATATCACATCCTTACATGATTCAATTATCTGTTAGATCTCAAAATTCTGTATTCTGAAAACTGAATTTACGAACCATCATTGCAAAACTTCAGATAGTCCCCTAATGTAGATAATGATAAAGGCATTTTCATGTAAGGAAATATATGAGAAAATAGCTTCTTTGGATATTAGTATTAAAAAATCTTTGGGAACAGCTTGCAAAGTTGATGAAACTTTTGGTAGAATGTTTAACCTACAAATTACAGTGGTCAAAAGCGTCATATTGAGTTCAGGCTTGGAATATACATGTTAAGTAAGAATCAAAGGTAGCTCACGCCAAGAAATCCCGTTTGGGGACAAAACTTCGGGTTAAGATGTCTTCAAATCAAGGACAAGTTAGCTAGAATTCTCAAATTGGATCACGAAGGATGCAAGATGCACTGAACTTTGTGCAAACTTAGTAAAGGAAATGTTCAGGCTATACATGTGATTTGGATTGGTTGGTGCAACAAAGTTGCGGGCTCAAACCACTTAGCCTTTCCGCTAGTATTTGTAGATGATGTTAATAAGCCAATTGGTATGGAGGTGAACTACACTAGTACTTGATCATGACTGGGGTACAAAGGCAACCACTTGTACCCAATTGATGAGCAGCACAACTCAAAACTCATAGTTTTATGTATTATGTCATACTTATTAAAATCCTTATAATCCATCATCAAAATCCTTATAATCCATATAAGGATAGTTAATTTCCTCTTTAACAATCCATTTGAGGATAGTTAATTTCCTCTTTAACAATCCTTATAATCCATCATCAAAATCCTTCTTCAAAATATGAAACATGGAAATCAAATTCTTTATGGAGCAGAGTTCGATATCTCTCCCCCATGGTCGAAAAGACCAGAACTCTTAATTTTCTCGCACAAGCATCAAGTTTTTTTGTATTATTTAATGAATACACATGTATAGAAATTTAAATTTAGTGTAACATAAGAACTTTTCCCGGATCTTATTTCTTTAATTTCCAAATTGACTTCTCGCCTGATAGAATGAGTTGCATAATCTAATTTCTTTCACGATTTTATGTTACCAGTGAAGTATTAACCTAGCCACACATTCTGCTATGGCGCAACAAATCGCTACCCTAACGGAGAAGTTTGACCAACTTTTTGAAAGCCCTTTCCTCTAGTGTGTTTCATGCACCACCTCCCCAACCGGCACCATTTTGAACTTAAAAGGATTCCAAATTTCTAGATAGCTCCCCCACACCCCTTGAAAATAATTTTACAGTCATCTCCAACAAGTCTTAAGGTCTGTATTCCAAGTAACATCTTTTAAGCCACTTGATCTCCACATCTGATTCACCCTGCCAAACACATTATGGTGCATTAGGAGTTCTAAGTCATTTGGTTTTCCAACTCTCAAATCAAAGGTTACCAAACACAGCCTTAGCTTTATCCAACAAAAAAGTGATTAGGGGAGACCTAATTATGACCTAGGGTTCTTACCCTCTATTGGTAAGAGGGTATTTAGCTTTGTCCGGCCGCAGCCTTTTGTTCATTGGTTTTAGAACTTCACCATTATTGGTAAGAATCTCTCTCTCTCTCTCTATCATTTTGGGGGCTTCAATGGGTTGTCTGAAAAATTATTGCTGTCACTTTTTGTTTTAGGTAAAGAAATAGCACACAGGTAATTTCTATTTTCTATTTTCAGGTAATTTCTAGTTTTTGTTTTATTGCTCAAATTAAGCTTTCTAGTTTCAGGTAATTTCTATTTTCAAGTATTGTTTTATCTCTCTTTGTTGCTGTAGATCTATGGGGCCCTAGATCTATATAGAGCTCTAGGGTTTTGTAATGATACGCTTTGCTCTAGGGTTTGTGTGTGAAGTTTATTGCTCAAATTAAGCTTTCTATTTTCAGGTAATTTCTATTTTCAAGTATTGTTTTCTCTCTCTTTGTTGCTGTAGATCTAGGGCAGTATTGTTTTATCTTTTTTTGTTGCTGTAGATCTATGGGGCCCTAGATCTATATAGAGCTCTAGGGTTTTGTAATGATACGCTTTGCTCTAGGGTTTTCCAATATGATGTCCATTTTAGAGGAACTGTTTATGGGTATGATCTTTATATCATTGAACGAACAAACAGCATTTTAAGGGCATCAAGGAAAAACAACCAATCAAACTAATATTAGTGAGTTTACCATGGATTTCAACTGCTGATAGAGGTCGATGGCAATCTTATACTTCTTAATGGAGGAAAGAGCGTTATCTGGTCCTCAAAATCATCAAAATCAGGTGAGAATTTAGTTGCTGAGTTATTTGATTCTGAAAATCTTGTGCTTAAAGATGGAAACTCAGTAAGTTATCTATGGCAAAGCTTTGATTATCCATCTGATACGCTGTTACTGGGTATGAAACTTGGATGGGATTTAAAGAGAGGGCCCGGTCGATATTTATCGGCGTGGAAGAATTATGATGACCGTTCTGTAGGAGATCTTACTTATAGGCTCATTAATATTCATGGATATCCTGAAGCTTTTGATGAAGGGATCGGTGGAGTTTTACAGGACCAGACCATGGAATGGGATCGGGTTTAGTGGGATTTAGGGTTCCGACACTAATTCTTTCCTTCAATCTGAGTTTGTCAATAACGATACATGTATCAATACAGAGATAGTTCACTTGTTTCAGTTTTAGATGTGAACCAAACATGCGGTAGTGGTGTTGTTCATCGGGTATCATGGGTCGAACCAAGTCAGAAATGGGACATTAGCAAATCTTGGCCAAAAGCCCTTTGTGATACTAACAAAATGTGTGGTGTTTATAGCACTTGCGAGATTGATGCTTCACCGAGTTGCAATTGTTTGAAGGGGTTCAAGCCAAGATCCCGGTAAGCTTGGTGAGTGACAGATAATTCTCAGGGTTGTGTGCACGAAACACCATTGAATTGCACTAAAGGAGACGATTTTTTGACGTTTACAGGAATTAAATTGCCTGACACGGCAAATACTTGGGTGAATATGAGCATGGATCTTGAAGAATGTAGAGTCAAGTGTTTGAAGAACTGTTCTTGTATGGCTTACGCTAATATGAATGTTACTGGTCGTGGCAGTGGTTGTGTGATCTGGTCAGGTGATCTATTTGATATCCGGCAGTTTAACGACACTGCCCAAAATCTTCATATTCGAAAGGCAGCTTTGTTAAAGGTGGTTCAGGAAGAAGCAGGACAAAAGTAGTCGTAATAGTTATAGTCACAGTGGTTACACTAGGGATGCTTCTTATGGGTTTGGGAGGCTGCTTCATTTGACATACCAAGAAAAAGTCAAAAGGTTTAAAGGAGAAGATCGAAGACAGAGATACAAAAGATGAAAATCAATACTCCTTTGAAATGAGTCTAAGGCCTCCCCCAGTGATTTTCGGCTGATTAGCCTGTTTAACGTTATTTATAAAATTATCTCCAAAATCCTCTCTTCCCCGCTTCGCCCCCTTTTGGATAGATTCATCTCCCCCTTTCAAGGAGCTTTTGTTCGCGGTCGTCAAATCTCTGATAACGTCCTGGTAGCTCATGAATTGATTCACACGATGAAGAGGAAGAAGGGACGCTTTGGGCTCATGGGCGTCAAATTGGATATGTCTAAAGCTTATGATCAGATAGAATGGAGCACTCTGATCAGTACCCTCGAAACCCTTGGATTCTGTCCTGCCTGGTGTCATTGGATTCATCAATGTATTTCTACGGTCCGGTATTCGGTCCTTCTTAATGGCTCTGCTCATGGTTTTCTGACTCCCACGAGAGGTCTTCGTCAGGGGGATCCTCTATCCCCCCTTCTCTTTATTATTCTGATGGAAGGTCTTTCTCGGGCGCTTGGTTTAAGGGAGACGGCTGATTTGATCCATGGCATTAAAGCTTCCAGACGGGCTCCTCCGGTGCCGCATCTCCTGTTCGCGGACGATTGCCTCCTTTTCTGTCGCGCTGATATTGCGGAAGCCTTGGAGATTAAGAAAGTTCTCGACTCTTTTGAGGGGCTACTGTCCAGCAACTCAACTTGGCTAAATCAGGAGTTTTCGTTAGTAAGAATCTCCCTCATCGTCATTGCCGTCTTATTTCTCATCTCCTTAAGATCAATATTATGCCTCCTGATGAACGTTACCTGGGGATCAAACTATTCTTTAATCAATCCAAATGCCAGACCTTTCATCGGATCGAGGAATGCATCTCCTCTCGTTTACAATCCTGGCGGGGTAAACTCCTATCTCAAGCTGGTCGTACGGTTCTCATCAAATCTGTGATCTTGACAATCCCTATGTACCAGATGTCCTGTTTTGCCCTCCCCAAATCTACCTGTAAAAATATTAATCGGCTCTAGCGAGATTTCTGATGGGGCCAGGGAAAAGACGATCGAAAACCCCAGTATTTGAAAAAAATAGAAGGAAGTCTGTCGCCCCAAAAGGGAGGGGGCTTGGGGATTCAGGAAGCTGGGGCTCCTAATAAGGCCCACCTCTCCAAACTTGTTTGGCGGTTACACCAAAAGCCGGATGAGTTATGGGGTCGTGTCCTAAAGGCCAAATACTTCCATGATTACGACATTATGCAGGCTCCTAAGAAAGCTGACTCTTCCTGGACCTGGCGTAGTGTTCAGTCTTCGATTGTGACCATCAACACGCATGCGATGTGGCAGGTCCGGACAGGGAATATGGTGCGTTTTTGGACTGACCACTGGATTTTGCCTGATGGACGAAGAAAGCCTACTCCGCGGCCGGGTATTAGTATGGAGGAGCGTCCGTAATGGGTGAGCCACTTCATTGATCCTATAAGTCGATCATGGCGGTATGAGGAATTATCCACCTGGTGTGATGATGATACGGTTGCTCTTATATCTTAAATCTACCTTCTTCGTGATAATGATGTGGACGAACTGCGGTGGTGCCCTTCCAAAGATGGCAAATTTTCGATCAAATCGACCTACCGTGCGCTTATGTCAAATACGAATATGGAACCCATTTTAGGAAATCTAGCCTTCATATTGCGGTTTTGGAAAAATAAGGCTTCCCCTCGGGCTCAAATATTTGCTTGGAAATGTCTTAGGGATATGGTTCCCTGCAGAGAAAAGATTGCGGCTCGTTTATCCTTAACGGATATCTCTTGCCCTCTTTGTTTAAGCCCCTCTAAAACTCTCCGCCATTTCCTTCTTGATTATGCTTTTACTCGGGCAGTCTGGTTTGGCACTTCCTTTGGTGGGATGCTACATAAGGCTGCTCATCTTACCGTCCAAGAATGGATCTTTCAGTGGATATCGTCGCCCTCGAACTGGCCTATTGATCGTGATCTTTGGACCCTGGTCATCTTTTCTCTTTACTGGTTGATTTGGAAGACTCGGTGTGCATGAACCTTTCAAAATATTAATCCAGACCCTGTCCGTATTTCTCGGACCTTAAATAAAATTATTGCTAACGAACCGTTTTCTCGACATAAACGTAGTATTATTAAGGTCCCTTGGGGTATACCGGAGCCTGGTTGTGTAAAAATAAATGTCGATGCTTCTTTCTGTAAAAATAAGTGTTTTAACTGCATTGGTTTAGTTATTCGAGATGCTAACAATGTGTTTGGTGCAGCCCGGGTACCTTCTTTCAGATTTGCCTCTGCGGAAGAGGGTGAGGCGACAACTGTCCTGAACGGTATTAGGTGGGCTCAAGACCGGGGGCATCAACAGGTCATTATCAAAACAGATGCCGAGGCCATCTATACCTTTTGCAGGACAGGAGGTGCAAATATATCATGGACTATGAAGGCTATTCTACAAGACTGCCTTGCTCTTTTTGTATCCTTTGTAAATATTCGTATTAATTTTGCGCCAAGTAGCCTGTAGCCCATGCAGTTACTGATAGGCCCATGAACATTTTTTCTTGTTGGACATGGTATGATTCTCCCCCGGAATGGTTACATCCATATCTTGAGGCGGATCGTACCTCTTTTGTAACACATTTTGCTTATTAATATACGGGTTACCAATAAAAAAAAATCAATTCGATGAACTGCAATTACCTTTATTTGATTTGGATGCCATAAAAACCTCCATGAAAACTTCTTTGAGGCAAACAAGCTTGGTGAAGGTGGCTTTGGCCCCGTATATAAGGGTGAGCTAGGAGACTGGCAAGAAATAGTTGTGAAGAGGCTTTCTAAGAAATCCACACAAGGCACTAACGAGTTTAAAAACAAGGTTATATTGATATCCAAACTTCAGCATAGAAATCTTGTTAGACTTCTGAGTATATGCTGAATAAAAGCTGGGACTTCTTTATTTTCGATAACACAAGAAGCACGATACTTGATTGGTGATCGATTTATAAACCGACGTCTTAAAAGACCCGCAAACGCACGATGTACCGTTGAGTACTAAGGAAAGCGGGGTCGTATCCAAAGAGACTTGTGGTGCAAATTATACTTCGAGCTACTAGTTTTATCCAATAACAACGAGTTTGTGTAGGTTTTGAAATAAAAAGAAGAACGAAATAAATTACAAGATAAATTGGAGTGGAAACCAATGCATCGATTCCACTCCACCCTTTGTAACCGTTAGATAGCATAAATAATTAAAGTAAATTACGAGTTCCCGTATTGGTCGGGCATATGCAATTCATCAAAAGATACAAGAGATTTAGTAATTGGGAACTACCCATAAACCAACTTACTCAACCATGGTTCGGTTGATATGTATGGATTATGTTATATTCTCCATGTTCCTAACCTATCTTGTTATGGTCCAACAAGATGGTTACATAGATTCATTATTTCTCCTAATCCTAGCTATGATCAAGCATAGGACGAAGGAATACGAATATGCAATATTTCGGGATAAAAAGAAAGTAATTACTCTAACTAAGCTACACAATCTACACTAATACTACATTGGGTGGAGCTTCCTCTAGCCTTGGCTAAGAAGATTAGCTACTCATCCCTTTGATCATTGTCATACTACTATTACTACAATAAAAGTAAAAGACAATAAAAAGAGAAGAACAAGAAATTTATTGCTTATTAAACCTAGATATTTACACTCTCCAAGATTCTCCCTTATGGGTGGGATTCCCCTCCTATTTATAGAGTATAGGAAGGGTTACAAAATATTACCATTAATATAAAATTCCCTAAACAATGCCTAAAATCATGCATATATATTACAACTCATGAGAATAATATCTATATCTAATTCTCTTCAATGGGCTTCCATGCATGGGCCTTTGGTTGACAACTTCAAATAAGAATCATTGTTGGAGTGCATCACCCTTGTTCTTCGTTAAAAACCAAAAAAATGTACGACTTGTTTATCATGTGACCGATTTCTGTAAATACAAACAAAAACACTATTAGTGTCACATTTATTTAATAAATGACTAGGTAGATATAAATTTAGGAGTTGTACACGTAAATATTAAGTGTCTATCAATTGGCAAAAGAGATACCACATTATTGTTGGAATCGCTCGAGGACTCCTTTATCTTCATCAGGATTCTAGATTAAGAATTATTCACAGGGACCTCAAAGCTAGTAGTGTTATGTTGGATAGTAAGATGGACCCGAAGATATCAGACTTTGGTATGATAAGAATTTTCAGAGGAGATCAAATTGAAGGCAATACTGAGAGAGTCGCCGGCACATACGGTTACATGTCTCCTAAATACGCAATTGACGGGCAGTTTTCGGTGAAACTGACATATTTAGCTTCGGGGTTTTAGTTCTAGAGATAGTGAGTGGTATGAGAAATAGGGGGTTCTATCATCCAGACCATCAGCTTAACCTTCTTGGATATGCCTGGAGACTATGGATTGAAGACAAGGCCCTCGATTTGATTGAAGAATCTATAGGTGGATCATGTGAGATCCCCAAAGTGTTATGATGCATTCATGTTGGTATCTTGTGTGTTCAACAACGTACAAAAGATAGGTCAGTTATGTTACCTGTGCTATTGATGTTGAGCAGTGAAAATGCAATACTACCCCATCCTCAAAGACCAGGTTTGAGTCCATTTCAAGAAAGCCAACTTTCCAGTGATCAGTTATCACGTACCTCAAACGATAGAACAGATGCCTCTAATGAAATAACGGTGACATTGTTGGATGGTCAATAAAGCTTTCTTTACCTCCTAATCTGTATATTATGTTTGTTACTTTTGATTGTTCCTAACCTGGAGGTATCTCTTTTCCTCTTCTTTTGATTGTTCATGGCTATCATTTTGTCTATCATATTCTTAATGACACTTCTTTATTTATAACTAGTGTTTTAGCCCGTGTGTTAATGCACCGGCTATTTGCTAATAAAAGAAAGAAGAAGAAAAAAGATAGAGATCGGGTTGGAAAATTCGTATTTGTATAAATCATCTGCATGGATCTCTTAGGAATGACTAGTGAAGGATTAAAATAATTGATGTCATTATGTAAATGCAAATTTGTGGGTCATTGCTTAATATAGATAAACTTGAGTTTTTTTTTTTTTTCAGTCAAAGGGTCATTTCTATAACAATGTTTTGGAGATTTCATTTTATTGTAGTAGAAAATTGTTTCTTAGTATACCATTGATCGCCTTTGTTTATTTGATGTTTTGTATTATTAGGAGCATAATATAAACTTATTTGATGAATCACAAACTTTAGGTGATTTAGTTATTTCGGCATATGCTAACCATTAATTGGATTCATGTACGAGAGTAAAGCTTAGCTAATCTAATGGTCTGTAATTCTCGATGAACATTCTCCTTTTCTGCAACCATGGTGATTCGGGTTTATACAAACTATCATAGTAGTCATTATAAGTTATAGTTTGATTGTGTAGAAATTTTGCATTTGGGGAAATGGAACTTCCAAAAGCTCCAAAGCAAAAGAAACTTCCAACGAAGTACAATATCTGGATGGGGTAAGATTACTAGCTTATTTAGGCAATTAAAATGTGTTCAAATAAATGTGTAAAGCCAAGATAATCCACCAACTTCGTATTTCATTTTACCTTCTTAATTATACTAACAGGAAAGAAATAAGTCGCCTAAAGGCAGAGAATCCTAATCTGCGGCCAAAGGAGGCGTTAACTACTGCTGCAAAAAATGTAAGCATATAGTAGGACTTAAAAACTATTTCCACCATGAAATTAACTTCAATCAGGATGAACTGACCTTCATCGTTTTTTTCAGTACTCTCGACTTAAACATGGAGGGCAAGTTATGAAGAACAACGCTGTCGGTCAGGTAATGACAATATGTAATACTATCATTCAACTAACATATGGTATTTATGCGGATTCTTGTTTAGTCTAAGTTCACAATGTAAGCCTGTTTTAAGCTTTCACATAAGGGGCAAATGTGGTTGGGGTATCGGATTGCGAGTAAACGCCCTATTGAGCCAAGGGACTCTTAATCATAGGGTTGGATATATAGGCGCGACCCAGCCCATCGACAGTAGTCTTACTACAAGTCGTATGCGACAATGTCATGTGATTAATAAACTGTGGCAGCTTCCAGTTCGACTAATTCAAACATTCTCAGATACATTACTAACTTCAAATCAAGAAGATAGTTAAGTAGCTGGCTAGTTGCACTCTGCAGTCTGCACACCATCACCCCAACTAAGAAGAAAACATAACCTTAATCAGGGCCACACGCTGGGTGATCTTTAGTGGCGCCTTCGGGTAGAAAAGCCGTCCAATACCAGTGTCTGTCTTGGATAGAAACAAAGTACTTCCCATGCATCTAATCTTTTCTCCCAGGCGTTCTCCCTATCCTTCCAAACAGTGGGTTTAACAGAATAATTACCAAACCCTCAGCCCCGATTTCTACTCCTCTCATTGCAACATGGTGTGCAATATTCCCTCCAGAACTATCATGCGGGCTAACTACTCTTGAGTTAAACCTACATCATTAACTGCACAAACAAAACTGTTAAAAACCACGTATTGTTACAAAATTAAAAGAGCTAGGAGTCTAGATGGGGATGCATTCTTGCTCGTTTCCCCAACACAAAAATCCATTCCATTTACAGTTCTGATCATAACATGAAAAATCGTAAATCGACAGAAATACCATGTATATAATTAAGAATCTAAGATGTTAATCAAAAAGGAAGATCACTAAGCTATCAATACTGTTCACAATTACACCTTCGCTTGTAACAGTTCCTCCAAGCGATTGTGTAAAGGTTGGACAGATAATCCAAATGGCTCCAAGGAAGAAAGTGCTCCTAGCTTCTTGGTCAACTCCATGTATCATCACTAATTTGTGCTTCCCGCGTTCTCTTCGCCAACTTACAAAATCCTAATGTAAGACCTATTGCAAGAGATTCACAGAGATCCTCATTGTAGTCTTCTAACAGTTGGAGAAGTGGCTTCAATTCTTGTGAACAGTAATCTTCGTTGGATTCAATTCTTTCCCACGAGGCACATCGTTCTCATTTTCTGTATCTCCTCTAGCACCAGATGAAGACCCTACACATGATATAAAGTGTCACGCCCCGAAATACAGTAATCGGTAGCTTGACCAATTACTAGACTCTAAGTAGTGCAGGTCAGGGAATCCGAAGATTCTACCCCACAAATAGCCAAGCCGTAGACAAATTCTGGCTCAGCTATTCACATATAGCAAAAATCATCAGAGTAAAGAAATAGCGATACACAATATAACAATATAACGCGGAAACAAAAGACATATATGTGTACATATCATGTCAAAACGTAATACAATATCTCGAATAAAAGCTCAGCTACACAATGCTGAGAACACCTACAGAATATAGAACTGAAAGAATCTGCAGCGGCAAAATCAATCTCTGGACCGGCTAACCCGCGGCAGTCCAAGCTACTCAACCTCTGAAAAATATTAAATACGAGAGTGAGTAAACAACGAGCTCACTAATCCAACAAAACTAAATAACTTACTAATAATAAGTACTGGAATAGAGTAGAGATGAGTGCGATAAAGAAAATAAGCAACTAAGCAGTTCTAACAATAATCAGTAACCATCAATAAAATAAGTAATCACTACGGAAAAGAAGATTGAATTGATAAGAGAATGGAGAATAGAGTTAATGCGGAGAGAGAGTGGAGTAGATTCGGAAAGGGGATAGAGTTAAGAATGTGAGAGGAGGGAATGATGATGATGATGCAATGCTATGAAGTAAAGTGATGACTAGGATAATCCCATACTTATCCTAGATGCAATGATATGATATGATGAGCGGCGATATTCCAATAAATATCCCCTAATGCAAAATGATTTAATGCTAACGTCTAATTCTATCTTAAGGAGATTCGGTAAAGAGGATACACTGGTACGATTTGTTTAAGCTCGACCAAGCTAGGATGGTCGCACTCGATCAAAGTGGAAGGGTGGATCAAACCCCGAAACTAGTCCTGCACATTTCAAGGAATTTCAACCTCAACGAGGATAAGTTTGGGATCACCAGGACTCTGTCTCATACCAATCCACACTCTGCGGTGGTTTTGCTAGGTATGATAGTGTCATTCCCAATCTCACCTGTGTATTTTAACCCGATCTCGCAGACTCCATGGATCCCATCGGAGGTCAACCGAAGCGGAGTGTTTGTGTATCCCATCTCAATAAGTTTGAAAAATGCAATAAGTTATATCGTGTAGTTGGTGCCCAAGCACAACCCGGTTGCCGCTAACCTGGCAACCCAAACAGGATCAATAGGGACTTGTTGCACCGACTCTGCATAGCCAAAACAACAACCTTACCGTCGCCTACATCAAAGCCAACAATCTCTTAAAGGCTGGAAGGGGCATTCCTGGGCAACCACGGAACACGAACCCCAACCACCACTACTAACCTCAGGTTCTATATAAACCAAAATCCAACTCCGGAATCATTCCTATCCAACCACAGGTTAATAACTACAACCCAAAACCTAACCTTAGAATCAAGTTATCACCCATACTACAGGTTAACAATTCTAACAGAATAATCTCTAAGTTAAACTATAGTTAATCACAGCCCATCTCTAAGTTCAATGCTACTCTCTAAAATAATATACTGGAACCAGTAAAGATACTTAGTAAAGTTGGGATATGAAACTCGCCTGATAATAAATCCGAGTCCTGCGGAAATCCAACTCGAAAACCCAATCAAAATCCACGGAACGGCTACGGAACGCTCGAATAACCTAACGCAATCACTGAGAACAACAATCCACCCAAACAATTAAGAAAACGACAATAAAGCCCAAACCCTAGAAATCAACCTACGTCAAATCGAAATGAATTTGAGAATTACCCACAAAGGATAGGAGAGAAGATCACGGCGAAGCTGAGGAAGAATCCGCGAGCGATGGGGAAGATTGGATTAGGAGTTTGGAGGAGAGAAGATTGGTGTTTAGGAGAGGATTCGGGTTGATTTTGGGAGAGGAAAGGGAGAGAGAAAAGGTCTAAAAACAACACAAACTTGGTTAAGTAAAAAAAGAAAAAAATCTGTTTTTACTATTCAGCAAAAAAATATTCGAATATTTTTTCTCTGCACCAAAATATTCGAGTAAACTTAAAAATATTCGAACAGAGGAAAACTATTATGACAGAAAACCCTGAAAATTCAACGGGCCAACCCTGGACACCCCGGAAACACCACGGGCCACCCCCACAACTACTCAAACACACCTACAAGCCTAACAAGGATTTCTCAAGGTGAAAACACCACCTCCACCGCCTCACGGTCACTAAAACACCTAGGCTCCCAAAAGGAATCTTTTCCTCGGAAAAGTCCGGAAACTCACCGGCCACTCCAACGGCTCACCGGAACCACCTCAAACCACACACAACATACAAACATCAATACCAACCCATCTAGGGGTTTCCACAAATCATAACACCGCCGTAATACCTAAAACCACCGGAATGTCAAAAAAGAATCTTTTTCCCGGACGACTCTAGAAACCAACCGGCAACTCCAATGGCTCACCGGAACCACCCCAAACCACACACACAACATACAAACATCTAAACCAAACTTTCTATGGGCTCCCAAGGCCACAAAACTACCTCTACCTCCAAAACACCTCCGAACCGCCAAAACCACAAAAATAGGAATCTAATGCTAAACAACCGAAAGGAATAAATGGATGCATAAAATGGATGGAGGAGTAAATGAGGAATATATGCGGAATGTAAATGCGGATAATGAATATGGAGAGGTGAGAATGAATAAGAATATGCGGAGTATTATAATAATGAGTATACTAAAAGCTAAAATAGGAATTTAAAATCGGGGTCATTACATAAAGATTTCCACATTTGCTTCATCTGCTCACCAGAAGAAGACCCTACACATACACATATAATTAAAGATACCCGATTAATTGCCATATAATATCGTTACTGCTAAGTATTAACTAAGTTTACAAACTAAATTTGGCTTACTTGTGATGTGAGGGTTCTTGGGAGATGCTGGATTCTCATCCTCAGAATCAAACAAACAATATTTATGCTTATATATCTAATATTTTGTCTATCTATGCATGTAGAGTTGTAGACCTATTCTCTGCACGTACAAATTAATAGTTGTGGGGACAACATTTTTCTAATGATATAGCTAATATTTTGTCTATCATATCTTTTTTAGGGCAATGCAAGTACTTCGATTGCTTCCCTAACACAAGGGTCCATCTCAGGAGTAGCAGCTGAAATAAGCTACCCTATTGCTGTGTATGAGTCCTCCAATATCTCACTCCCAGGGCTGAGTAGTGCTATCAGTGAACCACCCCTATCTGATGACGATCGCCACCGTGCTGCTATTAGAGGTGAGATATCAGCTTTTGTAGATGAGATGAAAGACCAAGCTTTAGAGGAACAAAGAGAATGGGCAGAGCTTAATCTTGAAGTAGTAACATCAGATTTCGACTTGAGCTGTTACCAAAATGAAATTTCTTCTTTCCTACTCAGAGTGGAAACCTATTTGACACAAGTCGATGACTATCTGGCCAAGCGGGGTGCGGTCGAAGAGAAACTCCCGCACTCGGAATACGATAAGAAAATGGAGGAGTTGGACATTAAGATCGATGAAGTGTCCCTGGCTTGCAAACATCTTGAGCATCAGTCGGAAACATTCAAGTGCCAGCAAAGTGTAAACTACTCGGAGCGGCTGTCGTTGGGCAACCGCATGGCAGAGCTGTTAAATGAATCTGAGGACATTGCTAGCAAACAGATAGACGTTGATGCAAAACTGACGGCTAATAAAATATCGTTAAGCACTCTTCAACACACAAAGGCTGAGCTACAGAAAGTTCCAATACAGGAGCCGATGGAAACGTTACGGTGTACCCAACTTTTGGAGACATTAGAGGCCTCTTTGATGAATCTAAAAGAACCTTAGTTAGCATTAGATGGAGCTAAGGTAAGGTCGTGAGTTCTATAGATTTGAGATTGAACTCTTTTTCATTTTTATTTTTAGCAACTTTATGGTTTAGTAAATGAATATTATTGTATTTTTCATCTAGCTGAGTAATCAAATCCAAACTCAAGGGCTACTAAGTATACATTTGAGCTTACGTTGGATATTTTCCCTCCGTATATCCGTATATGAAGCTTGATTTTAAATTTGCATTGAAATGTCTTGTCTATGTTTACACTATATTTTCTTAGAGCACCTGCAACAGCTAGGTAGATTCTGATGTGGCGAGGTGAATTTGTGAATCTACCCTCTTTTGCCCAAATCCACCTTGCAGCAGCTAGGTCGGTTTGCCTACGTGGCCAAACACAACCCACCTTGAGGGTGGTCTCTCCACCCTCTAGGTGAATTTTTGGTGGATCGATCCCGTGCTGTTCTGAACTGCGCGTAGCCTTTGAGCCAATAGGATGATGACACTTGTCAAGCTTCTAGTTGCTTCTATGCCGTACAGTTCTGAACTGCGCGTAGAGTGTACGCTCCAGATGAAGACACGTGGACGGTTAAGATTCATACTTGGCTAACGGCTCCACGCAGTTCTGAACTGCGCGGCAAGAGCCTGGATAAAAATTTGTAAGTCTCCCCTCTCCAAACTTGGTTTTGGTTTTGGTTGATTAGAAGGGCTATAGTTTTGGGCATAATTGTTCAACAATAACCTCAACGACTATATTTTTTAGCAAGCATCTCAACGGCTAGTTTGTTGGCCAAACTTGTTTGACAAAGAGCTCAACGGCTAATTTTTTTACCATACTTGTTTGACAAGAAGCTCAATAGCTATTTTTTATCAAACTTGTTTGACAAGAAGCTCAACGGCTAGTTTTTTTACCAAACTTGTTTGACAAGATGCTCAACGGCTAGTTTTGTTCATCTATAAAACCATTCATCTTATACACTCTATTCTCTTACTCTTCTACACTCAACTCTATTCTCTTAAAAACTATTCATCTTTTAAACTCTATTCTATTCTCTTATTTTCAATTTCGCCCAATCATGTCTGACCTAATTTTGGATAACCTAATCATCTCTGACCCATCACTCTCATCTTTGTCATCATCGTCCGGAAGCGAAGAGCTCTTCCTATGTCAAATTGAGATGATGCACGAGTATAGCAAGATTATGATTGGGATGGGAGAAACGGAAGAAAAAGAACAAGAGGCGATATCATCATGGAGGCGGGGCAGTAGTAAAATGGAAAGGATTGACAAGCAGAAAGGCTGTAATCATAAATTGGGTGGGTTTAGCCTTAATCGGGATTATTTTGGTCCTAACCCAGTCTTCGCTGGTATCCCATTTCACCAGATAATGATCCCCTACATATGATTTCATATCGGTTCTATAAAAACAATACATTAACATATTAAATTCTCATCCGGGCATTTCGTCGAACATTTGACAAATAACGTTAATAACACATAAATTTTATTCATAAAACTTACCGGTAATTCCTCCAATCTAATAGAAATGTGGACCCAGTTGTCCGGGAGGATATCCACTCGTTGTAACTCCTCGAGGGTTGGGTTGGAATTAGGGCTGTTCACGGGTCGGATCGGCCCGGGTTAGGGCAGAAAACCGATCCGACCCGGAACAATCGGGTCTTCATTTTCCAAACCCGAAACCGAACCGGCTGGCTTCAAAACCCGGATCGAAACCGAACCGGAATAGTCGGGTCGGTCCTTTGACTCGGGTTTTCTTCCAACAAAACAAGGATTACATAACTAACTAAAACCATCAAAACATGATTTGCACAAACTTAGTATATAAATGTGTAAATAAGAGACCCACCAAGTATACACCAATTAAAATATCAAAACATGATTTACACCAAATCATAAAACCCTAGAAAACACCAAATCATTCTCCAACATTACCACCCCAACTTAAGCCTTCTCTCCAGCATCACATAAGCCCTCTCTCCAGCATCACATGGCTGTATGTCATCTATGACTCTCTTGGCTGTCCCCAAACAGACCCACCAAGTATGCCTCGGCTGTTTCAAACATCCTTCAAATTCAAGGTGCCTCAAACATCCTTCAAACAGACCCACCAAGTAGCGCAGCAACAACACTGCTCTGGAAACGAAGATCAGTCTTGAAGTCCTCAAACAGATCCTGAAGTCCTCAAACGGATCTCTCGGACGAGTCGTTGAAAGGGGAGCTTTCAAATGAGAGAGAGGTGAGGGTATGAGAGAGATCAGTCCTCAAACAGCTCTGCTCTGGAAATGAAGATTAGTTTCTTCAAATGGGATAGAGAGAAGAAGAGAGAAAGAGGTTGGCTAGGTTGAGAGAGGCTAGGGTATGAGAGAGAGAGATTGAAACTTATACTTATATTACTTAAAACTCGGTTCAGGTCTGAGTCGGTTATCAGTACCCAAGAACCGAAACCGATCCGATTATAGTCGGGTTCTCATATCTAAAACCGAAACCGATCCGGTTATTATCAAAACCGGACCAAACCGGCCGGTTCGGATCGGTCCGGCTCGGGTTCTCGGGTTGCTGGGTTTATATGTACAGCCCTAGTTGGAATCATTATCCGGCGTGAGGTGTAACGGCCAAATATGTGTAACCAATTCTTTACCTTTTCGTTTAACTTCATCACTTTGCCTACGCCTAGTTTTGGGAATTGAATGACTAGGTCCTGACATTGTGTCCGTTAGAAGTTGGGTTTGGGAGACGTGTGCTAGAAGTTGGGTTTGGGAAACTTATGTTAGGGTAAATGTTAAGTTTGGGGAATATGTAGAGAGTCTGTGAGACAAAGTAAAAAATCGAAGGCATTTCATGCAGGGAGTACCCGCGCAGTTCAGAACTGCGCGTGGGAAGTGGCCGCTCCAGATGGAGACACGTGGCCATATCGTAACTGTTGGTTGTCCCGCGCAGTTCAGAATTACGTTGGGTTCAATCCACTTTGATTTGGGTTTGAACTGCTGTGGGTGGATTTCGAATTGGGGTGGATTTGGGTTTTTCCACCCCGCAACTGCTGCATATGCTCTTATGTGCAACCACCAGGCAACTTTATGATTACACTATATATTCCCCGTACATTTTCTTAATTCCAAATTTCTATATAGCTCCACCACACCCCTTAATAATAACCTTTACAGCCATCTCCAATATGACTTGAGTTTTGTATTCCAAGTGACACCTTTTATGTCACTTGAACTCCACATCTGATTCACCCTACCAAATACATTTTGGTGTATTAGGAGTTATAAGTCATTTGGTTTTCCTACTCTCAAATCAAAGGCCATAAAACGCCGCTTTGGCTTTATCCAACAAAAAAGTGATTAAGTGAGACCTAGGGTTTTTATAGTACCTCTTTTGGTAAGAGGGTTCTTAGCTTTGTCCAGCGGTAGCCTTTCCTCTCATTGGCTTTAGGACTTCACCTCTCTCTCTGTTGTAGACTGATTTGTCTGTGAGCCATTTTTGGGGGCTTCAATGGTTAGTCTGAAAAATTATTGCTGCCACCTTTTGTTTTAGGTAATGAAAGGGAACACAGGTGAAGGTTATTGCTCAAATTAAGCTTTCTATTTTCAGGTAATTTCTATTTTCAAGTATTGTTTTCTCTCTCTTTGTTGCTGTAGATCTATATGGAGCTCTAGGGTTTTGTAAGCAGACACTTTGCTCTAGGGTTTTCCAATACGATTTCCATTTTGAGGAACTGTTTACGCGTATGATCAAAATTTGTTTCGAATCCAAATTTGGCAACTATCTTTAGGGAAGGGTACTAGATGATCTGTATCTCAAATTATTGCCTATCTCTTCACCATAATGACAGTGTGATCCAACGTCTCTTGCATGCTAGCTAGGGCTGAAAAGAAAATCTCCCTAATAGGTCTGGTGAAGAGAATTCGGATGGCAACTTGCAAGGATATCAAAGGTAGATTTGTGCTTGTCTTATACAGCCTGGCTAAGAGTATTGGGTTTGTTATATGGTGAAATCGAGCTTCAACAAGCTCATTTCCTTCGACATTCAGTTTTCCTGGCTTTTATTGTGCCGTCAGGTGTAAATATCTAGCTGTTCACAATTACCCCAAGCAAGTGCGTAAAGGTTGGACAGAGAATCCAAATGGCTCCAACGAAGAAAGTGCTCCTAGCTTCTTGGTTAAACTGTGTATTATAAGTAATTTGTGCTTCCTGTGTTCTCTCCGCCAACTTACAAAATCCTAACGGACCTATTGCAAGAGATTCACAGAGATCCTCATTGTAGTATTCTAACGGTTGGAGAAGTAGCTTTGCTAGAAGTGCAAGGTAATCTTTGTTGGATGCAATTCTTTCTCACAATGAAGCCAGGGTCTTTAATTACAAAGGGACAGTCTCATTTTCACGAAACAAATCGTCCTCATTTTACTGCTAAGTAGCTTACCTATTTGTGTGTAATGTCCCAGATTTTCGGGTTATTTTATTTATTTATTATTAAGTATTATTATTATTATTCCTCCACGTTAAGTTCCGCGCATATATTTCGTATATATTTCGCATGTACTTTTTCATCCATTATGCATCTATTTATTCCTTTCGGCAGGTTTTGTATGTCAGATTCTTTTTATGTAGTTTCGGTGGTACGGTGGCTATTCGGAGGAGGAGGTGGCGTTGTGGCCTTGGGAACCCCAAGATGGGTTGGTGGTGATATTTGTTTGATGTGTTTTTGGTTTGGTGTGGTTCCGGTGAGCCGTTGGATTGGCCGATAGATTTTCGGAGTTTTCCGAGCAAAAATTCATTTTCGGGGGTTTAGGCGTTTTGGTGGCCATGAGGCGGTGGAGGTGGTGTTTTTACCTTGGGAAACCTTTGTTGGGTTTGTAGTAGTGTTTGTGTGCTGGTGTTGGTGGTTTGGTATGATTCCGGGGTGTCCGGGGTTGGCCGTTGGGTTTTCAGGGTTTTTCTTCTTACTCTTTCTATTCACAGTCAGAAAAGATTCTCTCTGTTCGAATATTTTTAGTTTACTCGAATATTTCATTGCAGGAAAAATATATTCGAATATTTTCAATTCTTACTCGAATATTTATGAATATTTTTTTTTTATGAATAGTAAAATTTGTTTTTCTTTTTTTTGCTTAACCGGGTTTTGGGTTGTTTTAAAACCTTTTTTTTTCTCTCTCTCCTCTTCCAAAATCAACCCAAATCCTTCCCAAGCTCAAATCCTCCCCTCTCCTCCAAACTCTTGATCCAATCTTCCCCTTCGCTTGCGGATTCTCCGCCGAGCTTTGCCCCGATCTTCACTCCTATCCTTGGTGAGTAATTCTCGATTCCCCTTCCGTCAATTTCTCTCGATTCGGCGTAGGGTTTGATTTTTAGGGTTTGTGATGGTGGGTTGATATTGGGTTTTGTGATTGGGGTGATTGTTGAGTTGAGGAGTGGTGATTATTACAGGTGTTGGATTGTTGAGCTGTGGCTTAGTGTTTGCGATTGTCGCAGGTAGTAGGCTTGATTGTGGGTTGCGATTGTTGGAGGATTTGGGTGTTCGGAGGTGGTGTTTGATTTGGGTTTATCTCCAGTGTGGGGCGATGAGGTGTGATTGATTCTTGGCCGGTGGAGGCAATTTCGTGGGTTGATTTAGTGTTTGTGACTTGGGGTTTGCGGCGTTTGCGATTATCGCAGGTATTGGGTTTGGTTTTTGGTTATGATTATTTGGTGTATTGTTGATTTACGGAGTTGTGACGGTTGCAGGTGTTGGGTTTGACGGTGGTGATGTTGTTTGGGTCGTTGCGACGGCTGTGGTGTTGCGGTTGGGTTGTTCTGTGATTCGGGTGGCATGTCCGCGAGATGCTATCATTGAAGCTTTGGGTTGCTTGCTCGGATTGATTCTGCTGGAGCATTTCATCGGGTTATAGGCGAGTTTTATCTTCCTGAATAACTAGATTATTATGTTGATTCGTGAGTTATAGAAATACATAGTTTAGTATATTATATATCTGTAACTAGGTTAGTATGTGGGTTAATTGCGTAGGACACTTTACTAGTTATCCGTTTAGCATTACCTTATGTGAGAGTATTTAAGGGTTTGATAAGTTAGTAAAACCTGCAATAATGTGAGTTTAGTTACTAGATAGAATCCGTAGGTTATGATTAGCCAGAGGAGGTTATTCTTTGTTGTCGTCGATGTGACGATGACTCTTGAGATTTCTCTTAGACCGATTTCATTGAGGGTGGTTATCACGAATCTTTTCTTGTTTGAGGTTGAGAACAAAGACATTTCTCAGTGTGTTGCGACGCCTCAGCGTCATTATATATATACATATAGTATATTGAGTATAGTATTGTTGGCTAGTTATTAGGGTGCCCAGCTTTCTTCATGGCACTAGTAACTCAGTTTGACGATTAGTAGAGACGTATGGACGGCTTGTGGTTTAGCTGTCATTTCTCTGAGATAGTATAGTTCTCACCTTATAGTATAGCACCTCGGTTAGTTTGGGTTGCTAGATTTGGTTCCAGGGTAGTCAGAGATTTAGGAGCAGGGGTGCCGGGGGTTCGGGGGCGGAGCCCCCAAAAAAAAAATTATAGAAATTTAAAGGGTATTTTTATAGCAAATCATTACAATTATCTACGATGCATATACGACGAAATATATCAATGAACATGGATACAAATAGTGATTAGGCTAAGATTGTTATAATATATATATATATATATATATATATATATATATTTTAGAAAATGTATAAATTAAGAGTTACTCTCCTCACCTTCTGATAAACCCCTTTCATTAGAATCAGAAACCCTACCTGTCGAGCCTCTCGCTCCTTTTTCACCAATCTCCTTAGCTACAACCATGATTCAAGTGCCTACAAGAAATCAGAGCGTTTATCAGTCTCAAATAATGGGGGTTTCAATCGTCAGTACAAGAAACTACTAGATACTATCACTGATACGAAAACACACTCGAAATCAACAAAAAAACACAAGAATTTCTCAAAATTGACCCCCATTTGCACCAAAACAAGATCAAATAAGACTCAAAATAAAACCTAAAACACCAAAACGGGGTCAAATTAGGCGAGAAGAAGGAACAGAAATTGTCGCTCCAACAATAGACGCCATTAGAAGATCTGATCTGATCTGAGAGAATTAGAATCCTAGAAATGATAGCACGAAGTGCGTGAGTGAGTTATGGAGAGAAACAGTGAGTCTTTATATGGAGAGAAACAGTGAGTTTTTATTTTTTATTTTTAATATAGGTATATATATAATATATAAAAGGGAAATCTGAAAAAAAAAAAAAGTGGGGGTGCCGAGCACCCCCTAGCCCCCCCCCCCCCCCCCCCCCCCCCTAAATCCGCCCCTGAGGGTAGTCTTGGGGCGACATAGCTTCAGTAAAACATGGTCTTCGATTCGGAGCTCGTCCTCTTGCCTGCTATTGTTTTGATTAGTCTTAGGACTAGTCTAGGTCACTACCATAAAACCAATTTTTGGGGACGGAATAGCTTCAATTTTAGCGATACATATTATCTATGGCAAGTTAGCGACAACTGAAGTCTGTCAGCAAAAATTAATTGACAGTCCCTACCATTTTCATATCATTGTCTATAAACACAACAATACTATTTTATTGTGATTGGTTTATATTTTTGGTATATCAAGCAGTTTACCCATCGTCTTTGCTTACCGTTGCAAATGAGAAAAACCCAATCGTGATTTTTATCATCTTTCCCTCTATAGTCTTCCCTTCTATCTCATAACTCCTCTATCACGATTCCTCTTCTACTCTCAAGCCGCTTAAAATTGGCACCAAAATCTGCACGATTCTCCATTTTCTCTCAAATTCTCTCACTCACACATTTCATTTTTACGCAAAATTTCTCCTCTCTCACATCTCCACATGTTGAAAGAGAGAACCCATGGATTTCTAACCCTCACCTGCTCTTCCTCATCTCAAGTCCTTTACTCACCACTCACAGTTTCCATTTTAATCTCTTCTCCATCTCGAGAGGTAAAAAAAAAACCTCTTTTTAAAAAAAATTATTAGTTCGAGAAGATGTTCGAAAGGAAGATATCCTAGTTGTGGGTGTATGGACTGTGGCTCTTGTGATGGATTTGTATAATGACAGGTTTGATTCACTAAGCCCCAATAATAAACTCTTTTTTTGTTCACTTTTGGTTTATTAAGCTCTATGAGATTGGGTATGTTACCAGGCTCGGAATTTCCTTGGTTGTGTTGGAGCAAATAAAATTGCTTCGAACCAGTGGAACCTCGATAACCTTTTTTAGATTAAAAGGGATTGGAGATGTAATTCATGAGCCAATTTTGAAGATTCAGGGGTAAACTTTATCCAATTTATGGTATTATATTTCTTAAAAAGAAGTAAATACTACAGAAAATAATCAAACTTTGATATAATTGTTGCATTTTGCATAATGCTTATGTAGAAATAGATCGCTCAAAATCGTTATAATACTCAATCCGCAAATAATTGATATAATGATGCACACAAATGAGAATTAAGTACGTACACTAATCTAGATATGTCAAGTATATTTGAACAAATAATGCAGGCAAATAATTTGGGTTTCCAATTGATGTTTTTAACATATGGTTCCAAGGGCTCCATATGTACCCATTGTCCCATTACATGTCTGAAGCTCCCAGTTTTTTGGTTTTATACGACATGGTTACTAAAATTTGGTTTGTAGCAGCTCTGTCAATTACGACTTTGGCTGCATTTCTAGCCATTTCAACAATTTAATATGAAAGGACAGTAAGTTGCTTTGAATGTACCATTTATTAAAGGTCCATTGTTTATCTAGTAAGTCTCGCTAAAATGATGGCTGTAATATAATAATATAGATGCATTGTTCCTAGGATACTTTCTTGGGGATCGTGTGTAGTATCCTAACATGGGAGGCAAAAACTATTTTATTGATGGTTGGAACCATTTGAAAGGTATGTTTTTAATCTAAGACCTAATTCTGAAGACAATTGATCCTATTCAGAGTTAGCCTTGAGTTATCTGCATGTAAATGCCACTTCAAAATGGGGTTACTTCTTGTTACTGTATTGTCTTTGACTTCAAGTATATCCTTCACATTATAGGTGTGATTACTATCATCTTAGCTAGGCTCTTGAAGTAATTAACACAATGACTTCAATCTTTTACTGAATTAGGTTAGTATTAAAAGGTTCAATGGCAGAAACATGTATCTTGTTTTAAAAATCTATAGATGTATACTTCTTGTTGATTGTTGATCACGTTTTTGTATTAGATATTCTTTTTTATTAATCACATTTCTCATATTCTGTAAACCTTGGTTTGTTGGTAAGACTCTTGGTCTCAAATGCCAAATATGGGGCTCAATTGTCAAGTATGGGGCCTGCTACATCCATCAACTGCACAATCCATGGATACATATATGGAGAGATGGAAAGTAGTAAGTTTCGGTACTCTATGTTTTGATAGCTTTAATATTCTCATTTTGCTTTTTCTCATTGGTTAATGGTGCATGCTTCATGCCTTCCTTTCAAGTTGTTATGATGGTTATATCTAAATGCGTGAAGTTATTAGTTATCCAGGTTACTCTCAAGTATCTTCAGTTTTGTTTTCCCCTTTACTCTCTCTTATTAGCAAATACTTTAGTTCAATTCTACAACTCCATTTTGTTTACATGAACATTTTTACATTCTGTTTATTTGGCTTTGGTTATTCTAGTGGTTGGCAAGGTGAATTGGACATAGCTTCTTGGCAGTTTCATTGAAAGAGCATCTCAAATCTAACTTCAGGCCTCTTACTTTCAACTCAAAAGTAAATATACGACATTCCTAGTATCTTTTTCCTATTTATGGAGTAAAATAGATTTGGCTTGAGTGTATATTTTATTTCTGATAAAGCAAATTTAGGCAAGGACCTCGTGACCAGATTTATTAAAGAATAAAAAGAATTACAGCCTAATGTGCATTATACCCCTTGTATCCTCTACAGATATAACGTGAATCTAGGAGGCAAACAACTTAGTACAAAGCGTAAATAGGAAATTAGGCCCTCTATTATTTAGTTTCCCTATAAGTGTGATTGATGTTGAAATCAGATAAAGTAGAGATTATGGTTTTAGTTTCTTGAGTTATAGGTTTGCATCTCTTTGGTTGTAGTGAAATTACTATATTTATTTATCAGAGAATGATTAATTCATTTTTCGTGATGTTACTTGGTTGTTATGATCATAGCCATACAAAAATCTTATAGTAAGAGTAGTTTCACTATGTGATTTGGGGTTGATAGTTACTTATAAGAGTATGACTTGTTTGATGAAAATTTGATTGCAGGTATTTTTTAAATAACAAGGAAGTAATTCATTGGATCGGATGATTCATTGGCATCGATCAATGAAACCAGTAGTTGACGTGGAAGACAACAGTTTGGAAGAAACTTATTTTGCTAGTATCTAGCTATTGTTGAGTCTTATAGGATATTAGGAAAAGAACATATGTAATTGGGTAATGAATGTTATGGGGGTTAGAGTTTTAACTTTATATTGTAAGAATGTTTTCGAGGAATAAAAATGTAATTTTAGGTTTACTTTTCTTTGTTTCCAGATGCATTTGTGTTTTCTTTGAGCTATGTTATATAGTTCTAAAAAAAATGATAAGATAATCATTTTTCAGTATCGCTAAAAAGTAAAGGAACTCATATTTGGCGACAATTTTTGGTCATGTAATCGATGTCAACGCTAAGAGTTCAGTGACGAAATTAATCGTCGCAAAAGTGTGGCAAACAACGACATATTAAACCTGTCATGAAAGCTATAACATTAGGCGAAGGGTTTGTCCATCGCTAAACTTTTAGTGACCCCATCATCAACAGCAACAGTCCGACGAACTATACCCGTCGCTAAAAAGCTTTTGCGACATGCTAAAACTGTTGCAAAAACCCTATTTTTTGGTGGTGGGTGTACTCTGTGTTCTCGAGGCCTGGTCCTTGAGCACTGTCGTTGTGATTTGTGGGTGTTTGGAATGTTGGATTCCATGTGGGAGTGTGGTATCTCCTGGACTGTTAGTTATTGGTGGTGAGCAGCCAGCTTATCCGTGGTGGTTGGTCGTGGATGTTGAACTTCTGATAGTTTGCCTTAAGATTGTTTGCTTATCGTGTTATGACACTTATTGTCCTCATGATTCTTAGAGCTAATAGAGTTTACCCGTAAGCCTTCTTTCCCCGGGATGAGGCTGTTAGGGTTGTGTTCCCTTCCATCATCTAGGAGCCAGTGAGACAGCATGGCGCAGTGAGGTACGCGGCTGAGCCAGGTGGTTTATGAAGTTGTACATCACCTGAGATGTTGGAATGCGGCTGAAACCTCCTGTAGAATCTGGTTCCTGTACATCCGTGTTAGAGACTTATGTACACGATTAGGAAGATTGTGAGGCAGTTTTGTTATTAGGGATTGTTAACTATGATAAACACGTAATATTTACGTGTACAACTCCTAAATTTATATCTACCTAGTCATTTATTAAATAAATGTGACACTAATAGTACTTTTATTTATATTTATAGAAATCGGCCACATGATAAACAAGTCGTACAATTTTCTTATTTTTAACGAAGAACAAGGGTGATGCACTCCAACAATGATTGCCATTTGAAGTTGTCAACCAAAGGCCCATGCATGGAAGCCCATTGAAGAAAATTAGATATATATATTATTCTCATGAATTGTAATGCATGATTTTAGGCATTGTTTAGGAGATTTTATATTAATGGTGATTTTTAGTAACCCTTCTTATACTCTATAAATAGGAGAAGAATCCTACCTATGAGAGATCATCTTGGAGAGTGTAAATCAAAGTTCATAGCAATAAAGCTTATTCTTTCTCTTGTTCTTGTCTTTTAATTTTATCGTAGTAATAGTAGTATGACAATGATCAAAGGGATGAATAGCTAATCTTCTTAACCAAGGGGCTAGAGGAAGCTCTACCCAATGTAGCCTTAATGTAGATTGTGTAGCTTAGTTAAAGTAATTACCTTTTCTTTATCCTGAAATTTTTTGCATATTCGTATTCTTTTGTCCTATGCTTGATCATAGCTAGGATTAGGATGAATAATGAATCTATGTAACCATTTTGTTTGACCATAACAAGATAGGTTAGGAACATGGAGGAGAGAACATAATCCATACTTATCAACCGGACCATGGTTGAGTAAGTTGGTTTATGGGTAGTTCCCGATTACTAAATCTCTTGTATTTTTTGATGTATTGCATATGCCCGACCAAGGATATGCGATACGGGAACTCGTAATTTACTTTAATTATTTATGCTATCTAAGGGTTTTAAATGGTGGAGTGGAATCGATGCCTTAGTTTCCATTCCAATTTATCTTGTAATTTGCTTCGTTTTTCTTTTTATTTCAAAACCTACGCAAACTCATTGTTATTGGATAAAACTAGTAGCTCGAAGTATAATTCGCACCACAAGTCTCTTGGGATACAACCCCGCTTACCCTTGTACTTAACGGTACACCGTGTGCTTGCGGGTCTTTTAAGACGTCGGTTTATAATCGATCAAACTACTTGTTGGACACTTGTAGGTCACCCCAGGAGTACTAGTCTGTGTTGACAGCTAGAGTACTGTAGCATTTGATGGTAATCATATTGCTTTGAGAAATCTTAAAGACTGATGTTGTTTAGATGTCGTGACGGTTAAGTTACTGTTTCATCTAGGTTTAGATGGTACAACTGAGTCACAGGTGGGCATCTGTGTTAGTTTTGGTTGCCACACTCTCAGGAAGGTGGTTATCCTATTGTGTTCTGGCTGTGTTAACAGCAGTTGTGTTTCAGTCTTTAGGATTTTTTCTCACATCCATTGATAATATATTCTCTCCTTATCTTACTGCGATTGGATACATAAATAACTCTGCATCGGCTGACCCTCGAGAGGTTCAAGGATTCCTTAATCGGGTTAAAATAGAAGGTGGGTCCAGGATGGATACTATTATACCTAGTCACCCATTCGGGAGTGTGGGATGGTATGAGACAGTATTTACAATCCGGTACAGGGCTTATCATGGTGGTTGAAATGCCTCGGAATATGAATATGGTTCGGACGTTGGCTCCGTAGGATTTGATAAATTAATGTAATATCCTCATAGTCAGGTCGAGCTAGTGCAGTACATCGTACCCTTGTATCCAACAATATCTATTTAGGTAATCCTTCTTTAGAAGTTGTCAGCCCACTTTAGTCATGGGGGATAGCCCTTTGGGTTGACATCTCTAAAGCATCCTGCATCATCATCATCATTATCATCATCATCATCATCAAGCATATCATTGGATCTCTGCATTCTTCTAATTCGTAGGTTCTTCTGATAGAAATTCTTAACCCTTTCTGCATTATGTTTAATATAGAATCTTCTACACTTGGGATAATCATAAGATTATCTCATTCCATCATATCATCATCATAACATATCATTACATTGGGATAATTATGGGATTATCCTAGTTCCTCATATTCTTCTCCGCTTATTAAATTCCTCTTCTCCTAATTGTTTTGCGGTGTAATTAGATTATTCTTCCTTCTGCATAATCCTCTCCTCTCTGCATCTATTCTTCCCTCTTCTGCACCTGATTTAATTTATTATGTGGATTGGACTGGTTGTTTGTTGTGAGCTTTAGGCTGGTATTGGTTGTGGGCGATCTCGCTTAGCTTGTGATAGCTTCGGGGTTGTGCCTGGTTGGGGTTTGGGTAACCCTGTTGGATTATTACGGCCGAGGGTTATTTACCCTCATGTGTTATTGTATTCCTGAGGTAGGTTAGTTGTTTGTGGCGCTGAGAGCCACGGTAGTGATTAAAGTATAGTTAGTGGTCCTTGGGACTAGAGTGCAGTTATAGTCTTAGCACTCCTTTGCTCGAGATATGTATGTATATATTTATAGTATAGTTTGATATAATCATTAGACTAGTTATATACCTATTAGATACCTATTTGTCATCCTATATATATTTATACATATACATTGTTTATCGTTATATATTATTATATCCTATTATCATTATTATATCCATCTCATTGGTTAGTATAATCGTTTAGTTATTCTTGGGAATTAGTGAGCTCGTTGTTGGCTCACTCTCGCATCCCCCTTTCAGTGGTAGGTTGTTTCAGGTTTTAGTTGTTCCTGTGGTGATCTTTGGGGAGCTGAGTTGGAGGCTCATTCTCCAGTTATTACTGTCGGGCTTGCTGCGTAGAAGTTTGTATAATCTTACGTTTAGATATTGTTATCTTAGTCTTCCGCTGTTTCTATTTTTCCTTATTACTCTGTTGTGATACTATTGTGAATGACTGGGCTAGAATTTGTCTACGGCTCAGTTGTTCGTGGGGCGAATCTTTGGATTCCCCGACCTGCACATCCTAGATTCTCAGTAATTGGTCTAGCTACCGATTACTGGATTTTGGGGCGTGACATTGTGATATTCTGCAGATTCCTTTGCAAATCCTGTCTCATCTCAAAGTTAATGTTTCTGATTTTATCCAGGATGAAGGGATGCACGCAGCATCCCCCTTGAGGTCTCCCCATGTGGAATTCCGCCATAACAGTACTGTTAGATCAAATGTCATAATCGTCGACGACTCTGATGATTAGGTGCCATTGAAAGGGCTTACTTCACCTAATCTTAAGTACATATCGACAAAAAAGACTGAAAGACAGACGATTTCTAGGAACATAAAGATTGGGAGTACACCAGCTGTTGTTCATGAGTCTTCACCTCGCCATATGTCTAAGAGAAACATTGTTAGCAACCACAACTAATCATCAGAAGATAGATTTCTCGAGTGGATGATCAGAGGGTTTGTTGAAGAAATGACGGTACAACAACTCGAGCATCTTCGAGAATGGTCAAAGGGGGCGTTAGAGTCACTACAAAATTTGGTCGACAGCCCTTACGACCTATCTTCACTAAAAGTGTTGTTGGATCAATACTAGGAGTGGGTTGATGAAAACCTTCAAATATCTAAGCTGTCAGCTCAAATAGTTGAATGTTAAGATGCTTGTACAGAGTTGAATACCAAGTCTGTTGATCTAGCCAAACTGCAAATGGAGTTCTCTGAGCGTCAAAAAGAGCTGAAGAAGGAATTAGATTCTCTTCAACAAGATGGTACGAAGACTATACCATGCGACTTGCTTCATGAGACATTAGTGAAAGATATGCTCAAGGTACATGTTTTGGATTGAGTTTTCTTTTCTTTTTCTTTTTGAAGATAGGAATGTTTAAAAGAAACTAGATTCTCTTCAAGAATATGTTAAGAAGTGATCTATACCGTGCGACCTGCTTCATAAGACATTAATAAAGGATATGCTCATGGTATTTGATTTCGATTGAGGTTATTATTATTATTTTCTTTTGGAGCTAAGAATGTTTCAAGCTTGAAATTTTACAGAATCTTGTAGTGTTTTGTGTCATTGTTAGAAAAAGTATTCGGTGTTTTGCTTAAATGTCATAATAGGAGTGTTATGTTTATACAGTGGTATTGTTCTCATACTTCTGAGTCCTGTATGAAAATTACACGTTATTTAGTGCCAAGCTTAAGCAATGCCATAAAATATTTCGTCAATAAAAAAGAGATTGTCAAGAATCTGGTTACAACCAAAGCAGTCACTTTTAGCCTCGATCATCAATAACCCATTAGTTATAACTTTCTTTACTACAGGAACCCGAGTACTAATCCCAAGAGAACATACCAACTTACCAAATTTAGACATCCCGTAAATCCCTTATATATGAGCAATCCCTCAAATCTCAGGTTGTTCATGCATTAGGACTGCTCCTTTTTAACCTATTTTTCTATGCTTTGATAATAGGATCTTGTGCATACATTATCTGGAAAGAGTGCACCTAAAGCTACACCAACAACTGCTAAGGCCTACCGAAGCCAAACCATGCATCAAACCCTTGACGGTAGAACCCATATAGGTAACACTTGTAAAAAAGTGTTCCCCGCATTCGGGTTGAACTTGAGATTGGGAAATAGTATTCTTGTTCCGAAGTTTTGGAGGGTCTTGTGCAACAAGTCATTACATTGAACTTCCAAGTTCCAAGTCTGTTTAGTACTTTGGTCCTGCTTGTTGGCCGAACACTTTCTTCACTTCCTTAATTCAGAGCAATTTCACTAAGTCACTTGCAAGTTGCATTAGGAATACAAAACAGATGTGGTTTTTCTTTTATAATTTTTATTTTGAATATACAGATCTTTCATCTACTCTGAGTGTTTATGGCGTAACATCATTTCTATAAGCACTTTGTATATAATTCCTTTGTTTATTACCGCTTCCGCGTTTCATAATGTCAACAAAATTGAGAAGGCATATGAATATGATAAATCTCGACAAAAAAGTGGATAATAACACTACGTAGAATATATAAATAGCTAGAATACCTAGAATTATTCAATAAAATGTATAACACCAAAATAGAAATAAACAAAAATGCTGTCACGGTCAAATTATTAAGGAACAAAACTTATAATTATTCAGCTCTAAGAAACTAAAAATCCAAGTGTCACAGTGAATAAAAGCAATTCAATCTATTGCCTATCTCTTCACCATAATGACAGTGTGATCCAACGTCTCTTGCATGCTAGCTAGGGCTGAAAAGAAAATCTCCCTCATAGGTCTGGTGAAGAGAATTCGGATGGCAACTTGCAAGGATATCAAAGGTAGCTTTGCGCTTGTCTTATACAGCCTAAGCTAAGAGTATTGGGTTTGTTATATGGTGAAATCGAGCTTCAACAAGCTCATTTCCTTCGACATGCAGTTTTCCTGGCTTTTATTGTGCCGTCAGGTGTAAATATCTAGCTGTTCACAATTACCCCAAGCAAGTGCGTAAAGGTTGGACAGAGAATCCAAATGGCTCCAACGAAGAAAGTGCTCCTAGCTTCTTGGTTAAACTGTGTGCATTATAAGTAATTTGTGCTTCCCGTGTTCTCTCCACCAACTTACACAATCCTAACGGACCTATTGCAAGAGATTTACGGAGATCCTCATTGTAGTATTCTAACAGTAGGAGAAGTAGCTTTGTTAGAAGTGCAAGGTAATCTTTGTTGGATGCAATTCTTTCCCACAATGAAACCATGGTCTTTAATTACAAAGGGACAGTCACATTTTCACGAAACAAATCGTCCTCATTTTCTGCATCTGATCCTCTAGCACCAGATGAAGACCCTACACACGATATAAAGATGTTATCATTTGCTTCATCTACTCCTCCACCTGAAGAAGACCCTACACACGATATTATAAGGATAACCGATTAATTGCCATAAAATACCATCTGCTAAGTAGAAACTAAGTTTTCAAACTAAATGTGGCTTACCTATTTGTGATACTTTGCAGATTCCTTTGCAAATCCTGTCTCATCTCAAAGCTAATGTTTCTGATTTTATCCAGGATGAAGGGATGCACGCAGCATCTCCCTTGAGGTCTCCCCTAATAAGGTACAAACAGATGATCCAGTCTAACACAGTTACACAGGTGTCACTAGCCCCAATCTTCATGGAACAAACTCATAGGTGTTCTCAGTTAATCCCTCATTTTGTGTAACAGACTTAGAGTATATTTCATAGCATATTCTCATGTAGTTCCTCAATAAATACTCATGTAACCTAATGGAATAATTAATATAGATTACAACCATAATCCTCAATCTCTAATAATCTTTATGGTTTCAGAGCATTAAAGCTCCTACGAGTTCTTTTCGATCCTACTTTCTCATCTCAAGAACAATGGCTGCAACACCTCTAAAATACCCTTATCCATCCAATCTAAATATAGCGAACTTTGTATCGCTCAAGCTCAAATCCACAAATTATTTATTGTGGGAAACACAAGTACTATCATTGATGGAAAGTCAAGATTTACTTGGTTTCATCAATGGAAAAACAACCCAACCGGAAGCTGAAATCAACGACGACAATGGCGAAAAAATTCTGAATCCAGATTTATTAGCATGGGTTCGCACCGACAGGTTAGTGAAAGCGTGGATCACAGCTACAATCTCGGAAGAAGCTCTGGGTACGGTGGTCGGCATCACAACATCCAACGATGTGTGGAATGCCCTAGCTAATGCATACTCTCAAAATTCGCAAGCTCACGAATTTGAGCTTCTTTTTAAGCTCCAAGAGAAGAAAAAGGATTCGACTCCACTATATGTGTATTTAACGGAGTTCAAATCAACCTGTGATCAACTCAACGCAATCAGAAAACCCGTACCTGACCCAAACAAGGTATTTTGGCTTTTAAACGGTCTCGGACCATGGTATGAATCTTTCTCTACTGCTATGCTCAAACCACCTGTCCCTTCTTATGTTGATCTGATTCCGCTTTTACAAAGTCCTGACTTGCGTCAAAAATCTCATGTTTTTGAACCCGCAAATCCTACACTCGCTTTCGTTTCTCAACAATCAACCCAACGGTTCAGCCCAAAGCATACCTCGCCCCAACCTTTTACCTCACGAGGTCGTGTCTTTTCTCAATCAAGCTCGAGACTCTCATACAACCACAGACAATATCACAACTCTATATCCCAACAAACCTTATTCAAACCAAAGTCGATCACCCTCCATATGCCAAGTATGCAAGCGCCGAGGTCATGAAGCTCTGAAATGTTGGCACAGGTTCAACAATAGCTATCAAGATGAAGAGACTCCACAAGCCTTGGCAGCTATCCATCTTAACGAGCCTGAAGTGGGAGAGTGGTTACCGGACACCGGTGCTACAACACATATAACGGACAATCCAGGTACTCTCTCAAACATAAAACCTTATTTTGGGTTTGACTATGTTATGGTGGGTAACGAAAATCAATTGCCCATCACGCATATGGGTGAAACAAGAATAGCAAACTCAAAACTTCATCTCCACAATGTTCTTGTTGTCCCTGATATAAAGAAAAACTTAATATCAGTGTCACAACTTACCGATAGTTATCCATGTGATTTTATGTTTAATGCTCGTGGTTTTGTCATTAAGGATCAAACGACAAATCAGGTGATGGCATCGGGGAATAAGAAAGCGGGGTTATATGTCCTGGAGAACGCAAAATCTATGGCCCTATTCTCCAATAGATTTCGCGTGGTAGATGAAGATACTTGGCATCGTTGGCTAGGGAATCCTCAAATAAGAGTTTTAAATTTTTTGCAACAAAATAAAGCCATCTCAGTGAATAAAAAGACTTTCAATTTCTGTAAGAGTTGTGCCATGAGTAAAAGCTCTAAACTTCCATTTTACCCTTCCAATAATAGAGCATCTGACCCTATCAACAAGATACATTGTGATTTATGGGGTCCAGCGCCGATTTTATCAAATCAAGGTTTTCGTTACTATGTCATATTTGTTGATGACTTTTCTCGCTTCTCATGGCTCTATCCGATCAAAAAGAAATCCGAATTTTATGAAGTGTTCTTATTATTTCAGGCGATGGTTGAAAAACAATTCAACAAAGAAATTTGAATATTCCAATCCGATAACGGTGGTGAATTTTTAAAGCAGGAATTTATTGATCACCTCTTAAAAAAAGGGATCCGTCATCAACTATCATTCCCTGGAACAAAATAGTATGGCCGAACGTAAACATCGTCACGTCGTGGAATTAGGATTGGCTATGATGCTAATTGCATCAATGCCAAAGCTATACTGGGTGGAAGCATTTCTTACATCAACCTCTCTCATAAATAAATTACCTTCCCCGTCCCTTTATATGAAAACACCATACCATCTCCTACATGACAAGCCTCCTACCTATGATTTCTTACGTGTATTCGGCAGTTAATGTTACCCCTACCTCCGCCAATACACTAAAGACAAACTTGAACCACACTCGCTTCCATGTGTCTTCATGGGATACAGTGATAAGCATAAAGGATATCGGTGTCTCCACCTTCGAACTGGCCGTGTTTACATATCTCGACACGTTGTGTTTGATGAGGGTTGCTTCCCCTTTCACAAGCCTACCTCATCCTCGTCTCCACCCGCCGATAATACATCCTTAACTAACTGGCTGAAACCTACCCAATCAATCACTTCACAAACATCACATTTAACTGATGATTCCACCATCAACCAAAATCATGCACGCCTATTTAATGGTGAGACGACTACCTCCTCTCCATTTGATCAAGTACCTCAATACATGATTCACACCACCACATCAACACCTACATAACAACTACCTCCGCCTCATGAATTACCTCCATCACAATCTACGGTTATCACTGGCTCTACTTCTTTGTACTCTCCTCCAATTCTTAGCCCAATTCAACAACCCTATCCTGTTCCTATTCCAACACACACCATGACTGCAAGAGGCAAAGATGGGATAACCAAACCTAATCCAAAGTATGCTATGACTTTACTTATCCCTTCTACTCCACCTGAACCTAAATCTGTTAAAGGTGCTCTAAACCATCCAGGGTGGCACTCGGCCATGATTGATGAAGTACAAGCTCTCCGACAAAATCACACTTGGGTTCTTGTTCCACGAAAACCTCAAATGAATGCCATCGGATGTTGCTGGATTTTCAAAACAAAACTCAAATCTGATGGGTCATTGGATCGGCTAAAGGCGCGACTCGTGGCTAAAGGTTACAGCCAACGGGAAAGAGTTGACTATAAAGAAACCTTTAGCCCGGTTATCAAACCCGCAACTATCAGAATCGTTCTTACTGTTGCTACGGTTAAAGGCTAAAATCTCCGCCAACTTGATGTTAAAAATGCCTTCCTTTATGGGCACCTCGATACTCCGGTATTTATGGAACAACCATCGGGGTTTGTCAACGTTCATTTGTCGAACCATGTCTGCCAACTTCAGAAAGCCTTGTACGGCCTTAAGCAAGCCCCTCGTGCGTGGTTTGATCGTTTTAGTTTATTTCTAATAAATTATGGCTTTCGTTGCAGCTCTGCGGATTTATCTCTTTTTGTGTTCAATGATGAACATCAGATTATGATACTTCTCATCTATGTTGATGACATAATCCTCACGGGTAACAGTAATCTACTATTGGATGATTTAGTCGCTAAATTGGAAGGCGAGTTCTCTATGAAGGATTTAGGTCAGTTGAACTATTTTTTGGGTGTTCAAGTTAAGCCATTTAAAGGAGGAATGTTTCTATCTCAAATGAAGTATATGAATGACCTTCTTCACAGTACTCACATGGTTGAATGCAAGCTAATCAACACTCCTATGGCATCTAAACCCGTAATCGTATCAAATGGCGATGCTCCTTATAAAGATGTCACCGAATATAGAAGAATCGTGGGCACGCTTCAGTATCTAACTCTAACTCGGCCGGACCTTTGTTACGCCGTTAATCAGGTATGCCAACATATGCACGCTCCCACCAACACTAACTTTCAGATGGTGAAAAGAATCTTGCGATATATCAAAGGAACCCTTTCCTCGGGGCTTCGCATTTTCAAGAATAGTAGTTTAGATCTTTATGCCTTCTCGGATGCAGATTGGGCAGGATGCCCCATTACGAGACGTTCCACCACGGGCTATTGCACGTTTTTAGGTTCTAACTGTATCTCTTGGAGTGCTAAAAAGCAGCCTACAGTCTCTCGCTCCAGAAGCGGAATATCGGGCTATGGCATCAACAACCGCCGAGTTAACATGGTTGTCCTTTATACTTCGAGATATTGGAGTCTATCAAGAGAAAGCACAAGTTTTATTCTACGACAACCTATCCGCTCTTCACATGTCCGTGAATCCAGTGTTTCATGCACGCGCAAAACACATTGGTATTGATTATCACTTTGTGCGTGAAAGAGTTGCTCTTGGTACACTCACCACAAGGTTTGTTCCATCGTCTAAACAGTTAGCTGATATCTTCACAAAGCCGCTCTCCAAAGCAACTTTTGATGACCTTAAGCGCAAACTTGGCCTTTGGATCGACCCAACGCCAAGCTTGAAGGGGCGTAATAAGGCACAAACAGATGATCCAGTCTAACACAGTTACACAGGTGTCACTAGCCCCAATCTTCATAGAACAAACTCATAGGTGTTCTCAGTTAATCCCTCATTTTGTGTAACAGACTTAGAGTATATTTCATAGCATATTCTCATGTAGTTCCTCAATAAATACTCATGTAACCTAATGGAATAATTAATATAGATTACAGCCATAATCCTCAATCTCTAATAATCTTTATCCCCATGTGGAATTCCTCCATAACAGTACTGTTAGATTAAATGTCATAATCGTCGACGACTCTGATGACGAGATGCCATTGAAAGGGCTTACTTCACCTAATCTTAAGTACATGTCGGCAAAAAAGACTGAAAGACAGACGATTTCTAGGAACATAAAGATTGGGAGTACACCAGCTGCTGCTCATGAGTCTTCACCTCGCCATATGTCTAAGAGAAACATTGTTAGCAACCACAACCAATCATCAGAAGATAGATTTCTCGAGGGGATGATCAGAGCGTTTGTTGAAGAAATGACGGTACAACAACTTGAGCATCTTCGAGAATGGTCAAAGGGGGCGTTAGAGTCACTACAAAATTTGGTCGACAGCCCTTACGACCTATCTCCACAAAAAGTGTTGTTGGATCAATACTTGGAGCGGGTTGATGAAAACCTTCAAATATCAAAGCTGTCAGCTCAAATAGTTGAATGTTAAGATGCTTGTACAGAGTTAAATACCAAGTCTGTTGATCTAGCCAAACTACAAATGGAGTTCTCTGAGCGTCAAAAGGAGCTGAAGAAGGAATTAGATTCTCTTCAACAAGATGGTACGAAGACTATACCATGCGACCTGCTTCATGAGACATTAGTGAAAGATATGCTCAAGGTACATGTTTTGGATTGAGTTTTCTTTTCTTTTTCTTTTTGAAGATAAGAATGTTTAAAAGAAATTAGATTATCTTCAAGAATATATTAAGAAGTGATCTATAACGTGCGACCTGCTTCATAAGACATTAATAAAGGATATGCTCATGGTATATTATTTCGATTGAGGTTATTATTATTATTTTCTTTTGGAGCTAAGAATGTTTCAAGCTTGAAATTTTACAGAATCTTGTAGTGTTTTGTGTCATTGTTAGAAAACGTATTCGGTGTTTTGCTTAAATGTCATAATAGGAGTGTTATGTTTATACAGTGCTATTGTTCTCGTACTTCTGAGTCCTGTATGAAAATTACATGTTATTTAGTACCAAGCTTAAGCAATGCCATAAAAAATTTCGTCAATAGAAAAGAGATTGTCAAGAATCTGGTTACAACCAAAGCAGTCACCTTTAGCCTCGATCATCAATAACCCATTAGTTACAACTTTCTTTACTACAGGAACCCGAGTACTAATCCCAAGAGAACATACCAACTTACCAAATTTAGTCATCCCGTAAATCCCCTATAAATGAGCAATCCCTCACACCTCAGGTTGTTCATGCATTAGGACTGCTCCTTTTTAGCCTATTCTTCTATCCTTCGATAATAGGATCTTGTGCATACATTATTTGGAAAGGGTGCACCTAAAGCTACACCAAAAACTGCTAAGACCTACCGAAGCCAAACCATGCATCAAACCCTTGACGGTAGAACCCATATAGGTTACACTTGTAAAAAAGTGTTCCCCGCATTCGGGTTGAACTTGAGATTGGGAAATAGTATCCTTGTTCCGAAGTTTTGGAGGGTCTTGTGCAACAAGTCATTACATTCTTATTGAACTTCCAAATTCCAAGTCTGTTTAGTACTTTGGTCCTGCTTGTTGGCCGAACACTTTTTTCACTTCCTTAATTCAGAGCTATTTCACTAAGTCACTTGCAAGTTGCATTAGGAATACAAAGCATGGATGTTAAAGCTTCTAAAACTGCAATGGTAGAAATTGGGCTAGGCAAGAGGAAAAGAAAATGGCTTTACCCATGTTATTTTGCAGCAATGAAATTCCCCTCGCAGTGGTCACAAAATGGCAAAAAATAGAAGCAAAAAACTTATTCAAATTAATCAATATATATTACATCCTTACATGATTCAATTATCTATCAGATCTCAAAATTCAGTATTCTGAAAACTGAATTTATGAACCATCATTGCAAAACTTCAGATAGTCCCGTAATGCTGATAACGATAAAGGCATGTTCTTGTAAGGAAATATATGAGAAAATAGCTTCTTTGGATATTAGTATTAACGAATCTTTGGAAACCGCTTGCAAAGTTGATGAAACTTTTGGTAGAATGAACGTACAAATTACAGTAGTCAAAAGCGTCATATTGAGTTCTGACTTGGAATATACATGTTAAGTAAGAATCAAAGGTAACTCACGTCAAGACTCAAGTTATCCCGTTTGGGGGCAAAACTCCGGGTTAAGATGTTTTCAAATCCAGAAGGACAAGTTAGCTAGAGTTCTCAAATTGGATCGCGAAGGCTGCAAGATGCAATGAAATTTGTGCATACGCAATGAAGATCACTCAAAGAAAATAACACGCTCGTTAGATGAATCCAGCTACAGATTTACTACCAACCTTCCAATGAATAATCAATAATCGAATTGATCAAGCAAAGGGAAAAGAAAGAGAATTCTATTCTCCAAAAGCAAAGCTTTATTCAATCTCCCATATCTCCTATTACATAGGTTTATTTATAGACTCTCTAAAAATCCTAATTCTACTAGACTTAGGAACCTTAATGACAGTTGGTTTCCTAACCCAATGAAGACTCCTAAACAGACTCTAAAACCAAGTATAAACTTTCTAAAATACTAAGAGTTTAAACAAACTAAAATACTATAATAAAAGAATAGACTCAAAGCCTATATGCTTCTCTGGCCTTAACACTAGGTTTTCGAATCCTTGTAGACTTTGGGCGCTCCACCGATGACATGTAGGAGTCTTCAATTTGTGATGCATCATCCTCCCCAGGTTTGAGAGAATTCGCCCTCGAATTAGAAACATCCTCTTCCGAACTATCACCATAGTATGGAATTAGGTGCTTTACATTGAACACATCATAAGTATGAATGTGACTTGGTAATTTTAACTTGTAAGCATTGGTATTGATCTTTCCAATAATTTCTAAAGGTCCAATCTTCCGAGCAGCTAGCTTATTGTACTCTCGAATAGGAAATCTATCCTTTGTCAAAACAGCCCATACGTAGTCTTCAACCTTGAAATCAACAAATCTTCTTTTCTTGTCCGCAACAACTTTGTACTTCGCATTGGACTCTAGCAAGTTTGCACGTTGCATCATGAATTTCACTACAAGAAAAATGGGCAGTTGCCACTGATGGCTTTTAGTTTTTGCCACTGTTTTATCAGTGACAGACAAGCCACAACTTTTACCGTGGCTATTGAGCTAAAACAGTGGCAAAAACAATACATAAAACTCAAATTATTTCATCTCCCCCGATCCCTTTATTCTCTCAACTCACTCCTTAGCTCTCTCTCGATCATCATCTCCTCAGCTCTCCTCCAAAAAATCAAGAACATTCCAGAGAGGTTCTCTCGAACCCCAAACGCTAGTGCTCAGATCTCCTGTAGTTGAAGAGATTTCTCAACATGATGCCCTAATGTATATCGTCACTCTCATTAGGGCATCATTATCATCATCTGTAGTTGACGGGATGGAGAAGGAGGAGGAGGAGGTAAAAGAAGGGTTTGTTCTTGTAGCAAGGAAAGGGTGTTTTGGTCTTCCAACAACTTGTTCTTCGTGTTTGCTTGTGTATCTCTATCTTCGATTTGCAAATGTTGATTTTGATTTGCGTTTCAATCTAGTTCATCCTTATTCTGGTAATTTCAATCACACCCATTACTTCCTTTTACAATTATTTGCATAATTTGATCCTAAAATTAGCTTTGTGTGTTTTTTTTTCGTGAGAAATCAATGAGAGAAAGATTGGATTATAGAAACATTAAAACCCTATTAACATTTAAAACAATATAATTGTGAAACACCGATTACTTGTTACTCAAAAAATCAAAGGTACCCAAGTTTTAGTTTTGCCAAAAACTAGCCTAATGCAACCATAAACATGCCCCATTACTCTATTGCAACAGTTTATGTTATCAAAAAAAATAATCCAAAAGGGTTATCTGTCTTTGTTTTCAGATGAAAGATAAGTGTATATATGATTGAATTTGCACACAACTTCTATGTTTGCATATTTTGATGTCTTCATTTGCATTCTTCTTATTTTGTTGCCCAGGCATAAGTTTCAATTCTTTTATGCAGTAGTACCCTTGCTTTGTCAGATGATGTTTATATGTAGTGGTAGAACAACAAAAGTTGTAGAGCAGGGAGAGAGCAAGCTCACAGTGTGTAAAGCTCAACTAGGCAAGATAACCCCACCAAGGAACTCTTGCTTTACTTGGAAGTAAATGCATTTTCTTGTAGAAGTTCTATCTCCAAATGCATTTATTTACACATGCAAGTGCTCAACTTTAGGCAGTTTGGAAGCATAAAGAGTGTGAACCTTTGTCTCTTTCTCTCACACACACAGTTGGTTTTGCTTTTATTTAATTTGTGGTTTCTTTTAGTACAGTACACATAGAGTGGTTTCAGTACTTAGATACTAATAATAATAGTCTAAGGTTGCTTTTATATTTTGTGCATTGTGGGGTTCATTCTCAGAACTATTCTTCTTGAAGCATCTTGTATACATCTTCTCTAGGAATGACTAATGGTAATGTAAAGTTATTTGAAAAAAATGCTCCCCTATGGTTTGTCATCTTGTATACATACTTGAATTTTGTGCTCTACTGGTTACAGCTGAGAGAAACATGTCATCTTCTTCACTCCTTCAAGGAGAAAGGCAAGGGGATAACGCAAGTAGATTAAGTAGTTCTAGTAGCTCTAGCAGTGGTTCTGGATCCTCTTCAAGTGGTACTATCATATGCTCTAACTAAATTGATTCATGTTTATATTCTTTACAATTTGATGAATAATTAATGACTTATATTAATATTGCTTTTACTTATATGCATATTGTTCCAACGTATTGGACAGATTCTGACAGTGATAGCTCTTGGCATCGGAGGCTGCACAATCACCAAAGTCTTGAATGTACTAAATTAAGATAAGGATTATATTTGTTGGTGATACATTTTTCATAATCTTTTTTTATTAATTTTCCCTTGCTTGGTTATGCTCGTTAACTTTATTTCTTTGTATTTAGCTTCTCCGCATGTGATGTGCACACTAGTGAACATCATTTATCTTTTATTTTATAAGAGTAACTTATCTATCTATCACTTGATATATGATTATAGCATGGTCACTGATATTTGGTTGGGAAGTAGTTCAAAACCGCTGCATGGCATAGTATCGTCTAGGATCATTTGAAATCGTTTAAGTATTAACGTTGTAAGTGTAGTTTTTCACAGAAAAGTTTTTGATGTAAAATGATATTAAATATGTAGTTTTTCGCCGAGAAAATGACATCTCAAATGTAGTCTATTGTTGAAAGCTGTATTTTCCATCAAAGAGTGCAATCTAGAACAAGGAAACTGAATCTATTGCTCTAATAATTTTATAGGGGACAAGGCTTTATATGATATGGTTTCTTCTTTCTTAGACATCATGGGGAAGGTATACGCTTTACGCTATCTCTCACACCTTTCTGCAGATAAAAATGAATTCATCGATTCTCCAGTCTAGCTCTGATTGTTCTTTAAATATTTATTTTGCAGTCAAGGTTTCACCTTGGGGATGTTGGAAATGGCACTGCGATGAAACTCGTGGTCAACATGATTATGGGAAGGTACTAAGTAAATTCTCTTTTAGTGAATGAATTCATAGATTGGATTAAAGCTTCATTTTGTTTGGCGTGTCCAAAATATCGCCCGTTATACAAAAATACACGGCTATTTCTATAACTTGAATTGGCAGATATAATTGTCGATGTTTTGGTGTATCAGTACAATTCAACTTTTTGATCCTTGGTTGTTTCTCAAAAAATGTAGCATGATGGCCTCTTTTTCTGAAGGATTACTTCTAAGTGAGAAGGTTGGACTGGACCCAAAGATTCTCGTAAGGTAATTTTAGGTATATGTTTGTTCTTTTATCTTTCAAAATATGTTTCTTGATGGAATTAACTTTAAATTTCTGTGATCATCTTTTTGTAGGTAGTCTCGCAAGGTGTTATAAGTGCACCAATGTTCTCCATGAAAGGTATTTCAATGGTTAAATCAAAGTATCCAACTACATTTCCACTAAAGCTTCAATCAAAGTATCCAACTGCATTTCCATTAAAGCCTCAACAAAAGGTATATAGTCTACCTAGTCTTTCAGAAATCCATGAACCACATTATAGTTTCATTGAAAGCTAGTTTTCATTTCTATTAAATTTTATAATTTTAGGACTTGAGACTCACTTTAGGATTAGCGGAATCTGTTTCTCATGTTTATTAGATCTTGTTAGTTTTCCTTTTAGTAAACATGGGATAGTGTTAGTTACTTTCGCATAGACGTAACTAGCTTTTGATGCTTATAATTATGTTTCTTAGTTTCTTAGTTTCTTAGTTTAGACTTGTGGCTCCATCTCCAGTTATCTATAATGTAGGCTTTTTTTGACATATATGTGGATAAATAACTTTGTATCATATTTTCTTCTTCTTTTTTCATTCTGAAGCTTTTGTTAATTGTAATTTACTCAGGTCGAAGATAACTTCATTCATTGGAAGTCCTGATTCAGTGATGGATTTGGTGAGTTTTACATTTGATATTATGAAACTTGGCAATGGGGAAGACATTTACTCATATATTGATTTTAGAGTATTTTGTGTAATATTTACTCATGGATTTGTTACCAAAATATTTATAGGATTTGTGTAATATCTGAACTTGTAAGTGTAATAACAAATAATAGATGTTGCTATTATAGTATTTTGAAATAAAATATTTTATTTATTTATTTCGTGTATGATGCTATGTGAATTGTCGGTAAAAACATGTTTATAATTTATCTCATTTTCTGCATATTTTTTTATTTATTTTTTTATTATTTATTATATGTTTTTGCCACAGATTTTGTAGTGGGGAAAGCATGCTTTTGCCACAGATTTTGTAGTGGTGAAAGTATGTTTTTGCCACGGAATTTGTAGTGGGGAAAGCAGGCTTTTGCCACTGATTTTGTAGTGGTGAAAGCAGGCTTTTGCCATAGAATTTGTAGTGGGGAAAGTAGGTTTTTTCCACGGATTTTTCAGTGGCAAAAAATAACTTTTTGCCACAGTAAAAATAGTGCCAAAGCTTTAGCTACCCCATCAACGTCCACGTCCCTAGCCACGGTAAAAACAGTGGCAAAAACCCTTTTGCCATAGATATTTCGGTGGCAAATACCCTTTATTCTTGTAGTGTTTGTTGCATCTCGTAGATAAGATCCTCAACCTTATGGTTAACTCGCTTGCGATCTGGAACAGGTGCTAACTCCAAGGTTGTCCTTGAGTTAATACCATTAACCACATAAAATGGACTAAAACATGTACTCCGATTGACTGAACGATTGTAGGCGAACTCTACTTGATAAAGTTTTTGGTCCCACACCTTCAAATTTGTACCAACGACACTTCGCAATAAACTCCCCAAAGAACGATTTACGACTTCTGTTTGACCATCTGTTTGTGGGTGATAGGCGGTGCTGAAATTCAACTTAGTATTAGCTAAACGCCATAGGCTCTTCCAAAAATGACTAAGAAACCACGTATCTCGATCCGAAATAATAGAAACAGGGAGACCATGAAGACGATACACCTCACAGAAATATAGTTTAGCCACGTTTACTGCATCTGTTGTCTTTTTGCACGCTATAAAGTGCGCCATTTTTGAGAAGCGATCCACAACCACGAAAATGGAATCCATCCCTCTTTGAGTGTGAGGAAGCCCTAAGACGAAATCCCAGCATCAGCCCATGGATAATCTGGAATTGGTAGCAGCATATAATCCCAGCATTAGTCGAAGTTCCCTTTGAGACTTGACAAATATGACACCGACGGATGAGACGGTATACTTCCTTTCGCATTGTTGGCCAAAAGTATGAGTCTGCAACCAGCTGAAATGTTTTATCTCTTCCGACATGTCCTTCTCCATGCAACTCTCTAATAATCTCTGAATGGAGACTGCACTCTGTAATACACAATTGGTTTCCTCAAAAAAGGAAGCCCTCATGCGTAAGAAAATCGAACCGTCGACCTGCTAACACATCTTCCACAATAGCTGAAAAGTATTGATCAGAAGTTAAGTAATTACGAAAAGAATCAAACCCAAGTACCTTTGAACGCATGATGGAAAGCAAGGATTTTCTTCGACTAAGAGCATCAGAAACACGGTTGTGAATCCCTGGCTTGTGCTTAAGAACAAAGGTGAATTTCTGTAGATATGTCACCCATTTTGCACGTCTTGCCGTGAGTTTATCCTGACTATTAATGTACTTTAAGGAGTCATGGTCAGAATACAATACAAACTCACTATGAACTAAATAATGTCGCCAATGTCGTAACGCTTGTACCACCGCAAAGAACTCGAGATCATAAGTACTGTAGTTTAATGTTGCACCTTTCAACTTTTCACTAAAGAATGCGATCGGCTTATTCTTCTGACTAAGAACTGCTCCAATGCCTATTTTAGATGCATCACAATGTAATTCGAATGACTGTAAGAAATCCGGTAAGATGAGAACAGGTGTTGAAGTTAACTTGTGCTTGATCACATAGAACCCATTTTCTGCTTCCTCGGACCACGCAAAATGCCCCAATTTCATATAATCTGTAATTGGCGCCATAATAGTGCTAAAGTGGGGAATAAAACGTCGATAAAACGATGCAAGGTCATGAAAACTCTGGACCTCGTGAATGCTGGTTGGATGTGGCCAGTTTGTAACAACCTCAATCTTTGACTCATCCATGGAATACCATCCTTGGAAATAACATACCCAAGAAAAAGTACCTTATCAGTCATGAAGCTACACTTTTGAATGGCTGCATAAAGCTTTTCCCTTCGCAAAACCTCAAGAACTTGTCGCAAATGTTCAAAATATAAAGATGCGTTAGCACTATAAATAAGGATATCATCAAAGTAAACAACCACGAAATGACCAATAAAATGACGTAAGGCCTGATTCATTACTCTCATGAAGGTGTTAGGGGCATTAGAGAGCCCAAATGGCATGACCAACCATTCGTAAAGCCCCTCGCGAGTTTTAAAGTTGTTTTCCATTCATCACCTTCTCTGACCCGTATTTGATGGTAGCCACTCTTCAAATCCAGTTTGTTAAACATCGTCGACCCACCCAACTGATCTAGCAAGTCATCTAACCGAGGAATATGGAAGCAATATTTAACAGTAATTTTATTTATCGCTCTACTGTCGACGCATATTCTCCAACTACTATCCTTTTTGGGGATAACTAAGGCTGGTACAGCACATGGGCTAAGACTCTCCCTTATGTGACCCTTAGTCAAAAGCTCTTCCACTTGACGCCTCAATTCTTCGTGTTCCTTAGGGCTCATTCGATAATGGGGTCGATTAGGAAGGTTTTCCCCAGGTACGAGATCAATTTGATGTTGAATATCCCGTAAAGGTGGTAAAGTGTTAGGCATATCAGTAGGAAACACGTCACTATATTCATCAACAAGGGGTCGAATTGCCTTGGGGACGATAAACTCACTTTTGCTCTCTTTTCCAAACAACACATACACCGTTCCTGACTCTTCCAATTCAGTTACAAACCTACTCATAGTTAAGAGGTTAGAACCCTCCCCAACTCGTGGTTTAGGCGTAGTCTCTTTACTTTGTATGGAATCTTTATTAGGTAATAGTGTAATTTTAATATCGTTCCACCAAAAACTATGTGTGTTCGTATACCCATTACTAACGACCTTCCGAACATATAGCCAAGGTCTACCCAATAATACATGACATGCACCATTCCAACAACATCACACCAAACAATATCTTTGTACTTGGACCCAATAGAAAAATTAATCAAACAGCGTTTCGAAACAGTAACCTCACTATCCTTCTTAAGCCATGAGAGAGTGTATGGTTTTGGATGCAACTGGGTTGCAAGCTTTAACTTCTGAACCACCTCTTCAGCTACGATGTTATCGCAACTTCCAGAATCAATCACTACGCCATAAACCTTCCCCACAATTGTACAGCTGGTTTGAAAAATATTGGTACGCAACCACTCATTTCCATCTGGTGTACATGGAGCAAGACATATACGTCTCACAACTAAGTTTGTTCCATGATCTCCTGCAACGAGCTCCTCCCGCGGCCCCTCCTCATACTCCTGATCAAACAAGGGTCCTTGATCCGTATCCACAATAGTCTCATTCACGAGCTCTTCGCTTTCAACAAATAAGCTCCTCCCCTTCTTGCAATCAGCTGCTCTATGTCCCGGTTCTCCACACTTAAAACACTTAAATCCACTTTCTGGTGTAATTGTACGGTTCGGTTGCCCCCCGACGGTAAATTTCTCAAGAGAACCATGTTGTATCGGTGGTCGAGTAGTAGTCGAGTTGTTGTACATCCCTCCACTACTCAGAGAACCTCTCCTTCCCAACTGCTTCTCAAGGGTTACAGCTCGTTGATGTGCATCCGCGACCGTTGAAACATCAAACAAATTAAGGGTATCCTGGAAATTTTTTAGCAAACCCCCTATGTAACGAGACGCCATATGTTCAGTCCTTTCACCCAAATCATTACGAGTGATGAGTTGATAAAACTCTTTCGTATAATCATCAATCGATTTATTACCTTGTCGAAGATTCTGAAGTCGTTGATACAATAACGTCATATAGTTATGCGGCAAAAAAGCCTCCCTCATATGTTTCTTAAGTTTCCCCCACGACGTGATCTTTGCCTTCCCAAGTCGATCACGTGTTCGCTTAAGTTGTTGCCACCATGCTGAAGCTTGACCTCGAAATCGAAGGGCAACCAACGGAACTTGTTTGTTTTTTGGAACCTCTTTAAACTCAAGAATTTCTTCGACTGTATTGACCCAATCTAGGAACTCCTCTGCCTGGAGGCTACCATGGAATTCCGGTAAATCAATTTTCAACCCGACTTCCCATCGTCTGGACTCACGATTGTCACGAGGAAGATCAACTACACGTCGTCTCTCCCTTCGGTCATAGTCAGCAAAAGGATTATCATCCTCTGCACCACCATCTTCTTCCTCCTCCTCAAAAACTAGATTTGGTTCTTGGTCCTGGAGTGGAACCCTAGCTCTCAACGCCGCCAATTGTCGCGTTAACGTCTCAACCTGTTGTTTCAACCCCGCTACTTCATCTCGCTCATATACTTCTTCAAGGGGAACCTCACGAACAGCCCGCTTTGGTCGAGGAGGCATGATGTAGGAATGTAGATAGCTCTGATGCCAACTGAGACAGGGGCCTATACGCAATGAAGATCACTCAAAGAAAATAACACGCTCGTTAGATGAATCCGGCTACAAATTTACTACCAACCTTCCTATGAATAATCAATAATCGAATTGATCAAGCAAAGGGAAAAGAAAGAGAATTCTATTCTCCAAAAGTAAAGCTTTATTCAATCTCCCATATCTCCTATTATATAGGTTTATTTATAAACTCTCTAAAATCCTAATTCTACTAGACTTAGGAACCTTAATGACGGTTGGTTTCCTAACCCAATGAAGACTCCTAAACAGACTCTAAAACCAAGTATAAACTTTCTAAAATACTAAGAGTTTAAACCAACTAAAATACTATAATAAAAGAATAGACTCAAAGCCTATATGCTTCTCTGGCCTTGACACTAGGTCTTCGAATCCTTGTAGACTTTGGGCGCTCCACCGATGACATATAGGAGTCTTCAATTTGTGCTGCATCACTTAGTGAAGGAAAACTTTAGACAATATAGGCTACTTGGATTGGTTGGTGCAACAAAGTTGGCGGGCTCAAACCGCTTAGCCTTTCCGCTAGTAGTTGTAGATGATGTTAATAAGCCAATTGGTATGGAGGTAATAATTTAACTACACTAGTACTTGATCGTGACTGGGGGTACGAAGGCAACCACTTGTGCACAAGAGATGAGCAACACAAATCAAAACGCATAGTTTTATGTATTATGTCATCGTATAAAATTTAAAATTAGATCCTCTCCACCGTGGTGGAGAGGATCATCTCAATCCCCATGCAGTTTTGTTGTCGCCTAGCAAAAACTTGGTTATAGAACTACTTTACGTTGAACCACTAGAATAATGATATGCCCTTGATAAAAATAAATTAATTAAAGGAGATTTATTCTACGCGTTGCAAATTTGAGAATTGGGGTTTTGCTAATTAAGCCTATATATAGTTTCCTCTCTAACAATCCTTATAATCCATCATCAAAATCCTTCATCGAAATATGAAACATGGAAATCAAATTCTTTATGGAGTAAAGTTCGATATCTCTCTCCCACGACCGAAAAGACCAGAGCTCTTAATTTTCTTGGACAAGTATCAAGTATTTTTGTATTATTTAATGAATGTACATGTATAGAAATTTAAATTTAGGGTAAAGTAAGGAGTATTTCCCAAAGAACTTTCCCCGGATCTCATTTCTTTAATTTCCCAAATGGACTTCTCGCTTGATAGAATGAGTTGGATAATCTGACAGTTCTAGTTAATTTCTTTTACGATTTTATGTTACTGAAGTATTAACCTAACCACACATTCATGCTCTCTCTTCTCTATAAACACTGCTACAATGTAGAAACTTTCTTTTGGGATGTTATCTGAGAAGTCCCATTGGGCCTACGTGATGAGAGCTAAATTATTGGCCACTAATAACTCTTCTATTTTATATTTTAGGAGGTCTCATCTCTGGGCTTGTCTTAAGGGTGTGCTCCCTTCTATCCAATCTCAATCTAAATGGATTGTGGGTAATGGTAACTCTATTAAGTTCTGGAATGATGAGTGGCTCTCGTCTCCTATTAGTTTGTCTCTTCATATTCCTAATAGCACTCTCAAAGCTCTTAAGGCTAAAGTATGTCACTTTGTGGATAACAACAGTTGATGCCTGCTCTCTGTCCTTCAAGACCATTCCCTGCCCTTTGTAATGAGATCCACCAGATTCCTATTCCCGACTTTTCTACTGATGACTTGCTTGTGTGGAGACATACAACCACAGGATCTCTTACTTTCAAGGAAACTTTTGAGCATGTTAAAAAGCATAGCTATTCTGTTTTCTGGGGTAAGTCGTTGTGGTCTCAGTCCACTGCCCCAAAATGCTCCTTATTTGGTTGGAAATTGCTTAATGAGAAGGTTCCTACAAATGAAAAGCTAAGTTTTAGAGGCATGGTTATTGTTTCTTGCTGCTCCTTATGTCTCCAACCCTCTTGCTTAGAAACCTCTCAACATCTTTTCATTGAATGCTCTTATACCAAGGTGATATGGGCCTGGATTGCTGCTATGTTTGGGAGGAATCTCTCCCATCTACAGACTCCTTCTAGCTTGATCAAGTTGGTTAACAAGCACAACCTAAGCCCTCAGTTGGGTACTCTTTGGCAATGTGCTATTATTTCTGGCCTATGGGCTATCTGGAAAGCTATGAATGCCATCAGATTTGATGATGTTTTTATTTCTACTACTCAAAGCATTTCTAACCTAAAGGGCTGGATTAGAGACTCGGATTCTCTTTCTTCTTGTACTATGCTTTCTTCTGATAGTTGTACCTTAAACAAGCTTGGGGTTATTGGCAGATTGCCTTTAGCTCCAAAAATTACCTCCTTTTCTTGGACTGTCCCCACTGCTCCCTTTATTAAGCGCAATACAGATGGAGCCTCTAAAGGGAACCCTGGGGCTGCTGGCTGTGGTGGAGTCTTCAAAAATCATTTAGGCGATTTTATTTTTGCTTGTGGGATTAGTATTGGCCATCAAACTGCTTTCTTTGCTGAGCCTACTGCTTTGATTATTTGCCTAGAGCATGTTAAGACTAAGAATATCTCTCACTTATGGATTGAGCTGGACTCCTCTTCTGTTGCTTACATGCTATCCCATAATGTGCTCAAGGTCCCTTGGAAGCTTATAATTAGATGGATCAACTGCTTACACTTTCTTAGCTCTATACACTACATAGTGTCGCACATCTTCAGAGAAGGGAATGCGGTTGCTCATATTATTTCTAACAAGGCTATCTACATTGAACCTTCTCTCTGCATCTGGGATGTCGCTCCTGATTTTATTGCTTCTGCTTTGTTTCATGATATGTACCATTTTCCTTGTTTCAGATTTAGTTGATGCACCCCCAGGGAATTGTTACAGGGAATTGTTACAGGTCTCCCTCATTCCTCTTGGTTTGGGTCTTCTCTATTATGCTTTGTAGTCCTTTTTTTTTTATAATAAATTTGTTATTTTGATTTTAAAAAAAAACACACACACATTTTGCTACGGCGCAACAAATCGCTGCCCTAATGGAGAAGTTCGGTCAACTTTTGAAAGCCCTTTCCTATAGTGCGTTTCAAGCACTACCTCCCCAATCGGCACCGTTTTGAACTTAAAAGGATTCCAAATTTCTAGATAGCTCCACCACACCCTTTGAAAATAATTTTACGGCCATTTCCAACAATTCTTAAGGTCTGTACGTATTCCAGGTGACACCTTTATGCCACTTGAACACCACATTTGATTCATCCTACCAAACACATTTTGGTGTATTAGGAGTTCTAAGTCATTTGGTTTTCCAACTCTCAAATCAAAGGTTACCAAACACAGCCTTAGCTTTATCGAACAAAAAAGTGATTAGGTGAGACCTAATTAAGACCTAGGGTTCTTACCTTCTTAGCTTTGTCCGGCCGCAGTCTTTTGTTCATTGGTTTTAGAACTTCACCATTATTGGTAAGAACCTCTCTCTCTCTACCATTTTGGGGGATTCAATGGGTTGTCTGAAAAATTATTGCTGTTACTTTTTGTTTTAGGTAAAGAAAGAGCACACACAAGTGAAGTTTATCTCTCTTTGTTGCTGTAGATTTAGGGCTCTTTTTGTTTTAAGTTTAGCTCAAATTAAGCTTTCTATTTTCAGGTAATTTCTATTTTCAAGTATTGTTTTATCTCTCTTTGTTGCTGTAGATCTAGGGCTCTTTTTGTTGCTGTAGATCTATGGGGCCCTAGATCTATATAGAGCTCTAGGGTTTTGTAATGATACGCTTTGCTCTAGGGTTTGTGTGTGAAGTTTATTGCTCAAATTAAGCTTTCTATTTTCAGGTAATTTCTATTTTCAAGTATTCTTTTATCTCTCTTTGTTGCTCTAGATCTATATAGAGCTCTAGGGTTTTGTAATGATACGCTTTACTCTAGGGTTTTCCAATATGATGTTAATTTTAGAGGAACGGTTTATGGGTATGATCATTCTCTTTTTCTGTAATTCTAATGGTCTGTAATTCTTGATGAACATTCTCTTTTTCTGCAACCATGGTGATTCGGATTTATACAAACTATCATAGAAGGAATTTTGCATTTGGGGAAATGGAACTTCCAAAAGCTCCAAATAACAAGAAAGGTCCAACGAAGTACAATATCTGGATGGGGTAAGATTACTAGCATATTTAGGCAATTAAAATGTGTTCAAATCAGTAATGTGTAAAGCCTAGATAATCCACCAACTTCGTATTTCGTTTTACCTTCTTAATTATACTAACAGGAAAGAAATAAGTCGCCTCACGGCAGAGGACCCTAATTTGCAGCCAAAGGAGGCGTTAGCTACTGCTGCAAAAAATGTAAGCATACAGTAGGACTTAAATTATTTCCACCATTAAATTAACTTCAATCAGAATGAACTGAATCTCATCATTTTTTTTCAGTACTCTCAACTTAAACATGGAGGGAAAGTTGTGAAGAACAATGCTATCGGTCAGGTAATGACAATATGTAATACAATCATTCAACTAACATATGATAATTTTACAGATTCTTGTTTAGTCTAAGTTCACAACCTAAGCCTGTTTTAAGCTTTCACATAAGGGGCAAATGTGGTTGGAGTATCGGATTGCGATTAAACACCATATTGAGCCAAGGGACTCTTAATCATAGGGTTGGATATATAGCCGCGACCCAGCTAGCTCGTCGACAGTAATCTTACTACAAGTTGTATTATGCGACAATGTCATGTGATTAATAAACTGTGGCAGCTTCCGGTTTGACCAAATCAAACATTCTCAGATACATTACTAACTTCAAATCGAGAAGAAAATTAAGTAGTTGCACTCTGCAGTCTGCACACCATCACCCCAACTAAGAAGAAAACATAACCTTAATCAGCGAAATGTTTGAACGTCGGCAATTGCTGCTTGTAGGGTAAAAGTAAGTGTTAGCAGTCAACTTACAAAAAAGATTAGCTCCTCCATGATGCTGTAGAAATGATCATTATTCCGCAACAAGTACAATCCAATTGTAGCCTGCTTCAAATATATCAGTTTCACATCTTGACCACCAGCTTTCTTAAGCCCTTCTACATATGCCAATTGCAAATCTTGAACAAGATCCAAACCTGCAATTACCACGAGTGTCACGCCCCAAAATCCGGTAATCGATAGCTTGACCAATTACTGAGATTCGAGGATGTGCAGGTTGGGGAATCCACAGATTCGCCTCACGAACAACCGAGCCGAAGAGAAATTATGGCCCAGTCATTCACAATAGTATCACAACAGAGCAATAAGGAAAACAGAAACAGCGAAAGACTAAGATAACAAAATCTAAATACAAGATTCTACAAACCTCTAGGCAGCAAGCCCAACTGCAAATAACTGGAGATCAAGCCTCCAGCTCAGCGCCCCAAAGATTACCACAGCAGCAACTAAACCTGAAGCAACCTGCCACTGAAAGGGGGATGCGAGAGTGAGCAAACAACGAGCTCACTACTCCCAAGAATAGCTAAACGATTATACTAACCAATGAGATGGATAATAAATATTAATGATAGTAGGATATAACAATATATATGTATAAATATATATTGGATGACTAATAGGTAAAAGCATATATATACTAACTCTAATAAATCTATCTATAAATATACCTCGTGCGGAGGAGTGCTAATCTACACTTCAGTCACAATGACCACTAACTACACTCTAATCACTACCGTGGCTCTCGGCGCCACGTACAACCAATCTACCTCAGAGATACAATAACACACGAGGGTAAACAACCCTCGGCCAGCTACAATCCAACCGAGTTATCCAAGCCCCAACCAGGCACAACTCCGAAGCTATCACAAGCTAAGCGAGCTCACCCACTACCAAATACCAGTCTAAAGCTCACAACAGCCAACCATACTAAGCAACCTAATAACTTAAATAGATCCAGAAGAAAGAGGAATAAATGCAGAGAGGATAGAAAATGCAGAAAGGAGATGAATCTAATTACACAGTAAATCAATTAGGAGAAGAGGAATTGAGATATGAGTAGAGGAATATGATGAACTAGGATAATCCCATAATCATCTTAATGTAATGATATGCTATGATGATGATATGATGGAGTGAGATAATCCCATAATTATCCCAAGTGCAGAAGGTTCTATATTAAAACATAATGCAGAAAGGGTTAAGGATTTCTATCAGAAGAACCTACGAATTAGAAGTATGCAGAGATGCAATGATTTGCTTGATGATGATGATGATGATGATGATGTTATAATGCAAAGTGATTTGGCGATATCAACCCAAAGGGCTAGCCCCTATGACTAAAGTGGGCTGACGACCGCTGAAAAAGGATTTACCTTACCGGATATAGTTGGATACAAGGGTACAATGTACTGTACAAGCTCGACCAGACTACAAGAATATTACATCAATCTAAAGGATATTTCACACAGGAGCCAGCGTCTGAAACAGTGATATAATTCCAAGGAATTTCAACCTCATCGAGGATAAGCCCTGTACCGGATCGCAAATACTGTCTCATACCATCCCACACTCCCGAATGGGTGACTAGGTATAATAGTATCCATCCTGGACCCACCTTTCTATTTTAACCCGATTTAAGAAAATCCCTCAACCTCTCGAGGGTCAGCCGATGCGGAGTTATTTATGTATCCAATCGCAGTAAGATAAGGCGAGAATATTATCTATGGATGTGAGCAAAAATCTTCGAGACTGAAACACAGCTGCTGTGACACAGCCAGCACACAATAATATAACCGCCTACCTGAGAGAGAGGCAACCAACCAACACAGATGCCTTCCTGTGACTCAGTTGCACCATCTAAACCAAGATGAAACAGCAACTTAACCGTCACGACACCTAAACAACATCAGTCTCAAAGATTCCTCAAAGCAATACGATTACCACCCAGTATGACAGTACTCTAGCTGTCAACAGAGACTAGTACTCATGGGCTGACCTACAAGTGTCCAACAAGTAGTCAACAATTCCTAATAACAGAACAGCTCACAATCCTCCTAATCATGCCCATAGTCTCCAACACGGATGTACAGGAACCAGATTCAACAGGAGGTTTCAGCCGCATTCCAACATCTCGGGTGACGTACAACTTCATAAACCACCTGGCTCAGCCGCGGATCAAGCTGAGTCATGCTGTCTCGCGTGCCTCCTAGATGACGGAAGGGAACACAGCCCTAATAGCCTCATCCTGGGGAAAGAAGGCTTACGGGTAAGCTCTATCAGCTCTAAGAATCATGAGGACAATAAGTGTCACGACGCGATAAGCAAACAATCTTAAGGCAAACTATCAGAAGTTCTCCATCCACAACCAACCACCACAGACAAGCCGTCTACTTACCACCAACCAATAACAGTCCAGGAGATCACACTTCCACATGGAATCCAGCATCTCAAACAACCACCAACCACGACGACAGTACTCAAGGACCAGGCCTCGAGAACACAGTGTACACCTAAAGAATTGAAGACCATATCTTACTGAAGCTATGTCGCCCCAAGACTACCCTGGAACCAAGTCCAGCAATCCAAACTAATCAAAGTGTTATACTATAAGGTGAGAACTATGGTCTCAGAACTACACTCTCTCAGAGAAATGGCGGCTAACCACAAGCCGACCATAAGTCTCTGCTAAAAGGCCAAACCTAGTTACTAGTGCCCTGAAATAAGCTGGGCACCCTAATAACTAACCAACAATACCGCACTTGATATATTATAAATATAGATAAACAAATATAAATAAACATAGCGACGCTGAGGCGTCGCAACATACTGAGAAATGTATTTGTTCTCTACCCTTACAAAGAAAGGATTTGTGAGAACCACCCTCAATAAAATCGGTCTAAGAGGAACCTCGGGAGTCATCGTCACATCAAGGACAACGGAGAATATCCTTCTCTGGCTAATCAAAACCTACGGGTTTTATCTGGTAACTAAACTCACATTATAGCGGGTTTTACTAATATATCAAACCCTTAAATACTCTCGTCTAAGGTACGCTAACGGATAACCAATAAGGTGACATAAGCAATTAACCCAATACTAACCTAATCACAGGTATAATATTATACTAGGCATGCATTCCTATAACTCACAAATTAGGATAATAATCTAGTTATTCAGGAAGATAAAACTCGCCTGTAATCCAATGCAATGCTCCAGAGGAATATCCAATCCAAGTACAGCAAACCAAAGCTCTGACGGCAATATCTCGCGGACATACCACCCGAATCACGGAGCAACCAACCGCAACACCATAGCCAACGCAACAACCCAAACAACACCACCACCGTCAAACCCAATTCCTACAACCACCACAACTCCGTAATCAATGAAACCCCAATTTGCAAACCCTAAATCAACCCACGAATCGCCGCCACCGGTCAAGAATCAATCACACCTCATCGCCCCACACCGGTGCTAAACCCAAACAAACACCACCTCCGAACACCCAAATCTTCCAACAATCGCAACCCACGAACAAACCCAATACCGGCAATAATCACCACTCCTCAACCCAACAATCACTCCAACCACAAAACCCAACAACAACCACAAACCCTAGAAATCAGCCCCACGCTGAATCGAGAGAAATTGGCGGAAAGGGAATCGGAAATAACTCGCTACGGATAGGAGAGGAGATCGCGGCAAAGCTGAGGGAAAATCCGCGAGCGAAGAGAAAGGCCGAATTAGGAATGAGGAGGAGAGGGGGAAGGGTTAAAGAGAGGGGAGAGTGAAGGAGTAAAGAGAAGAGTGAAGAAATGAAGTATATAAACCCAGACGCAGCTGAAATTGCGCCTCTGTTCGAACAGGATGGATCCTATTCGAACAGAAGCTTGCAGGGTTGGAAAAAAAACGTTCATGGGTGATCCTGTTCGAACAGACAAAGTCCTGTTCGAACAGGACTGGTCTGTCCAAAAACTGGACTTACCCGGGAAGCTACAGAATTGCCGGGAGACACCACGGACCACCCCGGACACCCCGGAAACTCCACGGACCACCTCTACCACCACACAAACACTTCTACGAACCCATCCAAGGTTCCCCAAGGTGAACACACCACTTCCACCGCCTCTCGGCAACCAAAACGCCCGAGCCCCCAAAAAGGAATCTTTTCCTCGAGCGACCCCGGAAATCCACCGGCCACTCCAACAGCTCACCGGAACCACCCCAAATCGCACACACAACACACAAACGTCATTGCCAAACTTTCTAGGGGTTCCCACAACTCATAACACTGCCCTATCGCCTAAACCACCGGAATGCCAAAAAAAAGAATATTTGCCCGGACGAACTCCGAAAACCTATCGGCCAATCCAACGGCTCACCGGAACCACACCAAACTATAAACACACTAATAAAACACCACTACCAAACTATCTATGGGTTCCCAAGGCCACAATGGCACCCTTACCTCCGAATCACCTCCGAACCGTCAAAACCACAAAAAGGGAATCTAAGGACAAAACCACCTAAAGGAAATAAATGGATGCAATTTGGATGAAAGAGTATAAGCAGAATAAAATGACCCGAAAATCTGGGGCATTACAACGAGACTCTTTGGAAAGTTAAGTACCCCTTGTAGAAATGATCGTTATTCGGCAACAAGTACAATCCAAAAGGTTCACACGCTGGATGATCTTTAGTGGCGTCTTTGGGTAGAAAAGCCGTCCAATACCAATGTCAGTCTTGGATAGAAACAAAGTAGTTTCCATGCATCTAATCTTTTCTCCAGGACGTTCTCTCAATCCTTTCAAAACCTCATCCCCTATTTCTACTCCCCTCATTGCAACATGGTGTGCAATATTCCCTCCAGAACTATCACAACATGTGTTAAACCCATCCTTCATCATTAACTGCACAAACAAAACTGTCACCAAGTTTGTCAACCCGCCTGTTTATTTTTTTTAACCATGTACTGTTACAAAAATTAAAAGACCTAGGAGTCTAGATGTGGATGCATTCTTGCTCGTTTCCCCAACACAAAGTTCCATTCCATTTACAGTTCTGCTTGTAACATTCGACAGAAATATCATGCATATAATTAAGAATCTAAGATGTTACTCAAAAGGAAGATGCAGTTCACTATCAATACTGTTCACAATTACCCCTTCGCTTTTAACAGTTCCTCCAAGCGAGTGTGTAATGGTTGGATTGAGAATCCAAATGGCTCCCAGGAAGAAAGCCTAGCTTCTTGGTCAACTGCGTGTATCATCAGTAATTTGTGCTTCCCACGTTCTCTCCGCCAATTTATAAAATCCTAATGTAAGACTTATTGCAAAAGATTCATTGATATCCTCATTATAGTATTCTAACGGCTGGAGAAGTGGCTTTGTTAGATGTGAACAGTAAACTTCGTTGGATTCAATTCTTTCCCACAATGACATAAATTACAAAGGGCCAATTCACTTTTTCACGAGGCACATCGTCCTCATTTTCTGTATCTCCTCTAGCACCAGATGAAGACCCTACACACGATATAAAGATGTCCTCATTTGCTTCATCTGCTCACCAGAAGAAGACCCTACACATACGATATAAAGATACCCGATTAATTGCCATATTATATCGTTACTTCTATGCTTACAAACTAAATTTGGCTTATCTGTGTTGTGAGGGTTCTTGGGAGACACTGGGTTCTCATCCTCAGAATCAAACAAATAATATTTACTCTTTTATGTTAGACGCCCCGATTAATTAAACACCATATTGTGCGCTCAATTGTTTATGTTTTCTCTTTTATGGTAGATGCCCCGACATTTATACAATATTTATGCTTATATATCTTGCACATGACTCCGTTTCAGTACAAGCATCGATGCACTCTCAACTCCGGAAAAAAGAAAAGAAAGGTCAGTAGACCTATTCTCAGCACTTACAAATTAATAGTTGCGGGGACAACGTTTTTCTAATGATATAGCTAATATTTTATCTATCATATCTTTTTAGGGCGATGCAAGTACTTCAGTTGCTCCCCTATCTGATGACGATCGCCGCCGTGCTGCTATTAGAGATGAGAAATCATCTTTTGTAGATGCGATGAAAGGCCAAGCTTTAAAGAAACGCAGAGAATGGGCAGAGTTTAATCTTGAAGTAGTCCAATCAGATTTCGACTTGAGCTGTTACCAAGATGAAATTTCTTCTTTCCAACTCAAAGTGGGAACCTATTTGACACAAGTAGATGATTATCTGGCCAAGCGGGATGCGGTCGAAGAGAAACTCCCGTATTCGGAATACAATAAGAAAATGGAGGAGTTGGACATTAAGATCAATGAAGTGTCCATGGCTTGTAAACATCTTGAGCTTCAGTCGGAAACATTCAAGTGCCAGCAAAGTGTAAACTACTCGGATCGGCTGTCGTTGGGCAACCGCATGACAGAGCTGTTAAATGAATCTGAGGACATTGCTAGCAAACAGATAGACGTTGATGCAAAACTGACGGCTAATAAAATATCGTTAAGCACTCTTCAACACACAAAGGCTGAACTACAGAAAGTTCCAATACAGGAGCCGATGGAAACGTTACGGTGTACCCAACTTTTGGAGACATTAGAGGCCTCTTTGATGAATCTAAAAGAACCTTAGTTAGCATTAGATGGAGCTAAGGTAAGGTCGTGAGTTCCATAGATTTGAGATTGAACTCTTTTTCATTTTTATTTTTAGCAACTTTATGGTTTAGTAAATGAATGTTATTGCTCTTTTCATCTAGCCGAGTAATCTAATCCAAACTTAGGGGCTACTAAGTATATAAAGCTTGATTTCAAATTTGCATTGAAATGTCTTGTCTATGTTTAGACTACATTTTCTTAAAAAATTAGACATCTAAATTAGACATTCAATGTCCAAACACCAGGCAAATAGAATTAGACATCTAAATTACTTAAAAAATTCCAAATTTCTATATAGCTCCGCCACACCCCTTAATAATAACCTTACGGCCATCTCCAACAAGTCTTAAGGTCTGTATTCCAAGTGACACCTTTTATGTCACTTGTGTGGAGATATTTATGTTTTTTTGGTTTTGGTCCCAGGTCGTTTGAACGACCCTTGAATCCGTTCGAACGGCTCTTGTATCCCCCTGGAATTTTGGCCCAAGAGCCCAGGTCGTTCGAACGACCCTTGAATCCGTTTGAACGACTCTTGTATCCCCTTGGAATTTTGGCTCAGACGCAAAGTTTCGTTCGAACGAATTCAAGTGTCGTTCAAACGAAATCTGGTAACTTGGTTTTTTTGATGGTTTTCGAACCTCTTGTTTGCCTCGAGATTTGAGCGATTGTAAAAGGTTTTCCCTAGTATATAAAGGGAAATCTAAGTCATTTGTGAACCACCCGTTTGGCAATCCTTTGGTGAGAAACTTTAGGGGATTTCTTGAGTGAGAAATCCAAAATTGGGCTTGAGTGATTGTAATTGGGATATTGAATAAACTCTCTCTCTCTCTCTCTCTCTCTTGAAAGTGGATGTAGGCAATTTGTCGAACCACTATAATCTTGGTGTTGTGTGTTTCTTTGTTTGTGTTTATTCATTGCTAACCCAAATTGACTTTGACTTTGAGCCTTCCGGGCTTGCGGCTCAACAATTGGTATCAGAGCGAGGTTGATTCCTCGGTTATGCAATTTTGAGGTAACTTAGGGTTTCTCAATTTCATTTAATTTTGATTTGGTTAGTTCATGAAAATTGGGGGAAACATGGGAGATGAAGTTGATGTTGAAACTAGTTCTTCGGCCCCGAAAAGAAATACGATGGTGATGTTCAACAATGCAAAAATTGAAGTTGAAAAATTCAATAGCACAAATAACTTCCGCATGTGGAGATGCGAAGTCATTGATGCCCTAAGTCAACAAGACTTAGATGAGGTATTGGAGGATAAGCCGGATGAAATAGAGGAGAGTGTATGGCGGAAGATGAATAAGAGAGCATGTGGCCAAATTCGATCTTGTCTTGCTCAAGGCATTAAATACCTTGTGATGAATGAGACTTCCGCAAAAGAAATTTGGCAGATATTAAAGAAGAAGTATTTGGTAAAGAGCATCCAAAATCGACTCCACTTGAAGAGGAAGCTTTATCGCTTTACTATAAGGCAAGGGATTAGTATGTTCGAGCATTTGAATGACTTCACTAAGTTGTTGGCCGACTTAGCGAATCTTGAAGAGATAGTTAGGGATGAAGATAAAGCTCTATTATTCTTGAACTCACTTTCGGAAGAATTCGAATATTTCGTTACGACGATTACTTATGAAATGAGTTATTTGAAGTACACGGATGTGACTACGGCCGTAGTTAACCACGAGTACCGGAGAAAAAAGAAAAAAGAGACCAACAAGTCCACATCCGAAGTACTAACGATTCGAGGTAGAACCTCGGATAAGAAGAAACCATTTCGGAACAACTCTCGATTGAAATCGAGAGGTCGTGGGGGAAACCGAAATAATTTGACTAAGGACCAATGCGCGTTTTGCAAAGAAATGGGACATTGAAAGGTTTATTGTCCCGCACTCAAGAAGAAGAAAGCAGGAAAATTGGGTTATTCTGTGAATTTGGCTCAGGACACAGAAACGGGAGGTAATGACTCTGACTACTCTTTTACTATAACTTTTAGTACATGTATTATTGATACAAATGAATGAATTTTAGATTCGGGTGCTACTTATCATATTTGTTCCGAGAGGGCTTGTTTTTCTAGTTTGAAATTTGCCAGAAGATGGAGCGGTGGTGATGGGAAATGACAATTCATGCCGCATCATGGGGATAGGTACCATTCGACTAAAGTTGCATAATGGGTTGGTTAAAGAAATTGATGAAGTTCGGTTTATTCCGACAATGAGTAAGAACATTATCTCGATGGGGACACTTGAAGCGCAAGGCTGTAAAGTGGTGTCTGAGAATAAAGTAAATAGGGTTCTTAAGGGAGCCATGGTGATATTGAAGGGTCACAGGAGAAGTAACAACTTGTACTACTTAGATGGAACGACTATTCTTGGTGAGGTTTCTACCGCGGGAAGAGATGAGACCACTTCCAAAGATACGACACGGCTATGGCACATGCGTTTGGCGCATGCGGGTGAAAAGTCTTTGAGAGCTCTAGCGAGCCAGGGGCTTTTAAAAGGTGCCAAGATGTGCAAATTAGATTTTTGTAAATACTGCATTCTGAGCAAGCAGACAAGAGTTAAGTTCGACACCACTATTCACAGTACTCGTGGAACTCTTGAATATGTTCACTATGACGTTTGGGGTCCCTCCAAGAATGTATCGCTAGGGGGGAAGCATTACTTTGCGTCTTTTGTGGATGACTTTTCTATGCGAGTTTGGGTGTACACTATGAAGAGTAAGGATGAAGTCCTAGAAATTTTCATGACGTGGAAGAAGTTGATTGAAACTCAGACCGACAGAAAGATCAAGTTGCTCCGTTCGGATAATGGTGGGGAGTATACTAGTGATCCATTCTTGCAAGTATGTCGAGATGGGGGGATAGTTCGACAGTTCACGGTTAGAGAGACACCGCAACATAATGGGGTAGCCGAGCGCATGAACCGTACTTTACTGGAGAAGGTTCGGTGTATGCTGTCCAATTTTGGGTTGGGCAAGGCATTTTGGGCTAAGGCTTTGACTTATGCATGTTATCTCGTTAATAAGTTACCTTCAACTGCAATTGAGGGTAAAACTCCAATGGAGGCTTGGTCGGGAGAACCTGCTACAGATTATGATACTCTCCGTATATTTGGGTGTCCAACATACTATCATGTGAAGGATGGTAAGTTGGATTCGCGAGCAAGAAAAACTATTTTTCTGGGTAAGAAGAAGGGTGTAAAAGGTTACAAGTTGTGGGATACGAAAGACCGAATGATCATTATGACCAGAGATGTCACTTTTGATGAGGCTTCTATGATGAAGTCGCATGACTCTGGGCACACATAAAAGACGACCAGCGGGGTATTACAGTGGGTGGAGATTAATGCGTCTTCATATTGGCCAGAGAGGTCTGTACTTAGAGGGGGGTCATCTACCGGTGTGACAACGGGTGATGAGCCATTGGTACATGTTCCAAATGATGAAGACACGGATGAAGGTGGTGCATTTGGTAGTACGGATGAAAAGATTTCGGTAGCGGAGTCAATCGCAAAGAGTAAACCAAAGAGGGATGTAAGCAAACCGAGTTGGTTTACAAAGGATATGGTGCTTCCAAAAGCGAAGGCCATGGTAGCCTATGCACTTCCGGTTATTGAAGAGGATGTTCCTTCTACCTATAAAGGGGCTATTTACGATTCCGAGGCTAAACATTGGGAGGGAGCAATGAAGGAAGAGATGTACTATCATTTCAAAAATGGAACTTGGGACCTTTCGAAGTTGCCGAAAGGAAAGAAAGCGATCGGTTGTAAATGGGTTTACACTAAGAAGCAAGGATCTCTTGATGATGAAATACGCTTTAAGGTAAGATTAGTAGCCAAGGGCTACACTCAAAGGGAAGGGATCGATTACAATGAGGTGTTTTCTCCGGTTGTGAAATATTCTTCCATACGGATCCTATTGGTCTTAGTAGCGCAATTCAATTTGAAGTTGCAACAACTCGATGTTAAGACCGCATTCTTACATGGGAATTTAAAAGAAAATATCTATATGACTCAGCCGAATGGGTTTACGGTTGCGGGGAAGGAAGACTATGTATGTAAGCTAAAAAAGTCATTGTACGGTTTGAAGCAGTCTCCAAAGCAATGGTACAAACGGTTTGATCAGTTTATGATTGGGCAGAAGTACAAGCGGAGTCACTATGACCATTGTGTCTACTTACGCAAGCTACGTGACGGGTTCTTTATTTACTTGCTTTTGTATGTGGATGATATGCTTATTACATGTAAACATAAAAGTGAGATTGATAAGCTGAAAATGCAAATGGGTAAAGAATTTGAAATGAAGGATCTTGGTGATGCGAAAAAGATTCTTGGTATAGAGATTCATAGAGATAGAGATAATGGAACGGTGCGTCTCTCTCAGACTTTGTATATGAGGAAGGTACTTCAGAGATTTGGCATTGATGGTAACACAAAATCTGTAAGTACTCCCCTTGCTCCTCATTTTAAGCTTAAGGCTTCTATGTCTCCAAACACTAATGAGGAACGTGATTATATGAGTCAAGTTCCTTATGCTAGCGGTTGGTAGCTTGATGTATGTTATGGTTTGTACTCGGCCAGACATTTCACAGGCAGTTGGTATGACTAGCCGTTATATGCATGATCCGGGTAGAGATCACTGGCGAGCTGTGAAATGGATTCTACGGTATATCAAAGGTACTATGGATATCGGGTTGGAGTTTCGTAAACAGGATTCGACTGATCGTTTTTGTGTGGGTTATATGAATTCTTACTACATGGGTGACTTGGATAGACGGCGATCTACTACCGGGTATGTATTTACATAGGGTGGGGGGCCGATTAGTTGGAGATCCACGCTACAGTCAACGGTGGCATTGTCTACTACCGAGGCGGAGTATATGGCCGTGACTGGGGCGATTAAAGAATTTATTTGGATGAAAGGTCTTCTGTGGGATTTGGGCATTAAGATAGATCATCTTGATGTCTACTGTGATAGTCAGAGCGTTATCTTCTTGGCCAAAAATCAGGTTCATCACCAGCGCACAAAGCATATTGATGTGCACTATCACTTTGTCAGAGAAGTCCTGGAGAAGGGTGAGATTCTGTTGAAGAAGATTCACACCAAAGATAACCCGGCGGATATGTTTACGAAAATTATTTCGGGAATTAAGTTCAATCATTGTTTGAACTTAGTTCAAATTCTTCATGTTGATTGATTGGATGTTTGGTGAACTACGAGCGACTTGATCCATGGAGGTACGTAGGCAACCATTGATTTGGTGCAGTCGATTTTGTTTCCTTGGGAGATTTGGTTTGCTTCTTGGTCCATTGGGATGTTTGGTTTTGGCTGGTTTTTTTGGGCCGTTTGTATGTTTGGGTCTTTGGGGACATTTGATGGTGGAGAGTGTTTGTTTGGGTCTGTTTGGTTGGTTTTTATGTTCGGCTCCGATTTCGGTTCGTTGGTTTGGGAAATCTTCACCGATGTGGAAAATTGTAGAGATATTTATGTTTTTTGGTTTTGGGCCCAAATCGTTCGAACGACCCTTGAATCCGTTCGAACGACTCTTGTAACCCCCTGGAATTTTGACCCAAGATCCTAGGTCGTTCGAACGACCCTTAAATCCGTTCAAACAACTCTTGTATCCCTCTGGAATTTTGGCCCAGACGCAAAGTTTCGTTCGAACGAATTCAAGTGTCATTCGAACGAAATCTGGTAACTTGGTTTTTTTTATGGTTTTCGAACCTCTTGTTTTCCTCGAGATTTGAGCGATAGTAAAAGGTTTTCCCTAGTATATAAAGGGAAACCTAAGTTATTTGTGAACCACCCTTTTGACAATCCTTTGGTGAAAAACTTTAGGGGATTTCTTGAGTGAGAAATCCCCTAAAGTGGGCTTGAGTGATTGTAATTGGGACATTGAATAAACTCTCTCTCTCTCTCTTTCGAAAATGGACGTAGGCAATTTTCCGAACCACTATAATCTTGGTGTTGTGTGTTTCTTTGTTTGTGTTTGTTCATTACTAACCCAAATTGACTTTGAGTTTGTGGCTTCCGGGCTTGCAGCTCAACAACTTGAACTTCACATCTGATTCCCATTTTGGTGTATTAGAAGTTATTAGTCATTTGATTTTCCTACTCTCAGCCATGAATAACTCCTGTTGAAATCCGTCTATATTTGAACACACTGCACAGCCCAACAAAGACTAAGAAATGGTTGGGGGCAATCACAATTTTCGTCAAATATCTACTTGAACATGTACAAAACAAATCTAAGTTTACAACTGAAGTTTCAAAACTGCAAGATTATAGCACAAACTGTATGGTGACAAACAAAAATCAAAGAAAAGATCCCAATCAACATCAATGACACCATAACAATGTTATTATTAAGGTATTAAGGAACCCATTGAAGCATCACAACCCATCACTCTTGCATTTCATTAAAATAGAGAAAAACAGCTACTCAAGCTCGACTATCTAACTTGTCCGCCTTCACAACTGGATTGGCTTTCGAAATTGCTTCACGACCCACAGCCTTGAAGTTAAACCCGCACTCATGCTTCTCCGGGTACCTATGCATTGAACAAAACGTGCTCCCACACTTGCACTGAAACCCCGTCAACCCCACCCGTTTGTTACAACATGAACACCTATTCTTCACAACCGTGTCCTTGGCAACCAAGCTAGCCAAATCAGATAAACTTGACGACGAAGATGCTGCAGATTCTACGTTAACCGAAAGTGAACTCCCTTTCGATGAAGGCAATGGGGGGTTCCTAGACTTTTCAAAACTAGCTTTGGCTGATGCAGCTTTCTCTTCTTCGATTCTACTATCTCGGAAACACTTGGAACAAAGGTTTTGCGTCACTGGGTTACCAAAGAACCCGCACCCTTTCGCGCATGCTTGTTGCTCGTTGATTCTGCTCCCACTATCTTCAGAACCCATCTTCTTCAAACTATTAAATCGAAACAAAACAATTTCGAATCTCAACTTAGTTTTATTATGTTAGCCCTTATGATCTCTGCACAAACTTGCAATTATCTCTCAGTGAATACATAGGCTTGTTTTATAGGACAAACATAGCCTAAGTTCCTAGGTCAAGCTGTAATCTAATCTTTTAATGATATTATGGGTATCATAGTTTAAATACAATTGCTATGCCTCTGAATCACAATCAAATAATAATTCGGCCTTCTTAACAGACAGAAATACCCCTTCTATTATCTTCTATCGATAATATTATATTCAGCAATTACAAGGGTATTTCAGGTATAATAAAATTAAATTCCTAAAAGCTCTTATTGGTATCGTTTACATGCAAATCAGAACCCCAATCAAATTAGGCTTCTGAACCAAGCCGATTAGGATTCAATCTCCACCGTTGATCAGGCATGAACAATCCAACGGTGAAAATCGAAAATTGTTAATCACAAAAGTATAAAACGAAGAGAAATTAGGGTTTTTAGCTTTATCCAACAAAAAGTGAGACTTAGGGTTCTTAGTACCTCTCTCTCTCTCAAATTAGGCCTTCTTAACAAAAAGTGATTAATTATTTCAGCTAAGCATTGGATTCGCGTATTTGCGTATAAGAGTAAAGCTTAGATAATCTAATGTACTAAGTAGAGCTCAAGTTAAGCAAAACAGTACGACCTTATGTTCGTAATTCTCGATATACATTATCTTTTTCTGCAACCATGGTGATAATTCGGAGTTACAAATGATCATATAGTAGTCATTATAAGTTATATTTCGATTATGTAGAAATTTTGCACGTGGAGAATGGAACTTCCTAAAGCTCCAAAAAAGAAAAGAGCTCCAGTATACTACAATTTATGGATAGGGTACGATTATTATTATTTAGAGGCATTTTAACTATAGTTCAAATCAATAACGTGTAAAGCCAGATAATCCACCAACTTTGAATTTCGTTTTACGGTTCTTACACTAACAGGGATGTAATAAAGCGCCGGAGAAGGATAGATCCCAATCTGCCTCCAAAGAAGGCGCTAGTTATTGCTGCAAAAAATGTAAGTATATAGTGGGACCTAAAGTATTTCATTCAAGATGGACTGACCCTCATCGAATTTTTCAGTACACTCAACTAAATAGGTAGTGACAATATGTAGTACTATCATTCGACAAATATATGGTATATTTGTTGATTTAAGAACTTGAATTGATAGACACGTAATATTTACGTGTACAACTACTAAATTTATATCTAGATATATAGTTATTTATTAAATAAATGTGATATTAATAGTGTTTTTGCTTGTATTTACAGAATCGGACACATGATATATAAGTCGTACATTTTTCCGGTTTTTAACGAAGAACAAGGGTGATGCACTCATACAATATCCTCATTTGAAGTTGTCAACTAAAGGCCCGTGGAAGACCATTGAAGAGAATTTAATGTAGAGATTATTCTTATGAGTTGTAATATTTATGTATGGTCTAAGGCATTGTTTAGGGGATTTTATATTAATGGTGATGTTTTGTAACCCCTCCTATACTATAAATAGGAGGGGAATCTCACCCATGAGAGACATCTTGGGAGAGTGTAATATCAAGGTTCAATAAGCAATAAAACTTCTTCTTCTTCTTCTTCTTCTTCTTTAGGTATTGTCATTATCTTTAAAGCAAGTTATATGGCAATGATCATCAAAGGGATGAGTAGTTAATCCTCTTAGCCAAAGCTAGAGAAAGCTCCACCAAATGTAGCCTTAGTATAAAATAGCATAGTTTAGCTAGAGTAGTTACTTTCCCTTCCTCCGTTTTAATGTTTATTCTTCTCCCTACGATCCTAGCTTGACCATAGCTTGGATTCGAGGAAGTAAAGAATCTAAGAAACCATCTTGTTTGACCATTACAAAATGGTTTGGAATATGGAGAAGAGAACATAACCCGTTTTTATCAACCGGACCATGATTGAGTAAGGTGGCCTATGAACAATTCCCAATGATTATTTTCATATCTCATGATGTATTGCATATACCCGACCATGGATATGCGATACGAAAAGTTGTGACATACTCTAATTAAGTATGTTATCTTATGGTTACAACGGGTGGAGTGGAATCGAGCATTGGTTCTCACTCTTATTGGATAAAATTAATAGCTCGAAACATAATTCGCACATACAAGTCTCTTGGGATACGACCCCGCTACTATTTGTGTTCAACGGTACACCGTGCACTTGCGGGTCTTTAAAACGTCGGTTTTTATAATCAATCATGAATATTTAATTAAACTTGAATAAGGCTCTGGATTACCCATGACTACAATTTTAAGTACGCGAGTAAGCAATAATTGGTGAAGAACACTGCTTGTGGTGACTTATTTTCAATACTCGACCTAAACCCAAATATCGACCTTCAGCCCGATTGGATGTAAAAGCCAGTTCTAAAACTCAAGCTCAGGTCTCAGCATTCGACCATCACGCATTTACTCGACCTCGTAAACAAACACGTGGCGCATTTATGACACATTATGGAGCGGTTACAAAGAAGAAGAGTTACTCAAGCCGTTATTCGACCATTATGAAGACCCATCAAAACTTGATATTGTAACGTTCCTCATTAAAGCAAATAACGGTCATGTTATAAGACCTATAAATAGGCACAGAGAGCTATAGTTTAAGAGGGAGCTTCACTAACACACCTTCGGGACATAGCTTCTGAGAGACCTTTTCTGATATCTCTCTCTCATGTAATAGTTAGCAATCTATAAACAACTCTTTCTGAAATCCTCAAGATAGGTCGTGGTTTTTTACCCATTCAAGGGTTTTCCACGCTAAATCTTTGTGCTTGTTATTACTTTCATTCTCATATCATTCAAAATTCTATGGTGTAAAGCTATTTTTGGTCTCTACGAAAATAGGTTATTACATTTGGCACCATCTGTGGGAATCGAAGCAATTAGTCATCGTTCTCCGATCCAACTGATATTTCTTCCTCTCTGAAGAATATCAAGAAACACATAACAAACAGAACCTCTCTCTCTCTGAGTCGAGTTGAATCGAGATGAAATTTCATCGAGCTGTAGCAGTTCAAAGTACTGTAGCAGTTCGAAGCTAATGTAGATGTAGATACTATTCAAAGTACTGTAGCAGTTCGAAAGTTACTGTAAATGTACTATTCAAAGTACTATATCTGTAGCAGTTTGAAGTTACTGTAGCTGTTATTGTTCGAAGTTACTGTAACTGTTGATGTCACGACTTCAGATTCATACACAACACTCGTCCTCAGCTTCAGACACAACATGCTTAATATCAATCAACGTAAATCATACTCGCGGCGAGCCTGATTTTAGATTCAGACACAATACTCAAATTCAGCTTCAGATTCTTAGCTCACTTTCAGCTTTAACTCAATTACCAGCTAAGTATTTTTATCTTATATTTTTAGCTTCAGCTTACAATTTCAACTACATTCGATTATTAAAGCTAAATTCATACTAGCTTTCAATCGATACTTTATTTTCCGATGTTAGAAGCATATATACTTTTTAACCTGCGGACACATCTTCGATGATCAGAGCTACGCTCTCACTGATATCTATATCCAAAGGTTAAAGCATAATACACTCTAGCTTCATACCGACGATTGCCATGTCTGGACGGACCAAGCTTTTCAGTTGTACACCACATAGACACTTCTAGTTCGAAGGCTAAAGCATAAATATTAATAGCTTTATACCCACGGACACATACATCGTCCAAAGGCAAAAGTATATATACAACTTGCTTTTTAAACTAAGGAACCATACATCTTCTAAGGGCTGAAGCACACTAACTTCTTGTCCAGAGAATACATTCTACATTCAATAGTTAAAAAAATAGGTAATTATAGCTTTTTAACCGATAGACATCTCATACACATATAATATTTTTTGTAGCGATAAACAACGATTGGTCTCCCACCTATACAGCACTCAATGCAATACAGGTCGTTCCCAATGCAGCCATTATTCGCATCATCAGTCAGCACGCGTCATTCAACCATCACACTCCGGGGCGAGCCCGACCTCAACTTCAGCTTCGAACAATTTATATCCCTCTTTACGTTGGTCGTTGGTTCAAACCAATCCAACCATGCAGTTTACATATCCAAAGGTCAAATATGTATCTCAACCAACACCACTTGCTTATGATGTTTCTCGTGTTATTGGCTGAGACGGGGAGAATGTGGTGACTTATTTCCAATACTCGACCTAAACACAGATATCGACCTTCAGCCCGATTGGATGTAAAAGCCAATTCTAAAACTCAAGCTCAGGTCTCAGTATTCGACCATCACGCATTTACTCGACCTCGTAAACAAAAACGTGGCGCATTTATGACACATTATGGAGCGGTTACAAAGAAGAAGAGTTACTCAAGCCGTTATTCGACCATTATGAAGACTCATCAAAACTTGATATTGTAACGTTCCTCATTAAAGCAAATAACGGTCATGTTATAAGACTTATAAATAGGCACAGAGAGCTACAGTTTAAGAGGGAGCTTCACTAACACACCTTCGGGACATAGCTTCTGAGAGACCTTTTCTAATATATCTCTCCCATGTAATAGTTAGCAATCTATAAACAACTATTTCTTAAATCCTCAGGAGAGGTCGTGGTTTATTACCCATTCAAGGGTTTTTCACGCTAAATCTTTGTGCTTGCTATTACTTTCACTCTCATATCATTCAAAATTCTATGGTGTAAAGCTATTTTCGCTCTCTACGAAAATAGGTTATTACACTGCTGGCGGTCAGGTAGTAACAATATTTTATACTATATGTTACAGCTAGCATATATTGTTGTTGTTTTTTTTTTTTTTTTATGAGATCCTTCAATTTATATATTTGATTCTTGAAATTTCTATGCTAACTTTCTTCTATCTTAATAACAATTTTAGAATAGTAATTCACTTGTTCCGTCTAGGATTGGGCCTGAGCTGAAGAGTAATGCTATTAGTATATATGATGACTATTCACTATTTATATCTACACTTGTAAATACCTGTTACGACTACCCTCTCATAATGTCTCTATTGTTTGCAGAGAGTAGTGAAGGGTCGAGCTCACAACGCCCTACATAAAAAGGGACACCTATCTCCCCTGAGTTCTCCCCATGTGAAATTACTTCATAATAGTACTGTTGCAGATGTCATAATCATCAGTGACTCTGATGACGAGAAGTCATATTCCCACGACGCTTCACCTCACCATGTCTAAAAGAAACGTTGATAGCGACCGCAAAATATCTTTTGAGGGCCGATTTTTCAAGTGGATGATCAAAAGGTTTGTCGAAGACATGAAGGCACAAAAACTTGAACATCATCGAGAATGGTCAAAGGGGGATTTAGAAACCCTCCAAAACACGGTCGACAATCATTATGACCTTTCTCCCATTAAAGTATTGTTAGATCAATACTTGAGGAGTGTTGACAAGAACCTTAAAATATCTAGGCTATCTGCTGAGATAGTTAAATGTTCAGAAGGGTATCTATGAGCATCAAAAGGAGCTGAAGAATAAATTAGATTCTCTTCAACGAGATGGTGAGAAGTCAATACCATGAGACATTAGTGAAAAATATGCTCAAGGTATATGTAATAGCCTATTTTCGTATTGGACGAAGATAGTGCCTTACACCCTTGAAATATGAAATATTAACTAGGAACTAGAAGTAATTAACACAAGTTTTAGTGTGAAAAACTCTTGAATGGGTTAAAAACCACGACCTCTCCTGAGGATTTCTGAAAGAATAGTGTTTATATAGATGCTAGCTATTACAAAGAGAAAGAGATTGGATATCTGAGTTTTGGTAGAGATCACTTTCTCTAAGAGTTTTGTAGATGATAATAGCCGTCCTGGATCCTGATCTCCAGGTCTCTTTTTATAGGTCTTATAATATGACCGTTATTGCTTTAATGAGGAACGTTACAATATCAGGTTTGATGAGTCTTTTATGAGGTCTCTTAGAGCATCTGTAGTCTACTCTTCAAATATTAGCCACCAAATTTGGCTTTACTGGCTAATAAAAGCCATAAAAAAAATTCATTACATCCGACTCCTCAAAAAGTACTCGTCAAATGCCACATGTCAACTTTTCCATAAAATCCTTCATTTTAGGGTAGATTTTGTTTCATTAAATTTGGTTTGAAGAGTGGAAAAAATAGTCAAATATGATAAACAAATATGACTTTAGGGAATTTAACTTTAATTTGGAGAGTCGGATGTAGGTGTTTTATAGATATTTGGCTCTCCAAATTTAATTTTAAGCCAATATAGAGAGTCGACTACAGATGCTCTTATAACTCTTGTTATCTGATACTTGTTGATCTTGTAACGGATCTCTTGATGATCTTAGCTGTAACTTCGGACTGTTGGTGAAGATGCGATCTCTAGCGAAAGTCGTATGTATACGATCTGTTGATGGATATCTGAGTGCCTTCTGCAGTGCAATGTTACTAGATGCTTCAATATCCTCGAACTGTAGGTGAGGTCGTCTATATTGTAATCTGCTTACTCTCAGTCCTTGGTTGGTTATCAGTATGTTTATACGAACCATGTGAGCTCGAATCTCAGGCTTAGTAGGAGGATTAGAAATAAGCCCTTACAGTATATGCTTTGGATTGAGTTTTTTCTTCATTTTAATTTTTACTTTGGAACAAATTAAGGATGTTTGAAGCTAGCTAGCTTGGGAATAATTTAAAGACTCATGTAGTATTTTTAGTCATTTATTTATTTGAAATAGCTTTTGGTACTATTTCGTGTAAATGTCATTCATATAGGAGAACTTTGGTGCTATTGTTCTCTACATATGAGCTATGAGTTTGAAGTTACTGTAGCTGTTATTGTTCGAAGTTACTGTAGTTGTTGATGTCACGACTTCAGATTCATACACAACACTCGTCCTCAGCTTCAGACACAACATGCTTAATATCAATCAACGTAAATCATACTCGGGGCGAGCCTGAGTTTAGATTCAGACACAATACTCAAATTCAGCTTCAGATTCTTAGCTCACTTTCAGCTTTAACTCAATTACCAGCTAAGTATTTTTATCTTATATTTTTAGCTTCAGCTTACAGTTTCAACTACATTCGATTATTAAAGCTAAATTCATACTAGCTTTCAATCGATACTTTAATTTCCGATGTTAGAAGCATATATACTTTTTAACCTGCGGACACATCTTCGATGATCAGAGCTACTCTCTCACTGATATCTATATCCAAAGGTTAAAGCATAATACTAACTTTATGCCGGAGAACACCACTCTATAGTCTGAGGTTGAAGAATAGATACATAATACACTCTAGCTTCATACCGACGATTGCCATGTCTGGACGGACCAAGCTTTTCAGTTGTACACCCCAGAGACACTTCTAGTTCGAAGGCTAAAGCTTAAATATTAATAGCTTTATACCCACGTACACATACATCGTCCAAAGGCAAAAGTATATATACAACTTGCTTTTTAAACTAAGGAACCATACATCTTCTAAGGGCTGAAGCACACTAACTTCTTGTCCAGAGAATACATTCTACATTCAATAGTTAAAAGCATAGGTAATTATAGCTTTTTAACCGATAGACATCTCATACACATATAATATTTTTTGTAGCGATAAACAACGATTGGTCTCCCTTCTATACAACACTCAATGCAATACAGGTCGTTCCCAATGCAGCCATTATTCGCATCAGTCAGCACGCATCATTCAACCATCACACTCCGGGGAGAGCCCGACCTCAACTTCAGCTTCGAACAATCTATATCCCTCTTTACGTTGGTCGTTGGTTCAAACCAATCCAACCATGCAGTTTACATATCCAAAGGTCAAATATGTATCTCAACCAACACCACTTGCTTATGATGTTTCTCGTGCTATTGGCTGAGACGGGGCGAATGTGGTGACTTATTTCCAATACTCAACCTAAACCCAGATATCGACCTTCAGCCCGATTAGATGTAAAAGCCAGTTCTAAAACTCAAGTTCAGGTCTCAGCATTCGACCATCACGCATTTACTTGACCTCGTAAACAAACACGTGGCGCATTTATGACACATTATGGAGCGGTTACAAAGAAGAAGAGTTACTCAAGCCGTTATTCGACCATTATGAAGACTCATCAAATTTTGATATTGTAACGTTCCTCATTAAAGCAAATAACGGTCATGTTATAAGACTTATAAATAGGCACAGAGAGCTACAGTTTAAGAGGAGGGAGCTTCACTAACACACCTTCGGGACATAGCTTCTGAGAGACCTTTTCTAATATCTCTCTCCCATGTAATAGTTAGCAATCTATAAACAACTATTTCTCAAATCCTCAGGAGAGGTCGTGGTTTTTTACCCATTCAAGGGTTTTCCACGCTAAATCTTTGTGCTTGCTATTACTTTCACTCTCATATCATTCAAAATTCTATGGTGTAAAGCTATTTTCGCTCTCTACGAAAATAGGTTATTACACTGCTGGCGGTAAGGTAGTAACAATATTTTATACTATATGTTACAGCTAGCATATATGGTTGTTGTTTTTTTTTTTATGAGATCCTTCAATTTATATATTTGATTCTTCTATGCTAACTTTCTTCTATCTTAATAACAATTTCAGAATAGTAATTCACTTGTTCCGTCTAGGATTGGGCCTGAGCTGAAGAGTAATGCTATTGGTATATATGATGACTATTCACTATTTATATCTACACTTGTAAATACCTGGTACGACTACCCTCTCATAATGTCTCTATTGTTTGCAGGGAGTAGTGAAGGGTCGAGCTCACAACGCCCTACAGAAAAAGGGACACCCATCTCCCCTGAGTTCTCCCCGTGTAAAATTACTTCATAATAGTACTGTTACAGATGTCATAATCATCAGTGACTCTGATGACGAGAAGTCATATTCCCACGACGCTTCACCTCACCATGTCTAAAAGAAACGTTGATAGCGACCGCAAAATATCTTTTGAGGGCCGATTTTTCAAGTGGATGATCAAAAGGTTTGTCGAAGACATGAAGGCACAAAAACTTGAACATCTTCAAGAATGGTCAAAGGGGGATTTAGAAACCCTCCAAAACACGGTCGACAATCATTATGACCTTTCTCCCATTAAAGTATTGTTAGATCAATACTTGAGGAGTGTTGACAAGAACCTTAAAATATCTAGGCTATCAGCTGAGATAGTTGAATGTTCAGAAGGGTATCTCTGAGCATCAAAAGGAGCTGAAGAATAAATTAGATTCTCTTCAACGAGATGGTGAGAAGTCAATACCATGAGACATTAGTGAAAGATATTCTTAAGGTATATGTAATAGCCTATTTTCGTATTGGACGAAGATAGTGCCTTACACCCTTGAAATATGGAATATTAACTAGGAACTAGAAGCAATTAACATAAGTTTTAGTGTGGAAAACCCTTGAATGGGTTAAAAACCACGACCTCTCCTGAGGATTTCTGAAAGAATAGTGTTTATATAGATGCTAACTATTACAAAGAGAAAGAGATTGGATATCTGAGTTTTGGTAGAGATCACTTTCTCTAAGAGTTTTGTAGATGATAATAGTCGTCCTGGATCCTGATCTCCAGGTCTCTTTTTATAGGTCTTATAATATGACCGTTATTGCTTTAATGAGGAACGTTACAATATCAGATTTGATGAGTCTTTTATGAGGTCTCTTAGAGCATCTGTAGTCTACTCTTCAAATATTAGCCACCAAATTTGGCTTTACTGGCTAATAAAAGTCATAAAAAAAATTCATTACATCCGACTCCTCAAAAAGTACTCGTCAAATGCCACATGTCAACTTTTCCATAAAATCTTTAATTTTTGGGTAGATTTTGTTTCATTAAATTTGGTTTGAAGAGTGAAAAAAATAGTCAAATTTGATAAACAAATATGACTTTAGGCAATTTAACTTTAATTTGGAGAGTCGGATGTAGGTGTTTTATAGATATTTGGCTCTCCAAATTTAACTTTAAGCCAATATACGACTACAGATGCTCTTATAACGTCTTGTTATCTGATACTTGTTGATCTTGTAACGGATTTCTTGATGATCTTAGCTGTAACTTCAGACTGTTGGTGAAGATGCGATCTCTAGCGAAGGTCGTATGTATACGATCTGTTGATGGATATCTTAGTGCCTTCTGCAGTGCAATGTTACTAGATGCTTCAATATCCTCGAACTGTAGGTGAGGTCGTCTATATTGTAATCTGCTTACTCTCAGTCCTTGGTTGGTTATCAGTATGTTTATACGAACCATGTGAGCTCGAATCTCAGGCTTAGTAGGAGGATTAGAAATAAGCCCTTACAGTATATGCTTTGGATTGAGTTTTTTCTTCATTTTAATTTTTACTTTGGAACAAATTAAGGATGTTTGAAGCTAGCTAGCTTGGGAATAATTTAAAGACTCATGTAGTATTTTGTGTCATTAATTTATTTGAAATAGCTTTTGGTACTATTTCGTGTAAATGTCGTTCATATAGGAGAACTTTGGTGCTATTGTTCTCTACATATGAGCTATGTTATGTTTATGCACGTCACTATTAAGCATGCCAATCACAACACAAGAATTCCCGTGCTTCACCTTAAAGAACTACATTGTCACTACCGAAAGGAAAGGTCAAGAAGCTGGTTTCAACTTAAGAAGTCACCTTCTCGAGAGAACCTCGATCATCGATAACCCATTAGTTATAACTTTCTATTACACTAACTCTAGAGAAATCAAGTACTTATCCCAAGAGACACACGAACTTACCAAATGTAGACATCCCATGAAATCCGTTCAAACAACTCTTGTATCCCTCTGGAATTTTGGCCCAGACGCAAAGTTTCGTTCGAACGAATTCAAGTGTCATTCGAACGAAATCTGGTAACTTGGTTTTTTTTATGGTTTTCGAACCTCTTGTTTTCCTCGATATTTGAGCGATTGTAAAAGGTTTTCCCTAGTATATTAAGGGAAACCTAAGTTATTTGTGAACCACCCTTTTGACAATCCTTTGGTGAAAAACTTTAGGGGATTTCTTGAGTGAGAAATCCCTTAAAGTGGGCTTGAGTGATTGTAATTGGGACATTGAATAAACTCTCTCTCTCTCTCTCTTTTGAAAGTGGACGTAGGCAATTTTCCGAACCACTATAATCTTGGTGTTGTGTACTTCTATGTTTGTGTTTGTTCATTGCTAACCCAAATTGACTTTGAGTTTGTGGCTTCCGGGATTGCGGCTCAACAACTTGAACTTCACATCTGATTCCCATTTTGGTGTATTAGAAGTTATTAGTCATTTGATTTTCCTACTCTCAGCCATGAATAACTCCTGAAATCCGTCTATGTTTGAACACACTTCACAGCCCAACAAAGACTAAGAAATGGTTGGGGGCAATCACAATTTTCGTCAAATATCTACTTGAACATGTACAAAACAAATCTAAGTTTACAACTGAAGTTTCAAAACTGCAAGATTATAGCACAAACTGTATGGTGACAAACAAAAATCAAAGAAAAGATCCCAATCAACCTCAATGACACCATAACAATGTTATTATTAAGGTATTAAGGAACCCATTGAAGCATCACAACCCATCACTCTTGCATTTCATTAAAATAGAGAAAAACAGCTACTCAAGCTCGACTATCTAACTTGTCCGCCTTCACAACTGGATTGGCTTTCGAAATTGCTTCACGACCCACAGCCTTGAAGTTAAACCCGCACTCATGCTTCTCCGGGTACCTATGCATTGAACAAAACGTGCTCCCACACTTGCACTGAAACCCCGTCAACCCCACCCGTTTGTTACAACATGAACACCTATTCTTCACAACCGTGTCCTTGGCAACCAAGCTAGCCAAATCAGATAAACTTGACGACGAAGATGCTGCAGATTCTACGTTAACCGAAAGTGAACTCCCTTTCGATGAAGGCAATGGGGGGTTCCTAGACTTTTCAAAACTAGCTTTGGCTGATGCAGCTTTCTCTTCTTCGATTCTACTATCTCGGAAACACTTGGAACAAAGGTTTTGCGTCACTGGGTTACCAAAGAACCCGCACCCTTTCGCGCATGCTTGTTGCTCGTTGATTCTGCTCCCACTATCTTCAGAACCCATCTTCTTCAAACTATTAAATCGAAACAAAACAATTTCAAATCTCAACTTAGTTTTATTATGTTAGCCCTTATGATCTCTGCACAAACTTGCAATTATCTCTCAGTGAATACATAGGCTTGTTTTATAGGACAAACATAGCCTAAGTTCCTAGGTCAAGCTGTAATCTAATCTTTTAATGATATTATGGGTATCATAGTTTAAATACAATTGCTATGCCTCTGAATCACAATCAAATAATAATTCGGCCTTCTTAATAGACAGAAATACCCCTTCTATTATCTTCTATCGATAATATTATATTCAGCAATTACAAGGGTATTTCAGGTATAATAAAATTAAATTCCTAAAAGCTCTTATTGGTATCGTTTACATGCAAATCAGAACCCCAATCAAATTAGGCTTCTGAACCAAGCCGATTAGGATTCAATCTCCACCGTTGATCAGGCATGAACAATCCAACGGTGAAAATCGAAAATTGATAATCACAAAAGTATAAAACGAAGAGAAATTAGGGTTTTTAGCTTTATCCAACAAAAAGTGAGACTTAGGGTTCTTAGTACCTCTCTCTCTCTCAAATTAGGCCTTCTTAACAAAAAGTGATTAATTATTTCAGCTAAGCATTGGATTCACATATTTGCGTATAAGAGTAAAGCTTAGCTAATCTAATGTACTAAGTAGAGCTCAAGTTAATCAAAACAGTACGACCTTATGTTCGTAATTCTCGATATACATTATCTTTTTCTGCAACCACGGTGATAATTCGGAGTTACAAATGATCATATAGTAGTCATTATAAGTTATATTTCGATTATGTAGAAATTTTGCACGTGGAGAATGGAACTTCCTAAAGCTCCAAAAATGAAAAGAGCTCCAGTATACTACAATTTACGGATAGGGTACGATTATTATTATTTAGAGGCATTTAGTCTAGTTCAAATCAATAACGTGTAAGCCAGATAATCCACCAACTTTGAATTTCGTTTTACGGTTCTTACACTAACAGGGATGTAATAAAGCGCCGGAGAAGGATAGATCCCAATCTGCCTCCAAAGAAGGCGCTAGCTATTGCTGCAAAAAATGTAAGTATATAGTGGGACCTAAAGTATTTCATTCAAGATGGACTGACCCTCATCGAATTTTTCAGTACACTCAACTAAATAGGTAGTGACAATATGTAGTACTATCATTCGACAAATATATGGTATATTTGTTGATTTAAGAACTTGAATTGATAGACACGTAATATTTACGTGTACAACTACTAAATTTATATCTAGATATATAGTTATTTATTAAATAAATGTGATATTAATAGTGTTTTTGTTTGTATTTACAGAATCGGACACATGATATATAAGTTGTACATTTTTTCCGGTTTTTAACGAAGAACAAGGGTGATGCACTCCAACAATATCCTCATTTGAAGTTGTCAACTAAAGGCCCGTGGAAGACTATTGAAGAGAATTTAATGTAGAGATTATTCTTATGAGTTGTAATATTTATGTATGGTCTAAGGCATTGTTTATGGGATTTTATATTAATGGTGATGTTTTGTAACCCCTCTTATACTATAAATAGTAGGGGAATCTCACCCATGAGAGACATTTTGGGAGAGTGTAATATCAAGGTTCAATAAGCAATAAAACTACTTCTTCTTCTTCTTCTTCTTTAGGTATTGTCATTTTCTTTAAAGCAAGTAATATGGCAATGATCTTCAAAGGGATGAGTAGTTAATCCTCCTAGCCAAAGCTAGAGAAAGCTCCACTAAATGTAGTCTTAGTATAAAATAACATAGTTTAGCTAGAGTAGTTACTTTCCCTTCCTCCGTTTTAATGTTTATTCTTCTCCCTACGATCCTAGCTTGACCATAACTTGAATTCGAGGAAGTAAAGAATCTTAGAAACCATCTTGTTTGAACATTACAAAATGGTTTGGAATATGGAGAAGAGAACATAACCCGTTTTTATCAACCGGACCAAGATTGAGTAAGGTGGCTTATGAACAATTCCCAATGAATATTTTCATATCTCATGATGTATTGCATATACCCAACCAAGGATACGCGATACGAAAAGTTGTGACATACTCTAATTAAGTATGTTATCTCATGGTTACAACGGGTGGAGTGGAATCGAGCATTGGTTCTCACTCTGCCTCGTATCAAAGCATTTTTATTTATTTTCTTTAATTCAAAATCTATACGAAACCCACTCTTATTAGATAAAATTAATAGCTCGAAACATAATTCACACATACAAGTCTCTTGGGATACGACCCTGCTACTATTTGTGCTCAACGGTACACCGTGCACTTGCGGGTCTTTAAAACGTCGGTTTTTATAATCAATCATGAATCTTTAATTAAACTTGAATAAGGCTCTGGATTACCCATGACTACAATTTTCAGTACGCGAGTAAGCAACAATTGGTGAAGAACACTGCTTGTGGTGACTTATTTTCAATACTCGACCTAAACCCAGATATCGACCTTCAGCCCGATTGGATGTTAAAGCCAGTTCTGAAACTTAAGCTCAGGTCTCAGCATTCAACCATCACGCATTTACTCGACCTCGTGAACAAACACGTGGCGCATTTATGACATATTATGGAGCGGTTACAAAGAAGAAGAGTTACTCAAGCCGTTATTCGACCATTATGAAGACTCATCAAAACTTGATATTGTAATGTTCCTCATTAAAGCAAATAACGGTCATGTTATAAGACCTATAAATAGGCACAGAGAGCTACAGTTTAAGAGGAGGGAGCTTCACTAACACACCTTCGGGACATAGCTTCTGAGAGACCTTTTCTGATATCTCTCTCCCATGTAATAGTTAGCAATCTATAAACAACTTTTTCTCAAATCCTCAAGAGAGGTCGTGGTTTTTTACCCATTCAAGGGTTTTTCACGCTAAATCTTTGTGCTTGCTATTACTTTCATTCTTATATCATTCAAAATTCTATGGTGTAAAGCTATTTTTGGTCTCTACAAAAATAAGTTATTACATTTGGCGCCGTCTGTGGTAATCGAAGCATTTAGTCATCGTTCTCCGATCTAACTGATATTTCTTCCTCTCTGAAGAATAGCAAGAAACACATAGCAAACAGATAGTACCTACAGTACTGAAGGGAATCTGTACAATGTGACAGATATGCTCAATTAAATTTGTATAGTTGGATTTGTTAAACTGACGTAAACAATGTCAGAGAGATGAATGACATGAAAAAAATTATAGGTATAAGAAGCAATGGATATTTGAAGCTTGAATATTCCATTGTATGTGTAATTTATTTGAGAAATTAAGTAATAATATGTTTAAACTCTTTGACGTGCAGTTTTCCTGGCTTTTATCGTGCCGTCTGGTGTAAATGTCTATGACATGAGTGGGATACCCGTAACAACTGATGACATGAATTCTTGAATGTATTGGAGGTAATGCTCTAAGCCCTGTATGTACAAACATCTGAGAAAATCAAATATACCAATCACACAACATGGGAATAATTGTGAATCACTTAAAGGGCTACATCCATACATTTACTAGACTCCCATCCTATCCGGTTTAATGAAGTTGCACTTATTATCATACACTGATCATTCTCATCACTGGTAACTAAAGCAGATGTGGTCTTTTTTTATAATCTTTATTTTGAATACGAATCTTTCATCTACTCCGAGTGTTATGGCGTAACATCATTTCTATAAGCACTTTGTATATAATTCTTTTGTTTATTACCGCTTCGGCGTTTCATAATGTCAACAAAATTAAGAAGGCATATGAATATGAGATTGTTTCATAATGTCAACAAAATTGAGAAAGCATATGAATATGATAAATCTCGACAAAAAGGCAGATAACACTACGTAGAATCCATAAAGTAGCTAGAATACCTAGAATTATTCAATAAAATGTATAACACGCCAAAATAGAAATAAACAAAAACGTCATGGTCAGACTATTAGGGAACAAAATGAAATATTTGCTTACTTGAGATTAACTAATTTTAATTAATTTAGGTCTAAATCAATAGGTCCGAATTTCTTTGAATTAATATTCTAACCTTAACCTAATTCAAATTGATTCGATTATCTAGTGTCAACAAGCAATTGAAAATTAAACACAAGACCAAAGAATTTTAACCCTGTGGGAAACCATTCTCAGGAGAAAAACCCACATGTCGTTGTCTAATCACCCGACAGCTAAACAATCCACTATTGAAAAGAAATTACAATAATTTATTTACTTACAGACTCGATAAACACATCCCGTGGTTACCTCTCTTCTAATTGAACTCCTCGCAATCAATTTCACGTTTTCGCAACGCCTTGCTTCAATTTCTCGTCAAAGCTTTCAATCTTGAATCTCACAAGTTCTTCAAATTATAAATTGGGTTTGTGATTCAATGATTGATTCAAGTTTGAATTGTTAGTTCTCGTTTGAATCGCTCAAAGAAATATCTTCTCTCTCTAAAAATTTAAGCCCTCAAAAAATAGGTTTTAGAAGAGGTAAGTTATGAGAAAAGAAATGATGTCTTAAATAGGAAAACTGAAAACCCAACCTCTGTTCGAAGAGAGACAAAGTTTATTCGAATAGAATAATTTATATTCGAGCATGACCAAGATCTTATTCGAACAAATAAAGTTTTGAGGCAATTTGTTCGAATAGATAAAGAGTTTATTCGAACAAAATAAGTTTTATTCGAACAGAGAAATAGTTTATTCGAACATAACAAGTTTTATTCAAACATGACCAAAATCTTATTCGAACAAACATAGTTTTGAGCCTAAATGCTCCAATAGATACTAACTCTTATTCAAACAAGATCTTATTCGAACTGAACAAAAGCCTGTTCGAACAGAGACCTATTTTTCTCAAAAAGACATCACTTTCTTTTCATACTCTGTAAAATACTAAGGGCTTGACATTTAGAGCAAAGAGATACAAACCCACTTACCTGTTCAGTGTCAGTCCAGCTGCAGTTGCTCCACGTACAATCTCTGACGACGAATAACTATGAATAACCCACTTTGGAATGTGAAAAACACTTGGAGAAAAAAAGTAGTTTGGAGAACAATTTGGAGGTTAAAAAGTTCTTGGGACAGACGTGCGATCCAATAAAGGTAGAGAAATTTGATATATTAGATTGGTGGAAGACGAACTCATCAAGGTATCGAATCATTTCCCTTGTTGCAAGAGATGTATTGGTTATTCCCGTCTGTTCAGTTGCATCGGAGTCGGCTTTTAGCATGGGAGGTCGAATACTTAACTCTTTTCATAGTTCATTGACTCCTACCACGGTGAAAACTCTTATTTGTGCGCAAGATTGGCTTCGACCAACTATGGTCCCAATTAATATTTGTGAGGTATTGACCAAGGTTAAAGAATTAGAAAAATTCGATAAAGGTAATAAAATATTAATTTACTTTGTCTATTTTTATGTTCTTCTAGTTTGTTGCTAACTATTATACGTCTTTCTTTTATAATACTTTTTAGAGTTGCTCAGAGGATCATCTTCAGATCCTTCTCTTGTAAAGGATTAAAAAATCACATTTTCTAGGTTTGGTTTTCATGTATAGTTGTTACAAAACAAATCTAAGTTTACAACTGAAGTTTAAAAACTGCAAGATTATAACACAAACTGTATGGTGACAAACAAAAATCAAAGAAAAGATCCCAATCAACCTCAATGACACCATAACAATGTTATTATTAAGGTATCCCATTGAAGCATCACAACCCATCACTCTTGCATTTCATTAAAATAGAGAAAAACAGCTACTCAAGCTCGACTATCTAACTTGTCCGCCTTCACAACTGGATTGGCTTTCGAAATTGCTTCACGACCCACAGCCTTGAAGTTAAACCCGCACTCATGCTTCTCTGGGTACCTATGCATTGAACAAAACGTGCTCCCACACTTGCACTGAAACCCCGTCAACCCCACCCGTTTGTTACAACATGAACACCTATTCTTCACAACCGTGTCCTTGGCAACCAAGCTAGCCAAATCAGATAAACTTGACGACGAAGATGCTGCAGATTCTACGTTAACCGAAAGTGAACTCCCTTTCGATGAAGGCAATGGGGGGTTCCTAGACTTTTCAAAACTAGCTTTGGCTGATGCAGCTTTCTCTTCTTCGATTCTACTATCTCGGAAACACTTGGAACAAAGGTTTTGCGTCACTGGGTTACCAAAGAACCCGCACCCTTTCGCGCATGCTTGTTGCTCGTTGATTCTGCTCCCACTATCTTCAGAACCCATCTTCTTCAAACTATTAAATCGAAACAAAACAATTTCGAATCTCAACTTAGTTTTATTATGTTAGCCCTTATGATCTCTGCACAAACTTGCAATTATCTCTCAGTGAATACATAGGCTTGTTTTATAGGACAAACATAGCCTAAGTTCCTAGGTCAAGCTGTAATCTAATCTTTTAATGATATTATGGGTATCATAGTTTAAATACAATTGCTATGCCTCTGAATCACAATCAAATAATAATTCGGCCTTCTTAATAGACAGAAATACCCCTTCTATTATCTTCTATAGATAATAATATATTCAGCAATTACAAGGGTATTTCAGGTATAATAAAATTAAATTCTTAAAAGCTCTTATTGGTATCGTTTACATGCAAATCAGAATCCCAATCAAATTAGGCTTCTGAACCAAGCCAATTAGGATTCAATCTCCACCGTTGATCAGGCATGAACAATCCAACGGTGAAAATCGAAAATTGATAATCACAAAAGTATAAAACGAAGAGAAATTAGGGTTTTTAGCTTTATCCAACAAAAAGTGAGACTTAGGGTTCTTAGTACCTCTCTCTCTCTCAAATTAGGCCTTCTTAACAAAAAGTGATTAATTATTTCAGCATATATGCTAAGCATTGGATTCGCGTATTTGTGTATAAGAGTAAAGCTTAGCTAATCTAATGTACTAAGTAGAGCTCAAGTTAAGCAAAACAGTACGACCTTATGTTCGTAATTCTCGATATACATTATCTTTTTCTGCAACCATGGTGATAATTCAGAGTTACAAATGATCATATAGTAGTCATTATAAGTTATACTTCGATTATGTAGAAATTTTGCACGTGGAGAATGGAACTTCCTAAAGCTCCAAAAAAGAAAAGAGCTCCAGTATACTACAATTTATGGATAGGGTACGATTATTATTATTTAGAGGCATTTTAACTATAATTCAAATCAATAACGTGTAAGCCAGATAATCCACCAACTTTGAATTTCGTTTTACGGTTCTTACACTAACAGGGATGTAATAAAGCGCCGGAGAAGGATAGATCCCAATCTGCCTCCAAAGAAGGCGCTAGCTATTGCTGCAAAAAATGTAAGTATATAGTGGGACCTAAAGTATTTCATTCAAGATGGACTGACCCTCATCGAATTTTTTAGTACACTCAACTAAATATGTAGTACTATCATTCGACAAATATATGGTATATTTGTTGATTTAAGAACTTGAATTGATAGACACGTAATATTTACGTGTACAACTACTAAATTTATATCTAGATATATAGTTATTAATTAAATAAATGTGATATTAATAGTGTTTTTGCTTGTATTTACAGAATCGGACACATAATATATAAGTCGTACATTTTTCCGGTTTTTAACGAAGAACAAGGGTGATGCACTCCAACAATATCTTCATTTGAAGTTGTCAACTAAAGGCCCGTGGAAGACCATTGAAGAGAATTTAATGTAGAGATTATTCTTATGAGTTGTAATATTTATGTATGGTCTAAGGCATTGTTTAGGGGATTTTATATTAATGGTGATGTTTTGTAACCCCTCATATACTATAAATAGGAGGGGAATCTCACCCATGAGAGACATCTTGGGAGAGTGTAATATCAAGGTTCAATAAGCAATAAAACTTCTTCTTCTTCTTCTTCTTCTTCTTTAGGTATTGTCATTTTCTTTAAAGCAAGTAATATGGCAATGATCATCAAAGGGATAAGTAGTTAATCCTCTTAGCCAAAGCTAGAGAAAGCTCCACCAAATGTAGCTTTAGTATAAAATAGCATAGTTTAGCTAGAGTAGTTACTTTTCCTTCCTCCGTTTTAATGTTTATTCTTCTCCCTACGATCCTAGCTTGACCATAGCTTGGATTCGAGGAAGTAAAGAATCTAAGAAACCATCTTGTTTGACCATTACAAAATGGTTTGGAATATGGAGAAGAGAACATAACCCGTTTTTATCAACCGGACCATGATTGAGTAAGGTGGCTTATGAACAATTCCTAATGATTATTTTTCATATCTCATGATGTATTGCATATACCCGACCAAGGATATGCGATACGAAAAGTTGTGACATACTCTAATTAAGTATGTTATCTTATGGTTACAACGGGTGGAGTGGAATCGAGCATTGGTTCTCACTCTTATTGGATAAAATTAATAGCTCGAAACATAATTCGCACATACAAGTCTCTTGGGATACGACCCCGCTACTATTTGTGTTCAACGGTACACCGTGCACTTGCGGGTCTTTAAAACGTCGGTTTTTATAATCAATCATGAATCTTTAATTAAACTTGAATAAGGCTCTGGATTACCATGACTACAATTTTCAGTACGCGAGTAAGCAATAATTGATGAAGAACACTGCTTGTGATGACTTATTTTCAATACTCGACCTAAACCCAAATATCGACCTTCAGCCCGATTGGATGTAAAAGCCAGTTCTGAACTCAAGCTCAGGTCTCAGCATTCAACCATCACGCATTTACTCGACCTCGTAAACAAACACGTGACGCATTTATGACACATTATGGAACGGTTACAAAGAAGAAGAGTTACTCAAGCCGTTATTCGACCATTATGAAGACTCATCAAAACTTGATATTGTAACGTTCTTCATTAAAAAGCAAATAACGGTCATGTTATAAGACCTATAAATAGGCACAGAGAGCTACAGTTTAAGAGGAGGGAGCTTCACTAACACACCTTCGGGACATAGCTTCTGAGAGACCTTTTCTGATATCTCTCTCCCATGTAATAGTTAGCAATCTATAAACAACTCTTTCTCAAATCCTCAAGATAGGTCGTGGTTTTTTACCCATTCAAGGGTTTTCCATGCTAAATCTTTGTGCTTGCTATTACTTTCATTCTCATATCATTCAAAATTCTATGGTGTAAAGCTATTTTTGGTCTCTACGAAAATAGGTTATTACATTTGGCACCGTCTGTGGGAATCGAAGCATTTAGTCATCGTTCTTCGATCCAACTGATATTTCTTCCTCTCTGAAGAATAGCAAGAAACACATAACAAACAGAACCTCTCTCTCTCTGAGTCGAGTTGAATCGAGATGAAATTTCATCGAGCTGTAGCAGTTCAAAGTACTGTAGCAGTTCGAAGTTAATGTAGATGTACTATTCAAAGTACTGTAGCAGTTCGAAAGTTACTGTAAATGTACTATTCAAAGTACTGTATCTGTAGCAGTTTGAAGTTACTGTAGCTGTTATTGTTCGAAGTTACTGTAGTTGTTGATGTCACGACTTCAGATTCATACACAACACTCGTCCTCAGCTTCAGACACAACATGCTTAATATCAATCAACGTAAATCATACTCGGGGCGAGCCTGAGTTTAGATTCAGACACAATACTCAAATTCAGCTTCAGATTCTTAGCTCACTTTCAGCTTTAACTCAATTACCAGCTAAGTATTTTTATCTTATATTTTTAGCTTCAGCTTACAGTTTCAACTACATTCGATTATTAAAGCTAAATTCATACTAGCTTTCAATCGATACTTTAATTTCCGATGTTAGAAGCATATATACTTTTTAACCTGCGGACACATCTTCGATGATCAGAGCTACTCTCTCACTGATATCTATATCCAAAGGTTAAAGCATAATACTAACTTTATGCCGGAGAACACCACTCTATAGTCTGAGGTTGAAGAATAGATACATAATACACTCTAGCTTCATACCGACGATTGCCATGTCTGGACGGACCAAGCTTTTCAGTTGTACACCCCAGAGACACTTCTAGTTCGAAGGCTAAAGCTTAAATATTAATAGCTTTATACCCACGTACACATACATCGTCCAAAGGCAAAAGTATATATACAACTTGCTTTTTAAACTAAGGAACCATACATCTTCTAAGGGCTGAAGCACACTAACTTCTTGTCCAGAGAATACATTCTACATTCAATAGTTAAAAGCATAGGTAATTATAGCTTTTTAACCGATAGACATCTCATACACATATAATATTTTTTGTAGCGATAAACAACGATTGGTCTCCCTTCTATACAACACTCAATGCAATACAGGTCGTTCCCAATGCAGCCATTATTCGCATCAGTCAGCACGCATCATTCAACCATCACACTCCGGGGAGAGCCCGACCTCAACTTCAGCTTCGAACAATCTATATCCCTCTTTACGTTGGTCGTTGGTTCAAACCAATCCAACCATGCAGTTTACATATCCAAAGGTCAAATATGTATCTCAACCAACACCACTTGCTTATGATGTTTCTCGTGCTATTGGCTGAGACGGGGCGAATGTGGTGACTTATTTCCAATACTCAACCTAAACCCAGAAATCGACCTTCAGCCCGATTAGATGTAAAAGCCAGTTCTAAAACTCAAGCTCAGGTCTCAGCATTCGACCATCACGCATTTACTTGACCTCGTAAACAAACACGTGGCGCATTTATGACACATTATGGAGCGGTTACAAAGAAGAAGAGTTACTCAAGCCGTTATTCGACCATTATGAAGACTCATCAAATTTTGATATTGTAACGTTCCTCATTAAAGCAAATAACGGTCATGTTATAAGACTTATAAATAGGCACAGAGAGCTACAGTTTAAGAGGAGGGAGCTTCACTAACACACCTTCGGGACATAGCTTCTGAGAGACCTTTTCTAATATCTCTCTCCCATGTAATAGTTAGCAATCTATAAACAACTATTTCTCAAATCCTCAGGAGAGGTCGTGGTTTTTTACCCATTCAAGGGTTTTCCACGCTAAATCTTTGTGCTTGCTATTACTTTCACTCTCATATCATTCAAAATTCTATGGTGTAAAGCTATTTTCGCTCTCTACGAAAATAGGTTATTACACTGCTGGCGGTAAGGTAGTAACAATATTTTATACTATATGTTACAGCTAGCATATATGGTTGTTGTTTTTTTTTTTTATGAGATCCTTCAATTTATATATTTGATTCTTCTATGCTAACTTTCTTCTATCTTAATAACAATTTCAGAATAGTAATTCACTTGTTCCGTCTAGGATTGGGCCTGAGCTGAAGAGTAATGCTATTGGTATATATGATGACTATTCACTATTTATATCTACACTTGTAAATACCTGGTACGACTACCCTCTCATAATGTCTCTATTGTTTGCAGGGAGTAGTGAAGGGTCGAGCTCACAACGCCCTACAGAAAAAGGGACACCCATCTCCCCTGAGTTCTCCCCGTGTAAAATTACTTCATAATAGTACTGTTACAGATGTCATAATCATCAGTGACTCTGATGACGAGAAGTCATATTCCCACGACGCTTCACCTCACCATGTCTAAAAGAAACGTTGATAGCGACCGCAAAATATCTTTTGAGGGCCGATTTTTCAAGTGGATGATCAAAAGGTTTGTCGAAGACATGAAGGCACAAAAACTTGAACATCTTCAAGAATGGTCAAAGGGGGATTTAGAAACCCTCCAAAACACGGTCGACAATCATTATGACCTTTCTCCCATTAAAGTATTGTTAGATCAATACTTGAGGAGTGTTGACAAGAACCTTAAAATATCTAGGCTATCAGCTGAGATAGTTGAATGTTCAGAAGGGTATCTCTGAGCATCAAAAGGAGCTGAAGAATAAATTAGATTCTCTTCAACGAGATGGTGAGAAGTCAATACCATGAGACATTAGTGAAAGATATTCTTAAGGTATATGTAATAGCTTATTTTCGTATTGGACGAAGATAGTGCCTTACACCCTTGAAATATGGAATATTAACTAGGAACTAGAAGCAATTAACATAAGTTTTAGTGTGGAAAACCCTTGAATGGGTTAAAAACCACGACCTCTCCTGAGGATTTCTGAAAGAATAGTGTTTATATAGATGCTAACTATTACAAAGAGAAAGAGATTGGATATCTGAGTTTTGGTAGAGATCACTTTCTCTAAGAGTTTTGTAGATGATAATAGTCGTCCTGGATCCTGATCTCCAGGTCTCTTTTTATAGGTCTTATAATATGACCGTTATTGCTTTAATGAGGAACGTTACAATATCAGATTTGATGAGTCTTTTATGAGGTCTCTTAGAGCATCTGTAGTCTACTCTTCAAATATTAGCCACCAAATTTGGCTTTACTGGCTAATAAAAGTCATAAAAAAAATTCATTACATCCGACTCCTCAAAAAGTACTCGTCAAATGCCACATGTCAACTTTTCCATAAAATCTTTAATTTTTGGGTAGATTTTGTTTCATTAAATTTGGTTTGAAGAGTGAAAAAAATAGTCAAATTTGATAAACAAATATGACTTTAGGCAATTTAACTTTAATTTGGAGAGTCGGATGTAGGTGTTTTATAGATATTTGGCTCTCCAAATTTAACTTTAAGCCAATATACGACTACAGATGCTCTTATAACGTCTTGTTATCTGATACTTGTTGATCTTGTAACGGATTTCTTGATGATCTTAGCTGTAACTTCAGACTGTTGGTGAAGATGCGATCTCTAGCGAAGGTCGTATGTATACGATCTGTTGATGGATATCTTAGTGCCTTCTGCAGTGCAATGTTACTAGATGCTTCAATATCCTCGAACTGTAGGTGAGGTCGTCTATATTGTAATCTGCTTACTCTCAGTCCTTGGTTGGTTATCAGTATGTTTATACGAACCATGTGAGCTCGAATCTCAGGCTTAGTAGGAGGATTAGAAATAAGCCCTTACAGTATATGCTTTGGATTGAGTTTTTTCTTCATTTTATTTTTACTTTGGAACAAATTAAGGATGTTTGAAGCTAGCTAGCTTGGGAATAATTTAAAGACTCATGTAGTATTTTGTGTCATTAATTTATTTGAAATAGCTTTTGGTACTATTTCGTGTAAATGTCGTTCATATAGGAGAACTTTGGTGCTATTGTTCTCTACATATGAGCTATGTTATGTTTATGCACGTCACTATTAAGCATGCCAATCACAACACAAGAATTCCCGTGCTTCACCTTAAAGAACTACATTGTCACTACCGAAAGGAAAGGTCAAGAAGCTGGTTTCAACTTAAGAAGTCACCTTCTCGAGAGAACCTTGATCATCGATAACCCATTAGTTATAACTTTCTATTACACTAACTCTAGAGAAAACAAGTACTTATCCCAAGAGACACACGAACTTGCCAAATGTAGACATCCCATGAAACCCCTATATGAGCAATCCCTCAAACCTTGGTTTGTGTCATGTGTTAGGACCTCTCGTCCGATTAACTTATTTTTTGATCCTTTGCTAGTACTAGGATCTTCTGGAAACATTTTTGGAAATAAAGAATGCGCCTAAAACTGCACCAACAAACTGCTAAGGAAGCCTAACCAGCCATCAACCCTTGACGGTTGAACCTAGGTAACCCTTGTAAGAAAGGGTTTTCGGGTGTTAATTCTGAGATTGGAAAATATTTATGCTCCAAAGCATTAATTGGAGGGTGTCTGCGCGCAGCAAGTCATTTCATTATTTTTAAGCTTCCAAGTCTGTTTAGTTAGTCCTGCTTGTTACAAGGTGATAGTATTAAAATTAATAAAAGTTGTGCGCCGAAGGTTTTCAACACTTTCTACACTCCCATGGTTCGGAGACATTGTACTAATAAGTCTCTTGCAAGATGCATTAATTAGGGCAACAAAGCAAGTACGACCTTATAAAACAGCCCAGGTAGCGAGTGGGCTAGGCTGAGGAAAAACAAAATGGCTTATACATGTGATTTAGCCGCATTGAAATTCCCCTCGCCATAGTACAAAATGATAAAAAGATAAGTTTCAAGAGTTAATATGTTTGCCTTCCGATGAGTGATGACCGCTGAACTATCTATCTTAAGTGAGAATCAATGGATGCTCATATCGAGTTATGCCATTTGGGGGGATAACTCTGCGCTACTATGGATTTTGAATTTAAGGACAGGTAAAATTGAGTTCAGGAATTCAGTAAGAAGCTGTAAGATGCAGCGAACTCCGTGCAAGTTTGTAAGAAAAGAAGGTAACTAAGTGCAGTTTGTAAGAAAAGAAGATCCTTTCAAAGGGTCTCGCGCGACTCCAATAAGCTCGGACTAGGTAGTACCTACAGTACTGAAGGGAATCTGTACAATGTGACAGATATGCTCAATTAAATTTGTATAGTTGGATTTGTTAAACTGACGTAAACAATGTCAGAGAGATGAATGACATGAAAAAAATTATAGGTGTAAGAAGCAATGGATATTTGAAGCTTGAATATTCCATTGTATGTGTGATTTATTTGAGAAATTAAGTAATAATATGTTTAAACTCTTTGACGGGCAGTTTTCCTGGCTTTTATCGTGCCGTCTGGTGTAAATGTCTATGACATGGGTGGGATACCCGTAACAACTGATGACATGAATTCTTGAATGTATTGGAGGTAATGCTCTAAGCCCTGTATGTACAAACATCTGAGAAAATCAAATATACCAATCACACAACATAAGAATAATTGTGAATCACTTAAAGGGTTACATCCATACATTTACTAGACTCCCATCCTATCCGGTTTAATGAAGTTGCACTTATTATCATACACTGATCATTCTCATCACTGGTAACTAAAGCAGATGTGGTCTTCTTTTATAATCTTTATTTTGAATACGAATCTTTCATCTACTCCGAGTGTTATGGCGTAACATCATTTCTATAAGCACTTTGTATATAATTCTTTTGTTTATTACCGCTTCGGCATTTCATAATGTCAACAAAATTAAGACGGCATATGAATATGAGATTGTTTCATAATGTCAACAAAATTAAGAAGGCATATGAATATGAGATTGTTTCATAATGTCAACAAAATTGAGAAAGCATATGAATATGATAAATCTCGACAAAAAGGCGGATAACACTACGTAGAATCCATAAAGTAGCTAGAATACCTAGAATTATTCAATAAAATGTATAACACGCCAAAATAGAAATAAACAAAAACGTCATGGTCAGACTATTAGGGAACAAAATGAAATATTTGATTACTTGAGATTAACCAATTTCAATTAATTTAGGTCTAAATCAATAGGTCCGAATTTCTTTGAATTAATGTTCTAACCTTAACCTAATTCAAATTGATTCGATTATCTAGTGTCAACAATCAATTGAAAATTAAACACAAGACCAAAGAATTTTAACCCTGTGGGAAACCATTCTCAGGAGAAAAACCCACATGTCGTTGTCTAATCACCCGACAGCTAAACAATCCACTATTGAAAAGAAATTACAATAATTTATTTACTTACAGACTCGATAAACACATCCCGTGGTTACCTCTCTTCTAATTGAACTCCTCGAAATCAATTTCACGTTCTCGCAACGCCTTGTTTCAATTTCTCGTCAAAGCTTTCAATCTTGAATCTCACAAGTTCTTCAAATTATAAATTGGGTTTGTGATTCAATGATTGATTCAAGTTTGAATTGTTAGTTCTCGTTTGAATCGCTCAAAGAAATATTTTCTCTCTCTAAAAATTTAAGCCCTCAAAAAATAGGTTTTAGAAGAGGTAAGTTATGAGAAAAGAAATGATGTCTTAAATAGGAAAACTGAAAACCCAACCTCTGTTCGAAGAGAGACAAAGTTTATTCGAATAGAATAATTTATATTCGAGCATGACCAAGATCTTATTCGAACAAATAAAGTTTTGAGGCAATTTGTTCGAATAGATAAAGAGTTTATTCGAACAAAATAAGTTTTATTCGAACAGAGAAATAGTTTATTCGAACATAACAAGTTTTATTCAAACATGACCAAAATCCTATTCGAACAAACATAGTTCTGAGCCTAAATGTTCCAATAGATACTAACTCTTATTCAAATAAGATCTTATTCGAACTGAAAAAAAGCCTGTTCGAACAGAGACCTATTTTTCTCAAAAATACATCACTTTCTTTTCATACTCTGTAAAATACTAAGGGCTTGACATTTAGAGCAAAGAGATACAAACCCACTTACCTGTTCAGTGTCAGTCCAGCTGTAGTTGCTCCACGTGCAATCTCTGACGACGAATAACTATGAATAACCCACTTTGGAATGTGAAAAACACTTGGAGGAAAAAAGTAGTTTGGAGAACAATTTGGAGGTTGAAAAGTTCTTGGGACAGACGTGCGATCCAATAAAGGTAGAGAAATTTGATATATTAGATTGGTGAAAGACGAACTCATCAAGGTATCGAATCATTTCCCTTGTTGCAAGAGATGTATTGGTTATTCCCGTCTGTTCAGTTTCATCGGAGTCGGTTTTTAGCATGGGAGGTCGAATACTTGACTCTTTTCATAGTTCATTGACTCCTACCACGGTGAAAACTCTTATTTGTGCGCAAGATTGGCTTCGACCAACTATGGTCCCAATTAATATTTGTGAGGTATTGACCAAGGTTAAAGAATTATAAAAATTCGATAAAGGTAATAAAATATTAATTTACTTTGTTTATTTTTATGTTCTTCTAGTTTGTTGCTAACTATTATACGTCTTTCTTTTATAATACTTTTTAGAGTTGCTCAGAGGATCATCTTCAGATCCTTCTCTTGTAAAGGATTAAAAAATCACATTTTCTAGGTATGGTTTTCATGTATAGTTGTTACTTATTTATCCTCGATGATTTGAATAGTAGTTTTGACCTTTTAATGTGTTTTTATCATTGGTTTTTGTTATATCTCTTTAGTCCATATATATTTTCCACGTTTTATATCTTCTTGAGATTACCTTCCTTCAAATTTATTTCTTCTAGTTTTTTTTCTGCCACACTCTTAGACCAATTTTTTTTCCTCAAGATTTTTTCTATTTTGCTAGACAACCAGGAGTTAAGGCGGACCCCGACCAGGATGAGTTAAAAAAAATGAAACAGATCATACCTCTAATTTTACACAAGTCCTGGGGAAGGAGCTAGGGGATAAAATAATCTTACCAAAAGTAGCCTTACAACAGTTAAGTACATTGCACATCCATTTCATTCACAAGAGTATTTTATGCTCCACAATTAAAAACAAAAAAACAAAAACCATTTGCTTGATGGTCTGGCACATGTGGAAGCAGCACCAAGGGGGACTTGTATTGCCTGCAATGTAGTCAATCATGGATTGAGAGATCGTTGCTACCCACAGTCTCTGAATGCCCCTATTAGTGGCTACCATCATCCCTTTATAAATTGTCCTCATCTCATGGTAGACTATTGTCTGGGCAGTCTCTCTCCCATCATAAGTTGAGATACAGTACCATGTACAGTCTCTCAAGATCCCTCCAAAACCATCAAAATCAGTACAGCAAGTACCACCAGCGTTGAGTAACCAAGTGTAAGCAAAGTTAGGGTATAGCCGCCAACTTTTAGACACTGCATTATATTTTGTAGAATATCAAACTTTTGTGATCATCCTAGAGACTTTGTCACTAACATCATGTTTGATATCTTTAAAGACACTCAAAAGTTTTATGTCCATGCCTAAAAATCCTATTGTTCCTCTCCCTTCAAACATGATATACAAAGGCCCAAATGAAATCTTAGTGGTTGTTTCAGAGTAGCTGAGGTTGCAAAGCCACTTCACTTCCTTCTCAAAGCTTCCAAGTTTATCTCCTTAACTATGACTATCATACTTCCATAGCAAAGATACAACTCAAAAATAGATAAGGGACACCCTCATACTAACCTGTTTTTCTGTCTACCAATTTTGCCTTTGCTAGATTTATGTCTACAAATTTATAGTATTGTTTAATTGCTCTAATAAAGCTATGTTTATTCTTATATCATGTTTTCTTAACAATTCCTTCTTTGATGTAAGTTTTCTTATTTTTGCTAACTGTTTTAATAATGTTATGTATTTTTTGTGTTTGGTCAAGCGGGTATAAGAGAACAAGTAGTTCAAAATTTATGTTGGAATATTGTTTTGGGAGCTGAGGAGATAATCCACAATACGATAAAGAAGTTTTTAGTTAGTAGAGAAACACGAAGAACACCAAAATTGGGCAAAATAAAGCTTAATTGCTTAAAAGAAATGAAGTAGATTACAATGAATCACTCCAAAAACCCTAGGCTTCTCTCAGAACTCTCTCTAGATCTAACCTAAAAAAACTTAACTTAGAAAATAATGTCTGGCATTGCCTCTTTTTGTAAGGGTTACAAGTTTTTAGTTCCAATAGGACTAGGTTACAAGTACCTAGTCCCAATAGGACAAATATGTCATTAAACGTCTAAAGAGAAAGGCTGAATCACGCATCTGTTCGAACAAAACAAGTTTCTGTTTGAATAAACAAAGATGTATTCGAATACACATAATTTATATTCGAATAAAATTGATCAGGCTGAAATGTATTCGAATAGAAAAGGATTATATTCGAATACAAAATGGTGTATTCGAACAGACTTTCCAACAAACTAAAAGTTTGTTCGAATAGACTTCTTAAAAAGACAAAAAAACTCAAATCCTCTTGGATCAGGAGAGCTGTGGAGCTTTGTTTTGTGTATTCTGTAATAGTTCAGAATTCATGTTGAAATATTGTATTGGGAGCTGAGGAGATCTCTAGAGCTTTGTTTCTGTATTTTCTGTAATAGTTGAGAATTCATGTTAGAATAATTCTTTTGTTTTCTAAATTTCAAAGTGTAACACAATTGGGAGGCGAGAAGCTTGAGGAGCAGGGGATCTATAATAGTTTAGAATTCATGTTGGTCTAATATTTTGTGTTCCGTGAACTTCAACGTGTTTTGGGCTTTTCTAATGTTCGATGTAAGGGCTTTAATGTTTGAGGTAAGAGTTTGAGGTTTTGTACAAATTTTTTGATAAAAATCCGACCCGTGCTCACCACTACCAAAAACAACTGCTGGAGTTGGATATGGTTTCACAAAGACGCCATTAGAGCACCTTCCCAGAGAGAGAGAGAGAGATGAAGGCGTCTCTGAGATTCAGAGAAGATGACCAAACCCCAGTTGTAAAAGCAAAGATCCCATTAACAATATTAGGTTTCCCTTTCAATTCAAGCATAACTGCTGGAAACCCCAATGATCTCTCCTTCAATCTCACCACAAACTCCATTAATGGACCTTCTCTCAAGCTCACCTATACCCCAACCACAAACCCTTTCTCAATCTCTCTCAAATCCGGAGTGGGTTTCTTTGGTTCCCCAAATAACTCCCCTTTAATCATCTCTGCTCATTTTAATCCATTTCAAAACCTTAATCCCACCTTTTCCCTCCAAATTAAACCCCAATTTGGGGATTTCTCGCTTAAGAAAACTGCTATTTCTGCTTCAATCCCTCCAGAAAACCCTAATCAGGGCGAGGAGAATGGTGGGTGTGGGTCGGATTTCTACGATAATGTCGTGAGTGGTCGGTGGCCGGTTGTGGACTTGGCGGAGGTTGCGGAGAGGCGAGAGGGGTTCTTCTCTGGGACTGCACTTACCGTGAAGACTGTATTGCCTGTGACGAGAGGGGCGATGTTAAAATTTCGATGGGGCGTGAATTTCCCTAAGGGGTTTATGAAGACGAGTAAAATGCCATTTTTAACGGTCGATAAGGTATCCATTGAGAGAGTTAGGAATCCTAATGGGGTTTGTGAGAAGTTGGGAGATTTAGAGATTTTGAAAGGGATGTGTTTTTGGATGAGGAATGAAGTTGAGGTGTTACAGAAGGAAAATAGAGCTATCAAGGAGAGTTTGGAGGAGGTGAGATTGGGTCGAGGATTAAATGGGGGTGAGAATGATAAAAATGACAATGTGGGTGGAAAGGCCTTGCCGGCTTCTAGTGAAAAAATTAGTGGGTTTGAGCGGTGGAAGAATAAGAAGAATGACGGGGATGATAGTGGTGGACGTAGAGAAGTGAAGAATGCGAGCAGTCCTGAAAGTCCAGCGGGTGATTTAGGAGAAGAGTTGAGAAGGGCTATAAAAGCTGCTTCGTCCAATGGGGTATGAACTCAGTTCCCTACATTTTCACTTTCCCTGTTTTAGGATTAAGATGTATATTTTTTTTTTCTCTTTATGTATAGTCCTAAATCTTGTATGCAATAAAAAAAAGAGTTGTGCTATAGTTAACGAAAGTTCTTACTTACAAAGATAGTGAAACTAAGTGAATGATTTAGCTTGAAGGTTTGTTGTATTTTTTGTCAAGACTCAAAAGGATTCTTAGTATATGGTTACCCAGTGAGGAGAAAGGGACATGATTCACTGCCAATCACACCGATACATACGTCCTTGAGATCACAAAAGTCTTAGAAATTTCGCCCTTTCATGTCCTTCAGAAATTTCATCCTTCCATTAAGAATCTCATCTCATGTCTAATTGACATGATTAGACATGAGATTCTTGGGCGATTCAGAGAGGTTCCTCTGCACCAGGTAAGCAAAAACATCATTTTGGTAGCTGTTTCTTTTCAAGAATCTTAAGTTATTCGAAACCTACATGCATCAAAAATGATCAATTGCTTGATTTTGAAATCCAATCAGAGATTCACCCATATAAATCAAAATAAATAAAACTTAAATCAGTGAAAGATTAAGAAAATCGACTATCAAGAGACGCATCTGCACACTAGGTTATAGCAATAAACATAATTTCGGTAGTTGTTTCTTTTCAAGAATCTTAAGTTATTGGAGACGTACATGCATCGAAGGAAAAATTGCTTGAATTCGATAGCTAATTAGAGAGATTCACCCATATAAATCAAAATAAAACTTAAAAGAGAGATTGAGAAAATTGACTATCAAGAGACGCATCTATTTAAATCTATTATAAGATAGGAGAGATGTACGTAGTTGGTATGGCGAGAGCCCGTGTGTTGCAGATGTGAGGGAGAGCGAGATAAATACATGAAACCGCAGTGTTATGAAAAGGATGCTACTTCTGAATGGCATGTGTCCTTAAAGGGGCATTCCATTTTTACCTTGTCAAGTAATGATTATGAAGTGACTCCATTAGAGTGAGATCCTCTAAGATAAATTCAAACTACAATATTGTCATACTGTAATTGCTTTTTTTGCTAGGCATTGATTATTATCAAGACCGACGTTAGGAGGTCTTTTTTACGTTAGATATGGTGAGCAAAGGACAATCTGACGTCAGCATCTGGTGATTGGTCGTGTTCATTCAAAAATGCCCCTATAATTTTTAACTTCTGAAACATAGCATACAAGGTTAAAGTTGTAATCTTCCATTCATTTCTCCTCTCTCTCACTCGATCTCTCCAGACCCTCTTCTCCTTCTCTCTAGATCTCACTCCTCTCAATTACAAACATGACTTCTTTTGTGATTCTCTCTCTAATGGCGACTTGGAGTGTTTGATTTCGCAAAGTTTTTAGGTTTCAGCCAATCTCTCTTTGGTAAGCTCTTCTACTCCAATCTCTTATTTTTGATTCATTGCTCTTATCATCTTTTTAATTTAGGGTTTTGATTGAAATATTTTCGTGTACCTGGGGTTCTAAAATTGGTCTAAAATAGTTGTTGTTAATTGATGAATCATGTTAGTACAGTTTGTAGGAATCATGTTATAGTGTCTAGTAGTTACAAATTCCCTTCATTGGTACTGTTTCAGAACTGTGTCTCCATACTTGTGATTTAAGTTAAAACAAAATCGGCCCCGATTGCCATTGTTAGATAATTTTGCTTGTGCGTTTATATATATTAGAGATTCAGGTCAAAATGAAATGTGGCCAACATTGTAATTGTTAGGGCAGCTTACAGATAGTGAAAAATTATCGAAGTAAATGACCTCACAGGTGGCGTCGAAATCTCCTCCTAGCATGTCACTTCTGTTTTTGCAAAAGTTTGAAAAATCAGTGAGTTTCGTTCTGTATGATTTTGGAGGAAACCAAATCTAGACGTTATTAGACCGACATCAAGAGGTCTTTCCTAAATTAGTATAAACATATGCATATCAATAGGCTTTGCAATTGAAGACTAAATCCTTTTCTACATTTTGCCTAAACAGATGTACCTTTGCAATTGAAAATATTTAGCGAACTTCTTGTGAAATTTTATATTTTCTTTTATCAATATGTCGTCTACCTCTTCACAAAATGATCGCTACTCCATGAAAACAAATGACTCCTGGAATAGAGCATCAAGAGACTCATTATTCACAAATGAAGCCCAATCTGAGCAATATCAAAATCCTGTCAGCCGAAGAAGGGCAAGGCCTGTAGAGTCAACAGAAGGACAAGTTGAAAGATTGTCATTTGATAATGCCCGAAGAAGGAGGGCAAGGGCCGAGGAGACAACAAATGAGAAAATTGAAAGATTATCAATTCATAATGCTCGTCAAAGGAGGGCAAGGGCTGAAAAGACATAAGATGAGCGAGCTGAAAGATTAGCACTTGTTACTGCCCGAAGAAGGATGGCTTGGGCTAAAGAGACACCAGAGGAGCGAACAAAAAGATTGCCAATTGGTTTTAGAGACACAAAAAGATTGGGTAATGCGTCAGGTATGATGTTGGTACACAAACTGATGATTCTTAGCTGTATAGTCTCTATATTCAGTCTTAATGAGATTTTACCAGAATTATGCAATCATTTGATGATTATTTCGAACCTTGTCCCCTTTTCAATGAACTCTACCCCCGTTACTCTCATCTTTAACTTTTGAATTCCTCTTAGACTTGTTCTCAAAGTTTAAACACATTTCATCAGTCTTCAGCAGACATGCAATTCACAATGGGCTTTTTGTTACTGGAAAGTTAGGGGCATTACCAAATAACCTTCATTTTTCGTTAAGGCTAAGGTTAGCCTTGACAATATTTACTAGTGTATCTGGAACTTCACATGTGAAAATATAGTAGAAAGTAACTTAGCAAATATATGAGTATTTAAGTAGTCATTATTTTGACTGACATATGAGTTTCTAATCACTCTTCTACGGTAACAGGGTTGCCTGCTATAACTGTCATGATCGCCACCACCTGCCTGATGTCCCTGGTTATAGTCTTATGCTGGCACGAGCATCATCCTAGCTATCTTCTTCCTACTATTTTTTGGATCAATAGAGGCACTTTACTTCTCGGCCTCCCTCATCAAGTTCCTCGAAGGGGCATGGGTGCCTACCGTTCTTTCTTTCATATTCATGGTTGTAATGTATGTCTGGTACTACGGCACTCTCAAGAAATATGAGTTTGATGTCCAAAACAAAGTCTCCATCAACTGGATTCTTGGCCTCGGCCCCAGCCTTGATATTGTCCGTGTTCGAAGAATTGGTCTTATACACACGGAACTCATATCCGGGATCCCCACAATTTTCTCACTTCGTCACCAACCTCCCTGCTTTCCACCAAGTCTTGGTCTTCCTCTGCATCAAATCTGTACATGTACCTTATGTTAGACCAGAGGAAAGGTTTCTCGTGGGCCGTATAGGTGCATTGTTCGATATGGGTGCCAAGGCATTTACAAAGACGATTTGGAATTCGAAAATGATCTTGTTTGCAATATAGCAGAATTTATCCGATCAGGAAAAACGGAAGAACCTAATGGAAAACTAGAAGACTCTGAGAAGAATGACGGGAGAATGACAGTTGTTGGAACATCTTCAACAAATACATAAGGGATCCATATTTATGAAGATGATGTGGACCCCTTTAAAGTTGCAGGTCCATCAGAGCGGAGAGAGATACAAGTTCCACAATTAGGTCCAAGGAAATGAGTGAGGTTTGTTTTGCCAGAGACCCCACGGATAGACGTCTTTGCACAGGAGGAAATGCAGGAATTGATGGAAGCGAGGGAGGCAGGGATGACATTCATTTTTGGGCACTCATATGTTCGAGTAAAACGCAGATCCAGCTTAATGAAGAAGACTGTGATTGATTTCGGGTGTGGTTTTTTAAGGAGGAATTGCAGAGGTCCAATTCATGCAATGAGCATGCCCCATGCATCTACTCTGGAGGTGGGGATGGTCTACCATGTTTAACATGTGTTCCATAGTACAATGGTGTTATCTTCATGTAATGTCGATGAAGTGAGCTCTAAGCCATACCAGATGGATATCAAAGATTGACCTGATGGAATTAATGAAGGTCATTAAAAATGGGCTTACCCAAATGGAAACTTCAAAAAAATTGCAATTGCGATTCTCCCGTGATGTTGTGAAACCAAATATGGAAATGCTTGAATTGAATCTCCATTTGGAGAACAAACTGATACACTTTTGGAATGTCATTCTTCCAATTTCTGTAGGAGGCAAAGCAAAGTTTTGTTCCGCTGGCAGTCGGGTTGATTAATTTGGCTAGGACAATATCTAATGGAAGTAGGGTGGATAGTACAAATTTCACAAGATCGTTCAAGTGCTGAACATTGATCAGACTTTGTGGAAAATAAGCAGCTATTCATCTCACATGGTATGAGCTCTATGTAGGGTTGCTGCTATATTGTAGCTTATAATGGTGGAAATCTCAGTGTGCGCCCCCAGTTTATTCGGGGAAAGTCTACGGGATCATATCAATCTGTAAGTTGTTACTCTCGATTCATACCATGCAACCTTTAAGTTCCACCGCTCTCAATGTCTAAGAGCATCAGTAATGGTGGCACTTTAAGTCCAAGCTCAAGGCTGAGAACCGGATTGCTCAAGGGTTAAACCCCAAAGCTTTTTCTGCAAATGATATTTCCCTTCAATGATATTTCATTGAGTATAGGAACATCCCCAACTGGAGATGCTATGGAGGTTATTGGAAGATAAATCAAAGAAGTGTTTGGTGCTTAACTAAGGAAGTGAGACTTGCGCCTTTCTCTGAACTTGCATCGCCTAGTTTTCGTGTAAAACTGAACAATACAAATACGTTACTAATGTAATCGCCAATCGGTTTATTTTCTTAAAGACTGACAATTAATTAACTCAATTAATTAACTGTATAATTCCGCGCTTCTTATTATGAAAAATTGTACATCAAGGAGTTATTTAATATTATGAAAAACTTAAGACATGACATGAAAGTGTTTTTGTGCATGTTGTATGGTGTAGTTGTATTGAATGATTGTTATATAGTCTATGAGACTGGGGAAGTGTTGCCAAATTTTATGTGATTATTATATAAATTTATGAAATGATAGTCTATGAAACAGGGAAAATGTTGCCCAATTTTCTTTGATTGGTATACAGGTGTATGAAATGTTTTACATGTGGTTTTAATAATATAGTCATATAAAATTGGGGAAGTGTTGCCAATTTTTTATAAAATTTATAAATTGAATGAGTTTCGAAGCTAAAGAGGTGTAGTGTTTTTTTGGCTTTTAAGAAAACATCACGTCGGTCTCTTTACCGTTTAGCGGTAATAGTGAAACAATGTACACATACATTCATGCCACCTTATCAACCACTCTCTCTTTTGTTTATTCCAACTGGCTCCTCCTCTATGATATTTGCTATGCCTCACTTCAGTTTGGATTCAATTATTTGAACAACAGCTCCTCCATTGTTGCCAAGAGGAGTTGATTGATGAAGTTTCCAAGAGGGTTTGCTGGGAAGCTATGGAGTTGTATAAGGTTTCTACCATTCTTCTTGCTCATTTCCATTCTTGCTCTTTTCAAAGGTAAACATCACCATCACCATCACCATCACCCCATTTAATTACACTATTATGTTGTTGCCTAAAGGGCTTCTTCTATTTCTATTTGAAATAAATACTTACTAGGAGGTTTGTAAAGGAGCACGGAGATGTAGTGTAGAAACGGGTAGTAGGTAGTTTTGATATTCCTAAGATGGATACACTTTGTAAACCTGTTTCAAATGAGCGAAATTTTTTAAATCCCAAGCTCTTTATTTACAAGTCCTTGTAACTTCTAATCCCCACTGAATCTAAAGGGCTGAAACTCTATCCCAACCCTTCTTTCATGTTTTGCCTTGATTAACTCGTCAATTTAAGTGTTTTGATACTGATAATTTACAATATACCATTTAAAATTGTCATGAAAAAATTAAATAACATTGTCATATTTGCATTTTACAAGATACTAAAATTGATCATATTACCGAAAGAGACGTGGTTTGTTGAAAACCCTTACTTAAAAAATGAAGTGTGCATACTGAGGAAAATCTTCTCCTGAAGTAACCAGTAATTGTTGAGATCTCCTCTTGTTATAAGTAGCATTGAAATAAAGACCGGAACGGACAGAGATGCTAAGGTGAACGATAAACTCAGAGAAGAGATAACGAAATTCTACTCAGAAATTTTTTCAAAAACTGAAACGGAAGAAGTTGTGCTAGAACGCTTAAGGGAGTTTGCCCAGGATTCCACAAATGACAAAGACATTGGGGATAATTATCGTACCTGATTCAGTCGGGAGTCTCGAAATAATGGTGGAAGTGAGTCATACCCCAATTCCGGATTCAGACAAAGTCTACAAAGTTTCGTGTATAGCTGAGGATATCTCAAAGAGTAAGTCTACTAAGGATTTCTTTGATTGTGTATCTAAACATGCAACTTTAGTTTCCTCCCATATCTCATTTCCAATACAATTTTTTGGCAGAATCAAGTAATAATACATAAATGAATTTTAGGCGTATCATCTATGATTCATATTGATGATATAAATGAAAAATCATGCTTTACGCATGTTCATGGAAAGGTTAAACATGAGCAATAGATTTTAGAAGATTAAGATTAATGGTCTAATAAAAATAAATGGGAAATTATCTGTAGAAAATATGTATTTGTCACGCGCTAAGGTGAACCAGGCTTCCCTCCCCTCGGCCCTCGCCGTGTTCGTAAAATGGTACATAACCTTCCCCTTCTAACTTGGGCCAGACCTCACCTTAAAGGCTGAAACCCAAAACCATCATTCTCTCAAAATAGCCAAAAAAAAAAAAAAAAACAAATTGGTTTCTCCTCCGTCTTCCCTGAAAACCTCTTTGAGACTGAAACCCTAGTTGGTGTTGAAACGACCATTAACCACGTGTCGAAAACCTAAAGCTTCCTCTCCTTCACTTGTCCATTAATGGTGACTCCACTCAGTGGCGGAGCTAGGATTATTGGTTAGCAGGGGCAGGGATTTTTGGAGGGTTTAGGGGTGGTAGCCCAAAAAAAAAAAATTTGGGCAGATGTATACAATAGACTTGCTGCCTATAGGCAGATCTAGAGGGTTTAGAAAATGGATGGAAAAGACGCTAATCTTTCCGCTAGCATCCGAAAAAAGAATGTACCTCATTCTTCCAACTTGATGAACCTCCAAACTCGTAATCCTCAACCTTTCTTCCCCCTCTGACTCAAATGCCTTCACATTCGCCATCGAAAGTGAATGCCAATCCTCTCCATTTGCCGAAGCCTCCCAAATCGGATGAACTAAGATAACCCCATTGTCATGTCCAGTAACTAAAACACTTTCGTTCTTGTGAATTGACATATAAGAAACCATAGCGGTAATCGAAGACTCCGACAACGTATTGAACTCAACAACAATATCCCCATTTGGCAAAAACACAAACCATCCCTTGCTCATCTCCAACCGCAACATACTTAATAAACCCCTCGTAATCTTCAAACGACAACACATTAATGCATTTTGCTTCCGACTCTAGCTTCACAACCGATAAAAACTGAAACCTCCCAGAAAGCGTCGGATTAAACTTCATCACCGAAAGCCCAATCCGAGATTTCTCACCATCCACCAAAACCTTTTCCTCCACAATGGCACAATCACATCCATTTGTACATCGATTTTCCGCTGCTCCTTCTTAACAGACCCCATTACAACATTCTTTCGATCGGGTATCGCAGATTCAAGCCTAGCTATAACTTCAGTGAGATTTTTCACTAGGGTTTCTAATTTTCTCAACTGGATTTCATGCTAATCTAAAATTCTCATAGATTTATCTAAGTTGGAAGTGGGAATTGAAGTTGAATTTGGGGGTTTTGGGGGAGAATTTAGTTCGAAATTGGGACCAACAACAGATATAACCCAAAATCCCAAATTACAGAGGATTAGAGGAAGAATAGAAAACCCTAAATGGCTAGGAGAGGAGAGCTGTAGTCTGTAGAGGGATTTTTTTTTTTTTTTTTCTTATAACCTGTCTTCAAAATTACATAACTAACTTCTTCTTTTTTTAAGTGAGTGGGAGCAGCTACCCCCACTGGTCCCCATGTGGCTCCGCCCCTGACTCCACTCTCCACCAACACAACTTAGCTTAAACTCGCGAACCCCAAACTTTATTTCGGATACCCAAAGTGAGAAAACATGCAAAGGTTCAAAGTTTCCCCACCGTCTTCATCAAGAGATCACAACTGCCCCTCCTTTCAGCATTTCTGACAGATTCATCAGAACAAGCTCGCAACATTACAATAAAGAAAAACAATGGTATCAGATATGTTGGAATCATAGCGGGGATACTATAGGAGGTTAGTCTTTTTTGCTTTTAAACTAGAGATCCTTTCTTGATTTTCATGTTCTTGGCTAGTTGAATGCATTAGGGTTTTGTATTTGTTCTCAGACAAATATTAACACAGAAGCAATATACAAGTTTTTCAATTTTCTTGATTTATGTTACTTTCTTGGTCTCAGTATTTTTTTTAATAAATGGGGCAATGGGTTAAATTGATAGTAAAGGGTAGATTATCTCTACTATAGCCGTTTGGCTTGGTCATCGGCTAATTTGGTCGTCTCTTAAAATTACGAAAGTGCGCCTGATAACAAAAACCCAAACCAAAGTTTGGTTTCTCCGCAATGGTCGTCGAACATCATTGGTTAAAAGATCTTGAAGAAACTTAATGGTGTCTGGACCTTGAAACTTAATCACAGAACGACTCTTGAGATGAGAACAAATTGGACCCACATTCTTTAATGGGGTTTGTTGAGAGAAGAGTTTGGAAGATAACAATGGATCTTTCTGAAACTATAAAGGTGTGATCTTTGGTTTTTGTTATCAAGCGCACTTTCGTAATTTTAAGAGACAACCAAATTAGCCGACGACCAAGCCAAACGGCTATAGTAGAGATAATTTACCCTTTAGTATCAATTTAACCCATTGCCCCATTTATTAAAAAAAAATACTGAGACCAAGAAAGTAACATAAATCAAGAAAATTAAAAAACTTGTATGTTGCTTCTGTGTTAATATTTGTCTGAGAACAAATACAAAACCCTAATGTATTCAACTAGCCAAGAACATGAAAATCAAGAAAGGATCTCTAGTTTAAAAGCAAAAAAGACTAACCTCCTGTAGTATCCCCGCTCTGATTCCAACATATTTGATACCATATTGTTTTTCTTTCTTGTAATGTTTGCAGGCTTGTTCTGATGAATCTGTCTGTCAGAAATGCTGAAAGGTGGGGCTGTTGTGATCTCTTGATGAAGACAGTGGGGAAACTTTGAGAGAGCTCTGATGATGATGAGTTGCAACCACGGAAGTTGAAACTCCAAGTCTGATTTGGTTAACAATGAACAAGCAACAATCAAAGAAATACACAAGTTTAAGGTGGTTCGGCAAATTGTCTACGTCCACCGTACAAGAGAGAGAGAGATTATTCAAGATCCCAAAGTTACAATCACTCAAAACAATTAGAGGTTCTCTCAAGGATTGCCTCCCAAATTGATCTCAGTAAGGGTTAGCTCTAAAAGAACCTAAGTCCCCATTTATATACTAGGGGAACATAGTTACAATCATTCAAATCTCAAGGCAAGTCAAGGGTTCCAAACAAATCTAAAAATAGTATTTTTTTCTAAGTCTATTCGAACAGACTATTTGTATTCGAACAAAATGTGCTCGGTCTGTTATGTTCGAATAGACCCAAAGTCTGTTCGAATAGACTTTGTTATGTTCGAACTTCGAACAGAACACAGAGCATCTCACAGATGATGATGAGAGAAGAGAGAAGTGAGGAGTGAGAAATTTATTTTACCTGTAAATATTGTTAAGGAAATATTAAGGACCTGCTTGGTTCGAAGTGCAAGATTAAAGAATTTCACAGCTGTAAGTGTGTTAACGGTTTCTTAGTTTAGTTTAGTTTGTTTATAATCACGTGCATTGCAAGCTTTTGTTGTGTAAGATATTTTGGAATCGGGTCTGCTTAATGGGTCTTAACTAAATTTGAATCAAATTAATTAAGTTTGGTTCTGAATCAGTTCCGACTCTTGAAATCTGGAACAGTTGCGGCTTTATTTGAAGATAAATTTCTCTTTGTTTTTCTCTCCCACCACTACCCCTACCCCATAATAAAACAACTCTCTAAAGTTTGTCTAACCAACATCTTTTTATTTGAAGATCTAAGCTAGGTTTTAAATTGTAATTATATTTGTTTATTTGCAAATCATGGTTTGGAATTTAGGATTTTTCACCCAATAGAAGTCGAAGGAACTAGATGTGTTGGGAGGGAAATTAAATGAGCATAAGAGAGAGAGGGTTGTACCACATTTAAAAAATATAATTTTTTTGACTTCTAGTTCTAGTATGTGCTCCACTAGAGCATCCACAGCAGTAGGGTGGGTGGATTTGCCAAAATCAGGGTGAATTTAATCCACCCCAGAGTAGTTGAAAGCAAAATCAAGGTGAATATCACTCCCCGCGGTTCAGAACTGCGTGGCACAATCAACGCACAGGATCAACCCACGTGTCCCCATCTCAAACGTTCAAAGCTGCAACGCAGTTCCAAACTGCGCGTAAGAATGACCAATAATAAATCAAACCCACGTGTCATCATCTCATTGGCTTAATCACTGCGCGGCATCAATCCACCAAAAATCCACGCATAGGGTGGAGAATTAGGTGGACACGTGGCAATTTCATCTAGCTGTTGGAAGGTGGATTGGTGCTCAAGAGGGTGGAGGATGAAAATCCACCCTCCACGTCATCCTTCACCTAGCTGTTGTGGGTGCTCTGAGAATGGGTGTGACCATAAAGAACAAACCTATATTGTCATCAAGAAACATACTATTCTTGCAGTTTCAAGATGATTTTGTGGTCTTTATAGGTACGGTGGCAAACTTTCTAAATCAGTGGAGTTTCGAGTTATTTCTCTCAACAGCAGAACAACCTGTTAACTTTCACCTCAGACCCAACAATGGCTGGTAATAAGAAATTTAACTGTCCAACAATGGGTGATTGGTCCAATCTCTCAACTGAACTGTTACAAGAAATTGGATTACGGGTTCTCATGAACAATGTGGCTGATTACATACGATTCGGTGCAGTTTGTAAGCCATGACGATCAGTTTCTCTAGAGAAGCCTAAAGATATACCTTCTCAAAATCCTTGGAAGATGGTTACGTTTTTTGAGAGGGAGACATTTTATTGCTTCTTGAGTGCAAGGGATAGTGAAATTTATTTGGAGAAATTAAAGCTTAACCATCCTGGGGAGTATTATAACACATGCGGTCACGGCTGGCTCTTTCCCAGAACCTTACCAGCAGAGGATTGCTATTTGTTAAATCCATTTACACAAAATCGTATTCGTCTTCCTTGTCTCTTCAATAAACACGTCCCTGGAACTGCAAGATGGTATACTGTGCAAGCTGTAATATCTTCACATCCAACTTTAGACAAAGGTTGTGGTGATTGTGTTGTGATGGCTATTATTGAAAGTTCCTTAGATCATTCAAAAAAGTTAATGTTTTGTAAGCCAGGGGATGGTAAATGGAGTGAAATACAACATGAACAAGGAAAATGCGAAGAAGTCGCGTACTGTGACGGTTTATTCTATGCTTTAGACACTTTAAAAAGAGTAGTTATGATTTTTGATATTAATCCTTCGTCTGAGATGGAGCAAATTGCATTACCAGATTCCTGTGATAAAGAAGAAAGAATCCATATAATAGAGTCATTTGGGGAGGTCTTGTTACTTCAGGAGTGGATACTGGAGCGCAAGTTTGACGTTTTCAAGCTGGAGCGAAGATACAAAAGTTGGTCCAAATTGAAAAGTCTTGGTGATCGGGCGATTTTTTTTGCTCCAGAAAACTCCATTTCTGTCTTGGCTTCCAATCACCCTATGCTAAACTTCATATGGTGTAGCACCATTGTCATTTATGACTTAGGCGGTGATATTGTCAAATAAATCTTTGTAGAGATGGACATCCCGGAGTGTTTGAAAATCTTTGTAGAGATGACTCTAACAGTAACAGTAGGAGTTTTCCTAGATTGTAATTTTTTTCGTTGATCATTATAAGTCAGGTGGGGGGTCTGCCATCTTTGTGAATATCAGGAAACGAAACACTGAATCAATTGGTATGTTTCAATAACCATTGTTAAGTCAATTTAGTAGTGCAGGGTCGTGTGTACATTATCAACCATTAATGTGGTAATTTGTTTAGCAGGTTTCTCTGGTTTGAATTCATTTGGAGAGTTCTAGCTTATGAGCCAAATCATTCGGCAATTTATTGAATAAATCGGTTTTTCCCGGGAATGCCAAATCATTTCGTATCTTTTAACATAAAATTCGAAATCATTCGGCTAGTTTGAATATAATAGTTTTTATCGAAAATGCATAATCAATTAGCAAGTTTGCCTAAAATGGGCTCCGGAATGCTAATAAATTCTGCTAGTTTGAATATTTTTGAAGATTGCATAATCATCTAGATAGCTTATGTAAAATGGATTTTCTCCAGAATGCCAAATCATTGGCCTATTTTTGAATAAAGCCAAATCATTTGGCTAGTTGGGAATTTTTTTGAGGATTGCTTAATAATTTGGCTAGTCTGTATAAAATTGGGTTTCCTTCGGAATGCCAAATCATTTATTCATTTTTCATAAAGCCAAATCATTCCGCTAATTTGTGTAAAATAGGTTTTCTTCAGAATGCCAAATGATTTGGCTATTTTCATAAAGCCAAATCATTCCGCTAATTTGTGTAAAATAGGTTTTCTTCAGAATGCCAAATCATTTGGCTATTTTTTAGTAAAGCCAAAAAATTCGGCTACTTTAAATATTTTTGAATATTGCCTAATCATTTGACTAGTTTGTCTAAAATGGATTTTCTACGGAATGCCAAATCATTTAGCTTGTTTAGAATAAAGCTAAATCATTCGGCTAGTTTGAATCTTTTTGAAGATTGCCTAATCATTTGGCAAGTTTGTGAAAAATAGTTTTCTGGGGAATGCCAAATCACTCAGCTACTTCTGATCATTTTGAAGATTGCCTAATCGTTTGGCTAGTTTGTATAAAATGGGTTTTCTCCGACTGCCAAATCATGCAGAAAAGACCTGGCGATACTTTTGAAGTAGGAGAGTCATGCAACTTCCCTTCTTTTAGACTCTGTTTGATATACAAGGGTAACTTCAGAAGCGCATCTTTCTCCTCCTCTAGTCATAAACACTAAGCGCTACTGTCTGGCCTGACATGTATGAAGTAACTACTATAGATGCTCTCGAGTAGAACATCTGCGAAACAAAAGTGCACATGTCATCCAACAAATTTGTGTCATAAGAAATGAAAATATACCAGGATTTCCAAGAGTAGTACGAGATCTCTCACAAAATAAATATGGCAAAAAAGAAGCATATTGATAATTGGAAAATATGGATGATTTACAGACCAACATAGCATTGTAATGATTTCCGAGCTTCAAGTAATTCCTCTTTGGCTGTTATTTTACCTACTAATCAACTGCTAACTCATGGAATAAACACTCTAGTGATCTCATATCCTTTGTGTGACAGCTTTGGATTTATAGTTTGTAAACTAGTTTGTGTATCAAGGGAAAAACTAAAATGATGATAGCTAAAACTAGGAGATTGGGATGGAGGAGGAAACTGAATTTACATAAAGAATCTTTAAATTTAAACCTTTTTTCGTGGATCTAATATCATTTTTTCGTAGATCACGTCAACGAACTGTCGGTACTGGAAGAATAGAGGAGCAATAGCTGGAAGTCTTCTTCTAAAATGTTTAAATTCGGAGAATTCGCAAATATCACACCAGTGGGAGCAATGTATACTTCATGGAAATCCAATACTGTTGTCGAAATTTTCGTTCCATCTATGACAAATATCCTCGGGATAGTCATGGTGCCTTGTTTACTCAGATGTTTCGAATTGATGGTTGAAGTTGGTCACACGCTATTTACAAAATGGAAGAGGGGATACAAAGCCTCGTTCATACCAATTGAACTGCGGGATGAACCCGAAAATAACTTTCTGACAGCACTAAAAAGTATTTTCTGGAATTGCGAAGTAGTGCTGGAGAATAATCTTTTAAGCTTTGCACACAGGCATTAAAAAAGTACAAACCAGATTTTATGATACTTGTTAATGCAAGAATAACTAATCTTAAAAGTTAAAACAAAAACTGGGCTATGAGGGATCGGTCTGAATGGTACTCGGGAGGAATATATATGTATTGGGACACTCAAAGAGTAAACATACGCGGACTATCATTATCCAATTGGACAATGAGGCGTCTAGTAACAAGGCCAAAGAAACCAAACATGAGAATTGCTAACTGCGTAAGGTGTGGACTCGGTGAACTGCTGCCTACAACTACCTATGAGCCAGTATTTAGTCCTGCGTACCTTCCTCCAGTACCAAGTGTTTGTTGGAACAATCCACAGAAGAAACGAAAAAGGTAATTCCTAAATTTTATGGTATGAATGTAAATTAATTGCTGTTTGACTCATGATACTAATTGTATTGTTTCTACGTTGCAGATTTGGTGGATAGACCAAGAGAACAAAATGCACGTCAAAAAATAAGTTGCTATATGCGTTGTTTGTATGTTTTGCATATATGGTGAATACACAAATGAACAAAACACAGAGGTCAGAAAAGAAGTTGCTATAAAGGAATGCTTCTAAGATTTTACAGTTTTTTTTTTTTTTTCTCATGATTCAGCGACTTTCGAATTGTAAACGTGTTACTTACGAGTTAACAAATTTAAATTTTGTGTGTTTATTTCTTTCCTACTTTCTGACATCTTTATCAGTATTCTAGGTTAAAGGAAACACTAGGTTATAACATATCAATAACTTGTCGGTGCCTAGCGACATAATCTTGGAGACTAGGGCCTCTTAACGAATTCACCTCCAAATCTAGAAGAGTTTGCCAGGAACTCAACGTGTATCGAAACAAGTTTTCTTTTAAAATGAAAAGAATAAAATCTTTATCTTCCTAATCAAATCAAAGAAAAAAAAAGTAATTTCCAGCTGAGAAAACAAAAAATAATGTCTAGTCTAGTAAGCGAGAAAAGTCGCCAACTTGCCAATTTGACCCTGACGCCTTCGCAAGGGTTAGAGAAACCGAATGGTGTGTAAAACGACCACGTCGAGAAAAAAAATTGATTTAGAATAGTACACCGTGACAGTAATTGGTCGTGTCTAGCACAAGATATTAACGCTGTTTTCAACCTAGGCCTAATTGAGAGAACAGAGGAGCTTAGAACAGAGGATTAGCTCGTATCATGAGAGAACATAGGTTGGACCTCATGAATTACTAAAAGATACCTAGAAGAAACTGTAGGAGGAACATTACTGGGCTTCTGTGTGGCTGCGGGGTCGAGGCAGCTGAATGAACAAGGGGATTAAAATCTAACTAATCGAGCAAATGTTCATGAACGTCGCCATGATCCCCAATGTTCAGAACCAAAATGAACACAATAATTAAAAGAAAGAAAAAGTGGACAACTTATTTGTACACTACTTATTTATACAATGCTCTACTCCTGAACTAGAAGATACAGAGGAGTCTCATCTCCAACTATACTAAAACCCTAACCAGGGGGTGGGGGGAGAGAGAGACCCTTAGGGGTGTATATAGCAACCCTGTCCTTTCAGTTTAATCTACAGAGGAGATATCCTCAAATAAATAGGCCATGCTAACATCATCTTACCCCCAAAATTAAAAATCCCAAGAATCACAACAATTACAAATCTATAAACATTTGCAATAACAAATATACATTCTCATCCCTTTATGAGGGCACAACCTAAATGTTATCACATAGAGACGTTGTCGCTTTTCCACTTCTGGCTTTGGATTTTGCTTACCGCTTTTTATCTTTTTTTATATAATTCTAGGATAATCTCAGATGTCTATCATCAACAGTTTGAATAAATGCGAACAGTGTTGGAGATCATACCTTCATCACAGTTCGGAGATATCAAAACATCTTGTGACTTCGCGTTACAGAAGATACTCCTCACTTATCAACAGGCCGTATGCACGCGAACATCATAATAGGTCGTATTTTCCCAACGGTCTGAAGTTACAGCTAAAGAATATATCTGTTACAGATCAACAAATATCAAGACGTTACAGAATACCATTATAAAGACTCATCAAAACCTGATATTGTAACGCTACTCATCAATGTAACCAATGGTCGTATTATAAGACCTATAAAAGGAGACTTGGAGATCAGGATCCAAGACGACTATTATCACCTACAGAACTCTGAGAGAAGGTCATCCTTACCAAAACCTAGATATTCTACATCTTTCTCTCTTTGTAATAGCTAGCATCTAAATAAAGACCATACTTTCAGAAATTCTCAGAAGAAGTCGTGGTTTTTTACCCATTCAGGGATTTTTCCACGCTAAAACTCGTGTTTATTGCTTTTTCCCAACCGAAGTTCTACATTTCAAAGGTGTAAGGCACTGTTTTCGGTCTCTACGAAAATAGGTTATTACAATAACTATAAAAAAGAACGAGTGGGAGGAGAGAAGAGAGATTTTTCTATTTAGAGAATAGTCACAATACTATCGAGAAAGTTGGCTGTAATAAGTAGTCTCAAAGTAAATAAGATCACTACTTTCAAATACTCACTAGAGGTCATAGTTTTTACTTATTCAAAGGTTTTCACGTTAAATCTCGAGTTAGTAGTTGTAATATATTATTTCGTATCTCGGACTCAAGTTTCGTCCTCGATCTCATCAGCATACAAGAAGGATAAATGCTTATTCTGTATCTCGAACTCAAGCTTCGTCCTTGATCTCATCAGCATACAAGAAGGATAAAAGCTTATTACGTATCTCTGACTCTAACTTCATCCTCGATCTTATCAGCAGACATGAAGTACTACTTGTGGTAACTTATTTCCAATACTCCGAACTGCTACAATAATCCGAACTGCTACAGTACTCCGACCTGCTGCAATACTTTGACCTGCTACAGTAACTTCGAACTACTATATCTACAGTACTTTGAATAGTAACAAACTACATTAACCCGAACTGCTACAGTAATCCGACCTGCTGTAATACTTTGACCTGCTACAGTAACTTCGAACTACTACAGCTACAGTACTTTGAATATTAACATCTACATTAACCCCAAACTGCTACAATAATCCGACCTGCTACAGTAACTTCGAACTACTACAGCTACAGTACTTTGAATATTAACATCTACATTAATCCCGAACTGCTACAATAATCCGACCTGCTACAGTAACTTCGAACTACTACATCTACAGTACTTTGAATAGTAACAGCTACAATAGCCCGAACTGCTATAGTAATCTGACCTGCTGCAATACTTTGACCTGCTACAGTACTTCGAACTAATACATCTACAGTACTTCGATCTCGTCAACAAACATGTGGCCATTCATGACACATTATGGAGCGGTTACAAGGAAGAAGAGTTACTCAAGCCGTTACTCGACCATTATGAAGACTCATCAAGTTCACATATTGTAACGTTCCTCATTAAAACAATAACGGTCATATTATAAGACCTATAAATAAGACTAGATAGCCACAGATTAAGGGAAACTGCTCAGAGATCTTTTCTACATCTCTCTCTCTATGTAATAGCTAGCAAACATCTATAAACATCTCTTTTTCTAAAATCTTCAGGAGAGGTCGTAGTTTTTTACCCATTCAAGGGTTTTCCACGCTAAAACTTTGTGTTTATAGCTATTTAATCTACAACATTCTCTATTTCAAGGGCGTAAAGCACTATTTTCGATCTCTAGGAAAATAGGCTATTACACTACTGAAGACATGATCAACTTTTATCTGCTCGCAACATCGCCTTCGACCTCCACAGCAAACAGTTCGATTTAAGCAAATGTACAGTCATCAAATAGAGCCATTGTACAGCAACAAAGGTCAGAACGTTACACTATCTGATCAAAGAGTATTATGCATATACTTTGTAACGTCCATCATTAAGAGCATTAAAGATCATCAAACGGTCAGGTTGTAGGACCTATAAGTAGAACCAGAGAACAACATATTACAGACAGTCAATTCTACATAGAAGAATCTTTACTCTAGCATTCCATATATTCAGAGCGTCATTTGTAATAAGTTAGCAACTTCAATAAGATCATCTTCTCTTTCTCAAAATTCACATGGTTTTTAACCAATTCAAAGGTTTTCCACGCTAAATTATCTTGTTGATTGTTGTTTACTATTCTTAAGCGTTCTAGATATTCTTGGTGTAAAGGCTAAGTCTGAATCCCGGAATTAGGCTATTACAATAGTAATTACTTGTTATTATTTAGTGTTCTAATCATCCTCGGTGTGAGAAACTAAGTTCGAATCCCAAATTTAGGCTCTTAACCGACAAAGTCAACGACAATTAAGTGATTGTTGTGAAAATTGTGGCGTGAAGCATACATGAATGAATTAGATACTGCTTCATCAATCAACTCCTCTACTAGAGTGCTTTCACGTCACAATTTTCACAACAATCATCGGAGAGACACACTCATCATCTGTCAGAGTGAAAGAGAGTTCCATTCACCTGGTGCAAAGATCAGCAATTTCCTTCCTTCTCCTTATCGGAAAGGAGAACAGCATACATGAATGAATTAGACATGAGATTCTTTGGCAATTCAGAGAGGTTATTCTGCACCATGCACCAGGTAAGCGAAAACATCATTTCGGTAGCTGTTTCTTTTCAAGAATCTTAAGTTATTCGAAACCTACATGCTTCAAATGATAAATTGCTTGATTTCGAAATCTAATCAGAGAGATTCACCTATATAAATCAAAATAAAACTTAAAGAGAGATTGAGAAAATCGCATCTATTTAAATCTATTATAAGAGAGGTCAGAGGAGAGATGTACGTACCTGGTATAGCGAAAGCCCGTGTGTTGCAGATGTGAGGGAGAGCGAGATAAATACATGAAACCGCAGTGTTATGAAAAGGATGCTACTTCTGAATGGGATGTGTCCCTAAAGGAACATGCCATTTTTACCTTATCAAGTAATGATTATGAAGTGACTCCATTAGAGTGAGATCCTCTAAGGTAAATTCAAACTACAATATTGTCATACTGTATTTGCTTTCTTTGCTAGGCATTGTTTTTTATTTATATTTTGTGATAGTGAAGCAATCTAACACTCACCAAAAAAAAAAAAAAAAAACCCCCACAAATTGTACACATACATTCACGCCACCTTACCACCTTATCAACCACTCTCTCTTTTGTTTATTCCAACTCGCCTCCTCCTCTATGATATTTGCTATGCCTCACTTCAGTTTGGATTCAATTATTTGAACAACAATTCCACCATTGTTGCCAAGAGGAGTTGATTGATGAAGTTTCCAAGAGGGTTTGTTGGGAAGCTATGGAGTTGTATAAGGTTTCTACCATTCTTCTTGCTCATTTCCATTCTTGCTCTTTTCAAAGGTAAACATCACCATCACCATCACCATCACCATCACCCCATTTAATTACACTATTATGTTGTTGCCTAAAGGGCTTCTTCTATTTCTATTTGAAATAAATACTTACTAGGAGGTTTGTAAGAGCATCTCCAACAGGACAGTATACAGTTCCGGTTTATCATACCGGTATTCCAGAATCGCATACTGTTTTGGTCCAACAGAAAATTACGTTTTTTCTCCTGGGTGCTTAACGGTTCAGCGCCTAACATTTGAGCGTTGAACAGTTCAGCGCAAAAAAAAAAGGCCAAATGATTTGTAATATATGTTGGGCGCTTTTCGGTTCAGCGCCTATCGTCTGGTCTTAAGTTTGCTATTTTTCCCTCCTTCCCCTCTCATTCAAACAACCTCACAACCAACACCCTAATTCATCACTTAACCCAACAACCCATAATCAAGCATAACGAGTCTTGGGGTATTATAATCACACCGAGAAGAAAATCAATAGAAGATTTGGAAGAATATAACCCCTACCACACCGCCTGACGCAACAATCGCAAGGCGATACCGGAGAGAGTCATGCAAGATTCCAGACCCGCACACCCACCTCCACCCCTCGATATTTGTCTTGATAACATGAGGAACGTGGTTGTGTTACCGGAGGATAAAACTCACATATCAAAGAAAGTTGCGACAATCTCGGTAAGAAAAAAAATCAAAATTTCATAAAAAATTTACCTTTAGCCATATGTGTTTGATGAAATATCTCAAAGAAATGTGTTTGATGTTTAACAATGTGTTTGATGAAATGTCATGTTGGTGATGATGCAGATAGATGCTCTTAACTTTCGTGGCGGGATGCTTATGGTTGTGAAGACCTACGACAAGTTGCATAAAGAACAAAAGGTTTGGCTAAAAATTCTCCATTCGATAATTTTTTCAAATGTTGTATAGGACAAATCGGAAGGTATTGGGAGCTCGGAAAAAGTGATCGAACTTTAGATCAAGGTCTCTTAGAGAGGTGGTGGCTGACCACCCACACGTTCCACTTAGTGGACACGGAGATTGGTTTTACCCCGTTAGACTTTTACATGCTAACGGGGATATCTATTGGGGATCCTAGAAAGCGGTCATTGACGTTTAATTTTAATTATGAAAAGCGGACAATGTTCCACCAATTTTTTCCGATTCTAGGGGAAAATAATATCCATTCGGGGGTTATAAAGATAAGTTGGATAAAGTCGTTTATTGAGAAGAATAAAGATGATCCCATGACATGACCTTTATCGACTCGGGCTTTCATATTTTTTGTAATGACCGAACTCATCTTCCCCAATAATAAAAGTACGATTAGGTTGGGTTATTTGGCCGCGATTGCCGACCTAGATAGGTTGGATGATTATGATTGGGGCTCCGCCATTTTGGGGGCTTTATACACGGCTCTTAACGCTTACCATTTGGGCGTGAAGGATTTGTGTGGTTGGTAGAGTTTGCTTGAATATTGGTATTATGAATATTCTGCAAATCTCTATCTTATACTTCAAGATGAGGCAACCAATGATGCACACCTCTATTTTCCAAGATTAACTCGATGGACAATGATTAATTTGATGGAGAAAGTTAATAGGGGGATGCACAACAACGTGGGTATTACTAGGGTTCAAATTGAGTTGCGGAGGTTAGACAATCTCATGTGTCCATGAGACTCATATTTAGAGATGCAACAAGGTTTAAAGGGTTACGAGGACACGCCCCTAGATGTTGCACGATGGTTTTTACGGAAAAGGGTACATCTTCATGTTCCTAGCCTTCCGCATGCATGGTATTTGAGGGAGCGGTGTTCTCTTCAGGTATTTGGGATTGCACGTGTTACCAGCTAATGATATGTTTGGGGATCATCGATTACTTGGGAATCGTTATCTTGACCAACTTAGAGGTCAGGGATGGGTAGATGGTGAGCAGTTTCTCATAGATCACATCAGTTATGATCTATACTGGGCTAGGGTTTCCATACCATATATTTTACCAGACTACTCACGGACGATCAACGCTGATGTGATCGGTCCAAGAGCGGTTAGAGGGCGGATTATTCCTCCGAGGTTTGCACATTCCATGCCACAGGAGACACAATTGACACAGGAAGACATGGATACCAGTGCTGATCCCGCATGACGGCTTAGAGTTGTTGATATTGATGCCACTGATAGGTTGTTTGATGTACCTCGTCTTAGCGACGTCCTGGGGGTACCATCTGTTGGTTTATATCATGATGCAGAGGTAAATGGTTAATTTGATATTACAATATTTTGATATTCTTTTATTTACATATATAAGTTTTTCTCATTACACCTTTTTTTATTGCAGTACACGCAGTATCTGGATGAGTTTAGACGTATGTATATCGGTGGCCAGCAAATTGCATATGATTGGACGGCTTCAATGTACGAGCATTATACTGGTATGATCACTGACAGAGACGACACGATCAGAGAGAGAGATGCCCAAATACAAGAGTTTTATGATCAAAATCAAGAGTTGGAACAATCCATTGCAGAGTTGCAGGAACAGCTTCATCGATACCATTTTTGATTATTTGTAATGTTTTAATTTTGGATATGCCGTTATGTTTTAATTTTGGATATGACGTTATGTTTTAATTTTGGATTATGTCGTTAGTTTTTAATGTTTGACTTATGTCGTTATGTATTCCGCCTTTATTTCCCTTAGGTCTTCCGCCTTGGTATTTTTCGTTTAATTTTCCCGCCTTTATTTCCCACTCAAATCTCCCGCCTTTATTTCTCTTATATATATATGTCACCAAGCACATTCATTTTTACACATTCAAACAACTATCTCCATCTTTATTTCTAAGTTCTCAAGCAACATGTTCCCAACTAATAGTCTCATCGCAAATTATTTGGCTAGTTCATCCGACGAAGATGATGAGTTATTGGAAGAGTACGCGTTATGTCAAAGCTCTCATTTAAATTTGATGTTATCATATGAAGCTTTCAATTCCGATTTACACGAAAAGGTCGGGGGATCACTGATGGGTGAGAAATACGTCAATCGCAAGCACAAAATCTTCAATCAAATTTTGTTGGATGATTACTTCGCCGAAGTAAAACTGACTTTTGATGCGTACTATTTTCGGCGAAGATTTCGAATGTCGCGTGATCTATTTCTATGCATTCTTCAAGGTATTTCCGAGTACGACTCTTATTTCATATACAAGCCTAATGCGTCAAACACACAAGGATTAACGGGTCATCAAAAAATGACGTCCATACTACGTATGCTTGCATATGGTACACTCGGTGATTCGACGGACGAGTATTGTCGGACGGTGGAGAGTACGGCCTTGGAAGCGTTGGATAAATATTGTAAAGCGGTAATTCATTTATATCGAGATGAGTACTTGCGATCTCCTACTCTGGCCGACGTAGCAAGGTTGCTCAAAGAAAATGAGGCGTGGGGTTTTTCGGGAATGTTGGGGAGCATCGATTGTATGCATTGGGGTTGGAAGAATTGCCCTAAGGCGTACCAAGGGGCTTTTAATGGGAAAAGTAAAAAACCGACAATCATACTTGAAGCGGTGGCTTCGTATGATTTGTGGATTTGGAAGAATGCATGCCGGGGTCGAACAACGACATCAATGCTGTTGAACGTAACAAATTGTTCAACAACCTAGCAATGGGAAATACTCCTCCCATAAATTATAAAGTTGAAGGTCACGACTATGATATTGGTTATTTTCTTGCGGACGATATTTACCCGAAGTGGAGAACATTTGTAAAGACAATTCTAATGCCAATCACGGTAAAGGAAAACAAACTGTGGCTATGCAAGAAGGGGATAGGAAGGATGTGGAGCGAGCTTTTGGTGTTTTACCATCTCGTTTTGCAATTGTTTGGAATCCGGCACAGTTTTGGAAGCCCGAAATATTAAATTTGATTATGTACACGTGCATTATTTTGCATAATATGATTACCGACGATGAACGTGATTGGGCGACACGCGATTACAAGTATGATAAAGCGAAGAACCCGTTCAAGCACCCACCGAAGATTTCTCGAGATATTTCTACGGATAACGACTTTGATAAATATCTTGGGGACCATTTGAAGTACCGAAATGAAAACAAACATTTCGAACTCCAAGCCAATCTTGTGGAGCATTGTTGGAAATTTGCCGGACGTAATGTTTAAGTTGTTATTTCAATTTTAATAATTTAATAAGCATTGTGGAGCATTGTAATGCCTACGTATGTTATTTCAATTTTAATAAGCATTGTGGAGCATTGTAATGCCTACGTATGTTATTTCATTTTCACTAATATTCCAAACTAAAAACATTTCAAAATGATAAATGCCCATTAGAATTTAAACTACATCATTTCAAATTTTTACTAAGTTGTAATTCATTCCAAACTAAAAACATTACAATGCATTTCAAAATGATCAATGCCCATTAGAATTTAAACTACATCATTACCATCACTAATATTTGACGAACTAGTGGCGTTATGTTTTGCCATCATCTTTTTTACCACCTCATTCTTTAACATTTGCCAACACATGGCGGTATCTCTATCCATTCCATACAAATTCTTTTCCATAATCTCCATGTCTCGAATTTGTTTTTCTCTTTCTTGCTTTTTCTGATATAGCTCGAGATGTTCCGCCGCCATGGCCTTCTTTATTTCCCTTTCTTCTTGCCTTAGGTTGACATTACTTCTAATCATCTCCGTTATACCCTCATGGGACTTAATCGCCTTTTCAAACTTTGTCAAAAGGTTATTTTGCCTTTTTTTCCATTTTTCCTCCCGTTGGCCTATTCATTAACCCCGGGTCCGTTGGCCTATTCATTAACCCCGAACCCATTGAAACCCTTGGACTTACATTTGAAGACGTTTTTTGTGCCTTAGAGCCGGACTTAGAGCCGCCGCCAACTTGCATTTCATGGACGATCTCCGAATTCCATCTTGGATGTTTTTTCATAATATGCCAAATATGTTTGAAACCAAACTTGTGTGGTTTTCGATTGTTCTCGATTTTAAACGTTTTCTCAAACATAGTATCCGCACGGTCATACTACGTACAAATATCAAAAAGTTCAACACTTGACAAAATAAAGTAATGTACTAAATTTAAACAAACATGTCATATAAATTGAAACATACCTCGTGGTGTTCATTTCCAATCCCGCTATGGTTCGCCTCGTGAACTTTGATAACGCAAGATGCAAAAAAAAACAGTTTGCCGTTGGATTTTCCCCCAACGTTGTTTCAAGGCGGCTCTTGTACGGGTTTTCACGCCACTTGTTCCTTCATAGCCATTTGTTATTTTCTCCCAAAATTTAGATTTATCTTGTTGGTTACCGTTTTGAGCGTCTTGCGAGTTTGCTACCCAATATTTGGCAAGAGTTTGATCTTCAAGGTCGGTCCAACAACTATTATCACTTTTCTTTTCATTGACATTGGGGTTGGGTAGCACGGAAAAGGAATGCAGGGGCATGGAGTAGTTAGGTGATTCCGGAAGTTCCGTTGATGGAACGTATTGAGAGTATTGAGAAAATTCGTTATTCATTTAAAGTTGATGGAGCTTGAGATGCTAGAGAGTTGTTAGATCGAAATGGGTTGAAATGGGTGAATTTTACTTGAGAAAACTAGAGAGTTGAAAGATTGAAATGGATGAATTTTATTTAATAAAACTAGCCTTTTTATTTGAAGATTTGGGTGAAATAAACATACTAGCCGTTGGAGAGATGGGGTGAGGATTCCAGAGTGTACGCGCTCTTCCGTTCAGCGCCTAGAGTTCGGAAAAAAAAAATTATGAGCGTTGAACGGTTCAACGCCTAGACAGCTACAATTAAAAGTTTTTGGGCGCTGAACGGTTCAACGCCTAGGCGGTATGCAGATACTCCTAGCCAAGTTCAGGAATCGCATACTTTGGAGGGGTATGAAGGCGAGTATACTGAACAGCATACGCCTGTTGGAGTGTTTTTTGGCCAAAATATGCTAAAAACGTAACACCATACTCCTCTGTTGGAGATGCTCTAAAGGTGCACGGAGATGTAGTGTAGAAACTGGTAGTAGGTAGTTTTCTCGAGATGGTTGTCAATCAGGTACTTTAGGTAATTGATATTCCTAAGTTGGACACACTTTGTAAAGCTGTTTCAAATGAGCAAAAAAATTTAAATCCCAACCTCTTTATTTACAAGTCCTTGTAACTTCTAATCCCCACTGATTCTAAAGGGCTGAAACTCTACCTTGATTAACTCGTCAATTTAAGTGTTTTGATACTGATAATTTACAATATACCATTTAAAATTGTCATGAAAAAATTAAATAACATTGTCATGTATGCATTTTACAGGATAATAAATGTCACGGCCCAGCCCGGGACCGCCTCTACAGTTCCCGGAGTGCAGCGTAATAAGGGACCGTGCGGTGTACACGGACGCGCGGTCGGCGTGTACCAGCCATCTTTACGGGCGCGGCACGCTAGTGGCATACAACCCACGGATGCTAGAGCGACATCCGGATAATCTTGGATACTCGTGAGGGGTCATCGAATATGTATTTGGTATAGGCAACAACGCTGAAGGTTCCCTCAATAATCCCTACAGCGTAATCTCTTACGACGCGCGCGAGGTACGGAAAGCACACCTGTCCTGTAGCGGATCAGGGTAGCTCAATATGCCGGTTTCCACATAAGGGACTCATATCTCAATAGGCGACGAGCATGGACTATTTATATTGTCCATCTGTAAGGGGCGGTGCGTCTCGGATAGCCCGCGGGGCATAGCGGCGCCATATGAACCCCTCTTTGGAAAACCGGCCCATATTGCGAGGCAATGTCCCCTAGCTTTCCCTAAGCCTAGGAGAACTCATAACTATCCCTTGTAGATAGTCCATGAGCCGGGGTCCTTGATGACCAAGCATTAAAGCTCTTGTAGTCATGGGGAGGATCGGACCAAGGTTCCTCCTAAATATATCTACTAAGTGAATAGTCAATTTTCAAAAGGAAACGTTAAAACATGAGACGAAGCGTACTGGACCTTTTCGCCCCCTTAACTGAACCCAATTGCGACGAAACTTGGCGAGGAGCTATATTAGGATATAAAGAACAAATACATTCGGACAGAACTCAAAACGCTCGGGTGGATTTGGTCGGCGTTTGGTAGGTCGTCACACCCTCCCGTACTTAAAATAATCTTGACGTCCTCGTCGAGTACCTTCTTCAACACGGCGCTACAATGATTCAATCTTCTGCATCTTCAAGAAACCAACAACTCCCCCGCACCTAGCTCAGAGTACTATATCTTCTTCTGTACTAGCAGATACTGAGCCCAACTGCTAGTCTCGATGCTGACAACTGTGTCTTCAGAACTGAACCTTAACTTTGCCCATTCCAACTGAAGTGCGTAGTGACCGAACCTTCATATGACTGTAGTCTACCTTCTCGTCTGGGTATTGTCTCTCGGTCTCAAACCTTCTGAAAAATGTATGGGCGGTGCACTCTAGCATCGCGCCCTCTGAAATGCGCTGCATCCTGCTGCAAAACGCCTTTTCCCTTGACACAATGTGGAATGTTGCTCTTCTCGACAAACCAAGGGCGTCTCCTCCGGACAGCCCGACGAGGATATCTCCAATCTCGTCCAAAAGTGCGCTCACTTCCGAGTCGCACAATGCCTTCGCTGCTCGAGAGTTCAATCTTCTGTGAATCTCGGCTTCAAACTTCACTCTTCTTCTGCGAGTGGCAAGGAGCAAGTCTTCTAAAACCAAGGGGCAAGCTCTCCCCAACTACACGGAACATCTGCCGCACACTAAACTGCCTGACTGCCCTTCAATCAACTCTGCAAAGGTCTTCAAACCATGTCCGCCCTTCTTACGGAACATCGGGGATACAACATCAAGATGCGGCACTCTAGCCTTACCAATATAGAACTGAACTGGTACTCATTGTTCACTTGGGCGAGCGAGGGTATCTCCTAGAAGGTAGCATGCTCTCAACGAGGCGCGGGTACTCTGTTCCCTACCGCCAGCTAACCATCGAGGTCCGCCATAAAGGCATCCTGTGTGAACTTCTAAAACCCATGAGACATCTATCTGTGCAGCCGCGTTTCTGCTCTACCACTTCGTAGTAGGCCATCATCTAACCCATGTAACGCTAGATGGCATCTGCACCTAACTTGGCTCCAGGAAGGGTGATTGCTACTCCGGCGTCCCCAAAGGTCTCTCCACTTCGGAGGACTCTAATCTGCCTCACTCTCTAAGGAGGACTTCTCAATGCCTCTTCTCTGACGAGGACTTAACACTGGCATCTATACATGCCAAACTCTGGTGGTAGTGACCCATGATGGAACCTGCATACATCTGCGTCACAACTTACAGCTCTTTCCACACTCAATAAGCTCGACGACCGCGTCGAGAACAAAGCAGTGACATATAACTGACGGACTACTGAAGCGTTTCTCCACCTCTACATCCTTACTTCAACCTGAGTACTTGGGGAACTTGGGAACAAGATACTGTCACTGTACTTGTCGCCCTGAGCTCGTTGGCTTGCTATGTCCAACTGCTATCAAACTCGCGAAGACCAACCTTCATACTGTCGCAATCATCTTTAAACTGAAGCATAGCCATTCTCTGTCTCTTGAACTAGCTTCAACAAACGCAGCCAACTCTAACCGGTCACTGAGATGTGGTCTTATAAAGACACTCCATCGATACAAACAAAGAACGAGGCGCGGGTACTCTATGCCTACCGCCAACCACCAAGTGATAAGGAATTGGGAAGCTGACATCCAATTCCGCTCAGGACCTTTCATCCCAGAGCAATCTTCCATCTGAGATCATGTCTGAGGTAACCCGCACAACTGACTGAAGCTCAACTCTGTTCTGCGACAACCACGTAACTTACTAACCTTCGGAAACGTGAGTCTTCATCCATCTGTGAGCTCAAAATGACCCAGAACCATCTTGTGGAACAACATGGATCAACACGGCTAGAGCACTCAAACGCCGACAAACCTGAAACTCACTACGGAGCCAGAGAACAAACATCGCTCGGCATCTTGCCTTCTTTAAGTGAGCAAAGCAGTGTCCTATATAACTGGGGACCAACTGCGGACAAGCGACAACCCATCTGGGAGGTCGCAGTTCATGTCGCGTCACAACGAGTCACTCTGCCCTCAACGTCTACCTAACGATATCACTGTGTACAAACTCGGGACCCAAACTATGTCTTCATCTCTAACTTCATGCCGCTTCATCTTCGGCTCATGACATTCACCTCCGGAATGTCTCTGTGTCCAACTCAGGACAATCGCAACGAGTATCTCTCAGAATTCTTCAATCTTCTGTAGAACCTAAGGAATTCCAACCAAACCAAGCTTCGCGGCTTCCACACGAAAGTACTCGGTAACTGACACTGACCATATCGATCTCTGCTGAGGGGAATCGTCCTTGATCACAACTGTTACTAAACTTTGCAGCGCGGATGCGGACCGAATGCAATAACAACCTGCTAGATCGCTCTATTACTATTCTTCATAAAGCATCTGCGACACTGACCAGCCTTCTAGAGACAACCAACGATATAGATCATCGCGTCTAACTCAAATCTCAATCCTTCCTCTTATCGTCACTATTCAAAGCACACTTAACTTGAGCAATCTCACGCTTGGATATGGAGCCTTTCTCTTGCGTCTAATATCAACTGACATATAGGCAACACACTCTACAAGCGTTCACAACGGTGCTTGGATCATCTGTAAGGAGCAACTACGACTCTGGAGAGAACAACTGCCAAATGGGTATCCAATACTACCAACTCGGGAATCATTGCACTGTTTACTCTGACGGACGTAGGCACTACCCATCTACGCTCTGACAAGAAAACGCCCAACAAGCCTTGCTCGGATAAGCCTAGACCCAACTAGTCTAGCTCTGGCAGACGTAGGCACAATCCATCTACGCTCTACCAACTCAAGAGCTAAGCTTTAACAAGCAATTCTCGCTCTGATACCATCTGTCACGGCCCAGCCCGGGACCGCCTCTAGAGTTCCCGGAGTGCAACGGAATAAGAGACTGTGCGGCGTACACGGGCGCGCGGTCAGCGTGTACCAGCCATCTTTACGGGCGCGGCACGCCAGTGGCATACAACCCACGGATGCTAGAGCGACATCCAGATAATCTTGGATACTCGTGAGGGGTCAACGAATATGTATTCGGTATAGGCAACAACGCTGAAGGTTCCCTCAATAATCCCTACAGCGTAATCTCTTGCGACGCGCGCGAGGTACGGAAAGCACACCTGTCCCGTAGCGGATCTGGGTAGCTCAATATGCCGGTTTCCACATAAGGGACTCATATCTCAATAGACGATGAGTCTGGACTATTTATATTGTCCATCTGTAAGGGGCGGTGCGTCTCGGATAGCCAGCGGGGCATAGCGGCGCCATATGAAGCCCTCTTTGGAAAACTGGCCCGCATTGCGAGGCAATGTCCTCCCCTAGCCTTCCCTAGGCCTAGGAGAACTCATAACTATCCCTTATAGATAGTCCATGAGCCGGGGTCCTTGATGACCAAGCATTAAAGCTCTTTTAGTCATGGGGAGGATCGGACCAAGGTTCCTCCTTAATATAACTACTAAGTGAATAGTCAATTTCTAAAAAGAAACGTTAAAACATGAGACGAAGCGTACTGGACCTTTTCGCCCCCATAACTGAATCCGATTGCGATGAAACTTGGCGAGGAGCTATATTAGGATATAGAGAACAAATACATTCGGACAGAACTCAAAACGCTCGGGTGGATTTGGCCGGCGTTCGGTAGGTCGTCACACTAAAACTGATCATAATACCGAAATAAAGTGAGCATAATGAGGTAACCAATACTTGTTGAGATCTCCATCTCCTCATAGCTGGGGAGCATTGCGTAGAAATTTGGAACGCCACATGCTTGTTATAAGTAGCATTGAAATAAAGACCGGAACGGACAGAGATGCTAAGGTGAACGATAAACTCAGAGAAAAGATAACAAAATTGACACGGACCAACTTAAAATCAAGCTTGGCATGTGCGGCACTCGAGACACATGTCCCAAGTAAGCCTAATTACTCTTCTCTATCAATTATTTAGCAACACAACATCACAAAGCATCACATAATCTCAACGCATCACTAAAACTGAACAAAGGGCCTTTGAAGGCATCATTTCATTCAAATACCAATTACTATTACAAAGTACTATTACAAGCTTAAATTCATTCTTGGGTGTATCGGAGACTAGTCCTCTACATATATAGGAAATTGGAAAACAGCTAAGTTCTAAAAGGAAACATCAAAAGTGGAGACGAAGCGTACTCCCCCATTTTCCTAAGCTAACCTTTACAAAAATAAATAAAAATTTGTACAATGCTCTTTTACAACCTAAGGAACCTATATACAAAGCCTGGGCGTCACACTCTCTCCCACTCAGCTTGGAGACGCCCTCGTCGACTTTTTCTTCTGCTTCCATATCTGTTTGTTCTCTTTCCTCTCTTGCTTGGACTCAGTCTTCCTTAGTCGGACCAGAAGGGGATGAGAATTTTGGTGCTCCCAGCTGGCTTCAGTATCTGGCAGATCCTTCCACTTCACAAGGTACTCATAAACTTCCTCTTTGGTGTCCGGATCAACATGGGTGACTCTGTGATCAAGAACACTCTCTGGAACTTTGCTAGAGCTTACTGGCTTGAGCGAAACATGAGGCCTGACGGTAGTTCTGCTTGGATCTTCCTTATCTTGGTGGTAAGGCTTTAGAGTACTGGCATGAAATACTGGATGGATGAAGCGAAGGTGGGAAGGTAATTGAAGCTTGTAGGAAACCTTCCCAACTTTACCAATGATTGGCATCGGACCAATGTACTTGGATACTAGCCTTTTGTGTATTCTGCCACCTCGCTGCTTGAGGTGGGATCTCTTGATCAGAACAAGGTCCCCAACTTAAAAAAAATCTGGTCGTCTCTTCTGGTCGGCCCACTTCTTCATTCTGGCTGACATTTTCTCTAGAGAGGCCCGGGCAATATCTATATTTCTCTGCCATTCTTTTGCAAACTGGTAGGCTCTCGGAATACTTCCCTTGTAATCGGCGGCCACCGTGTGCGGCGTGAGGGGCTGCTGTCCTAACAGTATCTCGGAAGGACTCTTGTTGGTGGAGGAACTCTTTTGCAGATTAAATCAAAACTGTGCTACATCCAGAAGTTCGGCCCAGTCCTTCATGTTCACCCTGACAAAGTGCCAGAGGTACTCTTCTACCATTGCATTGAAGCGTTCTGTCTGACCATCTGACTGTGGATGGTTACTGGTTGAGAAGTTAAGAGTGGATCCCAGTAATCTAGATACTTCCCTCTAAAACTTCCCTGTAAATCTCGGATCTCTATCGCTGACAATGTCTTTTGGCACGCCCCAATACTATACAACATGCTTCACAAAGAGACGCGTTGTTTTCTCTGCCGTACAAACAATTGGAGTCGGAATGAATGTTGCATACTTAGAGAACCGGTCGATGATCACGAGTATGGAACCATACCCTTTCGTCTTGGGTAACCCAGAGATAAAGTTCATAGAGACGCTTTCCCAAGGTTGAGTCGGCACGGGAAGTGGTTCCAGCAATCCAAGTGGCAAATCCCGACAACTTTGTCTTGCTGGCAAATGTGACAAGTTCGCGTATAATCCATCACTTCATTCTGATCATTTGGCCAATAGTACCCCCTGTGTAGCAAGGATAGTGTTCTTCGCTAGCCCGGATGGCCTGCCCAAAGAGTATCATGGCACTCCTTGATTAGCTCCCGCCTTAGTCCTGCGAACCGAGGAACATAAAGTCGTTGTCCCTTCGTGTATAAAAGACCATCTTCCACCCAGAACCGTCTTGTCTTCCCCTGTTTTACCAAGTTAATCATGGCCAGGGTCTGAGGATCCACTGCTAACCCTTCGCGGATCCTATCATGGAGGGCACTCGTAACATAAGAGTGAGACTGTTCGGCAGCGGTAGAGGTGACCGCAAGTTCAGCCTTACGGCTTAATGCATCCGGCACATTGTTCATCCTCCCTGGCTTGTGCTCGAGATCTAAATCAAACTCGGCTAGAAACTCTTGCCAACGGGCCTGCATCGAGGTCAACTTCTTCTGTGTAAGGAAATGGCTTGCCGCACGGTTATCGGTCTTCACCAGAACCTTCATTCCCAACAGATAGTGTCGCCATACTCGTAGGCAATGCACAATAGCAAGGAGTTCCTTCTGCTGGGATGAATACCTCCTCTCGGTATCATTCAGCTTCCTGCTTTCGTATGCTACTGGATGTCCCTCTTGTAACAATACTCCACCGATAGCAAAATCAGACGCATCAGTATGTACCTCAAACGCCTTGGTAATATCTGGCAAGGCTAAGACTAGATTGCTAATCACCGCATGCTTCAGATCGTCAAATGCTGTTTGACACTTCTCGGTCCAAGACCAAGAGAAGTCTTTCTTGAGAAGATCTGTAAGGGGTGCCGCGCGTTTCGAATACCCTTCAACGAACTTGCGGTAGTAGTTCACAAGGCCAAGAAAGGAACGCACTTCTGTAACCTCCGTAGGAGCTCTCCACTCCTCAATAGCGCAGACCTTTTCCATATCCATCCGGATCTGTCCTCCGCCAATGACATGTCCAAGAAACATAACTTGTTCCTGCGCGAACGAGCATTTCTCCAACTTGACATATAACTGGTTCAGTCGCAAGACTTGGAATACAAGGCGAAGATGTTCAAGGTGTTCTTCCATAGTGCGGCTGTATATGACAATATCATCCAGGTACACCACCACAAACTTGTCGATATATTTCCGGAAGAGCTCATTCATAAGAGTACAGAAAGTTGCAGGAGCATTGGTCAGGCCGAATGGCATGACAAGAAATTATATGCCCCATACCGAGTGGAACAAGTCGTCTTTGGTTCATCTCCGGCAACGATCCTGACCTGATAGTAACCCGATCTCAAATCAAGTTTAGAGAAGTACTTCGCAGACGTAAGCTGGTCAAATAAGTCGGCAATGAGCGGTATGGGATACTTGTTCTTCACCGTTACCTTGTTCAGGGCTCGATAGTCGACACACAATCGCAAGCTTCCATCTTGTTTCTTCTGAAATAAGACCGGGGCACCGTATGGCGCCTTTAAGGGGCGAATAAAGCCCGATTCCAATAGTCCATCAAGCTGTCTCCGAAGCTCTGCTAGTTCAGGCGGACTCATTTTATATGGTCCTTTCGCAGGAGGCTTGGTTCTAGGGACTAACTCAATCTGATGATCGATAGGCCTTCCTGGAGGTAACACCTTTGGTAATTCTTTCGGCATCACATCCTTGAATTTTGTAAGTACCCGGGAGACTTCCGCTGGCAAGGCATCATGATTCTGATCATCCGGCTTTAACCTTAAGGTTGCAAGGTAAGTTAGCTCCCCTCACCTCAGTCCCTTCTCCAACTGAAGAGCTGATAATAGTCTGCCCTCATCTTTCTGCGTGGACATCTGAATGATTGAGGGATTGTCACCAAAAATCCCTAAGGAGTTAACGAACGGCATCGGCACAGCCTTGTGGTAGCGGAGAAATTCCATTCCCAATATAATCTTAAAATCATCCAATGTCACAGCGAGAAGGTTAACCTTTCCACTCCACTGTCCCATCTTAACTGGAACCAACTTGGCAACACCATGTATCGGCATTGCGGCAGAGTTTACAGCCTTCATCCGGCTAGAATCTTTCACCAAACGTAGTCCCAGACGATTCGCCTCTTGAATGGCAATAAAGTTGTGGGTAGCACCGGTATCAACCATCGCCAAAGTACTCTGCCCATTAATACTAAGGTCCACATACATGAGTCCCTTCTTCGGCTTAACCTCTGGCAACTGAGTGGTCACGGCATTGAGCAAGTAAAGAGAACCCATATGAGTTTCACCACCATCATTTCCCTGAGTGGTATTATCGGCTTGGCCCCCGTGCGATGCCATTAGCGCATTCAGGGCCGTCTTCTGAGGACACTGATAGGCTTTGTGATTCCCTCCACAAAGAAAGCACTTCAAGTTCCCGGGACGTCCTTAAAATCTGGACGAAGAGGAAGCGCCGCCATTGTTACGCGGCCTGTGGTACTCCCTCCCAGAATTGGAACTCGAGGCACCACCTGCACTTGCTCCCCCACTTTTGTTCTGGCCATGACCTTGGTCTCCCTCACTTCTAGCTTGGTACCCTCCATTTTTTCCCTTGTTGTAATTATTGGAGGATCCCGCTCTTTGTTGTGACTGGGAACTTGACGGAGACGGAGCCGGCCGACGCTTACCCAACATAGGGGTGTAGTCGTTGATACGCTCAGCGGAGGCCATTGCGGAAGTCAAATCTTGAACCCGTTGCCTCTGTAATTCATTTTGGATCTATGGTTTCAGACCTTCCAAGAAACAAAACAACTTATCCTTTTCAGACATGTCGCGGATATCTAACATCAAGGCTGAGAACCGCTTCACATACTCTCGGATGTTGCCTGTCTGCTTCAGTTGCCTCAAACTTCTCCGAGCAATGAACTCAACATTCTCGGGTAAGAACTGATTCTTCAGCTCTCTCTTCAAGTCATCCCACGTTCCAATAGTACAGTGACCGCTCTGGATCTCAGCATATTTGGTGTGCCACCATAGTTTAGCATCACCGGGGAGGTACATGGTTGCCATCGACACCTTTGAACCTTCGCTATCAGGCCTAACCACATTGAAGTACGTCTCCATATCAAAAAGGAAGTTTTCTACCTCTTTGGCGTCCCTGGCTCCCTCATACGCCTTGGGCTTGGGGACCTTGATCCTGGGCCGGTCTATACCGCCGCCCAAAGGTGCTGGTTCTCCATTTCCAACAACCTTCACTAGGAGATTTACTTTCGAGGAAAGTTCAGCCACCTGATCCAGAAGATTAGCTATATTCCCTTCAACCACTCCCTCTAACGTAACGAGACGTTCGCCCACATGGGCCTGATCGTCTGAGAAACCGTCCAATCGTTCCTCCAGAGTCGTCACTTGATCTATAATCCCACTTAGAGCTTGCATCTTATCCTCTAACTGGTCCAACCGCGTTCGGGTATTCAAGGGCCGAGGATTAACGGATGGTCCTCCCACCTGCTGGGCAAGGACCTGGGCGGGGTCAATAGCATTCGGACCCTCCGCCATCGCAACTAGATCGCTTTCAACTAGATTGCTCTGATACCAACTGACACGGACCAACTTAAAATCAAGTTTGGCACATGCGGCACTCGAGACACCTGTCCCAAGTAAGCCTAATTACTCTTCTCTATCAATTATTTAGCAACACAACATCACAAAGCATCACATAATCTCAACGCATCACATAATCTCAACGCATCACTAAAACTGAACAAAAGGTCTTTGAAGGCATCATTTCATTCAAATATCAACAACTATTACAAAACACTATTATAAGCTTAAATTCCTTCTTGGGTGTATCGGAGACTAGTTCTCTACATATATAGGAAATTGGAAAACAGCTAAGTTCTAAAATGAAACATCAAAAGTGGAGACGAAGCGTACTCCCCCATTTTCCTAAGCTAACCTTTACAAAAATAAATGAAAATTTGTACAATGCTCTTTTACAACCTAAGGAACCTATATACAAAACCTATATACAAAGCTCGGGTGGATTTGGCCGGCGTTCGGTAGGTCGTCACACTAAAACTGATCATAATACCGAAATAAAGTGAGCATAATGAGGTAACCAATACTTGTTGAGATCTCCATCTCCTCATAGCTGGGGAGCATTGCGTAGAAATTTGGAACGCCACATGCTTATTATAAGTAGCATTGAAATAAAGACCGGAACGGACAGAGATGCTAAGGTGAACGATAAACTCAGAGAAAAGATAACGAAATTCTACTCTCTTTTTTCCAAAACTGAAACGGAAGAAGTTGTGCTAGAATAAGGGAGTTTGCCCAGGACAGACCCATAGGAGCAATGCGCAATATCTTCCAATATAGCACAATACGTGAAACCTACATTTCACAAATGACAAAAACATTGGGGATAATCATCGTACATGATTCAGTTGGGAGTCTCGAAATAATGGTAGAAGTGAGCCATACCCCAATTCCGGATTCAGACAGTCTACAAAGTTTCGTGTATAGCTGAGGATATCTCAAAGAGTGAGTCTACTAAGGATTCCATGCAGTTGGAAAGAAAGGTTGTTATTTGGAACACAAAAGGTACTTTGGACAAGTATCTTTTGAATGCTGCAACACAAATCTCAACAAGGCACAAACCCAATCTTATGATACTTCTTGACAGGGATCTCTCTGCTGCCAAGTTTATAGAGTATCAAATAAAAATTGGGTTACGGGGATGTTCCCAGAGAGGTAACCAAAATTTCGGTTCAAACAAATTTGATTTTGTATGAATGCTTGTCTGCATGTGGATGTAGGTCAATAAGAGATGCATAATAAGTGTGATTCGTAGGAGGCATTTTCGAAATTTCAATTGAACATGTTATGTGGGATATCTACCTAATAACACTCAGTCTTTTTCCGTGACTTTGATGCAATTTCTTGGGTTACACTAAGTGCATATAAGTCGAAAATAATCAAGTGGTTTGTTTGCAATCTTGTTTTGTTCAAAATTCAAATATAAGTAAACTGAATCACAAGCACATTGTTAGAGGCGTTATGCACTCATTATTCATTAAGATCTTGGAGGAAACCAAACAATAAACAATGGCTTATCGCGTCGAAGAATTAATTATGAGATTTGTATTGGAGTCTCCTTCATCAACCATAGCTACAGTCACTACTCGAGGCAAGATATGTTAGCCATAGCCTACAGTCACCTACTCGAGGCAAGATATGTTAGTATTTACGGCTCAAAACGGAAGAAAATGGATTATAAATAGAAATATCTGATTATGGTTATCAGGGTGTTGGTCAAATGCAAAATTTCTATCCACAAAGTTTCGTGTACAGCTGAGGATATCTCAAAGAGTAAGTCTACTAAGGATGCCATGCAATTAGAAATAAATGTTGTTATTTGGAACACAATAGGTATTTTGGGCAAGTATCTTTTGAATGCTGCAACACAGATCTCAACAAGGCATAAACCAAGCAATGAAACGAGTTGACTCAGTGACTCAACAAGAAGATGTGATACAAAGTGCGATTCTTGATTGTAAGAGATCGTTCAATCTCTCTCCAGGTAACAATTAATCACCCCCTTGTTTTTTTAATCTTTAATTTGAAGGATTTTAGTGTTGATTTTGGGTGTTTTTGTTTGTATTTTTAAAGAATCAGACTCGTCCTTATTAACTCGGTCGATGAGCGATCCTTTCTCATCAGAAGTTCTTCTCCAGGAGTTGTTCTTTAAAATCTTAGAGAGAGAGAGTTGTGATTGTGTAAAAATGTTGTTGTTAACACGTGTGTGTGAGATATTTCAAAGGTTTTGTAATGAGTACTCATTGAGGAGAACTTGTGGGATTCTGTAGACATGAAATGATGAAAGATATCTATATTTTATGACGATTTCATGATTATCAGATATCTCTGATATTTCGTCTGAATATTTTGAGTTGTGAAAGATATCAATCTTGTGTGTAGAGAGAGATGAGAAAATATTGTTGACTCCTCTTTTGTGTCTGAGATTTGATTGACGACGACGCACCTCTCCTCTGTCGTCTTTATATTCTTGTCTTGTGTATATTTTAGTCGTTGATGTTGATGGCTTGCGTTGTTTATTGTAGCTATCAATTAACTCTGCAAGTCAAATCCAAAAGATTCTCAATTTCTCATTAGTTAGACCATCTCTAGCAGTGACTCAAGCTGAGCTTAGTACCCTTGATAGGTTTGTAGGAGTGAGTCCCAAGAGCTTCGAGCTCAGGGTGCCATTGGATCGGAGTATTCAGGGTGTGAAACTGCTATTTTGTAAATAGTTCTGATGGGGTTTGGCTTAATCTCAATTTTCTTCGAAAAAATTTCGATGCAAAACACATGATGATATTAAATACAACCAAAATGTAGATAAAATGAAGTAGACTAAATACACATGAACACAGAGTACCAACCATTTCCAAAAAAAATCACTTACTAAATTACGTAATTAATCAATAATATTAGTAAATATCCCTCCAAAATTACGAATATACACTCAAAATTTTTTCGTGGGCAAGCCCCCGAACACCCGTAATATCTTAGCCCCCCCCCCCCTAGAATCCTGGTTCCGCCCCTAGCGCCTATAACCTTATTTCTTGCAAACAAATTTGATTTTGTATGAATGCTTGTCTGCATGTGGATGTAGGTAAATAAGAGATGCATAATAAGTGTGATTCGTAATAGGCATTTTTCAAAATTTCAATTGAACATGTTATTGTGGGATATCTACCTAATAACAGTCGGCCTTTTTCCGTGACTTTGATGCAATTTCTTGGTTACACTAAATGCATATAAGTCGAAAATAATCAAGTGGTTTGTTTGCAATCTTGTTTTGTTCAAAATTCAAATATAAGTAAACGGAATCACAATAAGCACATTATTAGACGCGTTATGCACTCATTATTCATTAAGATCTTGGAGGAAACCAAACAATAAACAATGGCTTATTGCGTCGAAGAATTAATTATGGGATTTGTTTCGATAATATTCATGAATATTTTTAGCTTTGGTGCATCCTTCATCAACCATCGCCTACAGTCACTACTCGAGGCAAGAAATGTTAGTATTTACGGCTCAAAACGGAAGGAAATAGATTATAAATAGAAAGATCTGATTATGGTGATCAAGGTGTTGGTTAAATGCAAAATGTCTAAGAACGAAAGTTGTAGGTATCGTCGATACAAAGCCAGGGAGATAAGAAATCAGACCGTTGGATCATAACTTATAATTAGTTTAGTCACTGGTACGGAACTCGAGACAGATTCGGGCACCAAATTTGAGTTCGAGTTGTACTCGAAGTAGAAGTAGAAGTCTAGAGGTGGCAATGTAGAACCAATTATCCGAACCCGAACCAAAGTCATTTGGGTCGGATTTGGATCCTCTTTTCTACTACCCATTTAAATTTGGGTCTTTTATGACCCGACCCGATAGAACTCAAACCCGATGGGTATTTCAGGTATTCGGGTCAACCCGATTAAATCCCAAGTTTAAGTGTTTAACTTTAAGAAAATGGTGAATATTAATATTATTATGAGGTAATTTCTTGAAGTCATAAGTATTTTACTTAGTTTATTATATTTGTCTATCTTAAATATTGATTTTGTTTGTTTGTTTGGTTGATATCATTAGTGAAACATGAACCTAGATCTTGCAGATTTTGTACCATTTATTTATTTTGGAGTACCATTTATTTATGATGCTGAACTTTTTAAAGCGGTTTGCTTATTTTCTATTATTGTAGTAAGACTTAATTTTCGTATGTGAATTTAATTTCATCTACTTTAGTAAGATATGAGATGTTTTATTAGGAATATGTTCTATAAATTATGTTTTTGATACGTGCTTGTACATTTGTGTATGAATTCTTCTAGCTTGTAGGTGAATTTTGATGTCAAGTCAAAGTATTATTATATAATATATAATTACAAGGTTATGTAAGAAGTGTTTATCAAACTGATGCAAGAAGTAAGATATGTCAAAGGTCGAACTTGACACTCGGACCCGAACCCGACTAAAAACACAAAATTTAAATGGATCCGGGTCTGGGACAGTCTTATTAGAACCCGAACCCGATATACCCGACTTAAATGGTTATGGGTCCTCAAGTAGGAAGACCCAACCCAAACCTAAGTAGAACTATCTTTTGGACGTTTTTGGCCCTTTTGGGAGTGTTTTCTTGTTTTGGAATCCTTCTACTTCAAGTAGGATAAGTATTATAAACTCTTAATTCATGAATGAATATGTTTTAGGGTTCTTTGGTTATAAAAGGAACCTATGAGGTTTGCAGAAACCTAACTTGAAATCTAGAAGAGATGTAGCCTCTATGATAGACCTTGTAAAGAGTTGGTCTTTACAATGAAGAAGGTGGAGTGTGTTCTCTAAGGATTTGATGTTGAGAGGGGAAGTACATCTTGGTTGCTAAGATGAAAAATCAATGAAGAGAGAATTGAAGGGTTTCAAGAAGAAGATATGCAAGATGGTCTTTGTTGAGGTAATCTTTGGGTTATTGATGGATCTCTTGTTTTTCTTTTTTCCCTTGTTAATCTATGTGAGAGTATTATGAGATTAAAGAATTCCATATTCGTTGGAATCTCTTGAGAGCTTGTAATTAAACTTAGATACATAGTAGATTTCTAACTTGGTGGGGGGAAATAGCCTTAGGGTGAACCTCCGGTAAATATTATGTTACGTGTGCATGAATTATTGTGTCTATGTTTCTTGGTTGATTATTTGTATATCATGGAGATAACGGATAAAACCAAATTATGCACGGGGGACGTATTCCACACGTTCACCCCAATTATTTGATTCGTATTCGCATTTGCCCCTACGTCGTTGGCTTAATTTTGATGATAAGCCACATTTTGCCTCTAACTGACCTCAGTTAACTGGTCAAACAAATATGCCCCCAACGTACCGATTATCTCGGTTGCCAAGTTCACGCGAAAACATTTTTGGTTATTCATGTAAAGTTGACCAATTAGAGTACCTCTACCAACATGGTATGTTGTTACGGTTTTCACATACTATTGCAAAAACCCCTTCCAATAAGGGTATGGGGTTCAACATACCAGTATGCGAAACCAGAATTTCATACGATTATGTTAGAGGTACGATTATGGGGTTTAGCATACCAGTTCTGTTCCTACCCAAAGGCACTGGATTGAGATCAAGCACATTCTGAGGTATTTTATCGGTATGAAAGACTAGGGTTTGTTATACTCGAAGTGGTAAACGTAAAAATATAAAATACACAGATACAAAATACTTCTCAAACCTACATAAAGGCCATTGTCAAATGGATTATGTGTTTATGTACGGGGATACATAAAGATTCTTGAAGATCGATGAAGCCGATGGTGGTAGCTACACCTCGAACCACGAACCACGAACATTCTTGCACTTTATGAAGTTGGCAGAGAATGATGGTTGCGCTCCAAGACACATCTCATCAACCGTAGTTGTGGCGTGTTCTATACAAGATAAAACATCGACTATATATGAAGACAATTCAACTTGCATCATTCAAGTCAATGGCGATTTATCAATGGCGACAGAACGAAGCACATTTCACAAAAAGCATTCCAACCTTAAGAATTATAAAAGGCAAATGAGATTGGCGTTGTCGAAGATATTTCAAAAGACATCTTTGCAACCTATTCACGAAGACCTTTGCGCCACTTACGTTCAAGCAGCTAGTGCACGGAATCGACATGCAGAAGATTTATTTATCAATATCTCAGGGAGATCGGCGTCATGGGGAGTAGTCCTAGCCTAACATGGACACATGCGTGTTGTACTCTTTTTCCTAATAGCGCAGTTTTTATCCTAGGAGGTTTTACTGGCTGGAGGTTTTGATGAGGCAACGTATACGCGTCCACAACCCATACAAGTCATAGGATTGTACTCTTTCACTGCACAGCTTTTTGCCCAAGGGGGTTTTGCTAGGCAGAAGTTTTAATGAGGCAAGTCGATCTAGTATAGAACACCCCAAGGGGGAGTGTTAGGAGTTGGGTCCAAGCCCAAGCTAGGAACCCGAACCCAACAGGGTTGGGGTATCTTATTAGACTCCTAACAAAGCCCATAGGTCTTTTAGGGTTATGGGGAAAGTTTGAGTAGGTTAGGTAACCTTTGTTGTAGGGTTATCCATATATCTAAGATAACACAAGTCAGTCTCTTTTGTTCTAAGATTTAGTACTGTTATATTGCTCTATATCAATTATCTCTCAATAGTTTAAACCGACATTTTGCATTAAAGGATTAAAAAATAGAGTAAACAAAAAGTCATAATAAATTGAAAATATCAGAGTAAGTTGCCACTATGTAGAGCTAGGTAAGCCAGAATGGTTTGGTATTTTAATCCTTGTATCAAGGTCCTAGTACTGCTTGGATGCTTCACAATGTCAACAAATTGAAAATGTATATGAATATAATAAATCTCAAAAAAAAAAAAAAAAAAAAAACCATAACACTATATACAATCTATAAAGTACCTAGAATCATTCAATAAAATGTTATAGTTACTAGGGCTGTACTCGGGTCGGTTCGGCCCGGGTCCAGGCATTGGCCTGATCCGACCCGAACTCATCGGGTTACCAAATTTGAACCTGAACCCGAACCGAATAGGCACATAACCCGAACCGAACCGGAACCGGGTTGGTCGGGTCGGGTCTAGAGTTCGGTTTATTAATTTTTTTTGATACAAACCCAGATTGAACCAAATAAGCCCAGATGCAAACCCATATAAGAGGTACCAAAACCATATGAGACTGATGCTCATAACTACATAATGGTTGTTAACTATTGGATCCCAGTATTCACATTTTCAAGCACTCAGTGACATAGAAATGATGAACGAAAGCTTGATCTTGCGGACTTTGCTAGAACTTTGGGGTTGAAATAACACATCAGTACTTGATTGCACTTTTGCTTCTTTCCAGTCGGATGCTGAAGCTCCTTCATTTCGGTAATTGAGAGCACAGTATAATACTTCCAGCGGAAGCACTTTCGATTAGGCCGCAAATATCAAAGTATAATGATAACCAATTTAAGCCTACTACTCAAAAATTGTAATAACAGGCACGATGTAAATCTTGGAATCAAGTTTATGATTGTCTGTATTGGATCATGGAAAGATAATACGCCAAACAAATAGATTGAAACATACTATGATATACCAATATACAAAGTAAAAAGAAAATGATTAAGAAAAGACAATAAATTCAATACATCATATCAGCCATAACTTTGTGCCTACGCTAATTTTTCTGATTTTATTGTCCGTTCCAAAAATTCATTCTAGTTTTAATCTATATGCTTACAGGAACTTTGCTAACCATTATCTGAGATAATTTATGATGGTACAACAATCATCAAAATTCATCACAAATACATGATGAAACTTGCAGAAGAGAAGCACTCGATCTATAAGAAGAGAAGCACTCGACTCGATCTACAAATACATGATGAAATTTGTAGAAGAATAAATACTTCAAAGAGAGATGTGTTGGTGGGAGAAGGTCGGCTGCTAGATTTGAGTTTGAGAGAGATGAGTTGTGGAGAGAGGGAGAAGGGTTGCTAGGTTTTTTGGTCTTAAATATAACAAAGGTCGGTTCGGGTTCAACCCGGTTACCGAACCTAATAATCAAAACCGAATCGATGACAATCGGGTTTCTATATATTTAATTGAAACCGACCCGAGCTGTGATCAAACCCGGACCGAACCAGTCGGTTCGGATCGGTCCGGGTCGGATTGGCGGGTTTGATGTACAGCCCTAATAGTTACACCAAAATAGAAACAGAAAAAGATTCACAGTCAAACTATTATAGGGAACAAAACATATAATTATTCAGCTCTAAGAAACTAAACATGCAATTGTAGTGTTGAATAAAACCTATCCAATTCATTGCCTATCTCTTTGCCACAACGACGGTGTGATCCAAACATCTTCGTGTAATGAAGACTCGTCATCAATGTCTTCTCCTGATAAAATGCATTCGACACTCTCACCGCCTAAACCAAAAATTACAATATCGCTCAACCATGAGAAGTAAATGCAGTCTCGCTTTAACATAGGGTGATTGGAAGCCAAGACAGAAATGGATTTATTTGGAGAATAGAAAATCGTCCGATCACCAAGGCTTTTCAAATAGGACCAACTTTTGCAATTTCGCTCCAACTTTAACACGTCAAACTTACGCTCACTCATGAATTCCTTAAGTAACAAGACCTCCCCAAATGACTCTATTATATGGATTATGTCTTCCTGACCACAGGAATCTGGTAAGGCAATTTGCTCCATCTCAGAAGAAGAAGGATTAATATCAAAAATCAGAACTACTCTTTTTGAAGTGTTTAAAGCATAGAATAAGCCATCGCAGTTTGTGACTTCATCGCATTTTCCTTGTTCATCTTGTACTGCAGTCCATTTATCATCCCCTGGTTTGCAAAAAATCAACCTTGTTGAATCATTTAAGTCACATTTAATAATAGCCATCACAACACAATCACCACCCTCTTTGTCTAAAGTTGGATGTGAAGATATTACAGCTTGGGTAATATGCCATCTTTCAGTTTCAGAGCCTACTTTGTTAAAGAGACGCGGAAGGCAGATACGATTTCGTGTAATTGGATTTAACAAATAACAATAATTTGTTGGTAAGGTTCTCCCAAAGAGCCATCCATGGCCACATGTCTCATAAAACTCCCCAGGATGGTTTAGCTTCAATTTTTCCCAATAGATTTCACTATCCCTTACACTCAAGAAGCAAGAAAGCATGCTCCCCTTAAGATCAAAATAAGTAACCATCATCCAAGGAATTTGAGAAGGTGTATCTTTAGGCTTCTCTAGAGAGACTGATCGCCACGGTTTACAAACTGCACCGAATCGTATGAAATCAGTGACATTGTTCCTGAGAACCCTTAATCCAATTTCTTGTAACAAATCAGTTGGGAGATTGGACCAATCACCCATTGTTCTGCCGTTGAAAGAGAAAAAATCGAAACTCCACTGGTTTTGACTAGACGCAATTTATGGTTTTTCCAAGGATGGAAGAAAAGGTATATGTTCAAATGATGAAAGTTCGCTACCGTACCTATAAAGACCACAAAATCATGTCAAAACTACAACATTACAAGAGTATCATGTTTCTTGATGGCAATATAGGTTTGCTCTCTCGCTAACTATCATATGCACAGTGGTGATAAAATTCAGCACAAAGTGATGCAGTGTACTTAGGGTATTTATACATGGATACTTTCAAAAGAAATATACAAAGTCATAATCTTTGTATTCCATTCTGTAACTATTAGGTAAAAAAATCTAAAACTAAATAGAAAACAAAGTCTACGTCTCTTCCAAGTTTCAATCTCCTTCCTTTGAATACAAAAGCAAGCAAACCGCAAGCCGTGGCCGTGGGTCGACTTTGGCTCTTGGTAGTACAGCAGCTACAGACGAAGTGAGCAAAGACTATTGGTCTAATGTTATCTTGTTTTTGATTTTAACATTATTAATTTGAATATAATACGGTTAAATAGAGAGAAAAATCTTTATTGGAAGTAAAAACTAACCTAATGAAAGGGTTTGTATAGAAGTCACTGCTACTCAAATGTCTTCAACCGAGAAGCTTCAATTCCCCGAGGAACAAACCCTAACTTGGTGTTGATTCCACAAATCTGACACAGAGAAAGAAAACTTGATTTATTGATTGAATAATTCTTCTTTAGTGAGTACATGAAATATATAAAGCAAAATTTAGTCTCCTAACACTACTGGGATATTAATAACTAAAGACTTGATCAATAAATCCTAGCCATATTTGGCAACTACAACTTCTCTTCAGTTACGTATTTTATATGGGGAACTACAAACAAGTTTTGAATATGTTACTTCTGTGTTAATATTTCACTCTCTCTCTCTGCCGGTCTCCCTCTACCATCATCTCCGACAATCATCGTCATTTGAAGAGGTGCTAGGGAAATTATTAATCCTCTCTCACTCACTCTCTCTCTCTCCCATCTATCTTTCTCTCTAAATCAATTGGTTGTTTTTAGATCCGCCTGAAGTTTAGGTTTGTACTATCATTTGTGGCATGTTTCAGAGAGGCCAACCGGTGATGATGCCCAGTGACATTATTGTACAAGGGTCATCGAGTAAAGCATAACTTGACAATTTCACAAGTGACATTATTGTCGATACCGTCGAAACATGCATATATCGACAATTCCTAGAGTATAAGTCTGCATTTGGCATCTTGTTTTATTGTCTATCAAATCATCCAACATTTTAATTGATCAAGTAAATGCAATAGCAATAACAATAACACCAACTTAACTTTTTATATTATTTTATTGTCGATAACAACCCATTATCGAGAATTGTCAATACTAGAATATTGTCGAGTATATTACAAATAGATAATTAATTGTCAAGTACATTACAAGCAGACAATTTATTGTCGATGTATTGGGCAAATCGATAATATGAGTACATTACAAACATACTATTTACTGTCGAGTATATTACAAACAGACAATTTATTGTCAAGTACATTACAAACAGACAATTTATTATCTATGTATTGGGCAAATCGACAATATCCATGATACAAATTCTATTACATCCTTCTAGGTGTTGGGAGTAGATGTTTGTCGTCTTCTACAATCAAAATCAATACCGAAATTAGCTCTGAAATCACCCTCAAATTATTCCAAAATCACGTTCCAAAATACAATTTCCAAAATGGGACTAAAAAGGAGAGAAACTGAGAAAGATTTGTACCTTAACCGAAGATAATAGTGGATGAGGGAGAAAGTCGTATTTAAATTTTGAATTTTGAATTTTGAATTTTGGAGGGAGACCGGGAGAGAGAGAGTGAAAGAGTGCGTAAGTGGGTTTTTGTTTAGTTTTACCCTCTACGTAGGTAGTCTAATATCACCTCTCAAGGTGTGTGGTTGTCAATGAGTGTAGCGTGAATGTAGGAGAAAGTGAGTGTAGGGGAATCCTCTCCCATTCAATAAATCTCTTCTTGCAAAGTTTACTTGGGCCATGCACATTAATCCAGACTTCAGATTCTAAAGAACTGCACTTGTCCCAAATTTACCTGAAAACCAAAGTGTATCCCCCTCTTTATATTATTCTTATGGTTTGTTTCATATCTTCGAATGGGAAATGTTGCGTGTGAGTTGGACTGCGCAAATATGTACATTGCTTTAGCAAGAGATGTTTGTTGAGGCAGTTTTTAGGTTATATTACCAACAATTCAGATATTCAACAATAGAAATGAGCACAGAAGCAATTGTATTTTTTAGTCATCTTATTTTGCTCAAATGACAATGATGTTTATCGACCGTTGATGGATTGTGTTAAACGGCTCTTCGATGGCTGGAAATCGCATACCCTTACTCAGGTTAGGGTTGCTAGGGAGAAGCATATGCATGTCATACTCACCTTAGGCATGTTAGACTCATACATAATTTGCAAAGATTATTAAAATCGGTGGGTCTGAAGTTATCAAACAATGGAGAAGGTGAAGAACATGATCACAATCACCATGTATCACAACCCATTCTGTCGAATCACAATGGCCGATAAATCCTATTTCTCAACCAACTCACGAACTCGACATGGTTTTCCCTGATTTATCATAACATTTTTTTTCTTCAGTTTATTACCGAAATGTTGATCTTTGATCATATAACTTATCGTCAAATACAGCCGAATATCATTAACATGTGAATCACACGAGTGATACTCATATCAAAATTAAATGAAAAAATTTGCTCATGCCCCCCATTATTTGATTCGTATTTGCATTTTCCCCCACACCGTTGGCTTAATTTTGATAATAAACCACATTTTGCCTCTGACTGACTCAGTTGATTGGTCAAACAAATATGCCCCCCATCGATTATCTCGGTTGCCAAGTTCATGCAAGAGCATTTTTGGTTCTTCATGTAAAGTTGACCAATTAGAGTACCTCTACCAACATGGTATGCTGTTGCGGTTTTCACATACTCTTGCAGAAACCCATTCCAACAGGGGAATGGGGTTCAGCATACCAGTATGCGAAACCATAATCACATACGATTCTATTGGAGGTACTCTCACCTCCAACAAAATGGTACGCATTTTCGGTTTACCATACCGATATTCCATAATCGTATATTGTTTTCGTCCAATAAAGAATTACGGTTTTTCTCTTGGGCGCTCAACGGTTAGACACACAGAAGGAAACGCAAAATTATTTGGTTAGGTGCTAACAAAAAACACCGAATTAAATGTTATATTAGGGAACAAAGTTGTAATAGGAGAGAGAGATGTCAGCTGTATTTAAAAGTTGATAGGCGTTCAACGATTCAACGCCTAGGCGGTATGAGAATACTCTTCATCAAGTTCAGGTTTCGCATACTTTTGAGGGGTATGGGAGTGAGTATGCTAAACCCCATACCCCTGTTGGATGCGTTTTTTGGACATGCTCTTAGCGGGTGGTCAGAGGCAAAATGGTGTTCAACCAAACTGCTGGGGGCAAGTGTGAATTAATTCGGAGGCATGAGCAAATTTTCTCAAATTAAATCCACCAAACGACGACGACGACGACGACGACCTTCTTCTATCTAAAATAATTCTTAGAGAAACAGAGCTTTATAGATCTCTCTCTCTCTCTCTCTCAAATTTCAACAATTTAGAAAAACCCCATCTTTACATTTGCAGATCTGAGGTTGAATCACAATGGGGTTCTTGTTTACGACCTTGATGTTCATTGCTGTGGGGTTATTAGCATCTGTTTTAGCCATAATTTGCTGCAGCAAAGGACCATCTACAAATCTGTAAGTTTGATCACCCCAACATGTTCTTTTAGTATGATTGTAGTAGTTTAAGTTGATATGAAGCTGTTAAAAGTGTGTAATTTATTGAGTGAATGGGTGTAATTGTATCTCTCAGTTTGGTAGTTTTGAACAATGGGATCTTCTAGTATTGGATAAAAATCAGAACTGAAGGTTTTTTTTTAGTATTTTTAGAGAATTGAGTTTGGTAAGTGGTTTCTAAGCCTGTTATTATGATAGGTTATTTTGGATTTGAGTAAAAGAGTAGAGTTTGTGATGAGAGCTTATTATGATAGCTGAGTTTTTCGTCAAGATATCAGTCTTAGTAAATGCGAGGAATTTGTAGATTGAGCTAGAATTTTATATATGTGAGGTGGAAAGATATCAATAGAAACACAATGGGAATGTACTCATTTCAACTTAGAAGGAACATGGATTGAGTGTGAACAAATATAGTATAAAAGTACGTCTCGATGCTAGTATTAACAGAGGAGTTGGTATGCTGAATTATTTCTTAGAAAAATTGGAATATTTTTTAATTTGGTCAGTTGAGCAAATTATGATTGTTCCGCATTCGAAAGACCTAAAGATTCATCATTTATGGCCTTTAGAAAACAAAATTTTCTCTGGTGGCATTGGAAAATGAGATTTACTAGGCTCTGTTTGGTTCGCTGCAAACATGATGCAAATGCAAGCAATTTGCATTTGTAACCGCTTCCATGTGTTTGGTTCGATTTGCAATTGCAATGTGGTGTCTTTAAAATATTTGTATGTGTTTGGTTCACTTTTGCAAAGCAAACAACTTGCACTTCCATGCATTTGGTTGCAGTGAAAAATCTCTACAATAGAGTTTGCATTTAGGCTTTCTACTTTGAAGAGAAAATAGGAGAAAAATAAGGACTTTTTAAAGGCTAAAAAATATATAATTCTCATTTGCATTTGCATAGCAATGCACCTAACCAAACATAAACATCAATCAGCAATTAGTTGCACTTGCAAAGCATTGCATTCCTACCTTTATTAAAAAAAAATCCCCCGACTTTTATTGCAATGCAAATCATTGCAAATGCATCGGATTTGCATTGCATTATACTTGCAGCGAACTAAACTGAGCCATCATTTTGATTTTCAGCTAGCTTGCTCTTTATTTCTTAAGAAAAGTTCCCTGCCGTGTTATCTGAATAGACAACAATAAAGCTTTTTCTCTCTCTCAGTTAACTAGAAGGTATTCTTGCAACGTTTCTTCCAGCATAAGTCATTCATCAGCATTTGTCATTTAAGACTTTTGGTGGAGAGAGATAGGTCTTGCTTGGGAAATATACAAAAACATAGCACTAGTTTGTTCCACGTGCGGGCACTTTGCAAGTGGATGCAAAGACACTGAATTTTCTTGCATTTATTTCCAATGCAATGGTTCTGAGCGCTTTTATGTATTGGGCACCGCAACTATGCGTATTGATGCACTTCTTTCTACAGTTGCGGGAGAGAAAAGGAGGGTCCGAAAAATTGATGAAAAAGAAAATCTAAATTGAATGTGTTTATTGGTTTTGTAAGACTTATTTAGGAAGGGATTTCAAAAACTGAAAAGATAAAACAACAAAATACAATGTGTTTTTCAGTTTTAGTAAGGCTTATTAAGGGTGGAAGAAATCTTAAAAAAAACAAAACCTAAATATGAACGTGTTCCTCGGTTTTAATAAGGCTTATTTTCTTGAAGTGCACAAATGGATAATAGCACTGCTTCTGTGATGCTGCACAAACAATTCTCCACTCCTCCCCCGACTTCATTTTAATCGTTATAGTTATGCATATATTAACTTAAAAAGCAGTTGTCTCTTGACATTTGATCTTGGTCAAAGTTATATGGTGTTTGCATAGTCATCTATTTCTCTAGCATGGGAATATTGTTTGCCACTCCTCTTTATGCAAATTCATCCTGGCTTTCTGTAATGTTTGATCTAATGCTAGCTGAAGCTGAGAGTTTGGCATAAATAAATTTCAAAAGAACCTTCGATCTTCTACTAAAATGCATACCATATAGCATTATTTTCATTATATAGGGCTTTTCATAATTAAGTTTGGCCGCCATTTACTAGATTATCTTCCTTTTTCACTTTCATACTATGTCTCATTTATTTCATTCATGCAGGTTCCACCTGACATTGCTTATTACAGCTACAGTTTGCTGTTGGTTGATGTAAGTAGTATTCTTTTTTACGCATAAAAACTTACACTTATGGTTTTATTGAACTTTGTTGTATTTCAAAAAAGCTAGCTTTCAATGCTTCCAATCTAGTAAAACTCCTATCCTTTATATGAGGATAAAATGAAGCTCTTTTCCCATAAAGACTGCTCCACGTAGAAACCCGACATGAGCCCTGACACTGGACTAGTCATTTTCATTCTTAAATTGAGCCAAACTTAAATGTCATCGCTATCCTAATGATCATTTTTGAATACCAAAACCGACTAAAGTTTACTAATAGTCTAATATAGTTTGAAGATGCAAAATCATCATTAAACCATCAAAAGCACTCACTTTTCCCAAATGCAAGCCACAAAGCTAAAAAAACACTAGGTAACCCCCATGAGTAATGAGGGTCTTTTTTTGGTAAATAAATTCCACTCATTTATTCAACAACAACAAAATATTGTTTACAAAATTCAAGGTCTTTCGGGTTGTTTGATGTAAATTATGCTCATTAGCACGACTCATGGCTCATGGTCTCTAATATAATACCTGATGGACTAGTAGCTATATAATGCTCTGAACTTGTAATTTTGTTTTCTGTAATCCAAAAGAAAAAATAACTCCAACTTATGTCCTCTGGTAGTTGCTTGGCCTATATCATTCTTGTTTCTTTATAAGCAATAACTTATTGTTCTTGTTTTGTTAGGTGGGCGATTGTATATCTTGCACAGATGAAGCCACTAATTGTCCCAATCCTCAGTGAGGGGGATTGAAAAAAATTGGAGGCCGAAAAAAATTCATTTGAAGTTTACCCTATTCTTATTGGAACACGTTGAGATGTTTACGTTACTCTGAATATAGGTACATTGAAAGCTCTTAATTATTTTTCCTGAACTCATCTTTGAAAAGATTAGAGATAGTTCTATCTCGTAAAATATGAATTGGATATGTATTTGATGATTTATATGAAAATAATAAAGGGAGTTTGTATTACTGCAATTTTCTCGAAATATTGAATTACTGCATTCAATATGGCTTACGATAAGAACAGACTAGTATAACACGCAACTCAACGCAACTGAGAACTGCCAAACCACATGTAACATTCAATGAAAATTAAATGACACAATTTATAGGCTTTGAAATACTACAGAAAAGATCGAACGGTTGTCACTCAACAAGGCCTGATCACAATGCAAGTATTCCTCTATAAATGGAAATAGATAGAGAGACCACTTGAAGGACATGTTGGGAGAAAAAATGGAGGGGAGAAATGGGGTTTTGTTGGCTATTATAGTTGCTATGCTGTTACTGAACATAGTGCCTTCGCCTTCATTTGCGTGCCCTTCGAAAGGGAACGGATGTAAGAACTGCATTTCTGATCAAATGAAGTATAGTTGTCCATCGTGCGTGCCTATTCTCCAATGCATGTCGAAATGCTTGTGGGGTGGTTCATCTCAAAGTAAGTGCATAAAAAAATGTGATTGCGATGGGGGGAAGCCACGGTTATCGGATTGCAAGAAATGTATGGGGAGGTGCAAATGCAGCTGCAAGTCTTCTTAGCTATATTTACTTTTAAACGTTGTTCGTTAACTCATCTAATTTGTAATAATGATATGATACCTATGTTTGCTTTGCTTTTCTACCAAAAGTCCTGCTCGGTCGTGTATTGTAATATTTACGAGGTTAATGAGCGTATATGCTCATGTATGGTGTAATTTTTTTCGCGCATATGTTCTGAACTGAGAACAAAAAATCAAATTTTTTCAAGCAAAGAGAACCATAGCATACCAAGATCACAATTACAACTGTTGGGCTGATCGCAAGAGTCAATCCCGCATAGTAGCAGTTTTATACAAAACACTAGCAACCGGGCACGACGCGATAAATATGAATCAAACTTCATTGTTATAACGCAGGTGGTAAATTATATGTCTGATGTATTACTACTAACCAATAAATTTTACAAAAAAGATTGCCTATTCATTTGGCTACTCGGAGGCCGATGAGGAAAACGTAACGAGAACAAGTAATAATCCGCCCTCCAAAACGCCCAATCATTTGGAATGTTTTAATCTAAATGTCAAATGATTCGGCGAGTTTTGCTATATACCAAATTATTCGGCTAGTTTGGTTTGAATTGGGATGTCCTCGTCATGTGGAATCATTCGACTAGTTTGCTTTAATTGGGATATTCCAATATGCCAAATAATTTGGCATAATGTGACATACATGATTCGGCTAGTTTTGTTTGATTTAGGATATATTGAAATTGCCAAATCATTTGGCTAGCTTGGTTTGAATTTGGATGTTCTGGAAGTGCCAAATCATTCGGCAATTTATATAAAAATTAGGATATTCCTTAGATACCAAATGATTTGGCAGTCAAATCATTGAGCTAGTTTTACTTAAATTCTGTTGTTAGAAAATGCCAAATTATTCGGCTAGTTCCATTTAGATTGGATTATTTGATTTAGGATATATTGAAAGTACCAAATCATTTGGCTAGCTTGGTTTGAATTTGGATGTTCTGGAAGTGCCAAATTATTCGGCAATTTATGCAAAAATTAGGATGTTCCCTAGTTGCCAAATGATTTGGCAGTCAAATCATTGAGCTAGTTACCTAAATTCTGTTGTTCGAAAATGCCAAATCATTTGGCTAGTTCCATTTAGATTGGGTTATTAGAAATGCCAAATCATTTAGCATATTTTCCCTTATATGCCAAATCATTCGGCAAGTTTTGTTAAAGTGCCAACTTAAAATATGATAACTCATTCAGCAAATTTTGCTTCAATTTGGAAGTTTCGGAAATGCCTAATCATTTGGAATGTTTTAGCTTAAATACTCAAAAACACCATACTTTATGATGTGTTAACTCAAGTGCCGAATCATTTGGCATGGTTTTATGCAAACACTAAATCATTCGGTTTACTTTGTTTAAATTTAGTTATATCTAAAATGCCAAATCTTTTGGCTAGGCTAATGAGTTGTAGATATTTGGGATATACCATGAGTTTAAAGAAGAAGGTAAATATCCTAATATCCTAGTAGCGATTTGGGATGGATGAAGGTAAATATCTAGTATACCCCTAAATATGTTTGATTTTTACGGTTTAGATACCTATTTTGAACTGATTTAGTTTAGTTTATTTAGGAGTATTTTAGTATTATAAAAATGGCTTAAATCATCAAAATGAACAAAAAACGACTCAAGGGTCCTTATTAATCCCTAATTTGGAGGCTACAACTATAACCCAATATCAATTATCAACATGTATAGGGAATTGTGATTAACAATTGGAATTAACCCTCATTGCATGGCTATTCCTTTAGTAGTATAGATTACCAATGATACGCAATTCTTAGTCAACAAAAACATGTATGGTGAGTCATAACGTTGAAAACAAACCGACAGGCTTACCTGAACTGGCCATTGAGCTATTGGTTCAGTGGTAATGTGGATCGAGAGGTCATGAGTTCGAACCCTCCACCCCGCCATAGAGGTTTCTTACAATAGAGTTACAGATCAAAAAAAATAATAATAATAATAATAATAAATAAATAAATCTTACCTTTCATTTACACACAAATAAAAATAAAAAAATCAAAATCTCCCTCCAAGTCTCCTAATAAATCTCACTTTAAAAACATTTTTATTTAAAATAAAAGTTCACTAAAACCCTAAAACCTCTCCTCTCTCATATCAGTCATGATTACAATTAACCTCACAAATTCAAACCAACTCATCTCATCTTTTGCATTTCAAACCAACAACCTCTCCAAAGATGTCCCTTCAATGGGGTTGGGGTTTAAGAGGAGTTGGTACCGCAGAAGAAGCTCCTGCAGCAGTAGTAGTAGTATCTGCTGTTCTTCCGCGTTTACTTCAATGGAGTCAGCCAAAATTAAGGTGGTGGGTGTTGGCGGAGGAGGGAATAATGCCATTAATCGGATGATTGGGAGTGGATTACAGGTTTGAATGATTTCTTGCATTTTTGTTGTTGTTGGGATTTGAGTGATTTTAGCTCAACCCCTTGTTCTAATTGTAGAAATATGAAATGGGGTTTGCTTGTTTGGGATTGTTTAGTTATTATGGAAATGGGGTTTTGTAGTTTTAGTGTAATTTGTGTTTTTTTGTTTTAAAATTTGCCAATGTTGGTTTGTGTATTGATACATAAGTAGTATGAATGATGTAGAAGCTTAAAGTATTGTGATTTAGGTATGATTTTGCTTTCTGTTTATGATTGGAAATTGTATTAACGGGTTCTGATATGTTTAGATTTTTGTACTTTGTGTACAGCTAAAAATGTATAGTAGAGACGTAATGGTGGTGGTGATGGTGGTAATAGTAGTATTAATTCAAGTTATTTTGTTTAGAGCGTAATGTTGCAACTTGTGTTATTTTTATAACAAGGGTATTTAAGTCATCTATTAGCATTCAGCACTTTCTGAAAATAAAACACTATAACATCAAGCATTCAGCACTTCAAATCATTCAGCAGTCAGCATTCAGCACTTAAAAAACAAACACTCTTAGTTCCATGTTTTCATATGTTGTTGGCATATGTCTCATTGATCATGAGCATGTAACAAATCATTCAACAGTCATCATTCAGCACTGTGTTTAACATTCAGCACTTCAAAAACAAACACCCTTAGTTTCATGTTTTCATTGACGGGTAATTATGTTGTTGGTATATGTCTCATTGATCATGAGCATGTAATTTGATCCCACTTCTGTAATCTACATGTACTGCAGTTATATTCTTGTAGTTGTATAGCGAAGGTATTGACAAAAACATATCATCTTATTAGTGAACGTTTTTTTTTTGTCTAGGGTGTTGAGTTCTATGCTATAAACACGGATTCTCAAGCATTATTGCAGTCTTCCGCAAGGAACCCACTTCAAATTGGAGAGCTTTTAACGCGTGGACTAGGTCTGGCACTCTCACTGGAACCTAAGCACCATTTTTTTGTATTTCATAATTGATGTATGTTAGAGCATAGCCAATTGAATGTATGAAAATATGTAAAATTTACATATTTTAACTTTTTTTATCAAGTTAATAATGGCTTTCTCCAATTTAATATATGTAAAAGAAAAGCGAAAAAATAAAAATAGAGATTCTCATGCGCTATTTCATGGGGATTATTCAAAGTTAAAACAAAGGGGTAGCTGAAATATGGGGGGACCAGTGGAAAAACGCATTTTGAAGTCTACAAATTTTAAAGGCTTAGAGTTAAAGTATAGTATTTTTCTTTTCTTTTTTGAGCTAGAAACAAATTGTACAGAAGAGGTCCTGTGTTTTGGCTATGGGATAATAGTCTATTTATGAAAAGGTTGGGTTTGAAATTGTGTTACGAATCCTGCTCAATTAACTGTTTTCAGTAAAACTGGTTTTTGAGTGTATCCCTCTGATTGGAGTTGCTTCGTATAAATGCAGGTACTGGTGGTAATCCACTTTTGGGCGAGCAGGCTGCAGAGGAATCAAAAGAAGCCATTGCAGGTGCACTCAAGGGATCCGATCTTGTGTTTATAACAGCAGGTATGGGTGGGGGAACAGGTTCAGGTGCTGCTCCAGTTATTGCGCAGATAGCAAAGGAAGCTGGTTATTTGACAGTTGGTGTTGTCACTTATCCTTTTAGCTTTGAAGGACGGAAAAGATCCGTGCAGGCAGGCGCCCAAACTTTTTCTTTGATTTTCAATAGCTTATGCTCATGGTTTCCCCCTGATACATACATATACAAGCAACAAAAATGTTGGGAGTTTCCCTGTAGATATTACCATACATTTGAGTTTAATATAAAAGCATGAGTTGCGAATCAGTTTGATTATGTATGGTAATATCTTGATCTGTTGTAACTTGTAACTCAAATTTTCTTACGTGTGTAGGGAGAAAATTAGTTATCCCTTCTTCTACCTACTTTACTTTAGATAGTTAATCATTGTATTTATTTCTTGTTCAGGCATTGGAGGCTATTGAAAAATTACAAAAAAGTGTGGATACCCTCATAGTGATCCCGAATGACAGATTGTTAGACATTGCCGATGAACAGACACCCCTTCAGGATGCTTTTCTTCTTGCTGATGATGTTCTTCGCCAAGGGGTGCAAGGAATATCTGATATCATCACGGTCAGTTATCCGCCCATACTTGCATTCTTTCTCCTTAACATCTCTGACTTTCAAGGATAAAAATAGTTAGGATCTTTAGTTTAAATTTTTGGAGCTAAGATACAATCTGAATGCTATTCCTATATATTAGTCTCTAACCAATATACCACTAGGGCTTCATTTCATTGTAAAAGTGTAATATATTGGCCAATATATCATGTTTTGTCGGTGTAACTTCCAGTTACAACATATTGTTAAGAATCGCCAGTTTTTTATTTCTTACTTGATAAAGAACACACATAGTCAGTGTGTTGTATACCTAAAAATATCTCACAGCAGGCCACGATATAATATGATGTCTTCAGTTCCTGCCAGGCGCCGACACTTAATTTTGAAAACTGCCTTCAACTTTCAGTGAAGTTAGAAGTTCATTGGGAGTTAGGTTCAATCCATCACTTATGCGTATGATATGTTCATGAAAGTTGGAAATCATTTTTTTTTTGTTTTGCAGATACCTGGGCTAGTAAATGTGGATTTTGCAGATGTAAAGGCAGTCATGAAGGATTCTGGAACTGCAATGCTTGGAGTTGGGGTGTCTTCCAGTAAGAATCGTGCGGAAGAAGCAGCTGAACAAGCTACTCTGGCACCTCTGATTGGGTCATCCATTGAATCCGCTACAGGAGTTGTGTATAATATCACTGGTGGCAGAGATATAACTTTACAAGAAGTTAATAGAGTTTCACAGGTATTGTATTCTCCTCTCTGTATTATCTCTCCAATTCATACCTGATGAATAATTCTTGCTTCTTTCAGGAATTAGAACCTTAAGTTGGTAGAATATCTTTCTATTACCCTTGTGGGACAAGTTAGTGATGTTCTGTATGCATTTCATAGGCATTTTTTTATGCCTCTTAGTATTGCCAGTTTTGTCATCTGATCTCATTTATTTTTGGACTAGAAAGGGGATGCTTTCTTACACTTTGATCAGAAGTTCCCACACTTCATCTATGGTTTTCTATAACTTTTATCAAATTTAATAGTGCTTATTAGTGATTTACTCGTATGATTTTAGTACCCTCGTTCATACTTTTTGCATATCTTGTGCAAAACGAAAAGCAATTCCACATGCTGTCGTTCACCTGGTTATGATCTTCTGCGATATGGTATTCTATTAGATATTCAGATGTATTTAATATTACCTCCATGTAAATATAAGCATGGACTATTTTCTTTTTTGCAGGTTGTTACCAGTTTAGCAGATCCCTCTGCAAACATAATATTTGGGGCAGTTGTGGATGATCGATATACTGGAGAGATTCATGTGACTATCATTGCCACTGGCTTTTCACATTCTTTTCAAAAGATGCTTCTCACAGACCCAAAAGCAGCGAAGCTGGTGGACAAAACAACAACAACCTTAGAAAGCAAAGGGTTGCCCTTACCCCTCAAGAACAACACCGTATCATCACCAACTATACCATCTCAGACGCGAAGACTCTTTTTTTAATCTTCCTTCATCTTACCGTTTTCTTTCCCTTAGAAAAATTTGGATGTAATAATTTTGAATATTTTTACCATCCAATATATTTTGTTCCTCTATATTGGATGGCCCTTTACCTGTGTAGTACGCAAACAATGCATGAATATTTGGAAGACCACGATTGATCTTATTTCATTTTTTTGAGGAATATTATTGGTTGTTTGTTTTCGGGGCCCTTTGCATAATAGTTAGAGTGTCTTCTCGTAAATCTTTGTTCTCTCTTGATCTTCAATATATGCACAACATATGAGACGAGCATAACAATTTCAAGAATCAATTATGGGGCTGGTGATCTATCAAAAAAGAACCTACTGGCATGCTCCGTATAACGCCTTAACGACATTAGCAGTATCATATTACGATACAATAGCACCTACTGCAAGTGTGGTGGCTGGTTCTCCCTAAGCATCCTATTTATCAGCCATTTTTAAGCAAAGGCTTATTAAGAATGCAATTGTAAGAAAAAGGGCAAGTTTATTAAGTCTTATTACTAATGAAGAGAAAAAAGATTAAAACTTTAGTGACATAAACAAAAACGTTTATTGTAAAACAAAGTTTATATCTAGATCCTCGTCAGATAGCTTTGACAACTTGCATATCCCTTACCGTCCGCATTCACTCGTGTTGTTTACCATGCACCAAGCTTCCTTGCAATCGTCTTAGGAGGACTACCTTTGTACCGTTCAATACGGTTGCGACCTCTATTAGAGCATCTCCTAAAGTGCCTCACTACCTTAAAATCCGACGTGCCACCTAGGATTTTCGTCCTCCAACAGTACCTCACTCACTTGGATTTGAGTCTCCAAAAGCAAGGTTGAGTCTTGGATGCACCAAGTTTCCTTGCAATCGTCTTAGGAGGACTACCTTTGCACCGTTCAATACGGTTGCGACCTCTATTAGAGCATCTCCTAAAGTGCCTCACTACCTTGGAATCCAATGTGCCACCTAGGATTTTCGTCCTCCAACAGTGCCTCACTGACTTGGATTCGAGTCTCCAAAAGCAAGGTTGAGTCTTGGATTCCAAGACTCAACCTTGCTTTTTTACGTCGCGACTTGGGCGCCTGTTTGTTTTATAATCGGGCGCCTAATATTTTGGGCGCCCAATTGTATTTTTTAACAAAAAAGTCAAATCGGGGGCCTAAGACCATTTTATTTTCCAAAGAAAATGAAACTGGCGCCCAAGCCTGTTAAAAAAAACAAATCAGGTAGTGTTTGAGGAAATAGAGCCTCACTGACTTGCATTTAGTTTTTTTTCAACCAAGTTAGTGCGGGCACTTTAGGAGATGCTCTAAAAACATCTCTATGATTTAGGAGGTGCACGGTAATCAAAACCATAACTCACTTGAAATAAGTATTTACTGTTTTGATAAATTAGTCGAAGGGGTAATTAAAACCATAACTCACTTAAAATAAGTATTTACTGTTTTGATAAATTAGTCGAAGGGTAGTATTGTGTGGAGTTGGGACAGTTTAACGTTGGTCCTTCACAAGCTTGACCTGTAGACCTATTACGACCACTCAGTGCAAGGCCCCGGGCCACCGATTGGCTGAGTTTTTGTATTCTTCATTAGGATTAAGCAAACGAAGAATACATCAATCGACAATTATGAGTACCTTAAATTAGGGCCATTGTAAGAATAGTTACGCAGACATGTATTTGACTAATGCTGTTATCATAAATAGTGGGATGGATTTATCACAAGACAGTGCTCAAAACCATTAAAAGGCTAGTGGATTGTACATTGCCTGCTTCTCTGTTTTAAGTCACTATAAATAGAATTCTTCTAATCTCGTCCATTCGAATTACAAGAAATGGAGATAAACTGGCAAGATTTTAGTTAATGTACATATAATTTTACAACATTCAGCTGTATCTGTAAAGACGCTATCTTTGAATCATCATAAGAAGAAAGACATCTCTGGAGAAGGAGTGAAGGCCAGAATGCTTTCACCAAAAATTTCAAACAGAGATGCCAGCAACTCCCCAGCCTGCATGTCCTCCTTCCAGGCTAGTCGGAGAGTAGCAGCATACACATTTCCTGCCCTTGCGTCTCTTCTGTTGTTGCTACCAGAAGAACTCACATGTGCCACCTGTCTCATTCCAGACGATGATGATGAGCCCACAGTAGACTCTAATAACGCAGGAGGAAATCCGTCAGATGCCACTTGCATATCAGTAGACTGTGTAGCCATCAAGCCATCTGTTGCAATTTTCTTCAAGGGTGGTTGCTGCTGCATCGGGTGTTCCGTGGTCGCCTTGCGTTTATCTTTATTGAAGAGGAGCAGGTATTAGATACGGTTCAAAGTATCCACAAACATGGCAACGTATATTATCTCTTTTACTTACGATATATCTGACGCAAACTAAAATTCAATATTCAAAAGATCACAATACTAATAAGTACATTGTATAGTTGTTGATAATCGGATATATGATACTTTGTGATCTATGGTATTCATAATTATTACTCATTAAATTTCACTTCCGAAATCAATTATATTTAATGCCTCAAAGAAAACTATTTGAAGACTGTCATCACAACCCTCATAACTACCCGGATTTCAAGCAGATTAATGGATGTGATATAATTCAGATGTACCTTTTGACATATTGGATCCAAGTGGATTCAAAAAAAAATTATAATAAAAAGACTGGTTTTGAGATCAAAATTAGGCTAACCATCATGAGTCGTGGAGGATCCCACACATTATTCCCAACTAAACATACATAAATAAATATAATATGTCAAGAAGTTTACTTGCATTTGCAGTCACGACTTTGGCATTTGTCCTCCAGATTTCTCGCTTTGGTGGTAATAGTAAACTTGGGAATAATTTCAGCCGATCATACATGCACTGACCTGCAGCACACTAAAAAACCAGCTCTCTTGTGACTAACCAGCTGAATTTCAATGCAACATCAAAATGGAACGAAATCATAGGCTCATCTAATTTGCAGCCGCACATTTTCAGAGAGACGTAACACTGGTTTATTATGTTTGTTTCAATGAAACTGTAAGGAGAGAGAGAGAGAGAGAGAGACTTACAAGCAAAGCTCCATAAACTCGCCATGCTTCGTACCTCTTAAGCTCATTCTTTTGCTTTTCAAGGAGCATCTCTGGTTCCAAAAGCTGCATATATGCCTTAAGATTCGGCAGTATATAAAATCTTATCTGCCAAATAAAGACTTGTCATCAAACACTATAACCTCAAGGAGAACGAAGTAATGGATGCCAATTCTAAATCAAAGAAAATTAGCAAAGTATATGCGGGATTCTTATGGCTGACTTTACCAAAGAGAAAATAGTATCATGAAAAGCACGAAAAAATCTGAAGTAGGAAAACGAGGTTCATAGACTAGCAAGGCCAAAAAAATAAAAATTATGAATAAGTAATTTAGTTGTAGCGAGGTTACTTCATCAACGGAGGCAGGGAAAAGTTGAAGTGGACATATTAATGGATGGAAGTCAAAATAACCTATTTTTAATACTATAAATAAAAATGCAGATTTTGTTATAATTGGCTTCAAGAGCATGAAAATGATGATATACCGCAGTGGGTCCCATTGCAGCAAGCCCTTGAATGGCACCATAATGTGTTGTCATTGATTTTGTGGGGTCCATATATGCATGCCACAGAGTCCTTATCACACGTGTTTGAACGTTGTGATAAACATGTGCAAATCTACAACAAACCCATTTAAATAAATTTCAAGAATCAGGAAAAGAAAACCTTGCAAATAGTGTTCATATTACTATATAAAGAATGAATAAATATCAGCTACACAAGGTGAGTCAGATAAATGTCTAGGGTATCCACGTGCTAACCTAGGGCATGTAAGGGGTAATGGTTTGAAGAATCGGACTATTGTATATCCGTATCACATTCTATTGTTACACTAGTGGTCTGCATCCGGACCAAGCTCAATCCAATTTACAAACTTGTGTCCAATCCATTTTTAAATAAACTAGAACAAGTTGATATGATCCAGATTCATAAATTTAGCACTAACTACAATTAACAAAATAATAATAAAGTTTCCAAGCACTTTCAGAAATTTGTGAGACCCCCAATGTTTGATTAGCAACTGTCTAGTATGGCATTAGTTAGAGACTCAGAGATGATGAGAAAACATGGAAAAGAAGGTACACGAAAACGGCTTAACGGAATTAATATTGTGGTCCATTGTAATAGAGCTAATACATCAATATTCCTGGAGTCTGCATCCTCTATGCTGTTTGCAACCAATAAAGATTTTAAGATGTATATGCCCTGGAAGGAATTCATCGAAATTTCCAAGGAATTTCTACCCAGTATAAATATTGATCTTAGATTTTTTTTTTTTTAATGGAAGCTGCTTGAGATGGGTTGAACCTAGGATCTCTTGGTTTTCCACGCACTAGCCCTACAAACTTGTCAAGTTCTGCTGGTACCTTACATTTGCTGTCTTACCAGGAAACTCTAGGGATTCTAAACCGTTGAATAAGGGTCAAGGAGGATTGGGAGTTTGGCTCAACGCTACCCCACAGTATGCCTTACCGTAACCTACATATTTTTCATGTACTCAGTGCTTGGAAAAAATGTAGTTCAAGAACTATCATAACAAACATATATTATATCATAACCAGAAATCAAGTGCGACTCAATTATCAGGACTATATATCAATCTTCAAACTCCAATAAATTATGGATAAAAGATAAGAATGACAATTGATAGCTGAGAAGAACTTCACCTCTTGCATATTGAAGCAACAAGACTTGCACTGAAGTTCCTAAGCTCCCAATGGTTATCAGAAAACCTATTCCCCAATCTTCTAGCAACAAAACAAGTAATTACAGCCGGCACCAGCTGCTGTAGCTGAAATTAAAAAAAAAAAACGAAAAAACCATGTTGACTGGAATATAACCCTTCAAGAACCTCTGAAACGCTGTTGTGAACATCTAAAAATACCAAAAAGAGAACTTAGGAGCACAGAACTCTATATGCTTGACCATGGACACTATTTTAGATTGGGGTCCTATGTTATAAACAATTTATAGGGACGTCTTACACGCAAGGAAATACTGAAATTACGAAAACTACTGGGCGCCTATCTTTTGGTCATTTCTTCCCTTTAACCCTCGTTATACAACTTCAAGAACTGTATACTCTAACCCTTGGAGATGCTCCAAGAGGAAAACTAGTTGTACTAGTTTCTCATTGAGTTGGCACATACACAAACTGTTACATGATTTGCCTAGTTGTGTGAAGGGAGTTTGAGTAACATGACAACAGTTGAGCCTCATTGTGGTATCTCGTCTGTGATTGTACATACATTCAAAGACAGGGCATCTTAAAAGGTTATGTTTCCAAATATATGGGAAGGATAAGAGATTGTCCAACAGGTATGATTTTTCTTATGCTACCACTTTTGAGATGTCCATCAAGAAGTAGAGTGACTATGGCCCACCCCATATGTATGTTTCGTAGATTTCCCTAGTATCTACCTCGTAGCATTATTTTCCAACTTACATAAGGTTCTATGTGTATGTGTGGATTCCGGAGAAGGCTACGAACAACACGCATCAAAGCAAATAGAAGACGAATATCGTTCAAACTCCGACCAACCTGTGATTATTAAAAAATCAGAAATTTTATATTAGAAAAAAAATGATTTATCCACTCTTTTGGAAAAATAAATACCTCTACTTTACCTCATCTTCGATGAAATATGTGAAGTATGGAACTAAAGGATGAAGTCCCGAATCAGTAGCCAAACTAACTAATGCTTCTTTAAAGAGGACTGATTCAGATCTACTGACTGTAAGCTCCGTGATTTTTTCAAAATATACCTATGTGGGCAATCATCAAGTTATTCATCTTGCAATGTTTGGAACTCGACAAACGAATTTTACAGAAATAGAGAAAAATATAAAAGATGTACCTGAAGCTCTTTGGATAATACATGCTTGACAGGCAATTTTAGGTCAATGGGAATTGTAGCTTCTTTGTATTCAGACTTCATGTTATCAGAAGGAGGTAAGAGTGCTGCAAATAAAGTATGCTTATATTAAAATTAGCTAACTAGTTGCAACTTTGATAATGGAAAAACAAATCTTTGTATTACAGAGATCAAACGGAGAGTCATTCAAATGCAATTGGAAGTCTAAGACGTAATTGGTCTAACTTTGGATAGAGAATAACACTTGAACTATGGACTGCAAATTCACCAGAGTGAAAACCGAACTACATTTAGATTATTTTCCCCCTCACCCACAAAACTGACAATTTTTACATCTATGAGAGTCGGTGATCACGGGTGTAAAAAAATGAAGTAGATTAGCATAAATCTCCGTCATTAAACAAAAATTGTGCACAAATTAATACTTTAATAAAAAAATCGACGGAATTGCCACTTCCACACTGTTAGCTCCATATTATTCTTGAAATTACAAATATAGTTGTGTTTTGCCAAATTAATCAATATTTTTCAAAATTGCTCCATTGTCAACTTTTATGTAGTCCTGAATTTCTGACTAGAATTTCTACGCTACTATTTCTCTACTTCCTTTTTTCGGTAGAATGTGGATGGCGTGGCAGCTGGCAATTTGATAAATGGCATGGTTGCGAACTCGTGCTGTTGAGATTCTCAACCAATTAACCATTGACCACATCCATGTCCACACAGTACAAATAAATGCAACGGTCAAAATATCAATCTTAATAAATATATCAGTCAGTCACTAGTTACATACCTTTGAAGGCCTATATCTGCTCTACAGCTCTACTTGATATGTATCAAGATGTTAGCAATACATGTTGCTTTGGCCAGTTCTTCTTGATATATCCATCATTCAACATTTTTTCATAAAAAAAAATCAGCAGATTTGTAGTAATATATCGTTATGTATCTGTCAGTAGACTTTTCAACATATTGATCCGATATATCGTAGCTATCGAGGATATTTTGAACCAAGCATAGGGGTAAGCATAAAGCTAAACCTTCAATTGGAGCATTTTCTGGAATAGCAGGTTGTACTCCCTCAATAGCCAGCCAATGAGCAACAACTGTTGTATCAAGTGGAGCTTTTGGTAGAGGTGCTTCAATTATCTACATCCCAAATCAAAATGCAAGGAAATCTTGGTATAAAAATAAACCTATAACAATTAATAGGGCACTGTTGAGATGAGAGATAGTTTCTTACATCTTTAAACTCGACATCCTTGTCATCAATATAAAACAAATCTTTATGTCCCACAGCTCTTTTGAAACGCAAGGGATCTCCAGAAGCAAATCCATAAATTGGCTGAGGAAAAAAGAGTTACTATATAAGCTAGATGTAATCTTTCCTAGCATTTTAATGGAAAAAGTCTGTGTGTCCTCATATACAATACTTCATTTATACTGCATATGTAAGTGTAAATATTATGAACATCCTTTTCATGGCATTCATGCTAATACTACTTCATTTGGGTCCCCATAGAGATAAATTAAGGAATTGATTACAGGATATAGACTCCTCACCAAGAAATCATGCTCACAGAAAAAGTCATTCTGGGCTCGTTAACTCATCAACTGTGAGTTACGAGCATACATTTGAAATCCTATCTTTCAACTGTTTAAAATGTATCCCTATTTTTTTCCGAGGATAAAATTCATGGTAAGGAGATCATATCCAAATAAGATAATGTACTACATCATCACCAATGAGGCCCAGTATAGAGTGTCAAAAGGTGTCAACCGTAGGCGTGTCGGACTGACATGCTATTTTAATTTACTATACATATATACAACTATATAAGCATGTTTCGGCAAGAAGACAACTATATGAGCACCCCTAAAACTGTACAATCGTGTTTGTTTATGGGGTATAGGTAATACCTCTACATTTCTCAAGTTAAGTGCACTATCCACATCAGCTGCTGTTAAAACAGTTCGCTTTGAATGCCGCATGCATTTGATTGCCTCCTGTAATTTCAAACTAGCAGTGCTTGTTAATCTATGCAAATCCAAATCCCCGTTAACTCTTCCAAAACGACTATAATCAGAAATGAACCCAAACGTTAAAACATAAAACACACTGTATATAGAGGCAATCACCTGCATAATCTCACGCACACGATACTCAACATCAGGAGCCAGAGCGAGCGCAACATCAGGAGACAAGTTGCTAATCCCAATGCTCTGTGCAATGACCTCAATGGTCTCTTTAGGCACACTGCTCATATTTCCTTCAAGTATATCTTAAACATTTGCTAATCAAAAAAATCACACCATTGATACAAATCTTCTCTTAGATCAAATGCATCTCTAGTTAAATTGGGGTTATGAAATCTCTCTAATAGACATTTAATCTTCATCATTCAACACTTGAACAAACACAATTGCAACCCTAATTACAACAATCTCACATCGAAATCAACAGAGCTAAATCAAATCAAATTCTACTATTAAGAGTTTATCAAATCAATGCGTTTGTTCAAACCTAAATCTATAAATTATAGAGAGAGAGAGAGAGAGAGAGAGAGAGAGAGTACCTGCTGGAGACGATGTAGTTGTTTGGTTGAACAATGGCGCGCGCGGGGGTTTGTATTTGTGGCAAATCACAAATATAGAAACTATAAGACCATGAGATGGTGCTGCAAACATTGGTTAGCACCAGATCGATCATGAAGAAATGTAGAAGAAAATACAAATGAGCATTATTATCGTCACTCATTGTTCAATTCATGTTTAGATCATCAACTTTTGGATCTTAACGATCGTTTTAACGAGGAAAATACCGAATTACTTGTTTGTATAGCTTTGCTTGAATCCAAGTGAGTAATTTTTTAAAGGTTTTGGTTTGTCTCATTTCGTGTATGTAAATGTCCGTGGTTATCTTAGTCGAAGACAGTGATAGGATGAAGACCTTCGTACAATCTTCTATCAGCCAACGACCAAATAGGTAAGTTGGTTTAGTAGAACTCTAAAAAAGAGAGCCAAAAATAATTTTCTCAAATTTCTAAACTTTTTGGGAATCTCGTTCGAACGACCCAAGGTCTCGTTTGAACGAGACCTTGACGAGTGCTACGAGTTTTAAACCAAAACGCATATATTTTGAAGGCTTATTAAAGATTTCATTCGAACTACCGACCGAGTCTCGAGAAAAGCTGAAATACTATTTAAGCGAACATTGCTTCTCTTTTCTCTCTACCTTTTTTTTTCTCTTTTCTTTGACAAAAAGTTATTTTCGAAAGAGCTCAATATCTTTTATCAGAGAGACAATTTGACATCAATCAAAACCTAAAAACCTTGAGGTTGACGTTAAGTTAGTTTATCCTACTTCCCACATATTGTTCTAGAGTAATTCAAGAAGGGGGTTCTTTGCTGTGAGTTCGAGGAGAGTCATTGAGAGAACGAAGAAAAGTCGTTGTGAGAACGAAAGCGATAGGGCATGATGTTTGGATCAGAAGAGAGCTAATCACGAGACGGGGTTATCGAGTCGGTAAGTGTAATTCAGATTAAACTATTTTTGATTAGTGGATTTTTGGTAGTCGTGTTCATCGACAACGACCTGCGGTTTTTCTCCTCAGTAAGGAATTTCCACAAGGTGAACAATTGCTTGTGTCGTTTAATTCTTTGTTTTTACTATTGATTGTTTATGTTTAATCCTAAATCATTGATTGATAGAAATTGTTTTGACCTAATTTCTCGAAATACATTAAATACGAGCACATAGAATTTCAATTGGTATCACAACGGAATCATTTGTAGGCTTTATATCCTGAGCGGTGATCCTGCTTTTAAGTGTTTGCTTAATTTAATGGATTCTGAAAAATTTGGAGGTCTTATAAATCGTCCACCACTATTTGATGACACGAATTTTCCCTACTGGAAGGTTCGAATGATTGTCTTCTTGCAATCCATAGGAGAAGATGTTTGGATTGCCATTGAAGATGGATGGATGCCCCCGACTGTTATGCAGGGTGAGCCAGCAATAGCTGTAGAAATTCTTAAACCTATAAATTAATGGACTAAGGAGGAAAAAGAAATATATAGGTAAAATTCTAAAGGTCTTAATGTTATCTTTAATGCGTTGAGTCAAAGTAAGTATAGGCACATCTCTTCGTGTACCACTTCAAAAGAAGCTTGGGACATTTTAATGTGCACTCACAAAAGTGATGATACGGTTAAAGAGAGTAAACTGCAAATGCTCACCTCTCAATTTGAAAACATCCGGACGAGTGAGGATGAACCGTTCGGTGAGTTTTATGCCAGACTGAGGGACATTGTCAACAACAGTGCCTCTTCAGGAACTGGATATACTGATGTTCAAATAGTTCATAAAATTCTAAGATCTCTCCCTAAAAGTTTTAGATCCAGACGTGATGCCATAGAGGAAGCTTAAAATCTTAAAACTATGAAACCTGACACACTTGCTAGAAAATTGTAAACATTTGAAATCGAGATGGAAATAGAAAACCCTAAGAAGAATAAGAGTCTGGCTTTTAAGTCTTCCTCAAACTCTTCGTATTCTCAGGGAACCAGAGAAGTTGACAACTTATGTGTCTCTGACGATAAAGAGGAATTGAACTTTGATTCACAGATTGCTATTATAAGCCAACAATTTAGAAAACTCCTACAAAAATGATAATATGAGAAACAAGGGTAAAATATGAATTATAAGGCACCTCCCCATAAACGTGCTAAGTCGTATGGCAAGCAAACCAATCTTGAACAAGACTTAAATAAAGTTGAATGTTATAGATGTCACAAGTATGGTCACTATGGTCGTAGCTGTCCCACTAAGAGTTCTAATAGTAACTATAAGGCCATGAATATTAAAGTAACTTGGGATGATGATAATGATGAATTTGATGCTAATAATGATCATCCCCAAGAATATGAAAATGGCAACTATTGTGCGTTTCCTAGTATAATAAACTCTAGTAATAATTATTTTAACCCTTTTGAGCTAGAAAACTCTATTAATGATCAGAGTGATTATGAAAGTGATAATAGTGAAGAACCCAAGTTTGAAGATTTGTATTCTCAACTTGTTTTTCAGTTTGAGAAACTTAAGAATGAGAAATATGCTCTTATTGCCAAACTTGATATTTGTAAAAAAGAAAAATATATTGCTGTGGGGAAGTTAAAATTGACTAAAACTGAACTTGAGAAGCTTAAACTTGACTTGACTTCCACTAAGCAAAAACTTGAAGTTTTTCTCCATGGAGCTAAGAATATTGGTAAAATGCTAAGTATGAGCAAAAATGGTACTGACAAAAGAGAACTTGGATTTGATGAGTAAAATGTTAAGTCTACTATACCTCAAATCATCAAGTTTGTCAAAGCTACTCCAATGACATCTTTGCCCAAACAAAGTATTACTAATGCTCCTCATAGGCAGTCTAAGAAGCCTTCTATCTTTCGTGAGTTTTATTGTCAAACTTGTGGTTGAAAGGGTCATCTTGCTCCCTATTGCAGATATGTTCCTGAATTCTATGATATGAATAAATTTCCAATAAAAGGGGGAAACTCTATCGACCATATGCCCAATCTGTTGCTAATCCCTCTTTTGTCCAAAAGTCTTTTAATCGTTTCAGGAATTTGACTAAAGCGACTGAAGAACGAAAGAAAGTAAGATATGTTTGGGTTTAGAAGAAGGATCTTCTACCATAATTGTGGTGCAATGTTGCAGTAATGGCTCAAAATAAGATGGTGAAGAGTGTGTATTATGAGATGGTGAAAGATGTTTTATATGATAAATCCTAGATTAGCACCATTGGTGTCTGTTCCATTGAGTAAATCGTTCCAGTCATCCTGACTATCTGTGTCGCTATTTTGTGAACATCGTCAGGTATGTGTTGTTTTTCTTATTCATATTGGTTATTTCCCTTGATTTTTGCATTATAGTCTATCTTAGCTATGCATGTACATGATTCGGGATTTATTTATTTGTCATATATTCACATAATGCTTGAGCTACTTGGTATCACTAATTCATCACTAGTTCCAACTGTTCATGACTCTAGTCGTAAGTAGAAACCTTGAGGATAAATGTATAAACTTTGTTACCTAACATTATGTGAAGATCTAACCTTTTGTGCAAGCTTTGAGTGTTATTCAATGAATTCTTTCCTGCAAAATCTTTCTTTGTTTATGATCTCATTATTTTATGCATTTGTCAATTGTTGGTGGTAACATCTAGTTCAAGTTAGTTTAATAGAACATTTCTTATACTTGATTCGAGATGAAAAATGCACTATGTGAGACCGAAGATATAATAATAAGTTTTTTATTGTTACACCTTTTTGGCCTTCGTCTATGCTTACCCAAAATTTTATCCGTTTGCAGCCCTTTTGTATCTTAAAATATGTCATTCGTTTTATATCCAACTCCTTTTATCCCTTTTGTTCTGAGACATTTCAGTAAAATCAAAGTGAAGGAAGGAGTTTAAGTAGGGAAAGATGAATAGAAAACTAGAGTATCCCTGATGTTGAAAGATGAAAAAAAATCATTCCAACGAGGTTAATAGTCGTTCGAACGATCTTTTGACAACCCTCTGGAATTTTGGCCCAGGAGCCCAATTCGTTCGAACGACTTCATATTTCGTTTGAACGAAATCTGGGAAATTTATTTTATGGTTTTTTAAACCACTCACTTGCCTCGAGATTTGAGCGATTGTAAAGAGTTTCCCTAGTATATAAAGGGAAACTTGGGGAAGAAGTATTCTATTCAATGTGTACTCAATAAAGATGAAGAATATCAGGAGGTGCACTCATGTCCCTTTCCTTGCCTACATTATAACATTTTCAAGACCTGTTTGATCTTGAGTTTAGCATAATCAGTTTAGTAGAGATGAGAGATAGGGATTCTATATTAGTTAACTTGACACCATCTAAAATAATTGATTTTCCTTCTATGAGATCTTTTAGTAAAATAACACAGTTTTTTTTATTATGAATTTTTAACTCCAGTTTATTCATATTCATATTTCCTCAGAGTGATATTTAGTAAATTCTCAGTGACTTTGAGTGACCAACCATGAGAGGCCTAAGTTGAAACATATTTCTAATATAGTGATCTTTATACGTCTAACTGTCATGACCTTGATTGGAGTACACACACACACACACACACACACCAAGTTCTTTTACATTATTTCGTTTATAGATCAATAATATTTTCTATATCATGTATCCGCTGTGCTTAAAGACTTGACTCTGCATATTTTGAGGGGGAGTGTGTTTGGTAGTCTTCAGTTTATCTCGTAAATCATGTATCTTATCTTATGCTTCCTGTGGATTATGTTTCTTGTCGATGTTTGTTGATTACTTGGTTATTTTGGTTAATTTTGGTGCGTTTACCTATTTCTATTCTTTCGTTCGAACGAGTTATGGTCTCATTTCTTCCAATCAAAACTTGTTGAGTTGTTCGAGCGAGTTTTATCTTCGTTCGAATGTTTAAAGCTAAAACTTTGTGTTTTGTTTGAACGAGTTATCCTCTCGTTCAAACAACTTTTTGATTTTTTTAAATTCAAAGTTCCTTTATGTTTTTGTTTGTCTGTCTCACTCTTGTCTCCACCTCCTACTGTGACTTTTTTATCTCTATATTGATCATTTGGTTTCGATTGAGAAAATGTTCAAGTTTGCTGCTCCTTGCACTTGATTTTCTTTATGTTTAGGGTTTTGATTACAGAAGTTTTCCCATGAAATTTGTGGCAGTTTCGTTCGAGGTTTCCAAAGATGCACCTTGGGGTTAAGATGCACCTTGAGGTTTCCCAAAAATGTACCCATGAAATTTGTTATTGGATTTTGCAGATGGTGAAGTTAAGTGTTGTCGACCCTGTGGCTTTGAGTTATGTATTGGAGTGTGTTTTGTTTCTTTCGTGATAAATATTGGAGAGAAATAAGTATCCCTGACAGGACAACGCAAGGAAAGGATATTTGATCATGCTTTTCTGGTTTAATACTTTTATGATACATTTTTGATCATGTCTTTCAGTTATTAGAAATTTTTTTAAGCTCGTCTTTATACACGTATCATAAACTAGTTTGTTGAGTGTGCAAATATTAAATAGCAGTTATTTGATACATTTTGGAGTGTAAAAGATGTCATCCGTGAAACAGGTCCAGAGATTGAACCTGTTAATGAAAGGGGTGGTATCTATCTAAGGTCTAGGCTGTTTCTGTATCTGAAAAGTACTGCAGAGTGATGTTTAAGTCTTAATTTTTATTTTGTCACGAAATGAACCAAAGGGGGAGATTGAAAGATTTTGATTTGTCTCATTTCGTGCATGTGAAGGTCCATGGTTATCTCAGTCGAAGACAGTGATAGAATGAAGACATTCGTACAATCTTCTATCAACCAAGGACCAAGATGGTAAGTTGGTTAAGTAGAACTCTGATAAAGGGAGCCAAAAATATTTTTCTAAAATTTCTAAATTTTTTGGGAATCTCGTTCGAACGAATTTTGGGCATCCCGCTCGAACGACCTTAGGTCTCATTCGAACGAGTTCTACGAGATCAAAACAAAATATGCATAATTCTTTGAAGGATTAGGAACTTCGTTCGAACGACCTTAGGTCTCGTTCGAAGGAGTCTCAAGAAAAGCTGAAATACTATTTAAGCAAGAATTGCTTATCTTTTCTCCCTGTCTCTTTCTTTGGAAAAAAGTTATTTTCGAAATAGCTCAATATCATTTATCAGAGAAATAATTTAACATCAATCAAAACCTAAAAACCTTGAGGTTGATGCTGAGTTAGTTTATCCTACTTCCTACATATTGTTCTAGAGTGATTCAAGAAGGGTGTTCCTTGCTGTGAGTTCAAGGAGAGTCGTTGAGAGAACGAAGAAGAGTCATTGCGAGAACGAAGAAGAGTCGTTGCGATAATAAAAGCGATAGGGTGTGATGCTTGGATCAGAAGAGAGATAATCACGAGACGGGGTTATCGAGTTTGTAAGTGTAATTCAGATTCAACTCTTATTGATTAGTAGATTTTTGGTTGTAGTGTTCATCGACAACGACCTATGGTTTTTCTCCTGAATAAAGAGTTTCCACAGGGTGAACAATTGCTTGTGTCGTTTAATTCCTTGTCTGTATTATTGATTGTTTATGCTTAATCCTAGATCATTAATTGATAGGAATTGTTTTGACCTAATTTCTCGAAATACATTAAATACCAAGCACATAGAATTTCATTTACTTTATTGTTTGATGGTCAGCGTGATTAAGTGAATCCTTTGACATGATCCAAATAATTTTTTGCATTCCAACCCCGCACAAAGTGCCCTTTGTGTTCCTTACACAATGAGCAATGTGATGAATCTAGCTCACTAATCTTCAGCAAAAACTTTCCCTCGACAACAATCGATTTCTCATAGCATCACATCCCATACTAACTTTGACCAATCTGGTTTATTTTTATAATTATGATGGATTTCCAAGCTGATATGTTGATGTAAATTTCCCATCATGGTTTCCATATCATTATATCCTTTATAGTTCTTGACCTCTACCAGATATCTGCTCAGTTAAATTGATTTAATACTGTAGGAAGACCCACCCATCTTCCAATTTGAGTAAGTTGTAACCATAATAACTAATAAGTATATCCCAATAGAAAAGTTATTTTTTCCTTTTTTTCTGACAAAACGCTAAAATTAATGTGGCGCATCCCTCATAGGGTCATCTACCTCCATATAACCTATGTTTATTTGATGTTTTATGTTTTATACTTTACCTTAAGCTATGTTGGAGAGGTTCAATGTGGGTTATTAGCAGTTTCTCAAGTTAAGTAGAATTTTATTTAAATTAGAATTAAAGTTCTTAATTTTAACCCCACCTTGTGTTCTATAAAAGGGGAGGTTTAGGTTATTTGTTTCTCAGTTAATTTTGATTAAAGTAAGTTGATTTGTTTAGTTAAAACCCTAGTTTTCACTAACTCTCAAATACAACGCGATTTTCATACAAATCTCGCTTCCGCGTTCGTAGTAATATTCTTTGCCGTTTCGAAATATTCCTTGTCGTTCCGGATTAGTTTATGTGTGTGACACGTGACATTGTATGTGTGTGACACGTGGCAGTGTACGTGTGTGACACGTGTATGGCAAGTGTATGTGGCATGTGTGTGTTTAACACGTGTGGTGCATGTGCGGGGTACGTGTGATCGAGTCAGACCGGTTCTGACCATGTCAACCCGGTCCAGGCCTTGACCCAGACCGGTTTAGAACCGGTCCAGACACTAAAACGACTTTTAATCACCCTATTTTTGGTCAAATTGAGCCTAATTTTGTTCGAAAAATTCTTATTGACCGGACCTACCTCGTGGGGGGCCCATTTTGATTTTTTTTATGCAAATTTTTTTTGTTTAATTTTTGGGTATAGGTGCCTCGTATAGAAGTATTAACTCACTTATATGTGATATAATTACTTAGAGTAATACCTATTTAAGTATCTTTACGATAGCTAATATGACATTATTGGTATGCCCCTAGAATATTAATTATCATGATCGGGGATCACAGATAATACGAAACTAAGACTAATTTAGCTTACGGCTGTGAGTTATATCTAAATCACAGTTCATTGTCACGGACAATTAACTAGAGCTCAATTGAGAATTGACTTAGTCTTATTTCTAAGAATTTGGTGTCTTAGGAACCAATTTTTCGTATTTAGGTACAATTAGATGTTACAAGCATAACATTTAGAGGTATAGAGGCATTAATAGCAACCTATAGTGCCCTAGACTGTTAGTTTAAAGATAGGCCTAATCAACCTATCTTGTGAACCCAGCTGACTTCGGGATGGAACCACTTGTCAGCTAAACATCTAATACCCCTCATGTTCGTAGCAAATGGTTCATTTGGCTAGAATATATCTACTTTTATAGAACTTACGGGCTTAGAACACCCTAGTTCTCAGAATAAGGAAAACACACATTTAGTGGTTTTGACTAGCTGTCTTGGCTAAGACTCTATTAAAACGCATTTTAACGGTTAAGATCACCATTTTACAGGGTAAATTTGTGATTTAACGCTTCATACGATATGAACAAGGTTCACCTATAGATAATGATTGAGAATCACTAACTTCTATACTATGAATTGTTTTTAGTAATGATTGGAGATCATGTACTTCCAAAGGATTTCATAAGGGACACACACATCTGGCGGTTTTGAATAGAAATCATGGCTAAGATTCTATTAAGACGCACACCTAAGATTAAGATCGTCATTTTTACTGGGTAAAATTTAAGATTTAATTATTCGACAAGAATTTCATGAGTTTTAGGATATGAACAGGGTTCAACTATAAGATGATTAGGAATTATTTTTTTTAGCTTTATTCTTAGTACTATGATTTTTTTTAATGCAATTGATATATTTGTCAAAGATTGTCTCTTATTACAATCTATATCTTGTATTATAGATGTCTGCGACACTCAACAATGTTGAATTTCCACCATTGCTACTCACTAGAGCCAATTACCTCACTTGGTGCATTGACGATGACTTATTCTTTAAGTCATTTGGTCTGCAGAAGACCATCGTCATTGGCAACAAGTAAGATCCCATGGACAAAGCATGGGCTTTGTTTATCCTCCGTCATCATATTCAGAATGACCTGAAGACTGAATACCTCAACAAGGTTGAGCCAGCTGACTTTGGGGCAAGCTTGCCGGGGCGTTATGGTCCTCATAAGACCATTATGCTCCCAAAAGTGATGCACCAATAAAACATCCTTAGGTTCCATGATTTTAGGACGATCGCTGATTACAACTCAGCAGTCCATTAAATCACTTCTACACTTGAATTGTGTGAGAAGAAAGTAACTGATGTTAAAATGATAGAGAAGACTCTATCAACCTTCCATGCTAGCAATATTGCGATTCAGAGGCAATATCAGCGAGAGAACTTGAAGACTCATGAAGTCTTGATTTAGGCACTGCTCCTCTCTGAGCAGAAACGATGATCTTCTGATGAAAAATCATGCTATGCAGCCCTTTGGGAGTGCGTTGTTGATTGGGTCATACAATGTTTAGTTTTAGGGAAACAACTCTGTACGTCAGGGACAAAGATATGGAAGGGGTAGGGGAGGCTACCAGGGATACAAGAAGGATGAGAACCATAAACCATTTGGCCCTAGGAGAGGTAAATGATTTAAGAAATCCTGGACACTAGGCAATGCGAAGAAGGAACAACAGACTGATCAGGGATCTAATTGCCTTAACTCCGGTGACATAGGACACTGAGCACGGGAATGCCATAGACCACGGATGGCTACCGATGATAGAGTTAGAACCCACCAGGCAGTTGTTGATACTAACTCCACCGCTCTGGAATTCGCAGCGTCTGACTTCTTCAACGACACTGATGTCGTCATGGATCGACATACGGAGTAATTTGTAATGATATCTCAGTAGACATATGATATCACATTAGAGAGAACACTCGTAGTTTCTTGTCTCGGCAGACTTGATTTAATTTTTGTTGTTAGTATTTTTTATTTTGTTGGGAACATATCATTTATATTTCAATAAAGTGCTCGTGACATACATGAGATTCTCCATTTATTCTAAATTATGATTACTTGAATTTATTGCTTGAGAAGTAGTTAAATTCTATGTATGATAGTTGATCTACTACATACAACCTGCCTATGGCTCTCTCTGCTCATTGAGCATGACCGATAATCAGATGAATGGCGGCATATGTCTCAGATACATTTAGTACCACACACTCAATCCTTTTGAGTTATGCATATATTTCTTGTCTAACCTTGTGCATCGGGGATGACACGAATATCATTGGCACGGCCAATATGATTGAATGCACTGAGTACATCACGTTATTACTCTCTCACGGTTCGATACAAGGTATCTAGACCAATTTATAAACTAGTACGTCCAACCGGATTTTACAGAGTTTAGGGAGATACATGATAATGCTTATCACGTAATGACTATCGGAGAAAAATGACAGACAGGGTTATGTGCATTCACTTCATGTCTAAAGGTTAGAACATGCTATTGGAACGGTTTCCAATACACTCCTCCGGCTGGGATGACGAGAAGGATTATCGAGATTACATCTCAACTTTCCTTAAACTGAGAGAAGATCCCGAGAGTGTACGTATAACGATTTCTTTCAAGGAATGTCTATTATGACCAGGGTGGAGTGGGATCTCCAGCCTTTGCTCCAACCGCATTCATGGAGACTCATGTGGACCTTTCCATCCACATAGTGGCAAACTTGAATTTTTTTGGTTTGTCAAGACGCATCTAGGAGATGGTTCTAAGAATGCAATGTTAGCACGACTTCTCACTTAAATCATTCGATCGTAGGCTCAGTTTTTGGATTAACCGATCAAAGTCAATCGATGCGACTTGACGGGGGTTTCGGAGTTGGACTCACAGGCTTTTGATAATTATTTTACCGCTAAATAGGATAGATGATTGAGCATCGTGAGTACCCCATACCATACCCAACTCAAAATTGGCGGAGAACCTAATCCAGCAATTTTGGATAATTGCGAGGCCACTATTATTACGATCACAGCTTCAAGCTAGTGTGTGGGATATGCATTTTTACTCCCACAACACTGCTTAGGGTTCATCCTTTAGCATATCATCAAATTATTTTTTCCCAAAAGCAACTAGTAACTGGGTCGGATCCCGGTGTCGCCCATCGACGAACATTTAGATGTTCCGTACAAGTGCCAATCGCACCACCATGTATGAAGATGGGACCTGCAACGTCGCCCTGGTATTATGTAGGTTATGATTCGTATTTATCACTGGATATTTGGACCCACTGGCGACGTATATCCTGCAGGGCAGATAATTGTCACTTTGATGAGACGATATTCCCAGCATTGGGGGGGGGGGGGAGAAATGACAGTCAATGCTGAGGATGTTTCCAAGAGGCCTTGGAAAACACCATCGTTATCTCATCTAGATCCCTATACATCAGTTAGGTGACAATAAGGTTTAACAAATTTTAAACCTCCAATAGATCGTAAATGATTTACTAGACGCATTCATAGGCACTATTGAAGTACCGTAACTGTATGTATATGTAAGTAGTATACCTACACAGCAGAACGTTCTGGGGGAACTAGTACTGCAGCAGAACATTCCAGGGGAATTAGTACCGCAAATGAATATGAGGTTCACACTTAGTGCGAAGCACCATTAGAAGAAAGTATTCTGAGCCTGGGAGCTGCAGAATAAGGGACAAATATGACTAATGGTGTAGTCGGTTCATCAAGGATGGAACCACCCATTTACAAGGTATTCATATTCGCTGTTGTATTCACCATCAAGGATGAGGATTCATAACCAATTATTGTAAACGACTGTGTGTTGTTATACATTAACAAAAGTAGGTGCCTGGAATCCGAGCGGAGCTCAGCTTGTGCATAATGCAAAGTGATACCATTGAGCCAATCAGTTATAAATGGAAAAGGTACAGAAACACTATTATCTCTGAGAGATAATTTGGTCAAGGCAAGACTAGTTGCCCAAGAAATTTTTAAGAGATCTGGCATTGATTGCAATATGACCTATTACCCGGTTATGGACGCTATAACTTTTTAGTACTTATCAGTCTGTCAAGTTGTCGGGGATAAGCTAGACATGGGTCTGATGTAAATATCACGTATCTATATGGGAAACTAGATACGGATATATACATGAAGCTACCTGGGATGGTATAAGCTTCTGGAAGCAACTAAGCCCGACACACGAGGTGTGTACGTAATAAAACTGGAAAAGTTATTACTGACTTGAAGCAATGGGCCTATGTGACATAGTTGACTGAGTATTTGAAGGTCAATGACTTTGCAAATATCATTATATGTCCATGCATTCTTATACAGAAATTAGCTTCAGTATCATCATAACCGTATACTGAATGATTTGGAAATCATTAGACCTCCGGGGGAGATCACGAGAGCCGCCGAATACCTTGGGAAGGAATTCGAAATACAAGACCTTGGGAAATCAAGAGTGTCTCGATTTACAGATCAAACATTTTTATAGTGGCACTCGTATACTAAGTAATATATATCAATACAGTTATCTAACACTTCGATATGGATGTAGCACACGGTGCTAAGTCGTTTATTGCGCATTCAACACTTGGGTGTGGACAACGACATCTTCCACCATCTTAATGGGGGGAAAAACTCCTAGTGTCGTAGTGCTAACTAGGAGGTGTTTTGCTATAGTTAGCTGGGTATACTAGACCCAATGACTCACTCACAGTGAACTGTTTGGCTTACCATGGTTTTGTTCCTACCCAAAGGTACTGGATTGAGATCAAACACATTCTGAGACATCTCATCGGCACGAAAGACTGGGGTCTGTTCTATCCATAACTTGGCAAACTGGAAATTATAGGATATGCCGATGCAGAATATTTCTCAGATCCATATAAAGGCCGATCACAATCGGGTTATGTATTCTTGTATGAAGATATTGCGATTTCATGAAGATCAGTGAAGCGGACGATGGTTACTACGCATCCTCGAACCACGTGGAGATTCTTGCACTACATGAAGCCGACAAAGAATATTTTTGGTTGCATTCTATGATCAACCATATCAACGGGAGTTGCGGTCTAAATTCTATCCAAGATAAGCCGACGACACTTTATGAAGACAATGCAGCTTGAATCGTTCAAGTCAAAGGCAGATTTATTAAATGTGACAAAACGAAGCATATTTCACCAAAGTTCTTCCACATACACGTGTTACAGAAGACGAATGAGATCAACGTTGTTCAAAGTCCATTCAGCAGATAACTTGGCGAATCTATTCACGAAGGCTCTTGCATATCCTACATTCAAGAGATTAGTTCATGGAATCAGCATGCGTAGTTTACAAGATTTCTAATCTCAGGGAGATCGACGTCAGGGGGAGTAGTCTCAGCCTGACATGGACACATGTGTGTTGTACTCTCTTTCCTGATAGCGCAGTTTTTATCCTCAAAGGTTTTACTGGCTGAAGGTTTTAATGAGGCAACGTATACGCGTCCACAACTTATACAGAGCATATGATTGTACTCTTTCCCTGCACAACTTTTTACCCAAGGGGTTTTGCTAGACAGAGGTTTTAATGAGGCAAGTCGTCCTAGTATGGGACACCCCAAGGGGGAGTGTTAGGAGTTGAGTCCAAGCCCAAGCTAGGAACCCAACAGGGTTGGGGTGTCCTATACAAACTCCTAGCAAACCCATAGACCCAATAGGGTTATGGGAAGAGTTAGAGTAGAATAGGGAATCCTTCTGGGTTGTCTATATATATCACTGTACTATGTACAAAGATCACAATTATGATATTCAATAAATCTCTTTCTCTATTTCTCTCATGTTCATGCTTTACTATAATTATGTTCTAGATTGATCATATCCCAACATATTTCAATTAGAATTAGGGTTTCTAATTCTAACCCCACATTGTGTTCTATAAAAGGGGAGGTCTAGGTTATTTGTTTATCTGTTGATTTTGATTAAAGTAAATTGATTTATTTAGTTGAAACCTTAATTTTCTCCAACTCTTAAATACAATGTGATCTTCATACGAATCTTGCTTCCGCGTTCGTTGTAATCACGTCAAAAACAGTTCAGAGTTTTTCAAACTTCAAAAAAAAAAACAAATTCATTCGCAAAACTTCAATTTGGTGATTGTTTTACAAGGATGGAATAATCAAAGCTATATGTATCTCGAAATAAACTAAGTAAGTGTCTGGATTACAATTAAACTAAAAATTCTAAAAACAAAAATCTCTTTCATTAACAATTAAATTATCATTAAATAAACAATCATGACAATTCAATCTCTATCCTCTCATGCACCATGTTACACCATATCTGATCATCCAAAACCCTTTTGAGATAAACATGGATCACAGATCTCAATGGAACTACCCAACAATACAAATATTACATGCCTATGCACACCACCAAATTTTAACAAGCATTTAAAATGACGAAGACAATGTTGCATTTGTTTTGGTGACATGAAAATTATGATCTTTTGTAGGATTCTTACTGACTGATTGATCAGTTTGGATATCATTAGTGAGGAAATTTTTGTACCATATAGCTGATAGTCTTGGTGTTCTCTTCATTGTGTGATAATCAACATGATGAAGTCCAAATCTCATACTATAGCCGTAAATCCATTCGAAATTATCCATCAAAGACCACACGAAATAGCCTCGAACATCTGCACCTTCCCTATCAAAGCACACACTTTCCGATCACAAGCTATAAAGAACATGAAAAAGGAAAAGGTCGACAATAGACAAAAAGATCTCTTTGGTAAGAGACCCTCATTCCCTTGCCTTCCAAAAAAAAAAGAGCCTCATTCCCTTAGTATACTTGGTTGTGCATTTGTACTTTGCTTACCTAATGGCTTGTGCTAGGGCAGCAAGGTAGCTTTTATGATATTCAATCCGCTTGGAATCTTCAGTCGTTTGATCTAATGAAGAAATTCCTGGATAGATTACAATGGGAGATTTTCATGATCTGCATAGTCATGTTTACAAAATGCAAAAACAGAAGAAAGGAAATGATTCTAAATTAATTGTGCTTATATAACCTCACCATTTTCTGTTACAAACATGGGTTTATTGTTGTATCTTGCCTTTAGATAACCAATAATCTTCTCTAGGCCGTCTGGAACTACGAAGAACCTAGATATTCCTGTCTGAAAATAGAAGATAAATGATTTAATGAGCAGGAGTGTGAAGCAAATAATGAAATAGAAGGCCTGCTCGGTGAAATGCTGGTTTTTGAACCGTTCGTGGCACGTCATTACAAATTGGAGCTGATGTGAGTTTATGGACATAGGTAGACTTGCAAAACTAAAGAACCTTATACCAGATTTTGTATACGGCTGTAATTATAAATCTTCAGTGGGTTTATTTGATTGAAGTAGTTCTATGTGAGAAGATGGAATAGCTGAATAAAAATATATGCAAAACATTCTCATTCTTAGTTCTATGTGGGAAGATGCTAAGAATAAAACATTTCAATCAGCTGTAATTCGAGATTAATCGTCAGAGAATCAGGAGATTGCTCGCTGAATAATTTGTTAATACAGTAGTCCAGAAATCATTGGAAAATCTAGTGAATAGGAGTTGCGTTATTGCATCACATTTTGTAATTTTGAGCACATTAAAATTAATACTACCGTCAACCAAGTGAAAAAGTGTTCACTGGGAGATAAGCATGTCCAGTGTTGTTAGTGGTGACCCCTGAAGATGGTTTTGGTCGATGAAAAAGAGGGTTTTTAGAGACTTCTCAGGCTTGTTTACACTCAGCTCGTCACTGAAGATGCTCTAAGAAAATGATGGTTGGTTATTTACCCGTTCTCCAATTGGTATGCCATTTCTTTCGCCTGAAGTATATACGAACCCTTCGATTGCATGACTTCCTCCTAAATCACAAGCCGAATGTATGCAGTCCTTTGCATAGAGAGTTATATAGTGATTGACTCCAATGAAATCAAGACTATCTTTCAGCATGTTCATTTCCGCTTTGGAGAATTTAGGCAACTGATTTCCAAGGCAGTTACGAACCTCTGACGGGTAATCTCCTAGCATAAGAGGATCCAAATACCTGTTTTCTTAAAGGGTAAAAATGAGTTGGATGTACACAAATCTTAGTTTACCGTATAAAAAATCTTTATGCACAAAAAGCAGATTCTGTAATTGAAAAAGAACCCAGCTTGTCACTTAATATGACATACAAAAAAAAGCTTCATATATGACCGACAACATACACTCAAAAAAAATTACTGTAAAATGTGAAGTATATGACAAATGGGTTTTAATTTTATATACGCGATGACGTGTGCAATGATTTTATAGGGATGTAAGTAGTTATGTTTCAAAGTTTTGAGCACCAAGTATATTCGTCCGCGCAAATATATTTTCATGCGTAAGCATATATTGTGAAAATCCATCTTAATTTTCCAGTTCATTAGCTTTTTATTGTTCTTACAACAATTCAGTACTTGTAGCGCACTAAGACTAAAAGACAAATAATAATAACAGAGGAACACCAACGTGAAGCATGTGCGTTACATTAGCAATTGATTATATATATATATATTCTCCAAATAATTATAGTGGTAGGTGATCTACTGATTTTTTTTATTTTGTTTGAAAAGGTAAGATAAGTGGTTGGTGGCTAAAAACTTGATTTTTAGTACTTTCTTCTTTATATTAACTATAAGGAGCCTACACTAGATGTTCTAATGGCTTCATTTTGTATTGTTTTGTAAGTATACCAAAACTATATGATATTTCAGTATTATAATCTGAACTTTTTTATTGCTTATTTCGTATATGACTTCGTTTTATTGCTTTGTAAGTATACCAAAACTATATGATATTTCAGTATCATAATGTAAGATCAAATTATCAGTAGAAATGGGATATTATGTCTCAATATTATTGAAGTTTATTTAAATTCATAACGACGTTAAGTCCACTCGCATGATTCTCGTGGATGTGAATTAGCTACACTTAGTTATTAGACTTGGTTAAATAAAATTGAATTGTTCATTTTCACAAATGTTTCTTTCATCATTTTGATGAACTCAGCGGTTTGAATATGTTCGTAATTCTATATGAAAACATAATCGCCATAAATAATAAAAAAAACCAAGTAATTTGGCGGTAAGAGATCCTTACCAGGCCACATCAAAAGCCATAGCCCTTTTAGCCGCTTGACGGTCCATCTCTGTATCAGTCATGGGTATGTACATGGGACAATTCAAAGCAATCCCTATGTAACCACCTTGTTTCGGCTGCAATTGTTTTAACAATCGCTTAAGTCCAACTAAACTCCATTCTGGGAAAGAAAACTCAGTTGCAATGGATATCTTGGCTCTGCTTGGTATGCTGGAATTATGTTTATTTTTCTTGATCCAATCGTTGTTAACCATTGGATCAAAGAAAATAAACGAAATCCTTGATTTGTGGAGCTATAAACTGGATACCAAGCAGAGCCCTTATTATATAAATAAAAAATTGAATTGGGATTACCTGATATCGAATTTTGTAGATACTAGACGCTTTCAGATGTGATAATATCAAATTATGGGTTGCAATTATTGGCTCCGTCTCTGAATCACCATAAGTACAGTTGCCAAATGGTGATGAACATCTACCTGGTGGATATTGTCCCTTAAGATATCCGAATTTTACATAAACATTAGGTTCATTGATAGTCATCCAATACTTCACTCTATCACCAAAGCTTCTAAAACATATTTCAGCGAAATACGCAAAATCATCCCTACAAAAACATACCCACAACATTTTGTGACCAATATCTTAAACATCAATATCTAAATTTGATAGATTAATTGAGCAGAATACAAGGGGCTTGAACTTACTGTATAAGAGAACTGAGCCATGATCCATATCTCTCCTCGAGTTCCTGTGGTATGTCGAAATGGTTTAACGTAGCAAACGGTGCAATTCCTGTTAATGACCATGGGTGTAGTTGAGAATTTTCTAACGAAGGAGAACAATCAAACTGAAAAAAATAAACTTTACCTTTGAGGAGAAGCTCGTCAATAAGATTGTTATAGAACTCTATTCCATAAGGATTTATATCTCCAAATCTTCCTCCTGCAAAGAAAATTAGCTCACAGCAACTTTAAGCAGTAGCAGTAGCAGCAGCAAAGCCTTATCAAATATCATACCTTGACAAATTTAAATTTCTTTCATCCTAATGTTACTATTGCATTGAAAATTCCTCTTATAATCTTTCATGTCTTGGCCTCAAGACATTACTCATTTAAATCGTTAGAATATAATCCGACTTATGATAGACTTATAAACATCCTTACGGGGTAATATTCTTGCCCAAGAAATCGAGAACCGGTACGAATTTACACCGAGGGAATGCATCATCTCAACATCGTCCTTGTAAACATGGTAGTGATTGTCTGCTACATCCCCGTTGTCTCCAGATGCTATATTTCCTGAAAGAGTTCAATAAGACGAGAATATACACCAAATAAGCTCCACCCCACCATTTCCATCCTAAAAAAAAAAAAACTTGAGAATCTAAAGCACATTTCTTTCACACCTTGAATATGAGTAAAAACATCCCAATTGTTGACACCCTTCCCACCTTCAGAAACTGCTCCTTCAATCTACATTAGTAACAACATTATCAGATAAAAGCGCAAATCAACAAAAACCCATCGAGACACTAAACTTAAAACAGTAAGAACACAGGCCTGATACGCCGAAGTGGAGGTGCCAAAGAAAAACCCATCAGGGAAATCACTCCTACTGATCTCTGTATGACAGATCACAACTCTACCTAACACAATGATAAGAGAAATGAAGAACTGTATTGGGGTTTTCTCCATTTCTCTTCAAGTATCAAGAGTGACCCTATTTCTGTTGTATTTATACATTTCATTTGACAAGATGAGAGACTCTCACCCTCTTTTACTTAAAAACTATCAGAGGACTCTTCCCATGGGTATATAACCCAAAAGATGGAGTACTCTAACCATAGTAAAAATCTGGTGTGTCTTTGCGATTTTTTATCCTCTCATGCGTGTCTTTCTTTTGTCCTCTTTATTCATCCTATTTTCTCTCTCTAGAAATATCTCAACTCAAAATTTAAAATTATAACAACGTTGGGTCTGTGATTGTGAGAAAGTTTGTTAAAATTCATGTTTTTACGAGTTTTTGAGAAAAATTTGCGAAGATTTATTTAGCTTTTAATATTACCCATCAACGCTAGGATCCTAGCACTTTGTATGCTATATAAACATAATGCCAACAACTTTCGTTATTACTCATTTTTCATGTACTAATTTTCTAGCGTTGAAAACTTAAAAAATAGGTTTTTAACTAAAATGTTGACTAAGCAAAGTTTTTGTTTTGGTTTTTTTTTTTTAAAAAGAACTACAAGCTAAATTAGTAAAACACGTTTTGTTGGGGTGCTCCTCTTTAAAAAAGAAAAGAAAAAGGAGGACTACAAAATGTACTGAAAATAACAAAACAAAGTAGTGAACTTAAAATGACCTGAGACTCAAATTTGACATTATTGTTGTTGGTGTATAATGTATTAGCAATAATTGGACATCTCCTCACTAAAGACAAAAAGTCCATGTATAATTAAATGTTCAAAAAGATGAGGACTAAGATTAGCAAAACCGTTGTTGTATAATGTATTTAGCAATAATTGGGCATCTCCTCAATAAAGACTAAAAGTCCATGTTGTTGTTGGTGTATAATGTTCAAAAAGATGACTAAGATTAGCAAAACAATGTAGTGAAGTTAGAATGACCACCCAAGACTCAAACTTCACATAGAATGACCCAAGACTCAAACTTCACATTAACTTCACATTATTGTTGTTAGTGTATAATTTATTAGCAATGATTGATTGAGCAACTCTTCACTAAAGACTAAAACCCCATGTATAATTAAATGTTTGAAAATAATATAGTTGCTATTCTAGAATAATCATACAAAGAATCACAATCTTATGCCATTGGGCTCTTACCTCTCCACCTAGAGAAAATAAATAAATCACAATTTTATGAGATACATTTTTTACCCAACACTCCCCCTCAAGCCGGATCCAGAGGTTTGATGGATCCAAGCTTGCTCATTAGCCGATGAAACTGAGTAGATGACAAAACTTTGGTGAACACATCAACCAGTTGATCAGTTGTACGTACATACTGAGTGGCAATAAGCTTAGATTGGACCTGTTGACGAATGTAATGACAATCCACTTTTATGTGTTTCGTCCTTTCATGGAACACAGGATTTGAAGCGATGTGCATGGTGGCCTGATTATCACAAAAAAGTTGTATCGGAATAATACTCGGACAACTGAGATCAGCAAGAAGACTTCTAAGCCAAACAAGTTCACATGCAGCGGAAGCCATCACACGATATTCAGCTTCAGCGCTAGAACGAGACCACATGTTGTTTTTTTACTTTTCCATGAAATGAGGTTCCCACCAACAAACATACAATAACCAGTAGTAGATTGACGATCACGTGCATTTCCGGCCCAATCGGAATCGGTATACCCCATAATATTAGTGTGGCCGTTTCTGGTCATTAGTATTCCACGACCAATTGTGCCCTTCAAATAGCGCAAGATGCGTTTGACCATACTCAGATGTTGAATAGTTGGAGCATGCATATGTTGGCTAACAAGGCTAACGACATGTGTAATATCAGAACGTGTAATTGTCAAGTAGATAAGCTTCCTAACAAGCTTCTGATAATAACTTGGTGAGTCAAGAACTTCCCCCGTAGAATCAAGCCGCAATTTACTATCAAGTGGAGTAGCCGCGGGTTTAGTGTGGAACATATCAGCATCATGAAGCAAATCAACAATATATTTGTGTTGATTTAGGAATAACCCTTTGCTAGAAGTTGTCATTTCGATTCCAAGAAAGTACTTTAAAGGACCCAGATCCTTAATAGGAAACATATTTTGGAGGTTTAGCTTAAGTTAAACAATAGAGTCTATATTAGTTCCGGTAATAATCAAATCGTCGACGTAAATAAATACCACCAGCTTATCTACGGATTGAAGTTTAACATATAATAAAAAATCAGCCAAACTCCTAGTGAACCCGAGAGCTTCAAGAGCATTGCTCAACTTCGCATGCCAAGCGCAAGGACTTTACTTCAACCCATAAATTGATTTATGGAGTTTACATACCAACTTGGGATTTCCACTAAAAAAATACCTAGGAGGAAGCTTCATGAAAACTTCTTATTCAAGATCGCCATGCAAGAATGCATTCTTGACATTCATTTGGGAGAGAGGCTACCCATTATTAATCGCCACAAAAAGGAGAACTCGTATAATGGTCATCTTGGCAACGGGAGCGAAAGTCTCCTTGTAATCAACACCAAATTTCTGAGTAAAACCTTAAGCAACAAGGTGTGCCTTATGTCGTTCAATAGTTCCATCAGAGTTAAACTTCGTTTCAAATACCCAACGACTACCCACCACAAGTTTACCGCGAGGAAGAGGAACTATACTCCATGTTTTATTTTTCAGCTAAAGCCATCAACTCGTTATCCATGGCATCCCTTCAGACAACTTATGCTTCTTGAAAGCTCTTTGGCTCATGATCATTTGATAGAGCTGAAAGAAAGGTTGTATGCAAGGGAGATATGCGATGAGAATTCATGTAATTAGCAACCGGATACCTAACAGTGGATGCAACATAATCATACATTTTTGTTGGTGGGTGACGGGGTTTTGGAGGATTGCGTCGTGGAGGTAATGGTTCACCTTGGATAGGGGAAGTTTCATGCTCATTTGTGCTGACATTTACCTCCTGGGGTACAACGCTATAGGTATCCAAATGCTCACCAGAATGTTCAGCGGAAGCTTCAACTTGTGAAGCTGAACTAGGAAGCATATCGTTTGAAAATGTCGAGCATAAATCAAGGCTTGGTAACGGAAATAATTATGGCAGACTCTTCCCCTGACTAGAAGCCAAAAATTATGGAAGTGCTTCCACAAAGCGAACATCCCGAGTTACATGTAATTTCATGGACAAGAAATCATAACATTTGTACCCTTCTTGTGTTTGTGAATAACCTAGAAAAATGCACTTAACTGCTCGGGGATCAAGCTTATCACGATGAACAACTGATAAATGCACGAAACAAGTACAACCAAAAATCCTTAGATGAAATATATCCAGTCTTCTGCCCTGCAATACTTCAAGAGGACATTTAAAATCCAGCACTCGGCTGGGTAAGCAATTAACAAGATAGGTAGTTGATAGACCTAGAAATACGTAGGATTAATACGCCTAAAAGTATCATTTTGTTAATCCCGATTTATTAATTTATAATGTTATAAGCATTTTCTTATTTTCAGGCACTTATCACTGTTAGAGCTAATAAGTATGAAAAAACATCTAATAGAAGGCACAAAGAGCTGAAGCATCTCCAACAGTCTCTCAGGTACAAGGAAGATGTCTATATTCAATGTACTTGTAGATTTACTCCAAGATGAAGAAGGACTCTACAAGGATTAGCTTGAGAAGAATTATCTTTACTTAGAGATAAAGTTTTAGTCTGAAAACAAGTCTCTCCTATCTCCTATAAATAGGAGAGCAGTTCCATATATTTTACATCTTAGTTTTCAAGGAATAAAGCTTGCGTTTTTAGTATCTCTCTCTATCTCTTTCTTTTATTTTATGCTTTTAGTTTAAGTTGTGATCAACACCATTAATGGAGAGCTAATCTCCTTAGCTTAGGATAAGGATTGAACCTCCGGTGAAGTGAGCTAAATTAATGTTAATAGTAGTTTAGATCTAGAATTAATCTTTAATTCTCTGATTTGTAGTTACGAAGAGTTGATCTAGCCATGACAACTCTAAGTTACTACAAATATGAGGAAGATGTCGAATTAGCCATATTCGATTGTTTTCACGCTCAAAGAGAATTTTAGATCACTAGAGTTAATACTCTCCACTTAGCCATAGAAAGAAATTTATAAACCCTAGATCCGATTGTCCATGAACAACGAAGTTCTTACTTAGGGTTTTAGCCACAAACCCTAGATCTTAGACCCGAATAGACCTAGCCATGACTATTACGTGCGGATAGAAGCTACCGTTTTCATATCGTTTAGTAAACTAAGTCGGAGGTGATCCAAAGCCTAGGTTCTTTTCCTTATAATCGTACCGAAAATTAGTAATTTAGATTTATGTTTTAGATCAAAACTTTTTTATAAAAATTAGTTTAGATTCGTTTATTAGTTAATTAGGAAATTATATTTTTAATACGTTTACTCCCCGTGGATTCGACCCCCGCTTACCCTTACTATATTACGACACCCGTAATTTTGAGCGGGGTATTTAAAGACCGAGTTTTTCTTGCATAAGTAGTAGCAAGAACTCCATGAGACCAAAAATGTTTTGGAACATTCATTTGAAGCATTATAGCTCTAGATTTCTCTAGCAAATCACAATTTTTTCGTTCGGCGATCCCATTTTGTTGGGGTGTACTAACACAACTAGTCTGATGCAATATACCGTTAGAAGTTAAATAATTTAACATATCATAGGACATATATTCGGTGCCATTATCAGATCGAAGAATCTTAGTATTGGCTAAGAATTGAATAGTAACCAACATATGAAAATCTTTGAAATACCCAAAAACTTCTCTTTTTGATTTCAATAGATACACCCAAGTAACCTTCAAAAAATCATCAATAAAGGATACAAAATATCTAAAACTATCAATAGAAGTGGAAATAGGTCCCCAAACATCCGAGTGTACAAGTTCAAAAGTTTGAGTAGTTCGAGACAATGATAAATTAAAAAGAAGTCTAGAAGACTTAAAAAAATGACAAATCTCACAATTAAGATTTCCTTTAGGTAGAACTGGATTTACTTTGCCAAGAACCGCCTCTGAAGGATGTGCTAAACGACGATGCCATAAAAGATGCTCATTGATAGGAGTGAAAACTGCCTGAAAGCCTTTTAAAACTCTAGAATCAGGAAAAAAATAGTAGAGACCATGCAACTGAAATCCCTCACCAATCGTCTCCTTGGTAGTAAGGTCCTGAAAAAACACCTTGTAAGGAGTAAATATAACTTCACAATTAAGTGACGATGTTAGTTTGCAAACAGAAAGCAAATAAAATGAGATGGAAGGAACATATAGAACATCAGACTTTATAGTATTCGAAACAAGCTTAATTTTACCTTTACCCTTTGAGCCACCTTTCCCATTGGTGACTGATATAAATTAAGGAATTAAAAAAGATTTAAAAGTCATGAAATTTAGGTAACTTATTTGACACATGATATGTGGCACCCGAATCAATAACCCATAAATCAGGTAAATTACCAATCTCTAATGCAGTCATAAATCATGCAAATTACCATCTCTAATGCAATCTATGCGAGACTAGTTTTGTTCTGAAAGCACATAGGATAGTAGTTTATGTACTAACATTGAAAGTATGTTTAATACTATCTTTTGTTTCTTTAATTGTCCAATGGTTCTAATCTCGTTTTGTTTCAGATAGTAGATTACGGTTGCTAGTTGTTTCTTCCGTGACAAAAAGGGGGAGAAATATGTATTTCTGACAGGAAAGCAACATGAATCGATATATGTTAATGCTTTTCTGGTTTGATTCTTTTATGATTTTTTTTCATGATTATGTGGTTCTTTGCTTATAAATATTTTAAGTACTACTTTCCACATATATTATAAACGAGTTTGTTGAGTGTGTAGATATTAAGTAATAAGCTTTCTTATGAGTGTTGAGATGTAAGAAAATATCGTCCATAGAAGATGTCCAGAGATTGAACCTGTTCATGAAAAGAGTGGTGTCTTTCTAAGGTTTAGATTGTCTCTGTAGCTGGGGAGTACTACAGAGTAATGTGTAGGTCTTAATTTTTATTTGTCACGAAATGAACCAAAGAGGGAGATTGAAAGGTTTTGGTTTGTATCATTTCGTGTATGTAAATGGCTGAGGTTATCTCAGTCGAAGACAGTGACAGGATGAAGACATTCGTACAATCTTCTATCAAACAACAATCAAATAGGTAAGTTGGTTAAGTAGAACTCTGATAAAGAGAGCCCAAAATGTTTTTCTCAATTTTCTAAACTTTTGGGGAATCTCGTTCGAATGACCCAAATAGGTAAGTTGCTTCTCTTTTCTCTCTACCTCTTTTTTCTCTTTGTGAGAACTATTGATACACGACTGGGTGGAATGGAGACAGAGGTTGCGTATATTCGTCAGATACAAGATGAGTCTATGTATGATTATGCTTCTAGGTTTGAGGATACTTGATAACACAAGATGTCACTTTTATGTTTTTAGTCTCTGGTTCGTCTATGTGAGACTTGTTTTATTTCTGAAAGCACATAGGATAGTAGTCTATGTACTAACATTGGAAGTATGTTTAATACTATCTTTTGTTTCTTTAATTGTCCAATGGTTATAATATCTTTTTGTTTCAGATAGTAGATTACGGTTGTTAGTTGTTTCTTCCGTGACAAAATGGGGAGGTGGGATACGTATCTCTGACAGGAAAGTAACATGAATCGATATATGCTAATGTTTTTCTGGTTTGATTCTTTTATGATTTGTTTTCATGATTATGTGGTTCTTTGCTTATAAATATTTTAAGTTCTTCTTTTTACATATATTATAAATGAGTTTATTAAGTGTGCAGATATTAAGTAACAAGCTTTCTGATGAGTGTTGAGATGTAAGAAGATATCGTCCGTAGAAGAGGTCCAGAGATTGAACCTGTTCATGAAAAGAGTGGTGTCTTTCTAAGGTCTAGACTGACTCTGTAGCTGGGGAGTACTACAGAGTAATGTGTAGATCTTAATTTTTATTTGTCACGAAATGAACCAAATGGAGAGATTGAAAGATTTTGGTTTGTCTCATTTCGTATATGTAAAGGTCTGTGGTTATCTTAGTCGAAGATAATGACAGGGTGAAGACCTTCGTACAATCTTCTGTCAACCAACCACCAAATAGGTAAGTTGGTTAAGTAGAACTCTGATAATGGGAGCCAAAAATGTTTTTCTCAATTTTCTAAACTTTTTGGGAATCTCATTCGAACGACCCAAGGTCTCATTTGAACGAATTCTGGGTATCTCATTCGAACGACCTTAAGTCTCGTTCGAACGAGTGCTACGAGTTCAAAACAAAAAGACATATTTTTTGAAGGCTTATTAGAGATTTTGTTCGAACGACCAATGGTCTCGTTTGAACGAGTCTCGAGAAAAATTGAAATACTATTTAAGCAAACATTGTTTCTCTTTTCTCTCTTACCTCTTTTTTCTCTTTTCTTTGGCAAAAAGTTATTTTTGAAATAGCTCAAAATCTTTTATCAGAGAGACAATTTGACATCAATCAAAACCTAAAAACCTTGAGGTTGATGTTGAGTTAATTTATCCTACTTCCTACATATTGTTCTAGAGTGATTCAAGAAGGGGGTTCTTTGCTGTGAGTTCAAGGAGAGTCGTTGAGATAACGAAAAAGAGTCGTTGCGAGAACGAAAGCGATAGGGCATAATGCTTGGATAAGAAAAGAGATAATCACGAGACGGGGTTATCGGGTCTATAAGTGTAATTCAGATTAAAAAAAATTTGATAGTGGATTTTTGGTTGTCGTGTTCATCGACAACGACCTGTGGTTATTCTCATTTGTAAGGAATTTTCACATGGTGAACAATTGTTTGTGTCGTTTAATTCCTTGTTTTTACTATTGATTGTTTTTGTTTAATCCTAGATCATTGAATGATAGAAATTGTTTTGACCTAATTTCTCGAAATACATTAAATACGAGCACATAAAATTTGAATTTTTAACATATAACAAGGAGAAGTTTATCCGCCTTGCTCAGTTGTACGGGGATGATTTTTCTCCGTTGAACCTTATGAAACTTGATAATCATCTTGATCTTCATATCTCTACAATGCGATCTAATAGTGCATTTTCTGATGTATATGACATTTAAGGGCTTGATAAGGAGATGGTTAAGACAAAGAAAGATAAATCATACCTCTATGTTTACTCCCTCATAACATTGGCATTAATACTTTCAGTTGCGACAGCTACAACAGAGAGGGCATTTTTAGCTCTGCATTTCATAAAGAACCGTTTGCATAATAGAATGGCAGATGAGTTTGTAAATGATTGTATAGTAACATGTGTCGAGAAGACCACTTTTACTAGTGTCACCGATGAAGCAATCATAAACCACTTCCAAAGTATGAAATTACGTTGAAGGAAAAGTTTAATGATCTAGCAGTTGGGTATGTTTTCATATTTTTATCTTTTTATCATAATATCTATAAATGCAATTGTTTATCTTAAATTCCTCCACTTACTTCCCGTTAAGTTCCTTATTAATTTTAATGTAAAATGTAACATAGATTAAATAAATTGCATCTTTTAAGTAAAATTACAAAAATACCTTTCAAATCCTGGTGGGGGTATTTTAGACATCAGCATTTAACTAGACAAGAAAAAAAAAAAAAAAAAAAAAACTTAAAACGTCTTAACAAAAAGTAACTGGAGGTGGAACACTTGCCTCTAGTTCATTTTGAACTACAATTGTTAGTCTAGTTAGATTCAGATCTATTAAGAAATAAAAAAGCCCTCGTTAAAAAATTACTAGTTATAAAGTAATAAATCTCAAAAGAGAGATCCTCCATCAGAACAAATTTTATAAAAGTGTATTCCTTATATTATATTCTAAGAAATGTTGACCCACTCGTTAATCACTAAGCATTCTAAAAACTCCATCAACAATGGGAGTCAACTGTGAAACAACTCTAACAACAGCAAACATGAGCTGCAAGTATGCAATTGTCACTGGTGCAAACAAGGGGATTGGTTTCGAGGTCGTAAGACAACTGGCTAGTAAAGGGGTTACGGTCATATTAACAGCTAGAAATGAGATGAGGGGGATAGCTGCAGTATCATCGCTGGTCGAATCAGGTTTGACTAATGTTGTTTTTCACCAGCTCGATGTTTGCGATCCGGCTAGTCTTGAGTGCTTGGCTAAGTTTGTTAAAAGCCAGTTTGGGACACTAGATATACTGGTAACTAAGTACAAAGGTTTTAAATATTTGCATGGACGAAATATCGGTTATTAGATTTTTGAGATATTGGCATGTTTTGTTAAGATGATTGGGCTAAATGTACCTCAAGCACGCTTAGTTCTTTTGTAGACATAGATATGTGCTTTATGGTAACCATTTATGTTGCAAATTTTGTCTAGGTGAATAATGCTGGAGTATCAGGAGTTGTAGTGGATGTGGAAGGAATTCGAGCATTGAATATCGATCCAGTATCTTGGATAAGTTATCATATTTTTTAGGAAATGTTAGGCTAAATTGTTTTTCTAGTGTGAATCTAATGTCGTTGAGTTGAATAGTTGCCCAGACCCCTTTGTTTATTATATATTATGGCAACCGATGCAGCTCTCAGGCGAGGCAGCAAATATAGTACAAGGAGTGATACAACAAACTTACAGGAATGCGGAGGTATGTATTGATACAAATTACTACGGTGTCAAGAGAGTGACCGAAGCTCTTTTGCCTTTTCTACGGCTCTCCCCATCAGGAGCAAGGATTGTAAATGTTTCGTCTCTTAGATCTGAGCTCAAGGTAATACGCTTTCACAAACACCAACCCGTCTAGATATTTGTATCCCATTTACATTTACATACTTTTGGCTGTAATTCAGAGAATTCCGAACGAAGAGACACGAAAAGAGCTAGGGAGAATTAAAACCTTGACAGAAGCAAAGATAGACGGGATAGTAGAAAGGTTCTTTTGTGATCTGAAACAGGGAAAGCTCGAAGCTAACGGATGGTCAATCATGTTTCCTGCTTATAGTATCTCCAAAGCCTCACTCAATGCATATACTAGAGTTCTTGCGAAAACATATCCTAAGATGTACATAAACTGTGTGCATCCTGGTTCTGTAAACACGGATGTAAATTGGCATACAAATGCAATGTCGGTCAAAGAAGGAGCTAGAGGTCCAGTCATGTTGGCTTTGTTACCTGATGGGGGTCCTTCAGGATCGTATTTTGATCAGACGAATTTGGCTGAGTTTTGATGTGTGATATCCGAGCTCGGTTTGCAATGACTGTTTTCTTCAGTTTCGAATTTTAAATGTGTAAGCTTTGTATCCGTGTTAAGTGAATGCTGTTCTCCGCTAAAATTTGAAAGTAAGTGTTGGATTGCTAAAAGTACAACAACCAGTGTCAGAGACAGCTCGACCGAGAAATAGTCCACATCTCTTGTGCATTTCGAGTTTTAAATGTGTAAGCTTTGCATCCGTGTTAAGTGAATGCTGTCATTCTCCGCTAAATTTTGAAAGTTAAGTGTTGGATTGCTATAAGTGCACCAACCAGTGTCACATCTCATGGGCATTTCTTCAGAGACATCTCGACCAAGACCTAGTCCACATCTCGTGTGCATTTCTTTTGGCACCTCGCCCCTACCACCTTAACTATAGTACATAAAATGATAAACACCTACACAACCTTTTACTAGGAGTATTGTTAGAATTATTCTAAGTTTGTTAACTACTAAATATTTAACCAAAGTAGGAACACATAATAGAAAGATTGAGAGATTCTATTAGAGCATCTCCTAAAGTGCCTCAACTACCTTGGAATCTAAGGTGCCACCTAGGATTTTCGTCATCCAACAGTACCTCATTGACATATTTTTGAATTTTGAATTGGGGCCTTTAAAAGTACTTCTGTGTTGTACATTGTTGGATTGTGCTTGGTGTTTGCAAGGGATATTTATGTGTGATTGTTTTTGTGAAATTGCTGGGTTTAATTGGTGGAGAACAAGGGAATTGGAGGTTGTTTTCTTTTCTTGCAGGTGTTGGGTTGGAATGTGGGTGATTCCTTGTTGGATTTGTAGGTTTGGTATTGTTGGTTTATGATTGTTGCTTGGGGTTTCTCTGCAGACATATTTTTTTTATATATAAGTGTGTGATATGGCACCTAGGTTACGGGCAGGAACAAAGAGGTAACGCTTTACTTTAATAAGTATTCTCAATGGTCAAAGAGTCGGGGATAACCCGGTGCATTGGAGCACAGAAAAGGGTTTTAAGGATCACCCGATTGTAAATGAACACATAGTAGACATCTAAAGTATCTCTGCAGTTAGTGAGGGCTTCACAAATGTTTTTGCAAAGTTTGAAGCAAAAGGTTGGACCAAGATTCTTACTCCCACGGGGAAGGTATATCCTCGCATTGTTCGACTATTTTATGCTTCTTTGAAAGTGGAGTCCACCAGTTCACTCCATGATCGTATTTTTTCAGTCACTATTGATGGGGAAGAGTTTTTTGTAACTCGGGGCAGACTTTATTATATATTGGGTATCTCTCCGTTCATTCATATTTCGAGGTGTGCTTGGCCTGTGACGTCTTATCAATGGCCCGCCTATTCTTCTGAGGATGAGATTCCTGTTCTTCCTGAGCTGAATGAGATGGTTATTGACATCACCTCTCAACATAATCTTTATACAGGATCGAGAACTATGACTCGTAAGATGTTAGATGATGAGTCTCGTCTAGTACATCGCATTGCTATTTATAATATCCTCCCAAGATCCCAAAAGAATAAACTTTCTGAGCGGATGAAGGTATTTCTCTATACCTTTAAGAATAATGTAGAAATTGATCTCCCGAACATTATCATTGCAGAGATGATAGATGCTAGCACCAAAAAGGCGACTCGCAGTTCATTACCTTTTGCTCGCTTTGTGATAAATATTGTAGTAGAGATTGGGTATAAGGTGTTTCCTGATGAGCCTGAGGATACTAAAGTGGAAAGATTGAATGATAGTAACTTTCATAAGAGTGCATCTCATCAACCTTCTGCACTACCATCTGAGCCCGCTCCTTCAGGTAAGCACATAAGTTCTTCTAGCTCAGCTGCACAGACTCAAGGGGTGTTTACTCTTCAGGATGTCAGGAACATGCTTCAGACTTTGACAATGGGTATGAGGGTGATGCAAACTAGGTTGGGCGATATGGATACACGATTGGGAACTATTGATACACGACTGGGTTCTATTGATACACGGCTGGGTGGAATGGAGACAGAGGTTGCGTATATTCGTCAAATACAGGATGAGTCTATGTATGATTATGCTTCTAGGTCTGAGGATACTTGATAACACAAGATGTCTCTTTTATGCTCTTTATTTTGTTTTTAGTCTCTGGTTCGTCTATGTGAGACTAGTTTTTTATTTTTCTGAAAGCACATAGGATAGTAGTCTATGTACTAACATTGGAAATATGTTTAATACTATCTTTTGTTTTTTTAATTCTCTAATGGTTCTAATATCTTTTTATTTCAGATAGTAGATTACGGTTGTTAGTTATTTCTTCCGTGACAAAAAGGGGGGGGGGGGGGGGGGGGGGGGGGGGGGGGGTACGTATCTCTAACAGGAAAACAACATGAATCGATATATGCTAATGCTTTTCTGGTTTGATTATTTTATGATTTTTTTCATGATTATGTGATTCTCTGCTTATAAATATTTTAAGTTCTTATTTTCACATATATTATAAACGAGTTTATTGAGTGTGCAAATATTAAGTAATAAGCTTTCTGATGAGTGTTGAGATGTAAGAAGATATCGTCCGTAGAAGAGGACAAGAAATTGAACCTGTTTATGAAAAGAGTGGTGTCTTTCTAAGGTCTAGACTGTCTCTGTAGCTGGGGAGTACTACAAAGTAATGTGTAGGTCTTAAATTTTTATTTGTCATGAAATGAACCAAAGGGGGAGATTGAAAGGTTTTGGTTTGTCTCCTTTCGTGTATGTAAAGGTTTGTGGTTATCTCAGTCGAAGACATTGACAGGATGAAGACCTTCGTACAATCTTCTATCAACCAACGACCAAATAGGTAAGTTGGTTAAGTAGAACTCTGAAAAAGGGAACCAAAAATATTTTTCTCAATTTTCTAAACTTTTTGGGAATCTCGTTCGAACGACCCAAGATCTCATTAGAACGAATTCTGGGTATCTCATTCGAACGACCTTAAGTCTCGTTCGAACGAGTGCTACGAGTTCAAAACAAAAATGCATATTTTTTGAAGGCTTATTAGAGATTTTGTTCGAACGACCAATGGTCTCGTTCGAACGAGTCTCGAGAAAAACTGAAACACTATTTAAGCAAACATTGCTTCTCTTTTTTCTCTGCCTCTATTTTCTCTTTTCTTTGGCAAAAAGTTATTTTCGAAAGAGCTCAATTTTTTTTATCAAAGAGACAATATGACATCAATCAAAACCTAAAAACCTTGAGGTTGATGTTGAGTTAGCATATCCTAGTTCCCCCATATTGTTCTAGAGTGATTCAAGAATGGGGTTCCTTGCTGTGAGTTCAAGGAGAGTCGTTGAGATAACGAAGAAGAGTCATTGAGAGAATGAAAAAGAGTCGTTGCGAGAACGAAGGAGAATCGTTACGAAAACGAAAGCGATAGGGCATAATACTTGGATAAGAAAAGAGATAATCACGAGACGGGGTTATCGAGTCTATAAGTGTAATTCAGATTAAACTTTTTTTAGTGGATTTTTGGTTGTCGTGTTCATCTACAACGACCTGTGGTTTTTCTCTTTTGTAAGGAATTTCTACATGGTGAACAATTGTTTGTGTCATTTAATTCCTTGTCTTTACTATTGATTGTTTCTGTTTAATTCTAGATCATTGAATGATAGAAATTGTTTTGACCTAATTTCTTGAAATACATTAAATGCGAGCACATAAAATTTTAATTTTTAGCATATAACAAGGAGAAATTTATCCGCCATTCTCTGTTGTACGGGGATGATTTTTCTCCGTTGGACCTTTTAAAACTTGATAATCATCTTAATCTTTATATCTCTACAATGCGATCTCATAGTGTATTTTCTGATTTATATGACATTCAAGGGCTTGATAAGGAGATGGTTAGGACAAAGAAAGATAAATCATACCCCTTTGTTTACTCCCTCATAACATTGGCATTAATACTTCTAGTTGCGACAGCTACAACAGAGAGGGCATTTTTAGCTCTGCATTTCATAAAGAACCGTTTGCATAATAGAATGGCAGATGAGTTTGTAAATGATTGTATAGTAACATGTGTCGAGAAGACCACTTTTACTAGTGTCACCGATGAAGCAATCATAAACCACTTCCAAAGTATGAAATTACGTAAAGAAATTTTTTTTTAATGATCTCACAATTTGGCATGTTTTCATCTTTTAATCTTTTTATCATAATATCTATAAATGATATTGTTTATCTTAAATTCATCCACTTACTTCCCGTTAGGTTCCTTATTAATTTTAATGTAAAATGTAACATAGATTAAATAAATTGTATCTTATAAGTAAAACTGCAAAACTACCTTTCAAATCCTGGTGGGGGTATTTTAGACATCAGCCTTTAACTAGACAAAAAAAAAAAAAAAAACTTTAAACGTCTGGACAAAAAGTTGAACTAGAGGTGGAACACTTGCCTCTAGTTCATTTTGAACTACACTTGTTGGTCTAGTTAGATTCAGATCTATTAAGAAATAAACAAACACACCATAGTGTTTCTAGAAAAACTAAATAAATTACTAATCTCAAAAGAGAGATCTCCATCAGAAATAATTTTATAAAATTGTATTCCTTATATTATATTATAAGAAATGTTGACCCACTCCTTAATCACTAAGCATTCTAAAAACTCCATCAACAATGGAAGTCAACTGTGAAACAACTCTAACAGCAAACATGAGCTGCAAGTATGCAATTGTCACTGGTGCAAACAAGGGGATTGGTTTCGAGGTCGTAAGACAACTGGCTAGTAAAGGGGTTACGGTCATATTAACAGCTAGAAATGAGATGAGGGGGATAGCTGCAGTATCATCGCTGTTCGAATCGGGATTGACTAATGTTGTTTTTCACCAGCTCGATGTTTGCGATCCGGCTAGTGTTGAGTGCTTGGTTAAGTTTGTTAAAACCCAGTTTGGGACACTTGATATATTGGTAAGTACAAAGGTTTTAAATATTTGCATCGGACGAAATGTGGTCATTAGATTTTTGAGATATCTGCGTGTTTTGTTAAGATGATTGGGCTAAATGTACCTCAAGCACGCTTAGTTCTTTTGTAGACATAGATATGTGCTTTATGGTAACCATTTATGTTGCAAATTTTGTCTAGGTGAATAATGCTGGAGTATCAGGAGTTGTAGTGAATGAGGAAGGACTTCGAGCATTGAATATCGATCCAGTATCTTGGGTAAGTTAGCATATTTTTTAGGAAATGTTAGGCTAAATTGTTTTTCTAGTGTGAATCTAATGTCGTTGAGTTGAATAGTTTCCCAGACCCCTTTGCTTATTATATGTTATGGCAACCGATGCAGCTCTCAGGCGAGGCAACAAATATAGTACAAGGAGTGATACAACAAACTTACAGGAATGCGGAGGTATGTCTTGATACAAATTACTACGGTGTCAAGAGAGTGACCGAAGCTCTTTTGCCTTTTCTACGGCTCTCCCCATCAGGAGCAAGGATTGTAAATGTTTCGTCTCTTAGATCTGAGCTCAAGGTAATACGCTTTCACAACCACCAACCCGTCTAGATATTTGTATCCCATTTACATTTACATACTTTTGGCTGTAATTCAGAGAATTCCGAATGAAGAGACACGAAAAGAGCTAGGGAGAATTGAATCCTTGACAGAAGCGAAGATAGACGGGATAGTAGAATGGTTCCTTCGTGATCTGAAACAGGGAAAGCTCGAAGCTAACGGATGGTCAATCATGTTACCTGCTTATAGTATCTCCAAAGCCTCACTCAATGCATATACTAGAGTTCTTGCGAAAACATACCCTAAGATGTACATAAACTGTGTACATCCTGGTTATGTAAACACGGATATAAATTGGCATACAGGAACAATGTTGGTCAAAGAAGGAGCTAGAGGTCCAGTCATGTTGGCTTTCTTACCTGATGGGGGTCCTTCAGGATCGTATTTTGATCAGACGAATTTGGCTGAGTTTTGATATGTGATATCCAAGCTCGGTTTGCAATGACTGTTTTCTTCAATTTCGAGTTTTAAATGTGTAAGCTTTGTATCCGTGTTAAGTGAATGTTGTTCTCCGCTAAAATTTAAAGTAAGTGTTGGATTGCTAAAAGTACAACAACCAGTGTCACATCTCATGGGCATTCCTTCAGAGACAGCTCGACCGAGACCGAGACCTAGTCCACATCTTGTGTGCATTTCATGTTTTAAATGTGTATGCTTTGCATCCGTGTTAAGTGAATGCTGTCATTCTCCACTAAATTTTGAAAGTTAAGTGTTGGATTGCTAAAAGTGCGCCAACCAGTGTCAGATCTCATGGGCATATCTTCAGAGACATCTCGACCGAGACCTAGTCCACATCTCATGTGCATTTCTTCAGGCACCTTGCGCCTACCACCTTAACTAAAGTACATAAAATGATAAACACCTACACAACCTTTTACTAGGAGTATTGTTAGAATTATTCCATGTTTGTTAACTACTAAATACTTCACCAAAGTTGGAACACATAATAGAAAGATTGAGAGATTCCATCTCCTAAAGTGCCTCAACCACCTTGGAATCTAAGGTGCCACCTAGGATTTTCGTCATCCAACAGTACCGCACTGACTTGGATTTCACCATCCAAAAACAAAGTTGAATCTTGGATTTCAATACTCAACCTTACTTTTTAACGTTGCGATTGGGCTCCCACACTTGGGCGCCTGTTATGTTTTAAATAGGCGCCTAAGGTTTGGGTGCCCAATTGGTTTTTTTTAACAAAAATTCAAATCGGGCGCCTAAGACTTGGGCGCCCAAATTTATTTTTATTATTTTTTAAATTCAAATCGGGCGCCCAATTTGCACTTATGAAAAAAAATAAAAATAAAGCATGGCGCCTATTAAAAAATTCAAGTCAGGTACTGTTGAAGGAAATAGAGCCTTACTGACTTGGATTTTGCTTTTTTTCAACCAAGTCAGTGAGACACTTTAGGAGATGCTCTTAAGGTTCCAAAAGGCCAAGGGTTAACTTGTAATACAATAAGAAGGAACCTCCATAATATAGGAAGCGGCTCCTAAATTTTTTTTCTCTCTCTCCAATACCAAACCCTAGGGGACTATAACACTCCACCGTGGGGGTGCCCACTTAGAATCGTGGACTATAACACTCCTTCTTTGGGGTATCCACCGTGAATGAGACGATTACTCTGCAATCTAAAGCCAACAAAACCTATTGGGAAAAACGTTGTGAATAGAAGGCAAAGCCAATATAAACAAGTTTTTATTGAATACTAAACTATCTAGTCTAACATACACAGACATATAGATAGGAGAGAAAAGAAAGCTTGATATTGATAGAATCTGTGAGGATAATAGTTGTGTTACAATCCGGACCCAATTCCTAATACTCCCCTTGGGGTGTTTCATACCAGGCTGACTTGCCTCGTTAAAACCCTATGGGCAAAAAGTTATACAAGGAAAGAGTACAATCATATGTCTTGTATAGGTTGGGGACACGTATACGTTGCATCATCAAAACCTCTAGTCAGTAAAACCTCATAGAATAAAAACTATACTATCAGGAAAAAGATTATAAAACGCATGTGCCCAAGTCAGGACGAGATTACTCCCCCTGACGTCGATCTACCTGAGATCCATGTCCCTGAGATAATAAATAATATAAACTTCATATTCCGATTCCCTGTACTAATCTCTTGGACGTAGGATGTGCAAGAGCCTTCGTAACTAGGTCAACTAAGTTATCTTCTAAACGGACTTGAACGACATCAATCTCATTCGACTATATGGAAAGAGATAAAACCCAAGGTACACTTGTAACTAGTATACAAGTAGTATAAGTTCCCCATATTTATTTCGCCCGAACATGGACTATAGTTTTGTATAGTGGCGAGTGTGTGAGAGGAGGTTTTAGACCATCTCATACATGGACATCTCGCCCGGGCCGGCTTGGGCACGGGCTCGGGTTTGGGCAATTGGCTCTGAAGGCCCAGGGGGCCTTGGGGCTTGGGTTGGGACTTACGTAATCTTTTTACTAAAAAATCCAATGACATTTTTGTAAATACAAAACTATAACGACTATATTTTAATTAACTTTATAACTCTTATAACGAACAAAAATTTTATTTTAACTCTTTCCCATATTTATTTCGTAACTTACAAAACCGTTTTGCTCATATTAATTACTAGCTATTGTAAAATTTACCTATAAAATGGAATGAGCTCCCCATTATTTTACACCAAAAAATACAGTTATATCTATCTCTGGTTTTTCAACTCTCCATCTCTCTTGCTCTTGCTTTCGTCTGAGATATTGGTGATACGACCAAAGTACAGCGTGACCAGTACCGCCGCGCTTGTAGAGTTTATTGCTCGTTGTATCTTAGGGAACAATTGATCGTTACATTGCCGATACCTCTGGGTAGATCGAGAAATTGTTTTTAAAGAGTGTGCGACCCACACCTCGAGCTTCACACTCTTTTTATTGCAGTTGCAGTTCCAGTTCATTTCAGTATCTATTTTTGTCCAAATTTAGTTCCAGACTCAGTTCAGATCCAGAGATTTACTATTTGCTCATTATCAAGTGATACTAAACCATTATTTTCTAACATAAAGAGAACAACTTTGGTGTAATTTTAAGGAGTAAATACTGAAAGAGAAAATTCTTAAATTTTACTACATTATTTTTGCCACCCATAACAACTGTATCAATATTCACTTGGACAACAGTTTTGGCCATAAAATTGATGAAACGGTATCTGTTGGGTGTCGATAATTGTTGTAGATAGGAAAAACAAAAAACCTCCATCAGATCATCACAGACTGAGTGACAATGACTAATATTATAAATATAACCAATACAAATTCAAAGAGCTGTCCATATCAAATAGTAAGTTTAACTCTATATTAGGCTTTGCAAGTCAGTTTAATCGAACGACCATAGGGAGCATTTTATTTGCTATGAAAGGCAAATAAAAAACTTAGGCAGTGTTTGTTCAGCTGCTTAAAAAAAATTCAGCAGCTGAAAAACAAAATCAACAGTTGGTTTCATTTTTTGTTTGTTGCTAAAAAATTATTCAGCCTTATTTTTTCAACACTTTTTATTAAGCACTCGAGAGATGCTTAGCAAAAATTCCAACACACATCTTTCCTCTTTTATCCCGATTTTAGCCTTCCTTCTCATCTCCAACCCCTCGAAGAAACCCTCGAAGAAATTCGCGAAAAACAGCGAAATGATACTTCTCATTTTTCTATGCCATTAATCTCTTATCTCTCCATCTCTACACATTGTGAAATTGTTTTTGAAATTGAAATTGGATATGGAAGTTTGAATTGAATTTGTTTGATTAGAGATTAGCGATTCCTTTTGTGAAATGTTGATGCAATTTAAGCTCAAACTAGGGAAACAACCTTTGTAGTTGCTTGACTTGTGGTTTTAATCATTGTAAGAGTTTGAGTTTTGTTTAATCCTAACACGCTGTTTTGGGGGATGTTTTGTATAGTCAACACACATTTTCATTTTTAATCCCGATTTTGATCCATGTAATTTTTGTTTACATATATTTGGATTTTGAACTTTGGTTGATTTCGGGCTCCCTCACTCTATCTCATCTCTGCACATTGTGAAGGTATTACCATAGATTGTTTGTTCTATAGATTGATCATGGTATAATTTCTATATAGAACGCTAGCTTGTATAATTTCTATATAGAACGCTAGCTTGTATAATTTCTTATCATAGACTACTTCTTGTATAGATTGGTGTATACTTTTGATACTTCATCATGTGCATTTTCTATGTTGTTTCCGCTTTGTGTTTGTTGTATAGACTAATTGGTGTATATTTTTTATATTTCAAGTTCTCCAAGTTGTGCTCTATATGTTGCTTATGCTTTGCAAATCTTGAATTATATGTTTGAAGTTCACATAAACCATTATATTAAAATTTTCAAGTTGTGGTGTCATAGTAGTACTTTATTATAGGTAGGTGCTGCCAATTTTAAGGTGATGCTCTAAGTTGTATTATTTTATATCAAGAACATTTAAGACATTTACCAGTATTCAACACTTCATCGTTAAGCATTCAGTACTTCAAAACATTCCGCATTGAACACTTTTATTAGCATTTAGCATTTAGCATTTAGCATTTAGCATTCAGCATTCACTAACTGGAAGAAAGAAGAAAAAAAATCACAGACGCCCCCTTATATGATTCACATGTGCCTATCACATGAAAATGTTGGATCTCTCTGATAACAAAAGCGGGAGAGAGAGAAAAAATAAAAAAGAGGGAAAATAAAAAAGAGAGCTTCTTCAGCTCTCACTGTGTGAGAGAGAGAGACTCTGAGGTCGAGACTCGAGAGAGGGAGATGTCAGACCTTGACAAACAAATAGAGCAATTGAAGAGATGCGAACCTCTCAAAGAGTCGGAAGTCAAAGCTCTCTGTCTCAAAGCCATGGAAATCCTCGTTGAAGAGAGCAATGTTCAAAGGGTCGACGCTCCTGTCACTGTAAGTACCAATACTCAACTCATTGTTTCATTCGAATTTGTTTGTAATGGGGGGGTTTTATTGAGCTATTTAGGTAATGGGGTGATGCCCTTTTCGTGAATTTCGATTTAATGGGTTAGGGTTCGATGTGATTTAGGATTTTAGTATTGTGGGTATCTCTGTAAGTAAGTGATCTTGGGTGAATTCATGATGCAATAATCAATTTGGACCAGTTAGTTAGTTATTCCCCCCAGCATTTGCCCTTGATTGGAGTTTACCCCCAATCTCGTGGTTTTTGTTTTCTACACATGCCATGAGTAGTGTTATTTAGTGCAAATCTAACTTTGCCTCGCTAAGTTGTGAGGTAAACTGAGATTACACCCCTGAAACTGGTACTGGGTAATGCATATGGTATTGGGTAACTTAGCAAAGTGCGTTATATAAACATTTTTCTTTTTCGTAGATGTATTTTTATTGATTAGAAAAAAGAGGAGTTGGAATGAACAAAAAGGAAGTAACTCAACAATAAGATAATAATTCGCAAAGAAACCCTTGACTCCAAAATAAAATCAAGAGATTTTAACGATATAATAACTATCTTTCTCGTTCGTTCCATTCCTTTGAAACTTCTCACATTTCTTTCTAGTCAAATAACCGCAAAGGGGAGATACCATATTTAGTCTTACCTGCCTAGAAAGTTAGTGAAGCTCATGCCCAATAAGAATTCATTATGTTACTAGGACGAGACTAAGTTACACAAGTAAAGAAATCAATCCAAATTTCCCCCAATAAAAGGGCAACGATGAAAGAGGTGGTCAATGGATTCCCCTTCTTTTTTACATATGGAAAGTTTGTTCATAGCTAGAATCTAATGATTACTTAAGTTATCAATAGTCAATTTTTTATTCAAGTAGACACATGCAAAAAATGCATATTGGGGGAACTTTGGTCAGCCAGATTTTACTCCTTAAAAACAAGAAGGGAGTAGTGTGGGGTTTAAAGATCCGTGACGAACGATATGACAGTAATGCCTTTTTTTACAATCCACTCAAATTCTATTATCATCTTCCCCTGGTTGAGGATAGATGAGGGTAGAAAGTTGCCAATCTATGGAAAAAGATGCTTATGTTATCATGAGGACTTGCTCATATCAGTTGAAGGTAGATGTTCCAACAAGTAATGGATATGCTTTTCCAAGAAAATTCTCGGCGATTTTAGGATTTTCTTCTATTATTACAAAGTAGGAAATTCTTAATTCCTTATTCTATGTCAACATTAGTATGTTGAGTAGGAAATGGTGAAAAAATATTTAAAATTATAAGCCCATCAATTCTCTTATGTGATACAAATAATTGAATGTGAGAAGAACTTTTCACTATAGCTTTTGCTAATTTGAGAGTGTTTGTGTGCGCAAACTATTATTCCCCAGCGAGCCCGGATCTATATAAGTCTATTAGGTTGTTAAACAGACTCGTTCCTTCTCAGAATGTATCTAATTGCAGAGATCTCCATGCTTATTTCCAATAACTTTGGTTTTGAGTAAACTAAAAGCCAATAACTTTGGTGTTCATCTCACAGCTTGTTTCCATTCCTCAAAAGTGAAAAGCAGTGAAGAAGCAAAATAAACAAAGACAACTGGGCCCGATGCTAAGTTATGTACTTCTAACGTGAAGTGACCATGTGCTAGAAAGAAGCCAAATTCATTGGTTTCGTAGTGGTAGTATCTATAGGAGCCATTTTTCTTAGAGCTTTAGTGAAGTGAAAAAGGCTAGGCCAAAGGCGAAGCGCTAGGGTTGAGGCCTGAGCTAAGTTTTTTGCCCTAGGATTTGGGTCCCTTCATACGATTGAGGTAGGGCAAGACTAGGCTGAAGCGGTAGCGAAGGGGATTCGGAATAGGTGAAGGATAGGTTACCTCACGTTAGCGGAGGGGCCTTGAAGAACCTATTCGGTCTGCCTCACGTTAGCGAGTAAATTTTTTTGTTGCACTTAGCATATGTGCTATATCATATGGTTTTTCAGGTTTTAGGGTACCGTCTTCAAGGCTATTTTCTTTTCACTCTGTATGCTATACTTTCTATCACGCTTGTAGCTTGAGAATGGAATATTACAAGTCTTGTTGCTCCCACATCTATTCATCAAATAGAGATTTAAAGTTGTATGTTTATGTAATCGGAAATAATCCTCCGATTCTTGATACGAGTTTTTAGTTAGTTTTCCACAATTTTTTAGCAAAGATAATTTCGCAAATATTGCTGTTGTTATTCTCAAATACTAACTGTAGAACATGGATGTTGTGCAAAATTATTTGCAACTGTATGATTTACCTAGGATTCTGTTGCTTATATGCTCGGTAATGTATTGCTGCCTAATTACAGTTGTTTGTGCTTTTCCATAGATATGTGGTGACATCCACGGGCAGTTTTATGACATGAAAGAGCTATTCAAAGTAGGAGGTGATTGTCCAAAGACAAACTACTTGTTTCTTGGAGATTTTGTCGACAGAGGATTTTACTCTGTGGAGACATTTCTGCTTCTACTAGCCCTCAAGGTATATCCACTATTCTTTTCCCGTGAAAGTTAATAGTAGGTTGTTTTAGCAATATATGTATCTGCTCTAGTGATTTGGTAACTTGCTTTTATAGCTGATAATCATTTTAACTTTGTATTTCTTAAGAAGGTTTGAATTGGTGGCCCTTCAATTCAAATGATTTCATGCATTGGAGTATTCTTTTGACTTCCCAAGTCACGTGTTGAGCAAATTAAATTTGTGATAACTGGTTGCTTTCTTTTTCTGTAACATTCTGTATGGGTTGTCAAGTAAACTAAACGCCTGGGAGTTGCAATACATGGATTTGTCTTTTAATCGAAAAAGCATTTGTAACAGCCTGGTTGGTAGAGTTAATTAATGAATTTGTCTCTTAATGGGAAAACCAATTGTACGTTTATACTAGAAAAGAATTGAATAGTTTACTAAAGAAAGAGAAATGCTAAAAGCGAGCTTGTAGTCAAAACAATTTTTTTGGGCCAGAGATAAAGTTTGTATGGACCAACAGTCTCAATGAACTGCACACAGAAAGGAGTTTCGACTTGTTCGAGGAATACTTTTGTATCTTATTACGTACGTGACACTGAAGTTCTAGGGTATGAGAGCAAAGTGGATTTTCGCCACGAAAAACCACCAATTTTGTCACATACTTTTTGCAGTCTAAGTGAAGTACATACATTCACACCAGGTAAAATTAAATGTATAACCTTTCTTTAAGTAGACATGCGTAGTAGTGGATGTGCACTGCTACTAGTGGAAGTAATTTTTATGGATAGCTGTAGATTGTAGTTAGGTTATCCCTTCTAAAACAATCAGCAAGGGCCATCTATATTATGTGGGTTAGACTTTGGTTTTAGCTCCTAGCAGCTTGTTACGAATGGCAGATATACATAGTAGTGTTGGAGTTACTATATTGATTCAACACATATCCGATGTGTTGATCCCATAACAAATATATCAATCCCACCTGTTTCCTCCATAGAATTGCTATACAGCGTTGCATCACAACAGTTTTATGATTTATTGCAACTGCATATAATTAATATTGGCAGACAATATATCATTACTTTGCGATTATCTATAATATTTCTACCTTATTGTCTCTTGTATTTAATGTACATAGACATAATATGAGTAGCAGTAGTTCAGGCTTACACGTACTGGGATCCATATTCACGGCTAGCTTTGTTAAACTTTATCATCTTTCAGACTCGTGGCTCACAAGAGTTTATGGTAAAACTTGTAACAGGTGAGATATCCAGATCGGATAACACTTATCAGAGGGAATCATGAGAGTCGACAGATAACACAGGTTTAAACTCTTAAACACCCTTTCATTGGACGTCTATCTTCACCCATATGAAGTCTTAATTTGTATCCTATGTTACCAGGTGTATGGATTCTACGATGAATGCCTACGTAAATACGGCTCTGCAAATGTTTGGAGATACTGCACAGACATTTTTGATTATTTAAGGTTCGCCACTCTTTCCTATATACAAAATTCATTGATTACCTAAATCTTATGCCATCTGAATTTTATCCTATCTATCACTGTGTATAGTGCACAGCGTACATGACTACACCGTATTTTGCCATCAAAATTATTATCTACTTAGTATAAGATAAATTACGACATAATTAGACAAGATCCCTTCATTTAATTTTATCATGTTTCTCAATGTGAACCACGAATAGGGTTTGCAACTTTGTAACGAAGCGTGGGGAGTCTGCAGTGCCGGCTCCCCCAACACTGTATTACCATGCCCCTGAATCTTGTAGCAGATTTGGTCAAAACAGTAGAATACTCTAATTACTCTTAAGGCCTAGCTTTTGACAGCTGTTAGTAGGTCCCTCCAGAGAACCGACCAGTCTGTAATCAGACGCGTGGTGGGACTGGGTGGAGCAAGCGGAAAAAGCTTAAACCAAGATCAGCTATGAAAAATCATGTGGGACCCAGGATTATTTGATATGAGAGTGTGTAGTAAGGGAGTTGCACACGCATGTGCATGCATAGTGTAGACTAGTCTTAGTAAAAGGTGATCCCAGCCAATCTCTTCTTCAGGTGGTTCAAGCAAGTATTTTTCTATTTAAACTGATGGTTCAAACCAATCTCTTCATCTGGTGTGATTCCAGCCAATATATTAAAAGTTCAAGTTCAATATTCTGACCAAAATAACTTTTCTGCAGACTAACAGACATAAATCAGTGTTGTTTGGCTGAATTCAGCTCATATTCTGACTTTTCCCTGTGTGATTTTGAAAAAAATAGATTAACGCCTCTAGGGACAAGATAATGGATTACACTGTTGTGGGTCTGTTATGTATATACTGATGATAATTGTGAGAATCACATGCTAGACACTTAGTTTTCACGACTTTAGAGATGCGCAAATATCTTCCAAGGTGTAAACTATAATTTTGGCTTTAATATTGACGGTTTCCTGTAGCCTGTCGGCACTCATTGAGAACAAAGTTTTTAGTGTACACGGCGGCCTATCTCCTGCCATATCCACTCTAGACCAGGTCAGATATTGTATATATTCTTTCTCATTTGGTGTATCTTTAGTTGATTTTCGAAAAGGCATTATCTTTATGTCTTTCTATTGTAGTCTCTGTTCTCTAAATGTTAGTCATCTGCTTTATTCTAAGTAAATCGTGTCCTCTCGCAGATAAGAACGATCGACAGGAAGCAAGAGGTGCCCCATGATGGTGCCATGTGTGATCTTCTTTGGTCGGATCCTGAAGACATTGTTGATGCTTGGGGTTTAAGCCCTCGAGGTGCCGGATACCTCTTTGGTGGTAACGTGGTTTCTTCTTTTAACCACTCAAATAATATAGATTATATATGTCGTGCGCACCAGTTGGTCATGGAAGGGTATAAATGGATGTTTAATGACCAGATAGTTACAGTTTGGTCAGCTCCAAATTATTGTTACAGGTATATGCCTATTTCATTCCACTTTCTTAAGTTCTTTCCAAAGCCGTGTATTTTTTTTTAATTTTTTTTTTTTAACTTTTTGAATTTCATGCAGATGTGGTAACGTGGCTGCAATTCTTGAGCTGGACGAAAACTTAAACAAACAGTTTCGCGTGTTCGAAGCAGCCCCACATGTTTGTTTATAAACCTTACTATCTATTTTCTTCTGTTTAGGTTATGTTTTACTTGTTGAAAATGAAAATTTGCTTATACAAAAATGATACGACATACGACGAATAAGCTGTCGTACCTATCTTTAGTTGGGAGTAAGAAAGTAAATGAATAACACCGGTTTTTATTCCTCTATTCCGGTTGGAACCAAACAACACTTTCTTGAGATCCAACACTTTTCCTAGGCTCAAACAATGGTTAGCCTGAATGGTTCAAAATCTGCATGTGTTAGTGTTGGAACCAAGGGTCAAATAATGGCTGTTGCAGTATATTATCTTACATCGTGACTTTTTATAAAAAAAATATCGTCATGCATCCGAATAAATTACTATTTATTACAGTATATGCTCAAACTCATGCCATATCTATAAAAAGGGAATGAGATGTTGGATTCATATACACTAATGCACTTTTGATATACCTTAATTTCCTTAACCACTGCTTTAATACCACAATCTATAATGCAGGAATCAAGAAGTACTCCTTCCAAAAAACCCGCACCGGATTACTTTCTTTGAGTTTAAACAAAATTCTGAACATTGTTTTCTCTCTTCTTGGTGCGCATAATGCTGCTTATCTTCGGGGGTCACAAGTAGCATGGTCAAGATGATCTTGGCTTGGTGCTCTAAAAGGGCTGACGGCTTCTTGAATGTCGTGTAATATTGCTGCTCTTGTGACCTTAGTTTGGACTCTGGGTTTGGGGTTTTCCATTTCTCTTTTCTTGATGTTTGGCTGCAGGAGTATATATGAAATGTGTTTCATTAGATATGGGTTCTATCATTGATATACATAACCTTAGATATTTCTCACATGTGAGAAATGGGAAACTGCGAGTAAAATGTTTTCCTCCCATCTGTGTGAAAATGTAAGGGTTGGAAACATCAATTTATGATAAAATCATTTGAATGAGACGCTTGTATTACTCATTTGCTATTCAAGAGATTCTTTGATATATTTCACTGGGAGAACTTATTCGTTTACACTTTGTTATTACTTTGAACTCTGAAAGGGAAAAACTCATCTCTACATCACCCTCCTTGTGTAACTATTTGCTTCATTGTGTTTTGTTTTGAGAGATTGATAGGTTTTTTTTATGGGAATTGGATGGAGTATGCTAGGAAGGGAACACTGAATAGAAAAGAATTGATACTGTCAAACTTGGGCATAAATTCATGTCATTTGTATTAAGGGAAACTTCACTTACCATGTCCAGGTTAATAAACTAGCATGATTGAACAGTCTAACTAATATCCTCACCACCTTGGAAAAATTACAATTACTGTGCAAACAAGAGTACTAAAAAATGGCTTATGCTTCTCATTGACATAGATTTATAATGACTTAATGAGCTAAACCTTATCAGGGGGTGATTTTTCTTTTTTTTTTACCTTGCAGGTCATGGAAACTCAAAAAAATGAAAATGAAGTATATAAGCTGAGACTGAAAGAATATTAGTTGAACATGAGTTCCACATGGTAGCCACTAGATAGCACTGTAAAGTGGATTGCTGGTTTGCTGTTCAACCACAAGCCTACATGACATCTGAAATGGAATCATTTAAACAACTTACCCACATTCCTCTTTGGGTTGGGATCCACACATTCTGATATCAAAAGTGTTTTCTCACACACATATATCCAATATCATAGCCACTATCTCTCAGTTCTCATAACATTTTTATCACCAAATTTACATAATATAGCGGTAGCGATAGATTTCTCTATGTCTGCAGCATTTCAAGATAATGCTTGAAGTTAGAAACATGGCTAACCAGAAGTCAGATAAGGATGGGACTAGACTCATTTGCGCTCCTAGGTCCTCAAAAAAAAAAAAAAAAAAAAAAAAGAAGATTAGAAGAAAGATAGTCTGATATATACTTAAGAACCAAAAGGTCAAAACAATACATAGACCCAACAACAAGCAAACTTTAGTATGGTTCTTTTGCAATCCATGTGCATAAAGCAGTATCACTCTTCCCTTTTTATCTGCTCTTTCATTCTATCTCTTTTTTTGATTCTTAATAACAAACCTCAGCCCCAGCTCTAAAGGAGTGGCCATCCATCAAAACCTGGCTTAGTTCTAGCTAACATGTGGGGTTTTCTAGTTGATCTTATATTAGTCAGTTCTTAAGCTTTAGTGTATGTAATTATTGAGTGAAGTACACCAGAGGGTTGAGTGGTTTCGCGACTTTTCTTCTGCTCTGAGAAACGTGGTTACTTTTTTTTTTTTTATGAACTTTGGCTATAAGTACAGAGAACCCATTTGAGAATTCTCTTCTGTAGGCAGATGGGTCTCACTGGGGGGCTGGTCAGGAGTGTTTTCTCCAAGAATCGGTCTGTCCGCTCGTATGATAACAATGTATGTATACCACTTAAATACAGTTTCTTAATAGTCTTCATAGTTTTAAATTTTGGAACCCCATTGTCATACTTTGATGGTTATAATGTTTATGTGTTAGCATCTACTGATTGTTTTTAGTAACCAAGAATTTATCCAAATGCATATGATATCAAACGATTGGCTGAGTTGAGTAGCATATTTCTTTCATTTTCATTGTTTCGAATCCTTTAGAGTCTACAGATTTTTGTATAATCAATTCTTCATATCATATCATTTAATCTCTATCCTCATATGTTTGTATCGGTTCATGATTTATCTTAGTTCACATGTAGAAGTTTGTCATAGGTTTCAAGTTATGTTTTAATTTTTTTATGAAGGTGATAGTATTTGTCGAGTTAAACATAGCAGTTTTTAGATGATTCAATCATTAATATTGATTAGTATGCTTTCTTTTTTAGTTTTAAAAAAAAAAAAAAAAAACGGATTCAGGCTATGATTTCATTTTTGTATTATATATATTTTATATGATTTACCTTTTCGAGTTTCCAAGCTGAATTAGTTGGTTGATCTCACTAGATGAGGAGTGGTGGAGTGGACAAGAGAAGATGGAGTTCTGTTAGATCTTACCTATGTGGAGACGAATTTAACTCTGTCCAGGCCGAGGATGATTCGGCTTCTCACAGGAGTTCAGAGGCCACTGTTACACAGCCTGTACAAGATGAGGAGTTGAAAGATGAATTAGAAATCCAAAATGAAGAGGAAGAAAATTCACCTGAGAGCTTGGAAAGTAATTCAAACAGACTCCTAACCGAAGAGAATGCCGCAATTGTTATCCAGTCGGCCCTTCGACACTTTCTGGTCTGTTCTTACTCTGTCAGAATTTTTTCAATAGTCATAATTTTTCGTAGATGGTAAAATTATCTAAACACTGCAAAACAAAACCTTTCAAGAAAGAGCCAAGTACAAACAGAGGGTAAAAAACGAAGAAACAATAACAGGTAAACTTGAAACAAGTTATCAAGTTTAAAATGAATACCATAGAAAAATGTGAATGTAGTCCCTTAAAATTTACCGAGCTTGATCTTGATAGTTTGACATCTCCATCGCTCAATAGTGCACAAGAAATTCACAGGAAACACCCAGGAAATAATTTACGACAATGAAATGCTGTCACTAAAAAGGAAGAATTTGCAGACTGGCAGACAAGAAGTCTGTAAATCAGAATAGAAGATATCTATACACAACAAGGGTCCTATTTGATAACGAAGAACTCAAAAAATTAATAAGCTAATGTATGTTTGTATGAATCGATTTGTCTATGTTACAATTACACTACTTATGGCATTTTTCCTTCCATATAAATCTTCTTCTTCTCCCTTTTTTTTTGCTTTGGATTCCTACTTTAGTAATAATTGGGCTACTTCAATATTAGGCTAGGCATGGAAATGAGGGTTCGGAACAAATGGATGAGATGCAGGGTGTTCAAGTAATTGGAAGCCCAAGTAGAGAGTCTATAGGGACATCAGTTGAAGCTCAAACAGGAGGTTCAGTGGAAGCCCTTACAATTCGGGAGGAAAGGATAGCTGCTCAGCACCGAATGCAGCAGAAAGCACGAATGCATGCTTCCAGACTCAAGGTAACTACCATATAAAACAGAAACAATGCATGCTGGCTCTCATTTAGTTAATTGGAGATAAGCTTCTATCGTATGTTCAACAAAATGAGACACTCCGATATCCCCAGTATTAACTCAAAGAGCCACTCAAGCCATAACTAAACAAGAACGTAACTTAAAACTTTGCTTGTGTACTGCAGGAGGATTGGGATGACAGTACAGTGAGTAGCAACATTTCCAAATTACGGATTCAAAACAGACTGGAAGCAACAACCAGGCGTGAGAGGGCTTTAGCTTACGCATTCTCTCAGCAGGTACGACTGGATTTTATCTCTAAAATGAAAAACAAAGTGAACCAACATAGACCCTAAAATAATTTGGGTTGTATGATTTGTTTCTAGCTACGGGTTTGTTCAAAGAAGAAACAAGAAGCCAACATGGGATGGACTTGGCTAGAAAGGTGGATGGCAACTCGCCTGCCTGAAAACTCCATTATTGAAGATAATATGATCAAGCAGCCTGACCCGATATCCAGCGACCAAAGATCACCTGTCAATAAGAATCATATATATGCAGCTGGAGAAGAAAAAGAAAGTTGTGGATCTAATGAAGTATTTGTTGGGGTGGATTTTCTTCGAATAACTGCACCAAATGTTGATGATGGACATAAGCCTGCTAAGAACAGATTGAAGGCAAGGAGAACTCTCTCTAGACGGAAAACTGTCTACCAGTACCCAACACAATTAACAAAGGTAAATGTAATGTAAGAGTATAGTCGTTTAACCAGTGCCCTATAATAATTTTGGGTTATAAACCGGCATTACATCATTATATGACTAAATTTTAAAAAATATAGTAAAACATACTATTTAGTGGTACTATCGCGATATAACTCAGAAAGCGATTGAAAACAAAAAGTGTATAGTATCAATGGACCATAAACAGTGTGTTTAATGTTTTTACGCTCTCATCAACTGGTGTTTACTCTTTGGTATAGGTAAACAAGAAAGATTATGCAAGGGAATCTGGAAAGGAGAAAATACACAAGCAATTGCAGCAATCAAAGAGTGCCCGAGAATATAATTATAAAGATGCATCATCTCAAGTACCATCAGCCCTAGTAAGCGGTAATAGCTCCGAATAAAGAATTCTGGATTTGTTAAAAAAATGTGGTTCCTGGTTTACAATATTTTCTCTAAGAAGGGATAGCTTTTATAGTTCTCTGAGAGTCGATCAAAACAAGGAGTGCATTATGTTTCTTCTCTCTTTTTTATTTCTCTACCACTTTATTTTTGTTTCCATTTTGGTGCAGTTAAAAATCCCACATCTCCCAACAGCAGCAAAGCAACAAAGAAATCCAATAACCTATTGCAAGACAATGTGTAGTTAATTTGGTTACTCGAACAAACTCACTTCCCTTCCTTCGCCAAGGCTTGATCCTATCCATTTTACTACCCGACTTTCACCCTTGCAAGACAAGACACTATATATGCAAACCTTTAAAAACTAAAAGTACTGGTTTATCCAAGCTAATGCATTTACAAGAAAAATATGGTCATGCCCATAGTTGGATCATCGAGAAACACTAGAATAACTATTGTCCAAGCTAATGCATTTACAAGAAAAATATGGTCATGCCAATAGTTGGATCATCGAGAAACACTAGAATAACTACCTATATGTAATACCTAAGTTGAGATAGTTCGGTAAGCCATTTACGTAATTTGTATTCAGTTACATGATAGCAATAGAATCCAGAAAAGCTACAAAAGCATGCATGTATGAGAGGATTGACTTGATTAATGTTAAGAGATAACTAAACAAAAGGGAATGCTCTATTTTCCAAATATATAAGTACACATTATTGGTAATATACAACAAATTTTAATTACATTCTCACCTCTGCAGACAAGCTAGATATCCACTTGAGATTCTTTAGCAAGTATGTATACATCTACCAAAACCTGTAGTAGATACAACACTCAATAATCTTCACCTATCTATCTACAATAATCCCCTTCTTTTTGCTTATTCTTCATGTGTGAGATCTCAAATCGACCTTCCAATGATCATTAGCAACGATTTCAAGGACATTTCCACCATTACAAATCAAATGATAGGCTTTCGTACTTAGCAACGATCAAACTGCTCAAGTTTCCTGTTTGTTTTGCTTTTGGAGAACAGACTACGCAATCTACTCGACTGTTCAATTATCAGATTGTAAGTAGATGGGTGGTTCCATGCTACAAGGGAAAACCTGTCGCCATAACCTCCCATTCCTTCAATAAGTAACTGCCAAATCAAGGCCCCTGCTCCAGCCTCCTTCTTTTTTGCTGACTCGTATATTTTATCGTACATCATCTTCAAGAAAAAATCTCTATCATACGATTCTTGTTTGTTAACAAGGAAAGACGAACCAACCTCTGTAAATAGAACGGGTTTCTTTAGCACGTACTCACCATCGTTCACATGAGAATCCACCCAATTTGAAAGATAAATTGCCTTTTCTCCCATATCTGCATCTGGGATCCTACAAAAATATATAATGTATTACTATGGTGGACTAGTATATATAGTACGATTATTGTTCTTCATCCTTCTCATTCCAAATAGTAGTAGTTGAATTGGTTTGGCATTCATCATATTGCCTAAGGTTCAATTCTTGATAAGCTCTTTTTTTAATTTATTTTTTTCCTTTCATTTTCCATGTGTTTCAATTTGACGCTATAATGAGTTTGACAAAAAAAAAAATCCAATTGTTAACCAAGATCGGATTTTAGTTTGACATGATGTGGAGTTTTTATTTAGTACCCCAACATTGTTTTCGGGGGCTCCGCCCCCAAACCTCCAAAATAATCCTTGAACCCACTCGGCCCCTGATCACACAGAGGCAAGGGAAATCCCTCTCATATTATACATATATTTTTTTGAACGGTGAGCATATTAGACATACATTTATTCCTAATGATATTTTTTTGTACTATCTAAATAATTTTAATATAATATAAATAGGGATGTATCCGTGAAATATTGTCATATATTTTGATATCAAGTAATATTCATCTCTACTCCAGATCTTTGGACATATCAAACTTTGGATATTGTTGGGTATTTTACCACTGGGATATATCATCAAGTAAGTAGAAGATATATACATAGCATAAAGGCGGGGATACCTTGAACAGTAACTCAAACGATAACACAGATGAGTTCACTAACCAGCTGTCTGGATATGCATGAACTGAAGCAAAGTCAATATTTTCAACTGCGGAGTTCTGTATAAAGTCTGAACCAAGTGAAGCTGCCCATTCCCCAGGATTCACCGAAGATCTATTGATTGCTTTCAGACCATAGAAGCCTTCCAATCCAACAGTTACAAGGTGTTTGTCATCCAAACTCTTAATAAATGCAGCCATTTCAGTAATCCAAGCCTGTTCATCCAGGACAAGTGAATTAAACGTGATTCCATAGTATTTATGGATCATAACAAAAATAACTGATGCTTTTTGGTATTCATTATTAGAAGTCTGGTGGGGGTCTGCCTAACCCTAGCTTCCTATTTCAAAAAAAAAAAAAATCTAGGCGGTTTAACGAAGGGAAACACAGTCATAAAATTTTCAAAATTTGAAGAAGTTCGACAAATTATTCACCGAGTTAGCCTCAAATACAGCTTTTAATTATCACATACTAAATAATCGGCGATCCATTTAATGGTACTTAAATATACGTCGAATTTTTTTCCTGTGTTTTTGTGTTAGATAACTTACAGCACCTTTCTGGTCTACATATGTTCTGGTGGAATATTCCCTTTTATGTATACATAGACAAGAATTGAGATGTTCCTCTCATGTTTTGTTTAGATGAAAATTAGGATTTATATGATAATACCACTTATGTTCCACAACGTAAAATGGAAAAATGTAAACAAAGAGGTGCTCGTTAAATGTTTCACCTGAAGAACAGGGGCCGATGAACTGGATGCACAACGGGGTTCATTCATGAGTTCCCACGCGAATATAGCTGGTTCTTCGGAATATTTGACTCCACTTAACGAGTTTTTTCTTGTTACGATGGCCTTCAGCATATAAGAAAAATTGACCAAATAGTAAAATATCAATTTAAATAGGAGGATACTATTACACTCAAAACTATCTAACTTTTAAGTTCTCGAAAATCTAGTCTACAGGTTCCATGGAAGTTCTAAAATCTACACCGGATTGATTCCAGTAAATGATCTCCTTGACTTTCTCTCTTTATATTCGCTCTTCTCAAATTTTTTCTCCAAGTATTTTTTTTATCTAGAGTTTTCTCTCGGTAGATTCACCTAAACCAAATATTTTCTTTCTATAAAGTTCTTTAATGTTCTAAGTGTACCCACTGCATATTTTCTACTTATGACTTTCTACACCTCTGTTTTCCCCCCTTTATGAGCTCGTAGTTTTCTTTGAAGAGTTTAAGTCAAGGTTTTGAGAAAGAGAAACTATCTTTGCGACTTAAAGAAAAGAAACTTAATTTTCCTCCATCAATATAGAATGCAGAAATGAGATTCCTTCACTTGGTCTTAATAACAAAACAAACACAAGGAAATAGGTTCAATGTGTAGTTTTCTTTTCCTTCATTTTTCACCAACTAGAGTTGCCACTACTTTAATAGGGAAAAGCATACTCCTATCCTACCTTAGAAGATTATATGAAAGTAAATTTCAGAACAGCGTAAGAGAAAAATAATATCATACCTTGATATAGTTCTTATAATATCCTTTAATAGTTGGATCTGAGAAAAATGAATCGATTGTCACATTAACGCCAGCTTCCTTCGCCCATCTTACATACTGACCCTTCCCACCAAAAGCTTCTAAATTGTTTACCAGACTAAGAATCAACCTTATTCTATTCTTCCTTGCTTCAACTATCACAAAATCCAATCCCTGAACCAAAATATAACAACAACAAAAATAAACATCCCCATATCACTACAAAAATAACAAAACAAATAAACACATCAAACCAAGAATTCTCTTTTGACAAAAATAGCTCCACTTTTTTCATGATTTTTATTAAACCAAATATACCAACAAACATCTAACACTGATAAATTAATATATTTGTATTTTCTAACAATCACATTCCAAAAATAAATAAATAAAAATTATAAAATACCTGAAAAACTTTCTCATCAAACAGCCCAGGTGAGATTTGAAGAGCATTAGGCCCATTTCCATCATTAAAAGCCCAAGTCCTACAAACAGTCATACCCATTTGAGCTCCTCTTTTCATCATCTTTGAAACCCTAAATCTCGAATTCTCCCAAACACTCTCTTCCATCAACCAATACGAGTTCCACCCATTAACATACACACTCGATTCCTCCCCAACATCATCACTAACAACAAACCTAGTCGAATTAGTCCCCACAAAGCTCAAATGTTGTTGCCAGAGAATGGGGATCTTGATATTGCCTCCAAAGTTTAAGTAGAGGAGAAAGATTACAGAGAAGCAACTTAAAATGGGGTAAACCCTATTTTTGTGACTCCATTGTGACTCCATTGTTAGTGCTTGAAGTGCGCACGTTAGTCAACAATGGAGGACTGGTATAAGAGTGCGCATTGTTACGGGCAAAGACAAAACGAACGGAACGGAGTTTCGTTTGTGTTTGGTACCGACAGAGTTTTTATTTTAGAGGAAACAATTATTGTCGTCGTTTTTTTTTAAGAGTTTGTCGTTCTTGTACAACGTTGTATTTTGTAAAAGAGTTTGTCGTTCTCTTAAAACGCAACAAAAAAAACAATTTGATTGTTCACTAGAGTCTGGATTGCTTTTGTGCTCGGAAGACCGTTTTTTTTGTTGTAGAGTATATAAAGTACTCTCTGTTGAGAGATAATTGATATAGAGCAATATAAAACTACGATATCTTATGAACAAAAGAGAGAGAAAAAAAGATTTATTATTAATTCTTAATTGTGTTCTCTGTATCCCCCATGACCCTATCGAGTCTATGGGCTTGTTAGAAGTCCTAATAAGACACCCCATCCCTGTTGGGTTCCTAGCTTGGGCTTGGACCCAACTCCTAACACTTTCGTAGTATGTACATTCATTAGAAGTGAGAGGCATATATAAGCCCCTCATTAATTAATTCAAAATAGTTGTGTGACATCATTTAATTGGTTCTCATGCCCCTCACTTATGAAGTGTGAAGCATATTTAGACGTTGGATTTGTGACACCTTATTTTAGTCTTGAACTGTTGTGGTGTGGACTGTGTTTTGAGGTGAGGTGGATGAAGGGTTGTTATATTTTTACTGCGCCGTTTTGCTGAACTCACTACGCTACATAGTCATCCACAGTTTTAACGTACTCCACCACATGGGACTCAGCAAACTAGACTTGTAACTAAAGCACAATAGTTTGAAATTGATAAACCCACTAAATAGTTTGAAATTGCTAAACCCACTAACCTCTAAACTACCCCAAGACCACCGCAAATAAAAGAAAAAACTTGCTAACAGGAAGAGAAAAACTGCTTGCAAACCGGGAAAAAAACCCATCACTTCGTGCTTATTCTCTTTCCCGGAGGAGTGCATTTTTCGTTCTTCTCCGGTCATCTCTCCTCTTAAAGACCCACACTACTCTCCTCTCCGTTCTACATAACTACTACTCTCATCTTCTCGTGATCCTTCTGGATCTAGGGATGTTTTGAGGTGAACCCAATTATCGTAAAGTCGTTCGAACGAGGCTTATAGTAGTTCAAACGACTACATAGTTGGTTCGAACAACCAATATTCAATCCCATGGAATTTTGGCTCATAGACAAATTTTGTTCGAACGAGCTTGGATGTCGTTCGAACGAGTTATCATATTTCTAGGGTTAAAGACCAAATAGCATAAAGTCGTTCGAACGGGCTTGGATGCTGTTCGAACGAGCTTGGCGTAGGTTGTTCTTCTGAGACGTGGGTTTGCCTCGAGATCCGTTCCACTGATACTTTTTAGTTCCCTAGTATATAAAATGGACTTAGGTTATTTTCTTTTTTTATGTTAGTTCAATAGAAAGTTTTGAGGAAAAAGCTTAGAGTTATGTTAGAGTAATTCATTGTAATTAACTGCGTTTAAGCAATTGAAGCATTTAAAGGGACTTTTCCCAATCCAATTTTGGTGTTCTTCGTTCTTTTCTTCTAACTAGGGTTTATCTATTCGTATTGTAGATTATCTAGCCTACCCTCTCCTCTTATAGACTCGCTGATTTATTTTCTAGAGAGAGAGACATATGAGATTGGTGTTTTTGTTTATTTTTCAAGTTCACGGGGTGCCTTAAAACTCCCCCAGATTAATATAGAGGAAAATAAAGCTCTTGAGTTGAGTTGAGGGCCCCATTTTTTCTTCTTCTTTCTTTGGTTGATCTTTTAGTTAGTGTGTTTTACACTAGTGGCTGCTAGATATTAACTTGCTCCCTGTAGTAGCCTATCATAATCCTTTTGAGTTTGAGTTTGGGTTGTAAAACCTATATTTCTCCCTAATTCTCCTCCAAACTCTCCACAAATCTCCTCTTTATTCTTCTCTTTAAAACCTTAACTCCTCTCCAATTGTAATTATTCCACAGTTGTAGCCGTCAGGTAACCTAGAATGTTAAAGAGAGGAAATATCATCTATTTAAATTCTGCATTGCTTTGGGGAATTGTTGTAATTTATTGGAGCATTGAGGGCAGATTTTTTTTATCTTATAAACCCCAGATTCGTCGATTAAAGCAAGTACCATTATCACTGAGCATTTAACATCCACGGATTGCATAGATTTATTAATACAATTTGAGTATGAATCGAATAAAAATGCTATGTTAATTTGTTAGGTTATTATGATCGCGAGATATAGCTATAATGTTTATATTATGTTAGTGGTGATCCCCTTGTAGTAGCTACTGTTGATATATCATTTAAGGCATCTCTTCACTAATATAAATTTTGGGTACCAACTCTTAGTGGTAATGTAGTTGCTAATGTTTGCAATATTATTTAAAAGCATTTCTTCACTAGCTAGTCTTTAGTTACCAACTGTTAGTGGTAATGTAGTAGCTAATGTTTAACATTTTATTTAAAAGTATCTCTTCACCAATCTGAGTTTTGGGAGGGAATTAGGCTAAGCTCTCTAATCTTTAGTTACCAATTGTTAAAGGCCATAGTGTCCAGTAGTATAAGTTCTGACTTAGTATTTACAAACATCTCTTCCCGGTTAGGAGATTATTAACCAGGAAATAATTGATACTTTTAATATTAGTATTCGAATTTAAGATATGCTCATATGGATCATTGGAGTTGGTGTATCTAATATATGCTCTATTAGGAGGTAAGACCTCGTGATTTTTAAAGTCTAATATATATTTGTCGTTAAGAGATATAATGATGCCTAAATCTTGCAAGTGTCAAGTGAGGTATACGACTTAAAATTAGCCAGGATTATAGGACTTTAATTGATATAACCTTGTTAACTTGAGGTAGAAAGATTATTGATAGTCAGAGTATAATATCATCGACAGAGTCCTCACTCCTATAGTTGTGAGGGTAGAAAGGTCGTAGAGCATAAGATCGTCAATCATATGATAGTCTCATTGCCTATAGAGCAAGGATAAATAAGTTATTTTGATTGAGTATCAGTCTCTTAAATCATTCATGCATATGAGAACTTAGAGTCATGTACACAGTAGAACTATGATGTCAGGGTCCTTGGGTTCGATTCCCTAAACAAAAGATTCGGTAACTGCTTATCAGTTTTCTAGGGTTGCAAGCCCCAATAACTCTTTCCCTATTACTTCTCGGCTGCATGCTGTGCAAGCATCTCGTGGGCTCAGATCCCTAAAAGTGAAAATAAATCAGGTTTTAGACCAGTAGGTTGAAACTCCTTGAGCACCTTGATCTGGTGATTTCCCCGCTAATCTCTGGCTCGATTTGGTGAGGAAAGATTTTTAGGTCTTCTTAGAGAGCATTTGCTGAAGATGCTGGGAAAACGTACGAGGTGGAAAAAGCGCTGGCTCTGACTCGCTGACAAGCTCTTCGAGTGGCTTCAGGATGATCTTTTATTTGTGAGACTCACAAAAGACGGCCCGTGATCTTTCACACCCACAATAGCAATTACTTCAAAAACAACTAGAGAAACATTGGTTGGTAGCTACCCTTAAAACTGTAAGTGTGCGTAGTTGCAACTACCAATCATCAGGGTAGAGCTATGCTATTTGAAAGTGAAACGCGCATGGAAATGATACGAAAAATGGAAGCTGAAAAGTTGATTATTTTTCAAAAATGATTCGGGAAACATATGCGACAATTGAAGCAAAATATGATACGAGTGGGAAACGAGTATGGAGCGTAAGGAAAAAGCGAAAGGGGAAACGAGTAAGAAGCTTAAAAACGAGTAAAGTATGATATACTTTGATAGTTGAGAGATGAAGGTAATGCATAGACAATAGTTGTTAATGTAGTACAGAGTGAAAAAAATCCGAGTGTGCTTAAGTGTGCTTCTTTTCTTAGTTGGATTTCGTTATACAGTGATATCTATATGTTTTTGTGTGTGTGTGTGTGTGTTTTTTTTTACCTTGTGGGTGTAAAAGCATCCAATCACGTACAAATCACAAAAGTTTCAGATCGAATAAAAAATCGTTTCGATATACGAATCACACAAATCAAAAATTGAATCATCGGCATTTCCCAAACAGAATCATAATACGAATCACATTCGAATCGAAACGCAAATAACAAACGTCCCCAACATTTTCCAACATTTCCCAAATTCCAAGAAATCAAATTGCACCCATTTCCCAAACGAGTTTCCGGGAAACATCTGAGAAAACACGTTACTCCGCAACATATGGGTAGAGAATAGAGAAAAGTTTAGGTTTTAATTAGGAGAAGATGGGCTAGCTAGAGGGATGAAGCACAGTTAAGTTTCAGCAACCAAGCTAAACAACCCTTCGTCACTTGGAATGTCTTGCACACATACACTTTTTGTTCACTTTTTATCAAACCCTCACAAATCTGTGGATTTTGAAGCTAACCCTTTTAAAATTGTGTACACTTTTTACCAAGTAGTCCTCATTCACATTCTTTGTTATAGCTAGAAAGAAAATTCGGGGCAGTGTCTACGAGGAAAATTAGGGGATGTTTCGTGCGTACGAGCATGAGTTAAGGTGGACGGTCAAAAACAATATATTCGGACAGTGAAAAACATGTTTAATGCGAGAACAAACTTTTTCTTATTCTGTTATTAAGAAACAAATCATGGGGTGAGGGAAAAAGAGTCGGACTGCAAGAAACTCTAAATTATAAGATATATTTGATTTAGGGAAGGGGGAATGGACTAGCATATGTTTGTGTGTTTTATTTTTGCGTATATTCCATTGCTCTTTTTTAAATTAATCAAAAAATCTTCCCTAGACCCTACACACACTGTTTGGGATCATTTTTTAACTCCTCTCTTTTATCAAAAATACAATTTCTTGGGTAAGAAAAACTTGATTCCAATTTTCTTTGATTTGAGTCCAGGGAATTGACTTGCTAGAGATATAATTGAGAGAAGATGTGAGCTTTGGGAGAAAAATGGGGGTGAGTTGTGAATGTCCTATGGAGGACGGAAGGATGCCGTTAACGGCCTATCACGTGTAGATAAGATGAAACTGGAAGCTTATGATGGTAACTGGAGGGATTGTTGTTTACAGTATGTGGTTCTTTTGGCAACAAAGTTAGGGCGACGAAGCGTGGTAGAGAGATTGAATATGTGGAGGGAGGAGTTAATGTCATAAAATTTTAAAGTCCTACTTTTTTTCTTAGAAACTACTTATGTAATTCGTCATAAAAAGTGTCGAGCTAATTATTTTGATGCATGAACACCACCCTTAATTCAGGGTTGATGATCAACATTGCCATAGTACGACAATACGTATTAGGATGTCAAAGCAACCCATGACCTCGTCTACTTTATTATACTTGAAATCTGGTCTTGAAAAGACGATTAACAATAAAGATGAGAATAATTTTCGTGAAAGAATAATTTTCATAAATTCGCTGAAATTTCACAAGCAGAGTTTAAAAATCATAACAGCAAAAAGGGTCTCTCTGTGGTTGATCGTATATTTTAAATGCGGTGAACCAGATCGATCCTCCACTTGTTTAGGCCTTTCCGGCTTGTATGATTCGATATCTTTCTCAATCAGCTCTGACAATAGTCGTAGTAGTAAACGCTTCTCCAAATTAGTTCAGACCTTATCTACCGTAACATAAACATCAACAGGCAAGGCCACATTCGACTCCACCAGAACACGGTTCCCAGATACATTTCGCAAGGCGTGATTAGGAAAACTCTCGCTTGAACTCAACGAATATTGTACATGCCTGATCCTATCTAGAAACAATAGCACCCAATTGAAATCCACACTCCACGAAGTTCTATTCCCTTGTGTGAATCCTCTGGCCACAGTTGCTTTTAGATTCATTCCTAGTGCATTATTCCGATCGATCACTACTTGATCAATATTTCCAAAATTCTCATTTATTTGGACAATATCAATCCCTTTACCACTCCCGAAAAACATGTTATCGACTATTTTTACACCGTTTATCACACCCTTTATAGACTTCAATACGATAAATGCATCTCCCAGGAAAAACGAGTTAGAGATGTGAAGTTGAACTGGATCCTCCGAAACAATGCCTTAAAAAAAATATAGACGGAGAACGGGATTTATCAAAAAACTACAGATGAACAAAACTTGTTGTTTCGAATGTTTCTCTCTCATGCCATATGGCAAGTTTTGATTAGAATAGATCAATTTTTTATCCCTTTAGAGAGATCAATTTTTTTTCCAGTCTCAACATATATACTTTGGATGGTATTTCTGAAGAAATAAAACTGAAGGTTAAATTTACTAACAGACACGCAAGTTATTTTGTGATATATATTTTTTTCTTTTTACTTCCTAACGGTTGTTGGACTATTTTAAAGAATTCATGTGGTGGTGTGTCATTGAAGCACAACCACCGTCAATAATAGTTTGTACGATACAATCCAAATTCGATGTTTTTGCAATGATTTGCATTACAATAAAAGTCGAGGATTTTTTTTAACAAAGACATGAATGCAATGCACTCTAAATGCAATTAATTGTAGATTGATGTTTATGTTTGGTTAGGTGCATTGCTACGCAAATGCAAATGATAATTACCATTTATTATCCCCTAAAAAGTCCATGTTTTTCTCATATTTTCTCTCCTAAGTGGAAAACCTAAATGCAAACTTCGTTGCAGAGATTTTTCACTACAACTAAATGCAAGCAAAAAGGGAACCGCTTTTTCATGGAAATACAAGTTGTTTGCTTTGCAAAAATAAACCAAAAATAAACCGAACACATGCAAATATTTTACAGGCACCACATTGTAATTGCAAATAGAACCAAACACATGGAAGCTGTTAAAACTGCAAATTGATTGCATTTACATCATGTTTGCAACGAACCAAACTAAGCTTAGAGTCAAGATTTGGAGAGGGAGGTGAAAGGGAATGAGATGAGTGAACTATAAGCAATTTTGCTTTCATTTTTCTGCATCGAAAAAGCCTAGCCACTCCGTATAGAGACCAGATAATTCAAATATCAATATACATCGTTGTAATATCATACAACAAACGCATTGTCTCGTAAAAAAAATTGCATTGCTTAGTTATTTATTCATGCGTATTTCGCATAATGCGTACATCGTAAGATACACATAATTCAACTTTATTTTTCATTTATACACAGTAGTTAATACATAACTACATACAAAGCAAAAACGCCATATCAAATCCCACTTAAAAATCTCTCAAAACAACGGAACCCCAATTTCTCGACACAAAACCTCTCCAACTCTTTCCCACCTCCTCGATCCTCACAAACTCTTCCTTCAATCTCTCCGATCATCCCTTCCCAATTACTCAAACATTCCTCGAGATTCCCAACTCTTGCCTCGGAAATCGCGTCAAGTATCTCTTGTAACCCCACAATCCGACGGCTCACACTCCTCCTCAGCTCACGAACGGTCGGATTTAACCCTGGCACAGAATCAAGTTGTAAAAGCAACGACATCAAAGCCTCGTTCAATCTCAACCGTTCACGATCGTCGTTTATGATCGCGTCTACTGTTTCCTGCCGTTGGATCAGAAGTTGTAACCGATTGGCTTCGTTGTTAACGGTCCTAATCTTCTTGAGATGCGTGCGGATGACGTGGGCCCTATAGGATGATTGAATTTTAGTTGCTGCTAATGTTGATTTAGTGTCATGAAGTTGGACAGTGATGGGAATTGGGGTTTTGTCCGAGGAGTTGATTGGAATTTCGATGGTTTTGGGGTGAGTGGTAGGGGTAGTTTTGTCATTTCTGCTTATGTATGTGGTGGTGGAGGAGATGCGAGTTTTGTGGGAGAGTTTCATGATTGAGAGAGTGACAGAGTGATAAGTGCAGCAGCGAAGATATTGAAAGAAACAAATATTTTTTCAACATCTCCAAGAGCGAGTTCGCTCTAGCCTATAGCAGTACGACATCGTTCTAAGCTTAGGCTTAAATATTGTTGTATAAAGTGTTGGGAAACATATTCTCTAAGAAAGACTTTCTTAGGTTCTTAGAGCAACTCCAATAGAAATGCGTGTAGAATTTCTATTGTGTGGAGATAGAACCCACACCACTTTAAACTCCAACAGCAAAAAGAGAGTGAGGGTGTTTGAAAAAAATTGTGGCTAAAATTTTGTCACTGTCATAAGAGAAAAAAAATAAAATTAAGTAAGCGTCTTTACTAAGGGTGTCCAAATTTTTAGGATAAAAAAATGGTTTTTAAAACCAAAAGTACGCATTATTTTACTCTAGACGCCCATTGTATATTGTATAGGGGCGCGCATTTACAATAGACGCCTATGTCAAGTTGAGATTTGTTTCCCATAGTGTACGAATTCTCATTTTGTTTGGCGAGTGAGAATTCTTATTTCTACTCATCTATTGGATATGCTCTTAATTATACTAAAACCATTCAACACATTACCAAATAAAAATGTCATATAAAATAATTTAATAAAAGAGCATCTAATCTCTCTCCCTCCCTTGATGTAGCGTGTTTTTTATATTACTAAAAAAATGAATCAATGTAGAGTAGAGTTTCAAAATCACACGGGTGCACAATTTTAGTTACAACTTGACTTATATTCATGCACCGAGATCTTAATCATCTACTTGTGATTTACATTTGGTAGCTCTTGTTGTCAGCGCAACGATGATAACCGTTGCGCTGACAAAAGCAGCTCCCTTTCTGTTTTCACAAAAGTGCCAAAATGGTTATGGTGTTTTAGAGATTTCAGAAACATTTGAATTCAGTTAATCTGTTACAATTCTTCTGAAGTTCCCTTCCCTCTCTCTCTCTCTCTCTCTGAGAAATCAAGAATCAATGGTATCTGAAGCTCTCTTCATCTCCTTCATCCTCACTTCCCTCTTCGTCGTTCCCACAACCACTCACAACAACAACAACGACGAAGGCTTCATCTCTCTCCTAATCTCCCAAAAGGGTCTCAACTTCACTAAAGACATCCTAATCTCATCCTTAACACCACTTCAACTACCCCAAATCACCAAATCCAAGAAAATCCCACTTGTTGGTGATGTTGAGTTTACTCTGTCAAATATCACTGTTTATAAGGTGGATGTTATTTCTTCATATGTTAAGTCTGGTGATAAGGGTGTAGCGATTGCTGTTTTGGGTGCAACTGCGAATATTAGCTTGTGTTGGGGGTATTCTTATAGCAATTGGGTGTTTGAAGTTACTGATAATGGGCGCGCTGAAGTTCAGGTATATTTTTCGTAGATTATCACTTAGTGTTATGTTTGTTTAGCTATTTTTGACTAAGTTTTGTTGTTAGCCTGTGTTCAAAATCGACAGTATCAAAAACAAGTTAAGGAGATTATAAAGAGATCAAAACACTTATCGGGATGTTTAACTACTTTGTACTTAGTGAGGTTATTTGATTTGATCATTGGTGGTGACTGGTGAGTGATTGGTGAGGTCATGTAATCTTATGAATGAATCCCGTTTGTACTACGTCCCTTTGTCGGAGGAAATTTGGAGCCATTTTCCTTCAAGTTATATGTATAAATTTTGATGAATGGTGCATCTAGGTAAGGTTGAAGGCATGGAAAGTGGGCTAACACTTGGCTTGGAGAATCTAGAAGGAACTCTAAAACTTTTCCTCATAGAGTGTAGCTGTTATGTGAAAGATATTACTATAACTTTGGATGGTGGAGCATCTTGGCTATATCAAGGGTAAGCTCATAGATTTATTTTCGTTTGAGAAACACTACATGTAGCTCGTTCGCAGTGAGACCTTTACTAAGATTTGGTTTTAAAGTACGAATTTTTTCTTCCTAATTTTTCAAAAACAACCTAAAACTAAACGACCCCATTATGAGAGGAGTAGCCCCAGGATCTTATATTTTGAGGTGCAAGAATCTATGTGTCCAATGTGGGACTATTTATCTCAAGGCCTATTACATATGTTTTCATTGCATAGAAAAAAAATTGGAAACTCTTTTTCCCTTCATGCTCAAAAACATCAAATATTTAGGCGTCTCACAACTACAAATATCATGCGCATTATATTTTACATTCTAATTTCTAGATGCCATTCTGGTTTGGGTTGTTCGCCGTTAGATGCGATTGTGTGATCCATAGTCAAAACTACCAAAATCCAAATTATCCAAGTGTGAAGTGCGAGACAGTTTCAAGAATTTGGTTTGAAACGGTGTTAGCACTGGGGATATTGACACTATCGTATTATAGTGCATATATACGCTGTTATTTATAATCAGTAAGCGCAATTTGTTGGTGGTAATGAATAAATTGGTGTTTTTCTTAATTCACGATAAACCATCTGATGTTTCTCTTCCCAATAGGTTCACTAACTAAATCTTGTCGTCTACTTACGAAAGAAAAATCTTTAGTTTCTTTTATGTTTGATAAAATTATGAGCATGTATTCTTTTTCAGGTTGGTGGATACTTTTGAAGAGCAAATAAGGTCTACCATTGAAAATGGAATTACCAATAAAATCAGGGAAGGAATTATACAGCTTGATTCACTGTTAGAAAGTCTTCCTCAAGAAATCCCAGTGGATGATGTAGCTGTTTTAAATGTTACTTTCACGAACGACCCTTTACTAAGTGATTCGTCCATTGAGGTTGAGATCAGTGGATTATTTAGTTCAGCTGATAAAGTTGTAGTTCCCAGTTATGACCATAGTATTTCACAGCCTTCATTTCCCTGCAAGGGTCTAGAGAAAATGCTCGAGATATCATTAGATGAACACGTTTTTAACTCTGGATCGGAGACCTACTTTAAGGTAAATTTTCGTGGACGTATTTGTTTTAATACTTCAAGGTAACTCCTACTTTTCAAAAAATAAAATCATTCAATAGTATCACACACTGACCATATTATGTTATATTTTTGTTCACACTCCTGAGAAGATGTTGCATACGTTAATAAATATTCTTTCCTTTTTTTGTATGGCCAGGCAGGACTATTGCAATGGATTGTGAACAAGGTACCGGATCAGCATCTTTTGAACACTGCTAGCTGGAAATATATTGTTCCTCAACTCTACAAGAAGTACCCCAATTATGATATGAATTTGAATATATCTTTATCTTCTCCACCTGTAATAAGGATTTCGTCACCTCATGATATCGATGCTACCATCTACTCGGACGTGACAATTGATGTTCTGGATTTCCATGAAACAACACCAGTTGCATGTGTATCTCTGGTAAGTAGCCAAGTGATTTTTCAATTATTATTTTGTTAATTCATATTATCTCTTTTTCGACTTAACCTTGAGCTGAAAAATGTATTCAATCGTCAACTAGAGCAAAGAAGAGAGATAGATTTAAGAATTTGTGGATGCCAACTAGTCGGTACTAGAGTAAACTTAGGCATACAAGGGGAGCAGTTTGAGTTTGAGTTTGAGTTTGAGTTTGAGCTGAAATGTTATTTATGATTATCTGAAACTATTTTTTTGAGTCGTAGGCAGATAAAATCGATTTGTGTATTAAACATTAATAATGCATTATCATAAAAACGTCAGACTTTTTTTTTAAAAATCCGAGTGTTCTATACTTTTTCTAGTATATATGTAAAATTCAAGTACTAAATATTCTGTGGGTGATATAGCCCTGACTTGTACTTATCTTCTTAGTCGTTTGAGTTTTAGTGAAAATAATCATCAGATGTTGTATTCATTTTCATATGATCTCTCTTTTTCTGTCATGTGGATTTTCTAATGGAAAATATAATACCCCTGACTTGTTATTATTCACACGTTTTTTGATGGTATTTTCTTGGATAATTTGTAAGAGAGTTCGTAGAATATGCTGATGTTTTGAGCATCCTAACTTGAGAGATTCTGTAGGAGCTGGAAAAGACCTCTTAATCTTCATATATTGATTTTTGATTATAGTGATTATGCTTTTTACTCTTAGGCATAGAACTGACTTGTGGCATATATATATCTGTTCCGTCATCTCTTTTTCCGTCCTGTGGAACTTCTTCGTTTTGACAGGTAATCAGTGCCTCAGGTTCTGTAAAGATCAGAGGTAACAACCTCTCAGGCTCATTGAAACTGGACGGATTTACGTTGTCTTTAAAATGGAGTAAAATCGGAAACTTCCACTTGCATTTGATTCAGGTGCGAATTATGGATACTTTTGTTTTAATTTTCGATCTTTGTTTAAGGTGATATTCATATCTAACAGGGAACATAATTCATGTAAAAAAAAATTATTTCTCAAAATCAGTTATTACTATAATGAACTCAAATGATTGTTAAGTACATGATTGTCAATTTTGGGCACCGGGAACCATATTTTCCTTGCTCGAGCCATGAAAAATACGAGGCTCGAAAAAATCCGGTCATAGCAATAGTTTGTATTCCTACAATGTTAGTCTATCTCAACTTAACTGAGAACGTAAAACATCATGTTTTATTCCTGATATATATTCTACTTAATATATTGCTAAATTATTTTTGTGTACATTTCTCTAATAAAGTGTTTAGGATATTATATGCAAAAATAGCCATGTAACGATGTTTCAGCCAACATGCCAATCATTACATAGATTAGTCCAGCATTTATGAGGCTGTGAGATGTTTGAGTATGAAAATTGAGGATACCCACACTATGCGTGCATTACAAGTAAATTGAACACACGATGTTAGTAGATATACTCTGGTCCCTTAAGACCTTCAGAATTTCTGCTTGGAATTCTTACCTTTCGTGTGTTACGGACAGAATATTGTTATTAAGAGGACTGTATAAAATTGTATATATAAAGCTGAAAATAAATGCCAAATATAAAATAGGAACACAAAAGGGTTTTGTTGTTGTTTATGTTATGTTCGGCGTTCCCAAGGAAATTTCTGCTTATGTATAAAGCTGACTTTGGTCTTCAAACTTATGCAGTCGGTGACGCGGACTTTCATCAAAACAGTTGCATTGCCATATGCAAACTTACGCTTGACGAAAGGGTTTCCTCTGCCTATACTTCGCGGTTTCACCCTTCAAAATGCCGAAATACTCTGCAGCTATTCAAAGATTTTGATTTGCAGTGATGTGGAATTTAACAGGGAGTCTGATCTCATGCACCTTCCACTTGAAAGCTAATGATGCCTTATTGCTTAGTCTTGGTTATAAATGTAACGAATATTCATTGTATTAATCGTATCACTCTCTCTTGTACAGTCTTATATCTCTCTCTTTTTTAAAATTTATTCTGAGAGAAACCAAAACTGAAAGATAATGGCATAGAGAAAACTCATAGTTACTCATAGTTTTTCCTTCTTTTAATCAGATTATTTGTATAATATAAATGGAAACATTACTCCTGCTTCAGTAAACTTCTCATTGGAGATTATAATGACAACGTTTACTTATTCTTTTTATGTTTTGTGAGACCTATTACCTCTAATAATTTTGTGTGGCTCTCATGATCAGATAAAATTGTTTGGTTCTCCCCCAATGTTGCCAATTGGTTTTGAGATAGATCCTACATCCAGTTATAATATGGTATCAGAGCTTTTACGTTTCCGAGTACGTTGTCTTTTCTCAACACAACCATGCAAACACATTTGAGATGAAGGTTTTTTGTGAATTTTCAGTTGAGGAAGATATTGCTTAAAAAAAATTGAGCAAGATATTCTAGTAAGACGAGTAATGAGAGCCTGAAATAACAATGGATGCCCCTGCGTTGCCGAAGACGGAGATAAAATGAACTTTCATGTAAAGATCTTGAAAATTATCAACAATTCCTTATTGCCAAGTCTGCTCAGAAACGTTTCCAATACTTGTTACTGTGGGTAGGGAATAAAAAGAACTACGAGTTATAATTTAATTCTTACAAGTACTCAAGAGACAATTTCATTTCACAGCTTAAATTTGATCCCAAACATATTTTTCTTCTTCAAAAACAAGTTTATTTATCTTCACTGTAGTACATGATCGCCATTCATAACCTCAATACTAGAAAGGAAAAATAGGCCTGCACATTTTGAACTGTTGTCCAAAATAGAACCTACAACTTTATTTATGAAATCACAAAATCCACCACCGCAGACGTGAAAATGCACCTTTTCACCAGATAGGCAAAATCTGAAGAACACTCCCCTCAAGTCCGAGATGGAACAATTCTTCCGGTGCACGTCCCAAATCCTACATTGTAGTTGTTCCCCTGCAACGTAATTCAATACTGCCAAATGTAAGTATCATCTTTACAGATAATAAACGTATGGGTCCTATTAAGCAACATAGCAAATAATTAAATCAAGTGAAACTGTAAAATAATTCACAGCTCAGAGAAGAACCAAAAACCGTTGGGTCAAATATAAGCTACAAAACATCAAGCTTTGTTCCTAAATAGCATTATCTGTATATCATGTATCCCTTCTTCTTTTTTTATCAAATTCTAACACTACTTCGTGAAGATATCATAATGATAAAGAAAGAATGTGTTTTCTTCAGTTAAGATTCATAAATATAAAAGTGCAGCAGATTCCAGGGAAGATGAACGAGTTTCATGAGAATAACCTTGCAAGAACCAGTAATAATGACTTCGTCCCCATCTTCTAAAAATTTACGGGTCGAATTATTTACAGATAATGGCTTTGTCCCATTCCATGTCAACTCTAGCAAGCATCCATAAGATTCTGGCTCCTGTTCAGAAAGTGGAATGTTAAGACTAATGGGGTTCAAAGGACAGCACTTCATATTAACAGTATTGACCCTCCATTTCATAGAACAGGAAGAAGAAAAAAGCGTACAGGTCCGCTTATCGTCCCACTTCCAAAAATATCGCCAGGCCTTAAGTTGCATCCATTGATCGTATGGTGTGCAACTTGCTGCGTCAATGTCCAATATCTATTTCCAGACAAAATAAAATATGTTTAGATATATAAACACAGGTCAAATCTAAAATCGTATTAGATAGATGACGTTTCTTAATCTTACAAGTGCTTGAAGTTACTCCTTGTGACAATCGATGACTGCTCATGTCCAACGGGTTTGATATGAACCTTTCAGCAAAAAGAAATTGCAATAATTTCAGGGTATAATTTACTAATTACTTAAGGGAATTGACTACACTAATTAATTTTCACTAATTCTGATTTGACCAAAAAAAGTCTGATTTTCATATATTTCATCTATGATATTTTTTCCGTCATACCAGAAAATTGTGATTTATCCTAAGCTTAATAAGTTGTATTAATTGCCAGTTAAGAGGGCCAAAATACAATGATAAAATATTTGAAATAATGATTAGAAAAGAAGTGGGAATTGAAAAGTTCTGATGAATAAGTATTTATAAACTACCTCTAGAGAAATATCATAGTTCTTAGATGTCTTCTCGGCCAGATATGGTAGTGGATGAGGCTCCTGCAAAGAGTGTTGCAATACTTTGAAAAACAAAAGTCCATGCAAGAAAAATAAATGTCATGAGCTCAAGTGTTTTACAAGGTGAACATATAAAATACCTGTTTATGAGCATCACAAACGAAAGGTTCCAGAGCCTCTAGTGTCACAATCCAAGGGGATAGTGTTGTGGCTGCAGGGATTGAATATAAATTACTGTCGCCATCGTGATAAAAAAAAACATAAAATACAAGAAACCAGATACAGTGCAAGACTTGGATAAAAATTATTGACCAGATACTTATTAAATAAGAAAAATAAATGGATGGCTCACCAAAACTTTTCCCAAGGAAAGGTCCAAGAGGCACATATTCCCACGCTTGGATATCCCTAGCTGTTACAACCAAATTTTCCTTTACTACTTCGAAAATAAATAGAGCATCATAAACATTGTGCCACGGCTAAGAGAAATTACATAAAATCCAACTCAAGTTGTGAGTAGAAAAAACGTTCTCAAGTTTCGTCATATGGTTTTTTGTTTAATTGCTACAGAATAGTTCTTTTTTCTAAAACTAACACCAATCTCAGTACAATGATATTAATTGATAAAAAGTACTTTTACTTGTCCGATATATTATCTGCATAAGATTTTGACCCCAAGGGAAACTTTTGAATCACTCCATATTCAAGCATAAATTTGGAATTTTTGCCCCCATTTATTATTGAAAATAGACATTCACCCCTAATATTTTCAACTAAATGCATGAATGATGGTGCCGAGTTAAGAAAAACCGGTACTGTGTAACTTTCTTAGTATAATAAAATACATTGAGCACTGTCGCAAGGGGAAAAAGCATAGTTTTGGAACGTTATTGTTTTGAAGGAGCGTGTCTGACTTTTTTCTTTTGAATAATTTGCAAGTCGATGTGAGAAAGAAAATGTTAACTCAAAAAAATTGAGTACCACTCCAGTCGTTCATGAGTACAAGTCCAAAGATATGATCTGATGCCTCGTTCACATCCACTGGTTTTCCTAAATCATTTCCAGGACCTACTACAGCAGCCTGGGAGTAGCATGCAAGGAGTAAGAGTCTAGTTATCCTTCAACGTATTATAAATAAAAAAACTCATCCAACAAAAATTAAAGACTTACCATTTCAAGCTCAAAGTCTAGCTTTTCTGAAGGTCCAAAATATGGTGGAGAATTGCCAACTGGACGAGCTTGGCCTCTGACAAAGAAAAGACGAACAAATATATCTTTTAAGAAGAGAGAACATCAGACAGAAATCTAGACAAATAAAGGTATAAAATAAGCAGGAAAAAAAGGCCTCTCGAATTCTTAAACCAAACTTCAGCAACATGTTTCTTGGTCTTACATAGTTATGCATCAGCACAAACTTTTCTTACTAGTAAGGCTAAATGAGCCTAAGTGGAACTGAATCCAAGTGCTGCACTAATCTATTACATATCCAAATTAAGTAGATTATAGAGAAAGGAGAGAAAATATGGAAAGAAACTACAGAGTGAAATTGGGATAGAAAATGTGGAAAGAGAAAACTGAAGAAAGAAGGTAGATAGAAAAACATGCAGGGAACATATGGTGAGAAATTTTGAAGAGAGAAATTGGGAAAGAAAAGGTATAAAATTGTGTACTCTTCTATCATCAAAGCGGTAGTAATATCCCCCTAGAATACCCGTGATTCTCGCCCCAACAACTCCCCACCACCAGTTCTCCAACCTTGCCCCGAGGAAGGAATTTCTGGGTCCACGTCTGAGTGCAACTGCCTCTTTTCTTAATGAAGAAGAGCACGAGCTCCAAACCCTCTTTATCTAACTTCCTTTTTGTAGTGTTTATGGGTATTTTAAGAACTTCGTATCGGCCACTGGGGTAGTGTTTTTCCATTTTTAAGAGTGCCAAGTTGAAAATTGGGAATCGTGCCAACAAGACGACACCCAACTCAATAAATCTGAACAATGCCATGGAAATCTACTAGTTTAGACAACTGGACAAACATTACACTGGCCGAATAATGTCTTTGAGCTGCTAAAATAGTTGGAGGTAATGTCTTTGAGAAATTGGTAATAAAAGAAGCAAAGGGAGATAGTTAAAATGAAAATCCACTCACTTTGGTCGAGCAATATCGGTTCCAGAGATGACAATCGACGACGCTCGTCCGTGATAGGCAATAGGGAGGTGGAACCTGAAATGTGCATAAAAATTCTTACCTTCATAAGGAAAATGTTGGATGAATGGATAACATTAAACCCTTTATTTATCCAATAGTTATAACTTAAATCATATGAACTTCAAAAATCAACATACCAGTTTGCGGGAATTGGATTTTCTGATCCTCGGAAAATCGTTCCACAATTCTTCGCATGATGCATGGAGGAAAAGAAATCTGTGTAATCCCCAATTGCAGTGGGAAGAAGCATTTCTACCTTATCCTGTTTCATCAAAACCAAAATTACCATTCCACCAAAATACATGGAAAAGAAAAGAAGGGAACATAAGCGCCATTGAATTTATACAATAAACCATGAACTTCTCTTACCATTGGCAAAAGAGATTTTTCCCTCAAACTTGCATTATCACGTAACGTTGGCTCATCAGCTACATCAAAAATAAGACTTAGGGTATGTCAATTAAGTTAAAATCATATTCTACCTCCCCAGGGTTAGCCATTCATTTCTCTACTAGAAAACAATTATAAACCATACCTGACAATAACTTTTGAAGCGTAGATCGTGCCTCCTTCCACGCCGGTCGCCCCAATCCCACAAACTTGTTCAGATTAGTCTGCCAACACACACACACAAAACTTACATAACATTTACTAATACATCTTATCAAAAACAAAGCAAAACAAAAGGGTATATGCAGAACATCATCCACACGCATAAAAATCTTTTATTAAGACCCTAAGAGTCCATTATCGCCTTGGGGTCTCTTAAAGACTTAAACTACTATCACACTCTTGGTCCATCTTGGACACAAAGCACAAAGCTACAATTCAAACCAATTACTAACTCCCCAAGATCAACTGATTCAACTCTACTGTTAAATCCCACTCAAACCAACTACAAACTTCTCCATTAAAATAACTACAATCTATATTATGATAAATAAATAAATAAAAACAAATATTTCCATGAAATCAACATAATCAAACTAAACAAAAACCCCACAAACCTGAAGGAAACAATCAGAGCTTTTACTCAAAAGGGGTCCATTAAAAAGCCCTGAAGAAGCAATCACAGAGAGATCCAACACATGATTACCAATAGCAACACATGGTCGAGGGCTAAACCCTTCACCATGTAAGGGTTTACAGACACCGTAAGGTAGATTCTCGAGTGGGAAATGAGAATTTAGATCAACTTCGATGAAAGATTTCAAACCCATCTTTGTTTGATTCTTTGGGAACGAAAGAGTTTTAGTTGAAACAGAGTACTCTGTTTTAGTGGTGAAGTAAAGGAGATTATGAGAAATCAACGGCTGAGATTGAATGGCTATCTATTGTTCAAAGAGAGATTGGTGTCTGGTTTTATCTACCCGTGTTTGGTGGTACTTGATTGCATTTAGTCCGATATATCAGATTGTATCGGGTATTACATGAAGAATATCGGGTTTTTTCGTAGGAGACAAAGATGGATTGGTGAGGTTTATAAAAAAAATGATGCATTAGGTGAGACTATATTGTCGTTTTTAAGATATGCTTTGGGGATGATATATATAGATAGGGTTTTAAGGTAATGTGTAACTTGCAAGGAGATGAGCCATCAGCATAAAGGCTTAAGGCACAATTTGCGTTCAAAGACTGAGTTATATAATTCACACATATCGTAGTTCACGATATATGTCATATCCAAATATATTTTATTGTGTTGGAGGTAGTTAGTCGATCTGGGCAATGAACACCGTGAACAGAGCCGGGCCTTAGGGTGTGCGACCACACAGGGCTGAAGGGAAAAAAAATTGCCCATGGCCTAAAGAAAATAAAATTAGTATATAGGACATTTGATGTTGACTTGGCTTAGTTGGCTAATGTTTTTTCATTTGAGCAAGAGGTCAGGGTTCAAGTCCTAGAAAAAAAAAATTAAAAATTTAGGCCCCCTTTGTATTTTCGCACAGGGCTTATAGGTAGTTGGGTTGGCCCTGACCGTGAACAAAAAGCATGTCGTAGTCAACACGATCTAATGATTCGCGCTTAAACGAACTTACATCAAAATCTTCGTTGTAAACCCAAAATTTTAATGATATATCCTATCCTCATCAGGATGCAATTCTGCTCAGATAAGTCGGCCAAGGTTATAGACTCGTTGAATACATCAGTGTAGCGTCCAGAAGAGCATCATAGACATGAACCCGGTCCGAACCAAGTAGACCCGGTCTAGAGCAAAAAATTAAAGTGGATTACGCGAAGAACACAATCAAAACCCCCACCAAAACCTCTCTCTCTCTCTCTGGTTCATCAGACCTCCATTATCACACTAAGATGCACCTCTCTCTCACCATCTCAACCTCACTCATACCCCCATTTCTCCCCCACCATGAGCCCACAACATCAGACTCACCCCACAAGTTCACCTTCCCCACAACTCAAAAGCTCAAACAAAAACTCCACCCCAATCCTTTATTCGCCATTAAAGGCTCTGGGTTTCTTTCAGCTGTAGATAGAGCTATTGAGGAAGAAGAGTATAGGAAAGCCAGGGTTGAAGTTAACCGCAAAGGGGTTGATTTAAATGGGTACTTAATAGAGGGTGTTTCAGTTGGAGGACATGAAACTTGTATAGTTGTGCCGAGGTTGAATGCCGCTTTCGATATTGGGAGGTGCCCTTCAAGAGCTGTTCATCAAGATTATCTCTTTATTACACATGCTCATCTTGATCACATTGTAAGCCCCTTCACATTTTAATGTTATTACAATATACGCGCTAATTGTTTTGAATGATTAACCATTCTTATTATTGGGACCCCATTTGCAGTTGTTTCGTATTCTGGTATAATGAGAACATGTTCTTAGTGCAAGTTTTGTGATTGTTATCTATAGTGAAACCTGTCTGGTGTGATATGTAGCTTAGGAATCAAGGATGGATGGTTCACTGCATTGCTAGGTTTTTTGAGTTTGTGGGGTTAGGGGAAATTTGATGATTGCATATACTTGTACTAAGAGAAATGATGGATTTTATGTCCCTTGATTATAGGGTGGCCTTCCGATGTATGTAGCAACTCGGGGACTCTACGGGTTGAAACCTCCAACGGTGTTTGTACCTCCGTGCATTAAGAAGGACGTGGAGAAGCTATTTGAAGTTCATAGAGCAATGAGTCAAGTGGACTTGGAACTTGATTTGGTTGCATTAGATGTAGGTACGTGTTTTTAATTGATCTTAAGTTATAAGTTTTGTTTGTGTGATAAATGTTTATTTAGTGTGATTTGATTTGCGGGTTTGAGTTCAGGGGACACCTATGAACTTCGGAATGATATCGTTGTTAGACCATTCAAAACACACCATGTCATACCCAGTCAGGTATGTTATTTGAAGTTAAACTTTTTACGATAATTGTGTTAATACGTGTTTGTAATCTCGGTGTACAGTATCAACTTTTCATGTGGTTTTTTGGCTAGTACAGGGATATGTAGCTTACTCTGTGAGAAAGAAGTTGAAGAAACAATACACTCATTTAAAAGGGATACAAATTGAGAAATTAAAGAAATCTGGTGTTGAGGTTTGTAGTTCTTACAAACTTATTGCAGTCAGAGCTTGAAGCAATCTCGCTCTTTTTTCTTACTTCAAAGTTCCTTTGTCAGATTACAGATACTATATTGTCTCCGGAGGTAGCATTTACTGGTGACACAACATCTGAATTCTTGCTTGATCCACGCAGTGCTGATGCCTTGAGAGCGAAAATTCTTATTACTGAGGTAACAATACAGCTTTTTATGAAAGTGTTTATTGTGACCTGCGATTCAAATTTCCAAAAATGATCTAAGCCCATATAGGAGTGTGAATTATATTGTTTCTTTTGATGCTGTACTGTTATGAGTATTGTTGCACTTGGAGATACATGCTAGGTGCCATTTTTGGAATCTTCACTGCCCATTCAAACTCCCCAGTCCCCACCACCACCACACGCACACAGACACAACAGATATCTTGGTATATCCTTGGTGATGTAGAGACTTGTCTGAGTATGACTTGTGCATGTGTTACATTCTCATTTTCCGATAATTAATGTCTTCATTTTGACAGGCAACCTTCCTGGACGAAGGGTTCAGCATTGAGCATGCAAGGCAGCATGGGCATACTCACTTGTTCGAGGTATGTGAGAATTTGAATCAACCTTTCAATTTAATTTGTTTGAGCTTCTATTGTGTGAATTAAGGATCCGTGACTGATACTTATTATTTTACTTTGTAAAATGTTGAACAATTGAAGATCATGGAACATGCACAGTGGATACGGAACAAAACACTTTTGCTCACTCATTTTTCATCCCGATACAAGATTGAGGTATTCCTTGCACTGGTTTTCTTACTTGTACTGTTACAATTGTATGCTTTAAACGATTGGCACATGTCGTTATATTTTGGCATAGCAGTTGCCAGAGCATCCACAGTAGCCTCAATAAGTCCTTGTTTTGAGTAATGCAAAACAAGGGCATCTGGTATGGACAATAAACTAAAAATTGCTTGGCATTGGTTAAAGTGATTGGATTTTATCAAGCTAGACCTCACTGGCTAAACTACTTTTTGGGGGCAGATGCCATTTCATTAAGCGTTCAGAAGCTAGACCATCAAAACACTTTGTTGAGGGCTGACTAACTTTGGGGCTTCCGTCAGAAATATTTGCTTCTCTTTTAGATTTTTTGCAGATGGTGTTTCGTAAACATTGAATCCACAATGTACCCAATGCCTTGTACGTCTCATGAGATATTTGGCTAAGTATTTGTAGTTTTCGTAAGAAGTAAAAGAGTTTGGGTGGTGAGGTTACTGTTGATGCTTATATAACTAGATCAGATTTATCAAAAGGAGGCGTCGATACCAATTTGCTGACTGCATATTTTCCTCCATTGCAGAACATTCATGAAGCTGTATCAAAGCTGCAGTCGAAAGTGTCCGCGAAAGTGGTTGCTTTAACTGAAGGCTTCAAATCAATGCACATCGAGTCATAGCAGGGCTCAGATTATCCTTGTAACCATGTAATCAAATATATATTATTTCTAATGTAAAATTCAATCTTCATTTTTGATAATGAAAATCTAAGGTTGGCATTCTGTTAGGAATGACTAAATGGCCGTGTTCGGGTTGGATTGAACTAATTTGTTGCCCAAGTTCAGTAAATTTGTCGGTTTGGATTCTATAGATAGCTAAGATATGGATTACAAAACGATATATTTCAGATAAATTTATCAAGATAGACAATTCTAGCCAAATTACTTGTATATCCACCTAAGCATTTAGTTCTTGCAGCGATCTTACAAAGTTTACCAGGTAGCAATTTGAGCTTTGAGGCATTGTGGAATTGTTGGATGGATGCTCTTCAGTCTCGCTTGTAGACCAGTAAATCAATCCAAGTATGCAAGCACCATGCATTAGGCTAACATTATAGGACAACCTTGTGTCCCCAATACCAAAGGGCGCATTTAGTCAAATTGGCCATATTTTGCCCTAAGAATTACAATCTGATATTTATCATGGAAAAATCTTATTCTGTATTCACTTCAAAAATTTGCTATCTTGCTCACAAGACCATAGCTTACAATGAAGCACTTCAATAACACTTGCAAGAAATTGTGAAACCGGTTACAGATATACTGAACATCGTAGCTAGCTAGTCACATTACAAAAGTACTGAACATCGTAGCTAGTCATATTACAAAAGCTAGCAGAGTACATTTCTATTTTACTTCTAAAAATGAGATGAAGAATTTGCTTCCTTGCAATCCCACTCGTGATCATAGATTTCTACTAGTATTCCCACCTGCCACTTCCCAGCCACACTTCATATGATCAAAATAAGGAATAATTTCCAACTTTATCTCCAAAGATCTGGTCATACATTGAAAGTGATCTGGTTCTTCTAAAATCTTTAATGTTTTTCTAGTTAAATCTTAGAGAGCTTAAGGTGCAGAAGCAAACAACAGTGATGCATTTGTTCCTCCAAAGCCAAAAGAATTTGAGATAGAAGCTCTGATCGGCATCTCCTTTGAAGCAGTCAAGGGCATGAAACCATTATGAAATACAGGATCCGGTTGTTTGAGATTTAGTGTCAATGGTGCAATCCCCTACAAATCAATGTAGCGTAAGTTATGAATACAGGTGCCTCTGAGAATGTAGCTGGAATTTATTTTCATACAATTTTTTACTCTACTTGGTAAACCAGAAATCTTTCCTGATCAGAAGTGATTTGGCTTGTCAACCATTAGATATTTATGAAATGAAAACTTAGCTAATCCAGTGATCAGCAATGGCCAAATCATCCGAAACATTTTCAATAACAAATATTTCTGGCGTAACAATCATAGTCTAATTGCTGCTATTTGGAAATATGACAGATCGGAATAGCGAGCACGGATATTGCCAATACAATATATTGCTATATACATAAGAAAATGAAACCAAAGTAAGGATCCAACATTGTAGATATATCATACAGTCTGGGTTGCAGACTTAAAACTAAAACGGTATCTGATATATTGGTCCAACAGTGTAGATATCACACCAAATGGCGTACTTGACATAGTAATAATTTCCTACTAAGTTAATAATGTGAGGCCAACTCCTTAATTTATTTGTTTAATTAAGTGGCAACATATCATACTATATGCCCATATATGAATGTGTTTTGACTAAAAATATTCGTTTGAAAAGTATTGTACTTCCATACATGATTTATGGCTAAGACTGCAAAGATTGCTTCGACTGATCCAGCTGCTCCAAGGAGATGACCAGTAGCACCCTGAGAGAAAAAAAATGCAGTTACAAATAGAAGATCATGCACCTTACGGGTCTAGACAATCTTTTATACACAAAAATATCTATCTGCAAATATTTTCCCCAACAAAAAATAAACATAATGAAGACCATAAAATCTACCTTTGTGGACGACAGAGCCAAAGCCCCTGATGTTGCATGATCCGAAAATACTGCTTTGATGGCATTGGCTTCTATCATATCACCTGTAGAGGTTAGATCTTCATGAACACAATGTGGCTACCCATTTAAACATATTCATAATTAACTTTCCACTGTGGGGAAAAATATATTATATGCATTTGAATTTGATTAAGCAATTACCAAGAGAGGTTGAAGTTGCATGGGCATTTACATAATTCACTTGATTAGGATGTAGGCCAGACTGCATTTAAGAGAAAATGGAAAATAAAGCTTCATATGATCAGAGTTGAAAAAAATCATGTAGTAACAGCATATCGCTGGACACATTTTCACACATAGTAGCCTATGGCGAAATATTGTTAACTTTCAGCATCAATTATATTCCTGCATAGGAATCGTAAATAATGCAATCGCATGTATGTATCTTTTACTACAAAAATTAATTCAATTTTCCGGTATTTAGAGATATTAAGTTGAACCCCGATATATGTGATTTATGCAGTAAGAGAGTTTATAACAAAAATATAATATAACTGGATCGTTATATTAAATATACTGATCGTAGATTTACAATAAAGGACAGAAAAATTCTTTCAAGGCTGTCAATTAGATCTAACAGTTTCATGGGCATTTTTTTTAAAGAAAATCCTCACAACAGGATACCCGTTTTGAAACTCTGACCCTCCTATAAAATTATATGTGGAAACTGCGTACGTGGATAAAAGATTTAGTTCTTTAGGATATAAAATTATCAAATCAGATGTACATTATATCATAATAAAACTACAATTTTGCGATTAACACAAAAACACATATAAATATACTGAACCATAGGGTGTGGATATGCAACAGTTATAATTTCAAAGATAAAAATGTCAGCTGACCTGTTTTATAGCATGTGACATGGCCAAAATAGCACCTCTTCCATCAATATGTGGTTGAGTTATGTGATATGCATCACCTGAAAAATGTTAGTATCTTGTAAGCACTCAATCGAGGTACTGATTCTATAAATATAGCCACTTCCACATCCAGAGAGAATACCTGACATCCCGAAGCCTCGGAGCTCAGCGTATATTTTTGCTCCACGTTCTTGTGCATGCTCAAGCTCCTAAGTCCACAAGGGAACAATACCATCAGGAAATCTTATCTGCAAAGCGAAACCAATAAAAAAAGAATCTAACATGGAATCTGACAAAGAAAATGGATCTCTGACAGTCAAAACATGATAGGTTTTCCTATTGAACTTGGGGTAGCTCCATATGTTATCTTTATAATCATCTGACTCAGAAGGTGTTTGAGTGTGTAATGTATACCTTATTTTAACTAGTAGGTAGTCACTCCTAAGCGGCATAACTCATATGTAGTTTTTTTTATCTAGGGGAACGAAGAATATCTTTTCGTGAGACCTTTTCATCTTAAATTGGAAAGACTCCGTTGATCATCTCAGATAAGCTGCACTGATCACCTTCTCCCTGGACCATACAACTCTTTTTATCTCAGTTCTAATGGGATTCCTCCTTCTCGTTTACTGATAAGACTTGGCCAGCTGTTAGATAAGTGAGCCCGTTTTTAAGAAACCGGTAACTGAAGGTGCAATTAGTGAAAATTGATCTGAGGTCTCTGGTAATAACTCCCAGGTATCTTACCAGCAGCGCTAGTGTAGTTTAAACTTAGGCTTTGTTGTATCCATTTCTGGTATTAGATGTTACTACTCCTTGGAATCCAATAGTGAAACAGATACATATTTTTAAGTAATAACAAAATAAAAAAATTCCAGCATGTTTTGCTTGAATGCTATTGGAGGAAACTTCCCAAATTTGTCAATATTCTGTATGTTTAGGAAATTTAAAATACGATGTTCAATGAGCTCCAGAACAACAACAGAAAATAAATCATGAAGAAAACCATATCGTGAGACTAATGACTAACCTCCAAAACCATGACACCAGAACCTTCTCCTATCCTATAAAATTAAAATATGTAATATGAGTAATTGGAAAGAGAAAGACTAAAAGGCTAAAAAAGAAAAGAAAAAAAAAAACAGACTATAGAAGTATCCACTTACACAAATCCATCTCGCCCACAATCAAAAGGCCGAGAAGATTCTTGGGGAGCAGAATTGTACTTTGTGGTTAAAGCCCTTGACCTGAATCATCAGCTCCTTATTCAAAATATTGTACAAATTTGTGCAGTATGAAAGTTAAAACATCTCTTTGCACTTTTATACTATTTTCTTTTTGGTTAAAATTGGACTATATCAACAAAAGAAAATATGGAGAAGTTGAGAAGATTGGATTCGGAAAAAAGAAAAGAAAAAAAGAATGGGATCATCAGATATGGAATTCTTCAGAAAAAATTAAATAAAACAAAGTCCTCAGAAAGTGAGTTGGAACTCCTTATATATGCCCGTCCCCTGATACTATACCGAGTTCATGATCAACAAAAGTTATCTAAAGGCCCTTTTATCACTTTCAATTGCGTTCTATTTGTGAGCTTCCATATTTCCCAAGACAAGGATAATAGAACAAGGTACCAGAAGATAACCCCCTTTACGGGAAAACACGAGACCTCACACTCGAAGACCTTACTTAAATTTCCTGCTATGACCCTAGCAGACCCAAATATTGTGCGTAGATAGTATGCTAATGGAGAGAAGAAGATGATTCATGTATTCTTCAAATCATTTGCAGTTGAAATAGCAGTCAAACAATCAATGATCATCTTATTCTGAACTCTAACAGTTGTCAGTAGTCAGAACAGTCTCGAGGAATGCAGACACCATCCATGCAAAGATACTTCAGTTGGCTTCCTTTGAACCCAACCAAAAGCATCAGAAAAAGGCTAAAAGGACATGATAAAGAGCTGCGAACAAAGAACTAATAGAGAAAAATATAAAAGGATTCCTTTTAAATTTATTGCGGCACGATAGGGAGGATGAGATCAAACACAATCTAATAAAGTGGGAAAAAGTATTTTCTAAAGGTCAGGGAACGATAGTTGTGGCCTTAGCGTACTATTTTTTTGACAATCAGTTTTTCATTAAAGAAGGTGTTCTACAAGAAGAAGACAGTGATAGCTATAAAATATCGTATTAATAAGTATGGGAAAATGCTATAAACAAGCTGAGGTACATAATCCGTTTCAATAACAATTACCTACAAAATCCTGCTATTGATAAAACATCGATGCTGGACTCTGTTCCGCCAGCAACCATGACATCTGAATCTCCAAACTGAATCATCCTTGCAGCATCTCCAATAGAATGTGCCCCAGTAGCACAAGCTGTTATCGCAGCATGATTTGGTCCCTAGATTCAAGTGTAACACTTTGCAAAGATTGTATATGCTTCAAGAGCATTGAACTCACAAACACATTTTAATCAAAACAATAGAGTATAAAGAATGTATATATATACCCTGCAGCAATGCAGTACACAAGCTTACAAATCACCACGATGACTATTTTTGTTTCTTTTCTATTTACAGGGTAAAAATTGTGTGAAGAATCGAAAGAAAGACTTCCATGAGGGAAAACAAAGAATAATGCAAGGGGATAAAGTGAATCTCACGATAATGTACGGAAAACTCAAGAGGACACCTAATATGCTCCAAAAGATAAACCGGCATTTTAACTGCTATAGCTTGAAATGAATTAGCGGATGCATTTACCCAACAAAGTGTAAAGAACAATATACCCTGGATGTAAAGGACATGAAAAGATCTCACCCAAAAGACGGAAGGAAACTCAATCTAAGGCAGGATTGAAGTTTTTCAGAAGCTTCGATTTCACAATGAGATCTTGAATATTTACCCTCACGTAACATGTTATTGGTAATGATTCGATGAGCTTGTGTACTAAATGACTACACTGATTTATATTCATTGAACTAATTATGAATGTCTTAATCTTCGTAAATAATAGCTATAGATATAAGCACCTTGAATCCATATTTCATGCTAACGTGACCTGCTGCCATGTTGATCAATATCCGAGGGATGAAAAATGGACTAAGCCGCCGCATACGCTGCATTCAAAAGGGAAACAGGAATCAAATTATATTGTTTCAAAGCCATGTAGGTCATATACATGCATGTAAGTAAGATTTATGACCATGAGATGAAGTTGCATCATTTGAGAAGCCGTTGCTTCTCGGTTTAACAAATATCATCAACGAGTACTTGACTAATTAATAAAATTTATGCATGGTACATATATTGGCTGGACTTTCTGTTTGAACGTAACTGCACACACAAACACATACATGTACCTACATAGTCGCGCAATGAATAGTAATGTACCGTTAAACATCGCCATAAGCTGATGACATTATCAAAATTTACCATAACTTCAATTTTTAACGACCTGATATATGGGACAATATCTCAAATTATTTTGTACATGTTACAAGAAACCGACCTTCTCACATATCATCTGTGCCGCATCCAAAATATCACTTATGCTTCCAATGCCACTGCCAATCGAAACCCCCTGATGTTTTCAAATTACAGATCAAAGTTAAAATAACTAGTTTCTCAAATATCGCCTAAAAGAATTTGATTACTACTCATTACCGTCCTTTCCTTATCTTCCTGTTCCGTTGGAAACCAATTTGCATCTCTAAGTGCTTCATCAGTGGAACATAATGCATATGCAATAAACCTCGCAATGGACCTATTCTCCTGAACATAAATATTCACAGTTATATTTTTTCTTGGTGATCATGTAACACCCCGGCTGAGCGGGTATTAGAAAGGCGCCTAGCCCAAGATCCTGCCATGTATATGGTCCTTAAGTTAAGATTTCACTCTACATGTCACCGACGCCTTTTCTTAGGAATAAAAATCCTACACTACACTGTACACTACTAGAGATCCGCAGTGGTTAAGTGGGAACAATATCAGTAACCGTACCTTGGAATTGAGCCATACGACCTCGTTAAACTCTCCGAAAGCATTACCGCAAGGCACAGTCGCGGCAACTTTAGACGTGAGTTGCTCGAACGCGTAAGCTCGTGTCTTGGGATCAAACTGATCCATCTTAAGATCATCTTCAGAGATTGCTCTAATTCCACAACTCCCTTGTATAAGTTTCTTCCATGTGGTTTCTACTCCGCATCCAAGCGGAGTCACCATTCCTAAACCTGCAAAATTTAAATTAAAAAAAGGCGGGAAAAGAAAGGTGATTTTTTGGGGGAAGTTTGTTACCAGTGATGACTACTCTTCGTCGAGAAATGGGGGGAGGAGGACCAAATGGTTGAGTTGGTGATGTTGAGATTGAGCGGTAAAAGCGGGAAATTTGAAGGTGAGATCTTCGAAACATTGTTTTTTCTCTAAGACCTGGAAATACAACCTACTAATTCAATGAACTTCTCTCAAATCAAATGGCATTTAGTATTCAAAATGATTTTTTCCCTGCCCATTATGCAACGCTACAGAGACTGAGATATCAAATTGTAAACACAAACCCCTCAATTGGGTAAATTTCAGACCAATTCTACAAAAGGGGCTCACATTTATGCATCAAAATCATTGAGTCTGAAGTTTTGAGAGCCAAATTGAAGTTCAAATTAAATCAAAAATCGATATAGCTTCAAGAGAGAGATTTCTCACCTTTGAGTGATCGAATTCCCTAAACACATAGTGCCTTTGATCCTTCCTTCAAAGAGTCGCCTTGCAGAGCTCGTGAAAGAAACAATGTCTTCAAGAGAGAGAGATTAGAGATGGATGAGGTAGGGAGAAGAGAGAGAAGTTGGAGGGAGATTATGAACCAGAAGGGGCGTAAGACCACCAAACGGAAATACACATTTTGTGACATTTTTAGCTTTTAACCGTTGATAAATTCATTATACCACTAGTCTACCGGGCGCCGGTGGGACTGACCTCTAATATTATTATTTTTGACATTTTGGTCTATAATTCGCTGAGATAGAGAGATAGATAAAGTTTAGAGGGAGCTTTATAAGCAATGAGATGTTTTTGTAACTACAAATGAGATTTAAATCTGGTTTATAATTTGGTGGTGACAATGACATACTAATTATCCGGCCACAAAAATCCCCCAAAATCATACAAAACAAAATTAGGAATTCTCTCTCCCTAAGAGCAAATCTCTCTCTCTTTTAAAGTCAATTTCTCTCTCACAAAGCTTAATCGAGGTTAAAAGGGGTTGTTGTAAATACGTTTCTATCAAAAATCGAGGTTAGAAGAGGTAATTTCTCTCTAAAAAAATTCTCTCTCAAATCTCTTTCCAACAATTTCTCTCTGAATTCCAGCATTTCAAGTTTGTAAAAGAGATTTGAAGAGCGATTTTTACTCATCTCAACTTTCTCATTGCCCTAATTTGATTGATTACAAGTTCATATTTTATATTTGATCGATTACTCGTCACCAGCCTTCCGGTAACTAATCAAAACCTCAAATCTTTTACTAATAATGGAAACCAAATACAGTTTCTGATTACCCCTGTGTGTGTGTGGTTTCAAGGTGTTGGTCGGGAAGACCAATGTGATTATGAAAGTTTTGGACAAGTTTAAGCCTCAAACCCTAACTTTAACATTCAAGGTTTCTACACTATTAAGTTTTGTTCTCATGTGAATTTTCAAATTTAAGGTTTTTTAGCTTGTTTAATCTGTTTTATGATGTTGGGTGGGAAGGTGAGATTAAAGAAAGGCCAACTTGATCCCTGATTTACTTGCTTGCAACTCATGTATAATGACTATGGCTCACTTTTTATATTCACAAGCTCAACTTGTGCATGTATTCGCTTTTGTGATACAATTACACCTATGCATTACATTGTAATCATATGTGTGATACATTCAATGTCCAATAAATACATCAAGTAGTATTGTAAAGTGACAATCTAATAATTTTCTTTGGTTGGTGCATAATATACATGCATATCTCATCTACTATAAATGCATGAAATATGCAATAACCTTAAGCTTGCCCTCAACCCCTAATATTATCATTTAGTTTTTTTATAGATAGCATATTAATTTAAAATAACTAATTTAATTTTAGTAGTACATACCTCAATCAAGTTTTCATCGACAATATCATCAGTAATCGCCAGATTATTTAAGTCAATAAGACTATATCCATCATCCTTATTGGTGGGAACATTTAAGTCCAACAATTCCATTTTTTGTTTTTTGTTTTTTGTTTTTTTTGTTTTTTTGTTTTTAATTTTTGTGGAATTTTGATGGTTTTTAAGAAGTTTTAATTAGGTTTTATAAACTTTTGGTGTTTTAACAAAATGGGGCCGTAGAAGAAAGATAAAAAAATCGAAAAAATCTCTCAAATATATTTTGGTTCAAAAGTAACCTCTCTTTTTGGGAATCTTCGATTATTTTTGAGGTGTTGAGTTAGTTGGTTCATGGGCCCCACATCCTTCCAACACCAAAAATATAAACCATATTAAAACCTCCTTAAGGTTACAAAATTCTCTCCTTGCTTATACCCCCCCCCCCCCCCAAGTTTAGTTGAATATGGAAACCTAAATAGATTCCTAAATGCAAAAAAATGGATGAATTACGTGGGTTACTTTCTTAAAATTGTGGAAGGAGAAAGATAAGTTATTAATTTCCCTAAAATTATGACCCCAAGTTGTTTGTAAGTGACTTTTCTATCGGTCGGTCATATGATAAATAAATTAGTAATCCGGTGACCAGAGGGGAAAATGACCGCGGGATGAGAGATGATGGGAAGATAGAGGGAACTTGGTTTGGGAGAGATAGATGGAGAATAGATGGGTAAAGATTGGGGAAAAGGATAAAGAGAAAGAGGGAGGGAGAGAGAGAGAGAGTTTGAAGAAGAAGAAGAAGAAGAAGAAGAAGTAGAGATTGGATGGAAGAAAGAGAGAGAGGTGAAGAAGAAGTAATAAGAAGCCGATGAAGAATTGAAAGACACATTTTGTGGCATCTTTAGTTTTTCATTGTGTTTAGTGTATTATGTCATACTTGCTACAACAAGAGTACGGAAACCACATAAGTGTTACGAAACTAGGGGCAAATTCCAATGAGGAAACACAAGATTAATAGGCAAGAATTAGAAGATCAAACTCTAACCACAGAAGATTCAAACCAAAATAATAAACGCACACACGAGATTTTAATTTAGGTAAAAACCTAAAAGGATCAAAATCACCCCCGACAAGCACAACGAATCTATTATCAAATTAGGGCTACAAGAAGTTCCAAAGATCTCTCAACCTCACCTCTACCCTTACAAAAAATCCTCAACAAGAAACCCTAGAAGGAAACCCAATAAATATCTCAAGAGCAAAACCTTAAAATTTTCCATTTAATATCTCTGGATTTTTTTTCTCTGAGGCTATGAACAACTTTTATCATAGTCTCGCAAAGCCCTAGCATTATAGACTCTCCATGAGGTTATAAACGAAGTACGCATCACGATGCAATTCAAACAGCCAAAAAAACTTTACTTACGGTGTCTATTCGAACAGGCAATTAGTCTATTTGAATACACTAATGTCTGACACCTCTGTTTGAATAGACACAAGTCTATTCGAATATACTAGTGTCTGACTCTTCTATTCGAATAGACTTATTCGAACATGAACCTTAAAATATATTTTTGAGCCGTAACCTCAACAATCTCCACCTCGGTGAAAAATATGTTTCTTCCGCTGCATTCGTCGTATATCCTTGTCACGTTGCCTTATGGGCAATTTTTCAATAAGAGAATTGTACTAGTCTAGATTTTTCCCAGACTCGCCAATCGGAACTCACTTTCTGATCATCATTATAGACTGTGTCATTGCTCCACCTTGAACTAAATTACCATTTCAAGAAATCTCCATAGCTCTACTAATACATGTAAACTTCACATCTTCACCCACTGATTTACCAACCAATGCATAAGAGTTCCCGCTGAAAACTCTTTTCACGACAAAAAAGACTTCCAATAAACTTTCATTACTCCACCTCACCCGGAGTAATTGTAACCCTCATTATCTAATTTAGAAAGTGAAATTATATTATGAGTCATACTCGGCACATGCCGAACATCATGAAGAACTACAATGCATCCATCGAACATCCTCACGCGAATATCACCAGCTCCCAAAATTGGCCTTCGAAAGCCATCGTTTGTCGATACAAACTTACTACCCTCACACCTTGCATATTTGTGGAACTATACCTTGTGTGCGCATGCATGCAATGTAGCCCCACTATCAAACATCGATATATCGCGGTAAGGACCATCAATGGCCACCACGAGGAGTGACTCGTCACCATCATCACCAGTAACTGTCGCCAGTCTATTAGTATCACATTCAGAGCCCTTTGTAGGACTTGCTCTTTTACCTTTCCCAGCTTTGCAATCCGATCTATAATGACCCGATTGACCACAACCCAACAAGTTTTATTTTATGAATTTATTAAAGCTTCTCTTCCCACTAACCACCATTGCCAAGTTTACTGTAGAGGATTTACTACCCTTAAGCCTCCTCTCTTCAAAAAGAAGCATACTTGTAACCTCCTCAAAACTCAAGGTTTCCTTCCCATACATCAACGTAGGTTGAAGATGTTTCATGGAAGAAGGAATTGACTATATAAGTTGAAGCGCCTTATCTTCATCCTCAACTTTAACTCTGATCAATTTTAATTTCGAAACGATCCCTTTCAAAGAACCTAAGTGATCACCAATGCTAGTACCCTCATCCATCTGAAGCATATAAAGTCGTTCCTTGAGGTACAAATAATTTGAAAGATTATTCGTTTGGTACAAACTTTTAAATTTTTCTCAAATACCCTTTGCGATCTTCTCTCTAGTCATATTTGCCAAAACATTTTTAGTGACACAAAGGCGAATCCCGCTCGTAACCCTTGAATCCAGATTTTCCCAGTCTTCTTCATCGTCGTCCGCTTTCTGGGCCGCTACACCTTCAACCGGAGGTTTAGGTATATGCTTCCCCTTCAGTGCCATACGTAACCCGCCTTGAATCAATATATCTTAGACTTGTATTTGCCACAATCCAAAAGTAATCTTCCCATCGAACTTCTCCACATCAAATTTGATCGCGTTAGAGTACTTAGATCCTCCCATCTTGCTTCTCTACTTGCCCCAAACCTCGCTCTGATACCAATTGTTAGGAAACTAGGAACAAATTGCAACGCATAAGCACAAAATTAATAAATAATAACTAAAAGATTTAACTTTAGCCACAGAAGATTCAAATCAAAGCAATAAACGCACACACAATTTTTCAATTTTGGTGGAAACCCAAAAAGATCAAAACCACCCCCGACAAGAACGACGAATCTATTATCAAATTAGGGTTACAAGAAGTTCTAGAAATCTCTCTGCCTCACATCTACCCTTACGTATTATCCCCAGCAAGAAACCCTATAAGGAAAACCCAGTAAATCTCTCAAAAGCAAAATCCTAAATTTATCTACTTTTTCTCTCTAGAACTTTTTTTCTCTGAGGATATGAATAACTTTTATCATAGTCTGACAAAGACCTAGCCTTATAGACTCTCTATAAGGTTGTCAGCGAAGTACGCATCACGATGCAATTTGAACGACCAAAAAAACTTTACTTACAGTGCCTATTCGAACAGATAATTAGTTTATTCGAATACACCAATGTTTGACCCCTCTATTCCGATTATACTAGTGTTTGACTCTTAATAGTCTATTCGAACAGGAACCTTAAAATCCGCTTTTAAGTCGTAACCTCAACAATAAGAAATTGAGATCTCTATTTTAAGTATTTGACGTGGGAGGAGTATTGCTGGAATGTTTCTAACATCAATCAACAGTCAGAAAAATAATAAATTTAAGGAGCCACGTCACTCATATATATATTAATTCATCGATAATTATGAGATAATTCTTAGACTTCAAGTTGAAATATGTAATTGAATTGCTCGTACTAAGTTGCAATAAATAATGGTTATCTCATATTCGTTCACATTTTATTTATATTATTTTTTTCCAAGCTCACATAGTTTTTGAGATTTCTACATTTTTTCTTTGATATTTTTCTAAATACTTTCTTATATTTCATTCACAACTCCACTAGTTTTAAACGATATTACAATTTATTGTGTTAAACATCAAAATACCAAAAATATCATCGATAAATGCATATTCTTTGGTATAAACTAGTTTTTTCCTTTAAGGATTAAAATATTGAGTGAGGAAAATATCGTAATAAAGATCAAAATACCATGATAAAATCAGAATGATGAGGGGTTGATAAATACACTTGGTTCGGTATTTTGATCCATGTTTTTAATTGTACCTAGTGTAAAACACTCCCTATGATCGTTTGATTGAGATGTCAAATGAAATCGAAGTGTGTGTTTGTTTTTTTCACTTGAAATCACTCAACGATTGTTAAATAGGTAGCTGCCTAAATATTTATTTATTTATTATTATTATTTTTTTGCGCCAACTGGTTTTCATTTAGCTTCATTCAACATATTTTTTTTGCTTTGTACATCACTTCCAGTCAATTTTCAGTAAACAACAAAAACTTATTAACTTTCATTCACATTAAAAGCACATCATTCAACATTCAACATTCAACATTCAACATTCAACATTCAATACTTTTAAGTGAAAAAGATAAAAACAAACACCCCCTTGTCTTAGTCTTGATCTCAAGACTTGCAATTGTCCCAACAATTTGCCAATATCTCGATCTCAAGACCGCCCGCACACGTCTTTTGATAGGCGCATAGATTTTACTAAAAGTTAAAAGAAGAAATAGTTGTTTACAACTTATCACACTTGTCCAACTGGAGTGTAAGGAGTCTTGAGAGACTGCCCTCCCAGTGCTTTAGGCAGTCTCGATCTTGATCCCAACCCCCAGTATTGAGTTCGATTTAGGTGGTGTCTTGGTTTTATCATACCCGATACTTCTTTTGTTGGAGATGCTATAGGAAAGACTAAGCTAATTGAAATCTGCCAAATGAAATGTATTTTTAAAAGGACGCTTAAATGCCAACTTAACCGGCTTCTTTGAAAGGCAGGTGAACTTCAATCACCGCCTCTGTTTGCTTTCGTTCTTAAAACCCTAGTTTCTCCTCCACACCTTCATCAACATCCAACGGTCGAAATATACAGGTCTCTCTCTCTCTCTCTCTCTCTGTTGTAAATTAGGGTTTGATTTCTGATTCTATGTTGTAATTTGTTCAAATTTAGGGTTTAGGTCATCAAATCAAAACCAAATGTTTTCATCATCAACACCAACAGCCATGGATACAGACACAGGAATGTTTAGGGTTCAACAAACAGTAGGGAGCGTTTTATGTTGCAAATGTGGAATCTTGATGGCACCCAACGCGGCGAACATGTGTGTAACGTGTCTCCGCTCTGAAGTAGACATCACCGAAGGTCTCCAGAAGTTTTTAACGATCCAACATTGCCCTGAATGTGATCGTTACTTGCAACCACCAAGAACTTGGATCCCATGCCAATTGGAATCGAGGGAGTTGTTGACGTTTTGTATAAAGAGGTTGAATTTGAGCAATAAGGTTCGATTGGCGGATGCGGAGTTCATTTGGACTGAACCCCATTCGAAGAGGATCAAGGTTAAGGTGAAAGTGAGGAAGGAAGTGCTTAATGGGGTGATTTTGGAACAAGGGTATGTTGCGGAGTATGTTTCGCAGGATCATATGTGCGAGGTGTGTTCGAGGGTTGCTGCGAATCCTGATCAGTGGGTTGCTGCTGTTCAGCTTAGGCAACATGTGGGGCATAGGAGGACGTTCTTTTATTTGGAGCAGTTGATTATTAAGCATGATGCGGCTGTGAAGGCGACCAAAATCAAGCAGATGGAACATGGTATTGATTTCTTTTTTGCTAATAGGAGTCATGGTTTGAAGTTTGTGGAGTTTGTTGGTAAAGTTGTTCCTGTTAAGAGTCGTAGCGATAAGCAACTTGTGTCCCATGATACTAAAAGTCAGACTTATAATTATAAGCACACGTTTTCGGTTGAGATTTGCGAGATATGTCGTGAAGATTTGATTTGTCTTCCCCCCAAAGTGGCTAATAGTTTAGGGAATTTGGGGCCACTTGTTTTGTGCACGAAAGTGAGTAATAATATCATTTTGGTGGATCCGTTTACTCTGAGGCATGCTTTTCTAGATGCGGATCAGTATTGGAGGGTTCCTTTTAAGGCATTGATTTCATGCCGTCAGCTTATCCCTTACATTGTGTTGGACGTTGACCCTATCGCATCCGAAGTAAGCATTGCGGGATCCAAGTATGCATTAGCAGATGTTCAAATTGCACGGGTATCTGATTTTGGGAAGAACGATATAATTATGACAGTTAGAACTCACCTGGGTCATCTTCTAAACCCTGGTGACACTGCCCTTGGTTATGACTTGTATGGGGCTAATACCAACGATATTGAATTGGACAAGTACAAAAGTTTGAGCCTCCCAGACGCTATATTAGTAAAGAAGAGTTATGAACAAGTACGTTTGGCAAAGCGTGGAAAGCCTCGTAAATGGGACCTTAAAAAGCTGCCGATTGAAGCAGATGAGACTACTAGAGGTAGATCCGATGAAGACAAGGGGGCTACAGAATATGAAAAATTCTTGAAGGATTTAGAGGAAAATCCAGACCTTACATTAGGCATCAAATTGTGTCTTAATAAAGACTATCAGTCCTCTGGGGTGGCCTCAGATACTGAAGAGGAGCTGCCAATTGATGAGCATTTGGCTAAGCTCATTCTAAATGATAGTGCTGATGTTGGGAGCATGGATGAGTGATCAGTGGCAATTGCATTTTAATTGGGTCTTGTTCTCATCTTTGATCAAATAGGTACTTTATACTCTTTATTAGTATTGTTTTAAGCTAGTTATTTTTTGGTAATATTGTTGCCAGATAATTGGATCTTAATATTATAAGTCATTGTGATGCTATGATTTTTAGTTGCGAATATACTTTGAATCAGTCATTTATTATTTATTTGTTTCCTTTGGACTTCTTTTTTATTGTAACCTAAGAGATGGAATATCTACTGCTGGTCTTTTGAAAGGTTGGGGTTGGTGATATATGTTGGATGACAGTCATCGAGTCTGCATGATCATTTTATATTATAACCCCCTAATATCAACTGAATAGTCTACAGATGAATGATTTGCAAATTTAACTATAAAATGCTTTATTATGCCACGCTAGGTTCTTCCATAGAGATGTCTTGTAGGAACCACTATCCTTCGTCAGTACCCTAGACATTCTTTTTTCTATTCAGATATCCAAGACTCCACTTTACTCAAAGTGATCACTCTCTATGGGTTGTCTTAGACCTGTTTACCACGTTATGGAGATACAAATACCTATATTCTTTCCTTTTTCAATCTGCACAAATTCTTCTTCTTCAAGCTCCTTCAACCCCTCCGCTTGAACCATGCGGATCATCTACTTCATGTCTCTGTGATGTAAGGTTGGAGATGTGTCTATTTTTTAGTTGCATGGTCTTCCTCACTCCTCTTCTAAGCTCACAGTACTAAATTACATCATTTTTCTCTAGTTTCCATGTATGTTGTAATTGTATATGTTTTGTGTCTTCAATTGATTGAGGATTTAAGACTCGGATAGTCTGTGTAGAATAGTTGTAAGAGGCGACCAATGTTTGGAGAAGACGAGGCATGAAATTAATGCACAAGCTTGAATTCTTAATGTAGTGGTCTGGATACTTTCTTCGTAAATGGAATGAGTCTGCTTTTGGTAGACATTCTTTACATGTGTTTAGTGGATCTGGGTGGAGTAGGAGTGAGCTATGCGCTAGAGACAGTTTTTGGAACAATAATGGGACGAATCCTTATTGTCAGTTCAAGTATACATTAAGCACCCTATTCCCTATGAAGCATGTGTCTTAATTATCATTTCGTTACCCAAAATGTGGAATAGTATGGAGAAAGCTCTAAAATATGTTTACGCAGCAGCAGGACAAATCATTTTAATAATAGGATCCGAAGGAAAAAGAAGAAGGTAATGACTAGAAATCAAACATTGACACAAGTTAATACTTTTGGGTTTTGCATTAAGAAAAGGAAAATATTGCAGATAACTATTTTTGTTCCATGGATAATATGATTAGTATCTATAAGTACAATATATTCAATGTATTGCTTAAAATTACTATTTAGGACCAAATTGTGCACCTTTTAAGTATATGACCTACTTATTTTTGTAACCTCATTCAAAAGAGAACAACTTTGACGTTAACTGTCGAGTTTTAATATTTCTTATGGAAGTATTATTGCGATTCCGTATTCCTTGCTTTTATTTTATTCATGTGTCCGTATATGATATAGATGGATAGCCATTCGGTTGGATAGATGTAGAGTGGTATATATGATTGTTCTATTTAGGCAATCCTCGTTCCCATAATTAAATTTATTTGTTTATGTGGAAGTATATATGTTCTTTGATCCTGGAAGCGTTTCACTGTTGCACTTCTTTATTTTCCCTCTAATGCTCTAATTCGAGCTACAAACTTTTCTTTTCCTGTCTGTAGGGAGTTAGAGATAAAACACATCAAACTATGTAGCTCGAGAAATGTGGTGGAACGTGGTCCATCGCTACTACGAATTAAAAATAGACGATAATTTTGAATTCTTTTTTTTGGTTTCCATTTGATTCAGACAATATATATATATATATATATGTGTGTGTGTGTTTTGTTAGTTTCTTCTGTGTTATATAAGTCTCAGTGGGAAGATTGTTTACCTGAAATTTGTTTTAATCATGACATATGATCCTTTATTGTTATATCGAAATTGCTATATGTGAATTGGCTTTGTCTATGCTTTTGATTATAAGTCCAACATAATATACAGGTTGCCGATTTCTCTTGATGTTCAATAATCCCATCCAGGTTGATTGCCGGCAGCCTGGTATATGTTCATACCTTTTGATGTGCAGGATAGTCCATTAAGCTTGCATGTATTAAATACTACAATCTTCCTCAACCTCTGTCCCATTCACACTTTTTCCTTTTTTTCTATTTTCCGGTCGTTCCTTAGTTGGATCCGTGGTTCTCTTTTAACATTTAAGTTAATATGACACTAATCTGGAATAATACCAAAAAAAAATAAAAATGTAACAACGATCCGAACCATTTGAAGAAATGTTTTTGAACTTATGATCTCCCAATTTTTATTTTTATTTGTTTTTTTTAACAATTAGGGATTAATCATGACTAATTTTGTTTTAGCTAGTTGGCTAAAACTAATCTTCTGTACCTTATTCCCAATAAAATTGCATTTATTCACGATCCGATCTTGCTCCAACATTGGATTTGAAGGTATTTAGTTCGATTGCCATTTATTATTATTATTATTATTTATTATATTTTATTTTTTTGCGAGTAAGAATGGGAGTTGGGAATTCCACTCCCATACCCCTCTATTGGAGTTGTTTTAATGGTTGTCAAACGACTCCTACTGTATCGGATCCTTAGGTGGGTGAATTCACCCAAACCCAATCCACTCCACAACAGTTCACCTCTAAAATAAGGTGAATATTACTCACCGCAATTCAAAACTGCGTGGGACAACCAACGTCTGAGATCTAGCCACATGTAAAGATTGCAATGCTTTTGATTCCCTGCAGTTTAGAAGTGCGGGGTAAAAATCCACTCTGCCACATAAACCAATTTACCTAACTGCTGTGGGTGGATTTGAGAGAAAACAATGTGAATTCCCTCTTCACCTTGCCATGTCATCCTTCACCTAACTGCTACATATGCTCTTAGAGAAGTTGCCAACATGGCGAAAATGAAATCTCAGTGTGACATTTGTATCTCTCTGCCATACTTTGCCAAGTGCCAAATACCATACTTTGCCAAGTGCCAAAAGTATAAGTCTCAGTGTGACATTGGTATCTTCTCTCTGCCACACTTTGCCAAAGTGCCAAATGAATAAATAGAGTCAGGGAGTATCTCTCTTTCTCTCAAGAAATAAAGTTAGGGTTTCGATTTCATTTTGAATGGAGATGAGTCTACTTGCACCACATTATCGGAGGAGGAACTCGATTTCGTTGCATCTCTCTTAGGTAAGGTTTACATAAACCCTAATTTTGGCTTTGAGTGATAGTGTTTTCCCCTTAATCTTTGTGAAAAATGCAAGATACAAATGATCATTTTTCTTTTGCAGCTTCACCCCCTTTGTAGATACACCACAACAAGGGTTACCTCTTTCTCCTAAAGGAACATGGAACTGGTAAGTAGGGGGCACAGCTTGCACACTTTTACTCCAAACCTCTCTTTATTTCTAGGGCTCGCCAACTCTTGTACCGTTGTGTTTCTTTCCTACGTAGTGCATTTCTAGATTGAGTTCACTTGAGCAAAACACATTACATTGAAGAGTGTGGAACTGGCGCAGACCGAGAGAAGATATCTGCAAAGGTCGTATTCCTAATGAGAACCAGGTATGTCATATGATTTTTCTAGATTATAGTGCATCTGTTTAATATATCTAGTAGACTAGATAATGGGGTATCTTACAATTGTTTCGTTTAGGGAATTTGCATTTATTTTACGTGCCTTAAACGCATTTGACATGTATGTATTTCTAGTTGATAATTAGTTGAAAGAGAGATCTTCATTTGCAAGAGGAAAACCCTGTTACCTGTTATAGGAGGAAATAGAAGGAGATAATGATTAGGTTTTGTTTATTCTTTAAATTGTTTAGATTAGTTTTTCTCTCCTTGAAATGCTAATCTGAATGTTCTAGTGGTAGTATTATTAGAAAGAGATGGTCTAGTTTTTACAGTAAATAGAAAAGTAATAGATTCATATGCATCGTTTATTTTTGAGTATAAACAGCAAAGCCACCTGAATTAATCATTGCGTATCGTTTCTCCGCACCCATAAATTGAATTAACCATGTAAAATAACGTCATGGTAAAAGTGACTTTGTGTTGGAATCCAATTCTCGCTTAAGGCGAGATTAAACCCCGTCACGGCGCATTTTACCCCATTATTTCTTGTAAACAGATTAAATAACTAAAAATGTTGGGTGGTGGAAAGATCTTTGGATGGCCTATAAATTGGTGCTTTGAGATAAATAAGTACTTTGAAGAGTAGGACCAGTAAGCATGTATAGAGTTATATCTAATTGACTAGACAAGCTATTTTATAGGCCGATGTTGCAATTAGGTTTGGGGGTGTGGATTTTGGTTGAGGTATAGGGAGATCAATGTTTAGATGTTTGGTTGCCCTTCTTCTTGTTGAAGTGGTATGTAGGTGTTTCGTATTGTTGTTAATACTTTGTCTAGTTTCTAATTTATATGGCTGCCTGTGTGGTGCAAGGCTGTATTATCTCCATCTCCTGCCTGACCTTTTTAGTGACACAAATCTCTTGACTTGCAAATAATATATCTAAATAAAAACCAAAGTTTGTATTGGCCCTAGAATATGAACAACAAGACAATCCTCCCAAATGCGATGCTACCTTAAAGTTTGTGAAGACACTGAACAAGTTTTCTCCCATGTCTCGTAGAAGCTCGTGATATGTAGGTAGTACTTACCCTTACTAGAGTTATCAGCTCATAGGATTTTTAGGTTTATCGCCTTAATAAGACCTATATTCAGGACTTTTAGCTGACAGCTCAGAGGTTTTCCTCCAGTGGCTGGGGGCTGCAACAACATGGAATTCAATGGCTGAGATTAATCGTGATTATGTTTGTGGCATCACCGTGGGAATCAATCTCAGAAATAGTGTTTCTTTGCGTAAAAAGGTATTAGTATTAGCAATAGTGATCAGAAGAGGTGTCGTTATTGGGTTCATGAAGTATAAGATGGAATGAAGGTCATGGAGATTGAAGCTAAGAAAACGATGGATGGTTTTTATTTTGATGTGTGATACTGTGGTGATCATCAGGCTTCAGAGGAAGTGATTCTTGGTGCTTTTGTATCTGAGTATCATGGTGAATATATAGGGTTTTCGTGAAGGGCGTATGGAAAGAATACCCTGACAGTGGCTGGCTACTAACAAACATGGAGGGCAATACAAGTTCATGGTGACACATGCACAAATAAAAAGGTTGCTCTTCATAGCACCTTACCATTCGGCATATTTCTTTTTGGGTGCTTAAGTTACAGCCTTCAGAAGATGGTAGTATTTGCTATAGTCATTTCAGACGTCAACGCCTTGCCTATTCAAGGTGGTAGCTCAGTGAGCTTTCCTAGATAGCCTAGAGTCATCTCAGATTTATGTGTTATGTGTTAGGGTTGCTTGCTAAACCATCTTTTTGTCTCGCAATTACATCCAAGTGTAGGAGAGAGCTAGTGATGGATCGGAAAGTTACCCGAAGTTCTGCTTTCTCCCACTTGGAGGTGGTGAGATACGGGTTTTGTAACTCCGGTTGACAACATTGCAGTTTTGTTTTGAAGAATCACTCTTTGATCAAGAGCTTTCGATCGGGCAAACGGTAACAAAAGCTAGGTTTTACACTAAAATCAATCCAGTGGAACACCCTCGCATATATATATATATATATATATATGGTGAAATGGATGGGAGCTTGTGACTTATTATACCAAAATTTGGATCTGGCATAATTGTGGAAGTTTGAGGTGATTTCCTATTGTACTCAAATGATTTTATTGCACGAAAGGAAGTTGAAATGTACCCGTATGAGAAGGAAATGGGGCAGGTGTGCCTCTTCGAGTCCGAAGAAAAGGTTCAGCTCAAAAAAGCATCAAACTCAAGAAGATGCATAAAACGTCTTTATAATAGCAAAGCTCGACGCCGTGTTCAACACCATGCCATGTCCAACACCGTAAGGATATCGACGGTCTAGCATGTCAAAATGAGCCCCTCACTAAGGTTCCATATTGTCTTTTAACCCCGTCTTTCTTTTATCCGGGGTTAACCAACACCAACACCATCACCATCACCATCACCACGGGTTTATGTACTCTATGGCTAAGTTTAGTTCATTTTTTTCTTCTTAAAAATAAAAAAAATAAAAGCAAACTCTTCAGAAGCTTTGGAAGGCTATTATTCATACCAGACCTATTCTATGGAACCAGAGAGGCAGAGAATTCCAATAACTTTCGTAAGCAACTTTCATATCCTTAGCAACTTGCAATTTTCTCTAAAAGAAATTTTAACAGCTATATATGCATCATTCTGTTTGATACTAAAGGCCTTTATCTTTCAATGTAGGAAGACTGCTCTTTCATTCTAATTATAACAACTTAATTCTTTGTCTTGAAGCTTTCAAAATATGTTTAAAGAGGAATAACATTTGAATCAAGATTAATCTCAGATTTACAAGAGGCTTGGACATGTATAGAAACAAGTAACATTGGTAATAGAAAAAGTTACTAAGAGAACATTTGGTAGGGGATGAAAACCAGTCAGAAAATCATTAGCAGCGCCTGGAACTTTAAAACTCAATAAAACATGGACGATAAATATTAAAATATCAGAGAATCTTAACTCCTTCATGAAGCTTAGCAATCCCATGGCGTTCAAGGAAAAGATAAACAAACCAAAATTTGTGCAGGAATTGAAATAGTGACACTTTTTTGTTTTCATTGGCTTGGTGATTTTGATTTTGTACATAGCTCGCATTCATGTAATTTGAGATGAAAAGGCCTCACGAAAAGGTATTCTTTGTTCCCCTAGATAAAAAAAACTACATATTGAGTTATGCCGCTTAGGAGTGACTACCTACTAGTTAAAATAAGGTATACACACTCAAAACACCTTCTGAGTCAGATGATTATAAAGATAACATATGGCGCTACCCCAAGTTCAATAGGAAACTTTATCATGTTTTGACTGTCAGAGATCCATTTTCTTTGTCAGGTTCCATGTTAGATTCTTTTTTTTATTGGTTTCGCTTTGCAGAAGATTTCCTGATGGTATTGTTCCCTAGTGGACTTGGGAGCTTGAGCATGCACAAGAACGTGGAGCAAAAATATACGCTGAGCTCCGAGGCTTCGGGATGTCAGGTATTCTTTCTGGATGTGGAAGTGGCTATATTCATAGAATCAGTACCTCGATTGAGTGCTTACAAGATACTAACATTTTTCAGGCGATGCATATCACATAACTCAACCACATACTGATGCAAGAGGTGCTATTTTGGCCATATCACATGCTATAAAACAGGTCAGCCGACATTTTTATCTTTGAAGTTTCAACTGTTGTATATCCACACACTATGGTTCAGTATATTTATGTGTTTTTGTGTTCATCGCAAAATTATAGTTTTATTATGATATAATGTACATCTGATTTGATAATTTTATATCCTAAAGAACTAAATCTTTTATCCACGTACGCAGTTTCCACACATAATTTTATAGGAGGGTCAGAGTTTCAAAACGGGTATCCTGTTGTGAGGATTTTCTTTAAAAAAAAAATGCCCATGAAACTGTTAGATCTGATTGACAGCCTTGAAAGAATTTTTCTGTCCTTTATTGTAAATCTACGGATCAGTATATATGATATAACGATCCAGTTATATTATATTTTTTTTTATAAACTCTCTTACTGTATAAATCACATATATCAGGGTTCAACTTAATATCTCTAAATACCGGAAAACTGAATTAATTTTTGTAATAAAACATACATACATGCGATTGCATTATTTACGATTCCTATCCAGGAATATAATTGATGCTGAAAGTTTCCATTTTCAGCGATATGCTGTTACTACCTGATTTTTTTTCAACCCTGATCATATGAAGCTTTATTTCCCATTTTCTCTTACGTGCAGTCTGGCCTACATCCTAATCAAGTGAATTATGTAAACAAAATTTGTTCAAGGAAAAGATAAACAAACCAAATTTTTTGCAGAATTGATATAGTGACACTTTTATGTTATCATTGGCTTTGGTTATTTTGATTCTGTACATAGCTCGCATTCATGCAATTTGTCTATTCTCATTTCTTATAACAGGGGTCATCCTCGGATCTGGAATTTGAAGGGCCAAAGAGAAAAACACCAAATGGAAGACTCCTACGCTCGGCAACATGGTCAAGAACTCGCTCTAATTGATAATATCAACTTTACGACCAAGGAATGTTATGTGTTTTGCGAACTCAATTTCGAAATGTACTAGGTAGGAAAGAAACACAAAAAAAAAAGTGGAGGAGTTGGCAAGCCCTGGAAATAAAGAGGGTTTTGAAGTAAAAGTGTGCAAGTTGTGCCTCTTGCAAGAGATGAGAGTAAACTCGTCGTCTCCGGAGTCTTCGTGTACCTCCATTCAAAATGAAATCGAAACCCTAACCCTAATCATTATGTTAACCTTAAGTTTTTATGGGTTTTTGTCCCACGCCTTTTGTAAAATCATGTTTGAGGATGTTTCAGGTAGAGCTACACCTCGCCTGATTCCTTCTCCCCAATAAATTTTTACTTTACCAAAAAATAATAATACAACAATCTGGTTTTTCGATACTGGTCTTATGTAACATATAATTTAACTGCCAATGAGATAGTCGTAAAGAAGTGTCATTTAAATGAAACAAATTTATTATTTATTATTAATCAATTATTATTTACTATTATATACGACTAACTAATAGCGATTAAAGGAGGATTTTATAAGCATTTATAATTTAGGGTCAACTACGATTAATTTCACGATCAATCTTGTTTTAAAGATAATAATTTCACGTGCAATTGGAAAAAGAAAAAGAATAAAGAAAAAATAGAAGGGAAAATATCGATCAATGACGAATTTAACACTTCATATCTTCTTTCCGATCCCTCGTTAATTGCCCACCTCGCTCATGCCCCTGTTGTTTGCGACCAAAACAATACACACCCATCTGGCGTAACCAACTCATCGGATTGCTCTCATCCCCTCCACCGACGTGACTTTCCCCGACTTCTCTAAGCAATATTTACACGCCAAATAAAAATTCACACGACTATAATCATTTATTTAACATCCGTGCCAAATCGGGATCAACATTTTCTTTTGCCACTATAGCGTGATTATTAAATTACCACATATATATACTAGTTTAAAAACGTTTTACTATATCAAATTGTTCCATTTCTAATCAAAATATTTACATGCCTAATTAAAACTGGGGTTAATTTCCATCTCAAAATCAATTAGCAATTAGAAGAGTAGCTCCAAAATCTTATTTTTGAGGTGCAAGGCTCTATGTATTATGTGTCCGAAAATCACATATTATTCCCCCAATACACGAAAACAAAACACTAAAAACCTAGGTAACGTAGCAAAAGGTGAGTGTCTATTATTAAGTTACCACATATACTAGTTTAAAGACGTTTTACTCTATCAGATTGTTCCGATCCCCAGTGCACTTGTACACATATATTTACATGCTTATTAAAACTGGGGGTTCCATCTCAAAATTAATTGGCTGGCGACAGACAACGAGAGGAGTAGCTCCAGGATCTTATGTTTTGAGGTGCAGGGCTCTGTTTGTATCACATATTATTCCCGAAATACACGAAAATAAAACAATAAAAAGGTAGGTAAAGTAGCAAAAAGGTCGTGTATATATGTAGTATTCGTGCCTATTTTACCCTTTAAAACAGGTCGAAGTAGTGAGAGAAGGAGCGATTTAATCCCCAAAAAATAAATAAAATAAAATCTCCGTTTCTCTCTGCTGCTCTGTACTCGACTCGCTCACCATCTTCGCCACAACAAATTACAAACAAAGCTCTATCTCTCACTCACTCGCTCACCCGCCAAAAAGGTATACTTATATTAACGGATCTCTAATTTTTCAAAATCAAAACATTACAAACCTTTCTCTCTTCTCTCTCTCTCTCTCTCCGAGAGAGAACGAAACCCTAGAGAGACCCTCGAGAGAGAGAGAGAGAGAGAGCTCTCTCGCTCTAGGGTTTCTCTCTCGCTCTCGTTCACTCTAATGGCGTCGACTCATCTCTCTCTCTCTTCTTTGCAGGTTCAATTTCATACGAGAATCGCAGGTTCAGGTTCTCGTGATCCATGGTGGAGATTGCGGGTTCGGAGGATTCCATGGTTCGATTAGGAGGGATTGAATTGGGGGCGGGGGTGAAGAGGAAGGCGGAGGAGGATGAGATTGAGGGGGATTTGAAGGGGAGGAAGAAAGCTAGGGTTAGTGATTTGAGTGGAGATGAGATGAAGAGGGTAGCGGAGATTGTGATGGTGTTATCGGCGATGAGGGAGATAAGAGGAGGGAAGGATCCGACGGAGGTTGAGGAAGAACTTATGGGTGAAGCTAGGGTGAAGTTAGTGAAGATGTGTGAAACTATGAAGCCCCAGGATGTTATACCCAAGGATGCGATTAGGGTTATTACGGATGATCTTGGACTTAGGAGAGATCAGAGGGCAGGGCATAGGCCACCTAGGATGTCGATTGCGGAGAAAATGCAGCTTACTAAGACTAAGGTAGAGTTTCGACTTGTATTGCTATTTAGTATTTATGATTTGTGATTGTGTTTATAAGTAACGAAAAGTTCTTTAATTTAGTCATGTGCAACTAGTTGGGAAATTAGTGAATTAGTGTTTAGGGGTAAGTAATAAAAAGTGGGAGTTTGTTTAAATGATCTTGTAATATTCAATTCGTAGAACTCGTAAACTAGTCGTGTTGGTACTAGGACGCGTAAGAAGTTGCTAATTGTCCTTGAAGTATGTCTTTTAAAGCTGATGGAGACCCAGCAGAAGGTATTTTAATAAGATTCTCGAGGTTCCCCTCTCAAATATAGGTGAGTAGTAGAACCATAGAACTACTTCCCCACCCAAGTAGGTACTGCCTAGCGACGATCCTCCCCCTGATATTACGGCCATGATTCTGTTACTGCCATTTGCAATGTTTTGGAGTGTAAGTGTTTCATTTGTTGTCTTCTTATTATACCCCATGATTTTGCTTTTAATGAATATTTTATAGACTAGTCAATTTTTAGGATTCATTTTCTAGATATCATCCTCCAGTGGCTCGTTCACCATCAGCGAGGGAGCTAGTCTCCTATTTGTTGTTATGGGATTGGAGACATTTATCTTCCTTGCATCCAATACACATTTATGTAAGTATTTGACCTCAAATTTTGATTCTCGCCCCACCATGGAAATTTTAATAGTTCCATCATATCTCTTAAGCAGATTGGAACCCCTCAGTTTAGCCATATGTTTTCCACTCAGAATGATAATGGCATTTAAACCCTTATCCCATATCATGTAATGATCAGACGCTGGTATTAGAAGGTATCCATCGGAATTTATTCATAGAAACCCTGCCCTATTCTTCATGATTCATTAGCCAAAACTTTGTTTTGATTACCATCAAGGGGATCACTTTATTATTTTGCCCAAAGTTCTAAATTATCAATGAAAGTGGAACTCTTTTATTTTTCTTACAACATAGAACATCATGTTTTTTCTTGCTCCCAAATTATCTAACTTCATCAAATTGCTTTACTATACAGCATACATAGTAATTTTTGTTTTCTTTTCAAAATTCCTTTTTGAATAGGTGAAAATAAGAGTCATCTACCCCAACTCATTGCATTGTACTACTCAAACATATGGATTCCCAATATTCCCCATTATGCCACGACCTCTTCTTGTAGATCCGGTCACACACGACCAAGCAAGACCCAGTACACTAGAAGATCCAGATGTGAAGCATCATCGAAGTGGCCTTTATCCATTTCACCATGAATTTTTTTTGCGATAGAAAAAATGAATTTTTTTTGCCTGAAATGTAGGGTAGGAGCATTAACTTTGGCCCCTGCTCCTAGGAGCAGGGAAATTGGACTCGTTAATTAACTAACAGGTCCAGTTTATAATAGTGGAACCATTAGCTAACCTCAATTTTTAGTTACTTTCACTCCCTTTGTTATCCTTTTGTGTATTTTGATGTATCTTTGTGGCTATCCCATTATACCTGTTACTATGAATTTAATATTAGGTTGGTGGTCACAGTCAGAAGTGTAAATATTTATTAGGAGGGTGAAGGACTTGGGAAACCGTTCTATTTTACGACATGAGAATAGTATAACAATTATTTAAATTGCTAGATTACTTCTTCTCTGTATTTATTTGTGTAATTTAACCTATGTTTCTCCTGATGATCTTTAGATGGAAGATTCCAAGAAATTCGCTGCACAAGCTGTCGCGTATTCATCTCAACTCCCACAAGCAGGCGTTGCTGCTAAAACTGAAAGCTCAATTTCAGTCTCACCAGCTACTCATCGATTTCCACCAGACAAACCTAGCTCTACTAATGTGTCCACGGGAGGTTTTGGAGCTGTTTCTCCAATGGTTAATGTTTCTGCACCAGTTTCGACATCCTCATCAAATCAAGCATTCGTTAATGAAGTGAAATCGTCTATTGCTTCTAGGGGACTTCAACGTAGCCCTATGGAAACAAATTCATCATCCTTAATGCCACGAAAGGAAGCTGGACATTTTGGATTGGATGGGAGATCAAATGGATCGACTTTTGCAACTCAAACCCGAGGTGAAGTTCCTTATCCTTATCTGTTAAACGAACAAATTGAGAAATATCACGTGAAATTCATCACAGTTAAACACCCCCACCCCCCCCCCCCCCCCCCCCCCCCCCCTCTCTCTCTCTCTCTCAATATTTAAATGGAATTTGGCATATGAGAACATCTTCATTAGTTTTCTCAAAATGTGCGAAACTTGTAAAAATGAAGCAAAGTTTTTTATGTATATGCTCCAACCAATACACCAGTATATTGTACTTGTCCCCAAAACTTATATTTCGGTTAAAGTTATTGGCATATCGTACATCTGCTGACGTTTCGAACCATACTCGTGTGTTATTTACATATTTATGCATATCAATTTCTTCTGGTAAATACTTGTCACTTAATTTGCCCATCTTAATCCATTTTGACTAGGAACTAATGGGGATCAAACAAACAAGGTGCCACATCATTCCCATGAAATGCGTAGCTCTCAAACAACTATTCAAGCCACAAGAGATTCAAATTCTAAACCTTCTCAGAGTGTACATCAACCCTCACAGGCCATTAACCCCAATCAACTTTCGCAACTTCAAATTACCCACAGCGAAATCTCCAAGCATATTCAGAAGTTTTTGCACCCTACTCTTCAACAACCTAACTGGATTCCTCCTTCAAAAGATTACATGAACAAATGTATAACTTGTCAAAAATGCAAAGATATTATCAATGACGTAGAAACTTTGCTTGTTTGCGATGCTTGCGAGAAAGGGCTTCACTTAAAGTGTCTTCCATCACAAAATCAAAACTTTATCCCTAAATTTGACTGGCACTGCCCTAGTTGTATGGCATCAAGCAATGGGAAACCTTTCCCTCCTAAATATGGCCGTGTTACGAGAAGCTCCAGTGCACAAAAAGTGCCTCCAATTACAGGTGGTGTTAATGCTCAGCCTTCTTCAGTGAAGAAGGTAGAAATTCCGAATGAAAAGTTTCACCATCAGAATTTAACAACTAATGGGAATCCCGATTCTTCATATTTTTCTGATATTGGTCGTAATATGAGTATGAGTAATAGTATTGAATCAGATACCAGGTCAAAGTTTCTGAAGGCAAGAGAATTAGAAAGAAATGGCCCTGTTTCCATTATTAAGTCAATTCCGAAGGAAACAGCGGGGGTCGTATGTGGTCCTCCTCATCCTTCATACTCAATAAATGAAAGTTCTAAACCTATAATTCCAAATTTTGAGTCATCACCGCATGATTCTCAGAGACCAATGGATCCCAAATCACCTGATGGAGATGTTGATACTGGTCAGAAGTCGCAAGAGGTGAAGGTGGAGGTGACAGTACCAGATAATAAAGTTTCTGAAAATATGTATTCTGAAGTCAGGGTATCTGATTTAAAAGAGACTTCTGAATGTAAACCTGGGTGTGATGTCAGAAAGGATGACCACTGTGTTGCTCAACCAGTTTCTGTAGGGGCGTTAGATTTTGCGAATGGTGGTGCGCGAGATTGCATTAAGTCTTCATTAGATGGGCTGCATAGTGTTGATTGGGTTGGTGACCCAGTTCAAATTGCAGACGAGACGGCATTTTATAACTCCTGTCATATCAAAGGAATGGAATATAAGATGCAAGAACACGCTCTTGTTCATTGTGAGAATGGCAATCTGAGACCTTCTAAGCTTCAGGTAAGTGTAACTTAAGTTTTCCTGAGACTCTTTGTAAAATTATATTGCTAAGTTTTTTTAACAATGTTTTAGGAATTGGGTAGAGCTACAGTACGAAGTAGGGGATACAAGAACTGCTTCGAGACACTTATACATGTATCACTTACTATTTAAAAAAAGAGAGGTTATCCCCATTTTTCTTTCAAACCTTTAATGTAATGACAAAGAACCCGGTGTTAAAGGTCATTTTTATCCAACTAAAGACCTTGCAAAATGCAGAAGTGCTCTTAATCCTCGTCTATCCAGTGCTAGTTGCACTGGACCTACATGTGATAGGTAGAGTCAGTTTAGAAACCCACACTTCCTACTTAGTTTCATGTTTGGAGTTTTAAAAAGTATGGGGAATAATCAGCTCCTGATTTCCTCTTGCAGGCTTTTTGGGAGGACACAAAAACTAATTCTCAGTGGGCTAGTGTAATTATGTGCTACTTCCCTAGCGACCTGCCCCATGTTGTTGGCCTGCCGTGTACTCCTGAAGATAATGAGGTGAGACACTCACAATATTTTCTAAGGGTGCATATTTATATAAATCTCTTACTAATTATTGTTGGTTAACGTAATTAAATTGCATATGCTAAAATACCTAAAGAAGAACTATAGTTAGAGAATTGTAATTGAAATCCTCAGAATTGCCACATAATTATCGAATAGTCATAAATGCTCTTTGAGATCAAATTGATATGTCATATTAACTGCATTTCCTTTTTCCTTCTATGGTATAAATTAATTATTTTGGTGCCTCCAGTATATATATATATATATATACTGGCTTATGAGCCCGTGCTACGCACAAATGCTTCAAATCATAAAAGTAGCTAAACTTAGGCTAGGAATTACGTAATAAGTTAATGATATAGCCAAAACTCAATATTTTGGTCAAAACACAATTTGTATTTGCACGACTTTAATTTGGTACACAAAGTCAGGCTTCACCAAAATACATAACTTTATAGTGATACAAATTCATTGCTCGGTTCCCTTTTTATCTTTTTTTTTGGTCCCTATATGTGTTCCTTAGTTTTTTACACGAAGAACAGAAAAACTCTACACGATTATAAAGTCTCTGGACTCTAAAATTTCTCATCTTCTTGGTTCTCTTTCCAAAGAGTTATTGCATCTACATAATCCAATGTTGCTTTCAGCTCTTTAATGTCCCTACAGTAAGAATAAATACATTATCATTTCATTACACATACATATATGACACATTCAACATGAAATGACTATAACAAATGTTGCTACAACATGACCGATAAATCTCATAGCTCTCTGAAGCGTTGGGCAAATAGAGCTTGATGGATTCATAATTGCCTTGTAAAAGTGTAAATTCATAAGAATGAATAGATGTACTGATATATTTATGAAACGTAAATTGGCAGCAAGAACATAAATTTCTAAGAAACTTATGTATGGTGTAACTTCTATTACATATTGGAGTTACAAAACTTACTAATTAAAGGTCTTTGCTATTGCAAACACAAATGTTAATGTTATATGCCTAGTCATCTTGTCCTAGTCAGCTTTGACACGCCACATAGGACAATCGTTGAGATTACATATTGGAGTTACAAAACTTAGTAATTAAAGGTGTTTAATAGCATTTTAAAACTAATTAAATGACTACATACGATAGTATGTAGTCATTTAATTCTATTTTTGCCTAGACTTCCTTTGAGAAGATCCTTTTTGAGAATGCTCTATTTTCTGTTTTTAATAGTGATGGTCACTTTACGCATCCATGTTTTCTCAAATATAAATGTATTTAACCAAGTTGCCTTGCCAACTTAGTTGTTTTTTGAATTTATGAGTTTGATAGATCATAGCATGTTTTTGCTACCCTATTTCAGGTCTATGAATCTAATCATGGTAGCACCATAAGGGCAGGCTTAATTCAGGGTCCATGTGAAGTTCTTCCTCCAAATAAGTTCAAGGAAGAAAAAGAAAGACGGTCCCACCCTGGGTACGAGGCAAATGATGGGTTAAAACCAGTTTTCTTATGCAAGTACGTATCTCCATTTAAAACCTTTATTATGAATAATAGTGTCGCTGCATGCACACCACTCTCCTTTACATGCGCTGTATGCATGCAACTTGCCAACCCATTTTCCTTATTCGCAAATTTTTCCTGGATATAATTTTTTTATGTATGGCTGAATTGATACTAATATAATTTACTCAAAATTTGTCGAGTTGGGAGACGGATGTTATGTTCAAGCTTAAGAAGCTAACTTCAGTGTGATGATCCTTAGGGTTCAAACATTATTTTTGGTGTGATGATTCTCGAGCAGCGTTTATAATCGATGTACCATGACACTGTTTATCAAATCAGACCGAGCTAACTTCAGTTAGATATGAAAAATGAAGTGAAATTTGAGATATTTTTGTGCAATTATTAGGTTTCTTAGGGTTTCGTAATTTCTCCGAATATAGGTTAACTCAACATCCAAGGCTTGACATCTTTATTAAAACAGTGATGATCTGATGATAACATCCAAATTTTTGTCATAAAGTTGTGTTGGAGACTTAGAGAGAAGTGGATCTTGTAGTCAACTTACTTTCTCTCTCTCCCTACAGGTGTCTTTATTTAAATGAAGAGTATCTCTTAAAATTATATACAGAAATACAATATTTGAAAACCTGGCAATGACATTATGTGTAACTGTCCATGAGTTGTAAGCCTAGTTTAGGAAGTTAAAATGACGTCCAGTAACTGCTCAAATTACTCGTCACTGCAGGAGGCTAAGGTAGCCACACACGCACACACACACAGTAGCAATATAGTAGTATACCCTTCCGTTCTCTTACTCTATTTTTCCAATGCATATTGATTGAAAAAGTTATTTATCTTTGAGTAACTTCGATTTACACTGATACAAATTGTCCATGATATATCGCATCTTTAGAAATTATTTCACGACATTTTCTGGACATCGCTAGGTTTTGAAAACAGAATATTTTAGAGATGAAGATATCTTGGTCGATATAATATAAATCTGTTAGATAAAATTTATCGACTGTTTAACCCATATACCAGAAACATCAAACAACATTATCTCTAAAATACCTTCCGCAATACAGCTACATTTGTCGCTCCCCCCCCTGGAATGACACCTCAACGGAGCCCGATATTCAATTATTGCCTATAAGCTTGCTTTGGAAAGTTATGTTTGAGGTTATATACCAGGATAGTGAAGTTTTCTGTAAGCTAAATGTGATCTTAATCTGAAATCACAAGATTTTCAGTTTGCTGAATTATTCATCTACATAGAAAGACAAAATAAGTCTTGGTACTAATTTATCTTGAAAAACTTGGTTTCATTCTAATTGTACATATACCTATTTCACATTTATCATTCTGACACGCATTTTTTGTGTGTGCAGATGGTTTTACGATGAATTAAAAAGCTCTTTTTCAGCTGTTACTGAATAATCCGTTTTAGCACCATTTTTGTTTCCTTGAACTTTCTCTACTGGGGCTTCTGAGTTGCTTCATGAGATCAGGTAAATTTTTTTACTAGTTTTTTCTCTTCATCAGAGATTAGTACACATTATTTCCTTTTCTTTTTTCATGGGACCTTAAGTTTGACACACCTAACTTCATGACGCAAAGATTTCATGATAGGCAGCAATAGATAGTCATCTGCTTTCTGTAGATAAAAAGGGGAAATTGATATTCAGTATGGTTTTTGATAATAATCCAGTAGAGTTGTTTTTGTAAACAAAAATATCAAATAACCCTTTTTCTCTGAATAACTTGTATTAAAAAATATTGCTTACCAATTATCTTCTGCTAAAAAAGCTCTGCTGGGTTTTGAAAAACCTTACTGAAAATATTGATTTCTCAAGAACGGGTGTGCAACTTCACTTCTTAATAATTGCCATGGGAAAGTTTTTGAACTTACCAAAATAAAATTACTTGGCAGCATTGTCTAGCTGTGTGATAAAAGGGAAATTATACTTTCTAGTATGGTTTCGATAATCCACTGGAGTTTTTATTGGTAAAAATCAAATTCCCACTATGTAAAACAGTATTCCTTTCTATGGATGATTTTGCCTATGCCACTCTGGGCCGACCTAGGCCTCACATTTGCCCCCACTGTTCAAGGTTATGTCTCAGTTAGATCATGGATATTAGCAAACACTATCTTGTTTCACTTTCATGACTTTATTTGAAGTTATTTTTTCGTCTACGTTCTTTGTTAAAATTTCAGGTGATCTGTTGAGAAAAGAAACCTGGGAATTACGACAATGACGTGCCTTGTGTTGTACACTATGTAGCTTTATTCCAGTTTGTATCAATCTTTTCGGCTGTAATTTAATGCAATTCGCCTTTTTCTTGAAGTTACTCTTTCGATGTCCCTAGCCTTTGTATTTAGAATATAAGCATTTAAATTTGGGGGGATGTCTATATACTTCTAGCCTGGAATAATTATTTAGAAAGTTGTTTGGATACAAATGCTTACATATATGAATGGTAATTGGGTATCTTTTGTGCAAACTTTTCTTTGTTTTATGGTTGCAAATTTTGTGTTTACAGATGATCACTTATGTTGATTTTATAGTCTTCTTGTACTATGATTGCTTTTCGTTTATAGGTTGTTCCAGTGACAACTACACAAAGCCAGTGGTTTCCGATTGTTTTAGTTGGAACTTGTCGACGTCACAATCAGTAGAAAACTATGTAATGGTCCATTATAGTAATTTTACACGCCATGTTTCTTCTCCTCCAAGATTATGTTTTCCCAATAAATTCTCCAATTATCTTTTTATCTTCACTAACCCTTCTCTTATTTTCTCCTCCTTTTCTCCAGAAAAAGATCTTAAGATGTTGGTTTCTAGGGTTCACTCTAAGGTTTCGAGAAACAACGGTTTCAATCAATGCAGACAACTTGTTTCATCTTCTTCACAACAATAACCCTCGTGCATTATGTTTACTAATTATATTCACTCTCTTCATCAAGCCCCCATCCAGGTAAATCTTTCAAAGCCAAAACTCGTTTGAGTTGTTTACGTTGTTTGGGTTTCTATAATTGTATCTGTAACAATACAATTTCATTGATCTATTAGTTTTTCATCATAGTTTGATGACAACTCCATCAGGAAAACAAATATCGTGAATTTTGTGAAATTTTCACACTTGGATTTCTCCTAAAAGACTTAATTAATTTCAATATTTTACGAAAATTATGCAAAAATTTATAATAAATTTTAAAGAAAAAGTTATAAAGCGAATTGAAATACCAATAAGACATTGTTATATGATATATCAGGTCCATTATGCAGATTTACACCAACTCTAAAAGCTCACCTCATCCCACTATTTGTTAAACTTAATTACATCTCTTAATATTTAAAGACAACTGTGCCCCAAAAATATAAACATAAATATTTTTCAATCTAAATACTCACCCCCTCTCTAATTCCTACTCTCTAGCTTAGTGACGAGAAAAATTTAAGGAATGAGAATGAAGAAAAATTTATCTCTCAAGCCATGTGATATGATTCGGTGATGTTTAATTTTACAAAGGTCTTTCAATTTGTATACATTCAACACCAAAAAAATTTAGATTTAAATCTACAGGGATTTGGTAGCATGATGAAGATTTTGATGTCCCTTAATACTTAATTTTGCATTTATATAAAAAATGGGGTGAGCTAATTAACCTAGAGAAATAGACGTGGGGTGAAGTTCTAATTAAACAATAGGGTGTATTTAAAATTTGTGTACACTAAAACGCCCTACTATGAACAATAGGTCTAGTATTTTTATATCAAAACTCATACAATCTCACTTTATTTGCATAGGCGAGTTTGCTTAATGGTTCAACTCTCCATGCCACTGCTCTTCACCAGTTTCACTACTCATCCTATTCCTCTGTATTTTACAAACCTAAGGACAAAGAAACCTTTGCAAATAAGGAAGATGTGTCCCTTCGTGATCTTGCGAAACTTTGGCACTCGTAATTCACCAACTTTGGCACTCGTCATTCGCATCCCCTCAACGTGTAGATAATAAGGATACCGTCAAAAGTTATATAATTTAGAAGCCATTTTCTTGAAGTTCCTTCTTCGATGTGTTCTTTCTTTAGGGTGTGTGTGTGCTCGAGATAGTGATCTGATTTGATTATGTTTCCTCATTCAAGTAGAGCATATGAGGTATCTGTTAAACAACATGCTAGCTATACGTTGCTGTTCATGGAAAAATTGCTACATTTCTCGTTGTAAAACAACTTTTCTTGACATGATCACGATGTCCATAAAGTGATGGCCGCACGTACGGTGGCGCCCTTCAAAGTACTCATAAAAATCACGAGCTTATTCATTGGGCTCATTCTGAAATAAATAGTTTCCAATTCCTTCTTAATCTTGTTAATCGAACTAGGTCTTCTTGGTCGAGTCTACCGAAATTGGAACTGTGTCCGTGACTTAGTTCTTGGTCGAGACTCACTAGTAGCATTACGATACACTGAACCAAACCGATCCGAACCGAACAAAATATTTTGATTTTTGAGGCTTCTTTTTCGTTTCGGTTCTTGATAGATGAACCGAACAGAAACCGAACCGAACCGAGAAAATACACGGTATCTTAATTCATAAGCCCAAGCCCAAGCCCAAGCCCGTTATAATATTGAAGCCCAACTGCTCATCTCAAAGTCATTCTCTCTTTCTCTCTTTCTTTCTCGAGGGTTTTAGTTCTAATTACAGTTCTAATTTGGACGAATTAGCCCTAGAAATCTAAATTGGATCAAATTTGGTGCTCGATTCGAACTTATTGATCGCCATCTCTACCAAAAGGTTAGTTTTACGTGATTTTCGATTTTAAATTTGATTTCTAGGGTTAAATTTGATCTAATTGTAGTTGAATTTGGATTAATTAGGTCTAGTAACAATGTCTATAGATTTGCATTTGTCCCAAAATTGTTTGGGTTGCAATAAGCTAGGCAATTGGTACGGAAGCAATTGCAAACACTTGACCTTGTGCTTAGAATGTGGGAAAAAGATGGTCGAAGCGAAAGGAAAATGTAATAAGTGCGGCGTTACGGTCACGCGGTTGATTCGGGTTCGTTGTTATCTGTTTTAAAGATTGTAGCTTTAGTTGTTGGTTTTGTGTTTATAAGGTATATGGGATATGATTGGTGACCCCTTTGCAGGAATATAATGTTCGGGCAACTCCTAGTAATGATAAGAATTATTTCGTTGGTAGATTCGTAACGGGGTTGCCAAATTTTTCGAAGAAGAAGAATGCTGACAAGTGGAATCTACGTAAAGAAGGGCTTCAAGGGCGTCAACCTACTGATGCGATGCGGGTAATTGCATATTTACTTCGTTTTGTGATTTCCGTGGCTAGTTTAATTTCTCTTATCGAGTCAATATCCAATTGAGTTACGGTGTCGTGAATCCATATCTATTTAGTAGCTGTTTTTGTTTGCCTATTTTTAGGAGTGTGGAGTATATCTGAAATAGTTTATGTATGATGTTCATTTTTTGTTTGCAATTGGAGAAAATACTATGCGACAATGAGTAAGGTCTGTAAGATGTGAAGTTACCGAATCTTTGAAAGGATAATGAGTGTAATACATTTTGTCCTCCTTGAAAAAGAGAATTGTTGCATTTAATTTGGAACTTGATCCCTATGGTTAGAGTTGTTAGATCCATATTGTCGTTGTGTCTAGGTTTCCAGTGTTGTCTATGCTATATTAAGGTCAGCGTTTGAAATTTCATTGATATATTGGGCTGATAAATTGAAAGTTCAGTCGAACAATACGATATCATGTATACAAAGTTATAGAAGTAGAATAAAATATATCTAATATACAATATCTGCCGATGGCCATTTTTGGGGCATAAGGAAAGAAATTACGTATTAGTCGTGGTATTTTCCCTTATCCTATATCTCTAGCGTCTGATTCATCTGGCATTGGATCACATAGGAGAAATACAAAAATAAGCCATGGCTTTTGGAGGACGAGGCAGGCCAATCTCAGTATCACGGTCTACTTGAGGGTACCCAATCTGCAACATATTACCTATTAATGTTGCAAGGAAAGGAGTTTCAAGCAATTCCCGCTGGCTCGTGGTATGCATAATCCGTATATACTTGATGGTATCTTATTGTTTTGTTTCTTTTGCTTCTACTACCACTTTTTCCTTTTTATTGGCTTCATTTGTTTTGAATAAGTCTTAGATGTATGAATAGTGTTGTGAAGATACTTACTACCCTAGATGAGTCAAAAACACCATAATCCGAGGAAAAAAAGCGAGTTCCTCGAGTTCCATACAGTTTAAGGGTGGTTCACAATTAGTATTGGATCATGATAACGATAATTAGTAAACTGGAAGTAGACGTGGAGTCATAAGTACCCAGCTTGCATATAGTCGAAGTATGTATGATTAAGCTCACTTATTTGTAACAATTATAGATCAAATAACAGAAAGGTTGCGAAAATATATCAGTAGAACATATTCAAGTTAGATTATAGAAAGTGTTGAAAGAGAAAATGAATGACGTTAAGTTTACTAAGCCAAATAAGCCCTCAGTCTACTGTCATGACGTGTGGGAAAATTTACTAAAAATAGAAACTTTCTTGAAAATGCCTTAATTGTTTCACTATGATAAGCGGTTTTTTTATTAGATAGTATCATAGTAGATTTTCCAATTTTGAGTTTTTTGGAGTCTGGTGCTAAGTGACTCATTGCAAAACTCCTATTTTTTGCAGCACCTCATTCAGTATTAATTGCTCTGCCACAATTTCTTGCTATTATAGCAGCACGTGAAATTTACTTTTGATTTCTAGGTACAATTTTAGCAAAGTTGCCCAATATAAGCAACTGACCTTGGAAGAAGCTGAAGAGAAAATAAAGAACCGAAGAAAGAATGCAGAAGGATATGAAAGATGGATGATGAAAGCAGCAGATAATGGAGCTGCTGCTTTCGGTAAATCGGAGATACCAGAAGACAAGGATAACACTGGGGCTACCGGGAGGGGTCGTAAGAAAGCATCAGCCGAAGGCGACGAGGGTAACTTCTCCGATAGGGGGGAAGAGGATGACGAAGAAGAGGAATCGAGGAAAAATAGACTTAAATTAAACAAAGGAGGTGACGACGACGAAGAAGGTCTAAGAGGAGGTGACCACGATTTTGATGATGATGACGTAGAGAAAGGTGAGCACTAGTTATTTTGTACTTCATAATTTGTTCTAAGCTAAAGACCAGACTGGGTTTTTTTTTTTGCTTTCTCCGTACTGTTTGTAACATGCAGCATCTTCATTATCTTCGTACTTTATAGACTGGATGTCTGACGTGTTATGTCCTATTTACTATGAAGTTCTTTTTTTTTACGTATATGGATACCCAAAAACTTGAACATATTTTGGTATCCATCTGCAGATTGTCCTGCACTCCTTTTCTCATTTTCATGTTTAAGTATTGCTGTTTTTTGGTGGCTCATTACATCTGTTCCAATATTATTTTGCGGCTAAACAGTTGGCTAAGTTGTTATTCTTTGTTGCTTGTTAGGTGATGATTGGGAACATGAAGATATTTTCACAGATGATGATGAACAAATTGGTGACACTGAAGATCGAGAAGATTTGGCTGAAGTTCCTGCTCCTCCAGAAATTAAGCAGGTATTTTTCCTAAAAATATTTTGCATGCAGTTGGTATAATAAGGTTGGCCACCACAATGGCATTATTTTGCAAGTCCCAAGTACTTATTAATATCGCGATAATTGGTTATTGTATAGTGCTACTAAGGTTGGTCACTTATATAGTGTTGTTATGTAAGTCACAAATACACATTAATACATTGGGTATTGGTTATTGGATAGAGCTTGTATCCTCGACTTATCTGTTTGCTGATGCTACCGTTGTAGATTGCTTACTTATCCGATTTTAATAAAAAATAAGATGGATCTAGGGATAGAAATCCTGGTGAAATGAAGAAAGTGAATATGTAGGTGTTACAATTAGGTTTTTGTTAACACTTGTTATGGCAAGCACATTAAGACACCTGCAGAATGTAGAGACTACAGATGATTCAATGCTAACTCTCCCTGTCGGACTGGTTTAAGATATTTAGTAAGGTCTAAATCTTTACTGAAGCTTTTTGCTGGCATCTTTTGCTCAAACCTTGGGGGTTTATTGGGCCACATGTAAAAAAAATCATATTTGAATGAACTTTTACGTTTTGTAATACTATGGGTTCTTTGATGAAAGTCAAGATCAAAGAGTGAGTAGACTTAAGAGGCAAAAGGTGGTGATATGGTTGCTACGCCATCCTTGAAGATAAGTTTCACCAATATTGGAACCTTTTTTTCCCAATAGTGTGGCTCTGATACTAGTACAACGTTTAAACAAGTGTTTGTTTAGCACTGTGTTTAAGTAGAGTATAAAATGCAGTTACGATATAACTTCAAATAGTTTCGTGCGTGCAATGATTACCTTTGAAATAACTAATTGGTACTAGTCATAGTTGACACTCATCTGTACTTGGATGGATGTTGTGGTACTTAAATTCAAATGATAATTATTTGATGTATATTCAACATTTTTTTTCTGAATAATGAGCCCTGTATTTTAGAATCCTTTTTCATGTATTGATATTGATTATTTTCCTTCATATATTTTTCTGCCATAAGGTTTCATTACATATGTAAATCAATAAATCCTGTTCCTTAATGCGTATATTAGACTCTCAAGATTATTTTCTTAGAATATTGTCATTTAGGTCTAGGTTGATTGCTTTATTAATATTACTGAACCACGTTTATGACGTTTTAGAAGGATTGGTAATTTTTATTTTGGTTATTTACGTTTCAATTGCTTGCAGGATGAAGAGGAAGAAGGTGAAGACGATGAAGAGGAGGGCGGACTAAGCAAATCTGGAAAAGAGATGCAGCAACTGATAGGACGAGTTGGTAAGAAGGATGAAGATATTAAGAATGGTGCAGATGCTGAAGATGATGACGATGATGATGATGATGATGTAAGTTCATTTGAGATGGCCACCAATAATTACTTCTCGTGTATGATGATAGCAGCATCTTCAGGAGAGCCTCTCTTTCAAGTTGCTCAAATTGTATGGTTGTTGGCAACCATAATATATAGGGAAAATATTTCCTTACAATAAACATTTGGGGAAATACAAGTAAAGCTAAAGATAGTTATGGGAAAAAGGACATAAAAATGATAATATGTCCTTTCCTCTTTTCACCCATTTTCATATTGCCCTTGGTTTTTCATATGTTCAGGTGGATGACGACGACACATCTCCTGTACTAGCTCCAAAAGTGAAGGACACACCAAAAGCCTCAGAGAAAAATCCTATAAAACCTACACCTACAGGATCTGCTCGAGTAACCCCACCTACATCGAAATCATCAAAATCGAAAAGGAAATCGGGTAGTGATGATGTAAAAGTTGCTAATGTGACACCCTCGAAAAAGGTGAAAATAGAGGTGAAGATTGAAAATGTAAGTAAATATGACCTTATAGTTTCTCCTAAATCTCTTACTGATTTCTTATGTTTCTGTAGTGGATAATCTTTTGTCTTTTTGAGAAGGTTGTGTAGGTACCCTCTTTCTCACTTTATTTGAACGACTATTGAAATTATTCTTTTGATACAGGAAATAAAACCTTCTACTAAAGCAATGCCAATAGCATCTACTGGGCCGGTCACAGAGGAGGAGATCAAGGCTATCTTGTTGCAAATGGCCCCCATAAAAACTACAGAACTTGTTGGCAAGTTTAAGGCGAGGTTGAGGAATAAAGAGGTAAGTTGCTAGTTATTACCCTCCTAGAATATGCTAAGAAAGTATGTGCTCTGTCACTAGCATTCCCATGGATTCTTTACTATGTGTGTTGGCCGGTTATTAGTATGCGTGTTTCTTTAAAAATAACTCTAGGAGAAAATTATAATGGACTCTTTCTATTTTATGATGATTTCTTAGTAACGCTTGTGTGATTGTCAAATGTGAAATCTAGCATTTTTCATTTTTAATCGTTAGAGAAAATTGACTTTAATATGAAAGTCAGACCTTTTTCTTTACCAGTTTGGATGGCAACCCATTGGGGATACCTTTGCATCATTAAAGTACACCTTAATCCTTTTCTTGTTTTTCTGGGCTACCACTGCTCGAACCTGAGAAAACTTTCTTTGTGGGAGGTGCTATGTTTAGAAGGGTAGCTATCAGTGTTGGAAAGAATGATCTTTTTCATAAGGGTCTCATCTTCACTGATGATAAAACACCAAAGTGTCATGGTTACTGTCAATGATAAAACACCAAAGTGTCATGGTTACTGTCATTTATATGGTTTGTTGGTTTGCAACATGCATCGTAGTGACCAGACTGTCTCGTTTTCAACTCTCTACTGACGTGAAATCTTCCCCAAAATTATGCCCAAGTTATGTGGATGTATCAACCTGTACATTAGTTTCTTATTTTCCTATTTTTAGTCTTGTTTCTAACTTATTTTCATGTTATATTTTCCCTAAAACTATTAACTTTATCCTTCAATGTGGAATGTTAGTTTGAAAAGATCGAAACCGCTTTTAGTCGTTGTCCTCGGTTATGCTCTTACAAGTTCTAAGTTGGGTTTGATCATCTCATCATATTGTGTACAGTGTTATCCTTTTATCTATAACACGTGTCCTGTGTTGCAGGAGAAGGATGCATTTTCAGCTATTCTGAAGAGAATATCAAAGATAAAAAAGACTAATGCAGGCAATCTCATTGTGTTGAGAGAGGCCTCAGAGAAGTGATATCTTCTTCTTTCTCTTGTAGGCTTGTGCAACTTCTTAACGTAGTGTTCTGATTCTTATACTTTTATTGTGGGCTTCTTGCTCATTGTTGTTTTTCGTCGAGAAATAGACTAATGGAACTTGGAAGAATGTGTATTTGTAAGAGCAATTCGTGTAAGGATATTTTGATAGTTATATCTTTTATAGCTGCTGCAAAAGTTTGCCCCAGGAGGATATATGTTTGATATACTATGTTTTATGATGTCTCTTTATAGTTTATATCCATTAATCTGCATCTTCTGAAACCTCTGAAGTCAAATTTTAATTGCGTTCTTGACCTACTATATACCATTAGGGTGTGTTTTAGATTGTATATAAAATATTTCAAGGAAAATATCATTTTCTTATGAAAATTAGTTTTGAGAAATTTTTTTCAAGAAAATTATATTTAAGTTGTTTGATTTGTGCATTGAAAATAATCAATATTATTGAGTATCTCTATCTAAATGAAGAGATACGTGGGGATTAGTTAGGAAGATAAATGGCTTATTTTTAAGAAGAAAAAAAAGAGTTTGGAAAATTTTCCAAACTCCGAAATGTAAAGAATTTGGCCGAAAAAACGGTCAACGGTCCTGAGCCGTTGGATCCAAACATTTGTTCGAAAAAAATCAATTCCAGCCATTCGTTACCCAATTAGATCTCGATGTTACTCGAAATAGCTTAATATCTATCATTCCGTACCTTAGTTTCGCCCTCTATCTAATCTTCTCCCTCTACAAACTCTCTTCTCTTTGATCCTTCTTTTCTCTCTCTCTAACAGTTTTCAATCGACGAATTATTGTTAGGCTTTTGTTTGGTTCGAGTAATTGTGTAATCAAAATTCTCAATTCGATGTGAACGTCTAGAGGTATGGTTACTTCCCACTATGGACTTTTTTTTCTTTTTCTCTATTATGTGTTGCATACACAGTTTCTTCTCATGTATCAATACATCGATTACCTTAATAATTTGTTGGTTGTTTAACATTGATCGATATATTACATATATATATATGGTATGTATAAGACTAGTAAATTATGTTATCAATGTATCGAATAGCAGCATTACATGTACCATATATTTCTTAACATGTTGTCTATCTGCTTAAATTCTTATATTTTGTGCTCAAGTCGTGGAATGCGGGATACATTTCTCTGGGAGACGGAAGAAGTTTATGCTTAGAATGTATGGAGTCTGCTATAATGGATACCGGTGATAGCTAATCACTTTACCATGCAATCAGAGACTACTATATGAAGGAATGAACATGAGACTAGATCAACAGATACCCATGCTTCTTGTTGAAAGATAGGCCCTTAAGCAATGTACGCGATATTTCCACCCTGCATTTATTTACGTGGTACTCTTAAGAAACATTTTTGTTTATCCCATATTCTTGTTTGCAGGGATTTCATCACATGCCCGAGACAAAAGGATTATTCTAAACACAAAACGCATATTTTTGAAGGGTTATTGGGAATTTCGTTCGAACGACCTTAGGTCTCGTTCGAACGAGTCTCGAGAGGAACTGGAACACTATTTAAGCAAACATTGCTTCTCTTTTCCCCCTCTCTCTTTTCTTTCTTTTTTTGGCAAAAAGTTATTTTCGAAAAAGCTCAATATCCTTTATCAGAGAGACAATTTGACATCAATCTAAACCTAAAACCTTGAGGTTGATGTTGAGTTAGTGTATCCTACTTCCCACATATTGTTCTAGAGTGATTCAAGAAGGGGGTTCCTTACGGTGAGTTCAAGGAGAGTCGTTGCGAGAACGAATGAGAGTCGCTGCGAGAACGAAAGCGATAGAGCGTGATGTTTGGATCAGAATAGAGATAATCACAAGACGAGGTTATCGAGTCTGTAAGTGTAATTCATATTAAACTCTTTTTGATTAGTGAATTTTTGGTTGTCGTGTTTATCGACAACGACCTGTAGTTTTTCTCCTGAGTAAGGAGTTTCCACAGTGTGAACAATTGCTCGTGTCATTTAATTCCTTGTCTTTACTATTGATTGTTTCTGCTTAATACTAGATCATTGATTGAATAAGAATTGTTCAGACCTAATTTCTAGAAATACATTAAATACGAGCACATAAAATTTCATCACTACTTTTGATTATTAACATAATTATATCCATATTTTGAATCGACCTACATTTTATAAACCTAATGGTTTTATAATGTAAGAGGAGTTTTTCGAGAATTGTTGCCCAAGAACGGCGACTTCTCACGTGCTTTATACACATTTGACATTGGTCAGAATGATCTTACCGCAGGGCTTTTCCTTAATATGTCTACGGACGAAGTGAAAGCGAGTGTACCGCAAATTCTTGATCAATTTACGACAATTGTGAAGGTAATGCTTTTCTTTTTGTGAAACAACTAAGTTTCTTAGTTAAAAAAACTCATAAAATTTCATGCGGAAGTATGAATGTACAAACTCTCCAAGGAAGTTTCCGAATCGCACCCAATTTACAAAACATATGTTTATGTTTAACACAGTATATCTACGGCGAAAGAGGAAGGTCGTTTTGAATCCACAATACGGTCCCCGTGGGCTGCCTTCTGTACGTCATGGATCGCCTGCCCATCACAGCAGGCCAAATTGACTGTGTTAGTTGTGCGAACCCATTCAATCAGCTCAAGTGTAGAAGTGATTTTATGGACTGCTGAGTTGTAATCAACGACAGTCTTAAAATCTTAGAACCTAAGGTTGTTCCATTGGTGCATAGCCTTGGAGAGCATAATAGTCTTTTGCTGACCATAACGCTCCTTAATACTTGCCCATAGGTGAGCTGGCTCAACCTTGTTGAGGTATTCAGTCTTAAGGTCATCCTGAATATGATGACGGAGGATAAACAAAGCCTTTGCTTTGTCCATAGGTTCTTCATTGTTGCCAATGACGATGATCTTCTGCAGACCAAGAGACTTCAAGAACAAGTAAGCATCAAGTGAGGTAATTAGCTCCAGTGAGCAGCAATGTTGCTAATTCAACATTTTTAAGCTTCGCAGACATCTGTAATACAAAATAAATATCGTAATTAGAGACAAAACATATCAATTGCATGAAAGACAAATCAAAGTATTTAGAATAAAACTAAAAAATGATTCTCACTCATATTAAAGGTGAACCCGGTTCATATTCTAAAATACATGAAATTCCTCTATAAGAATTAAATCCCAAATTGTTCATTGTAAAATGACGATCTTAATCTTAGGTGTGTAGTTGAATAGAATCCTAGCCAAGATTGTTATTCAAAACTACAAGATGTGTGCTTCTCGTAGTCTGGGAACTAGGGTGTTATAAGCCCTCTAGTTCAATAAAAAGTTGTATATTCTAGCCAAATGACTCTATTTCCTACGAATATGAGGGGTATTAGATGTTTACCTGACAAGTGGTTTTATCCCAAAGTCAGGTGAGTTCACAAGATAAGTTGATTAGACCTATCTTTGAACTAATATTCTAGGGCACTATAGGTTGCTATTAATGCAAATATACCTATAAATGTTATGCATGTAACATCTAATTGTACCTAAATATAAAAAATTGGTTCCTCAGATACCAAGTTTTAAGAAATAAGACTAAGTTAATTCTCAATTTAGCTATAGTTATTTGACATTGACAATTAACTATGATTTAGATATGACTCAGAGTCGTATGCTAAATTAGTCTTGGTTTCGTATTATCAGTGATCCCTAATCATGATAATTAGTATCTTAGGGGCATACCAGTAATATTTTATTAACTATCGTAAGATACTTAAATAGGTATTACACTATGTACTTATATCAGAGATAAGTGAGCCAATGCTCCTATACGAGACACATATTCCCCCAAAAAATAAATAAATATATATTTTGCATAAAAAAAGCCAAAAAGGACCCTTACGGGGTAGGTCCAGTCAATAAGAATTTTTCAAAAATATTGGGCTCAATTTCTGGACCGGGTTGACTCGTCTGAACCGTTCTGCCACGCACGCCCGGTCACACGAGCCAAACGCACGGGATGCACACGTGCCAAATACACGGACTACACACGTGCCACACACAGGGCTACCACGTCACTGCCACGTGTCAGCGTCGAAGGAATATTCCGGCGATCGTCCGACGAAAATTCTGACCAAAATTCTGCCATCTGACCGTCGGCCGGTCTCCGGTGAACGTCCGGCGACTGCCACATGCCACACGTTCCATGCCATGTGTCCTTAACATGTGCACTGCTGACGTCACAATAGATTAGGATGACATCATAAAGGAAAAATATTTTAAAAAATGTTGACGTCATTGACCAAAAAATGTTGTTTTTGGCCGTAAAACTGCCAAGTTTCAACGAGCTATTCCCGGCGATTGGGATAGCTCCCAGAGACGTGCCATATATTGTTGGAAAGCTCTCGGAGTTGGCTATCTAAACGAAGTAGTCTCGCCTTAATTCGATCTCCACAGTTAAAAATATAAACGTTTGAAAACAACTCTTTATCAAGGGTAATAAAAACACTAAAAACCCTAATTTTTAATCCGAAAAAATAGGAAAAAATAGGTTTTTAAAACATGATGATCTATAATATAGCATAGATCTGAATATAGGTATACAAAAAAATTGTAAAATATCTCTTCTCCTGATAGCTTAGTTTTCGTAAAATCTCTAATTATAAAGAAATATCTGCTCTCCTCATTCCTAGAGCTTGCGTGCTGATAACGTGTTGGGATATGATGAATCTAGAGCCATCTAACAATAGCTTATGAACAAGAGAGAGAGAGAGAAAGAGAGATTTATTGATTATCATAACTGTGTTCTGTGTACATAGTACAATGATATTTATAGACAACCCAAAAGGATTCCCTATTCTACTCTAACTCTCCCCATAACCCTATTGGGCATATGGGTTTGTTAGGAGTCCGTATAGGACACCCCAACCTTCTTGGGTTTCTAGCTTGGGATTGGACTCAACTCCTAACAATTTCTACATTTGAAATCGCTAACTGTTGAATGCACTGGCGAAGCCACATGAGAACAAGTGGGGGCAGACTTTTCTCCAAAAAATTGGTTAGTTATATAATGTATAATATACATAAAAAAACATAATGTTGGTTCCTCTTCCTCATTCATTTCATCTATAATTTTCTTCATTAGAGTAACAAAATATTGGTTCCTCATTGAGTCATTTCCTCTACGATTAGAGCAACGAGACTATTACTCTGTGATTGGCTGATTGCAATTGCGATTTGAGATTGGTTCGATTTGATATTCCTCATCTGTGAATCTGTAAGTATCCCTAATTTCATTGTTCTAAGTTGCAATTAATTAATGGGATGTGTTAATATTGCCAATGATTAACCCACAATTTGATTGCCTTCTCTTTTGTTTTCCTTCTACCATATCTCTTTCAACAAATCATAAAATATACTTTGGAAGATGGAACATATTGATATGGAGTCCAATTTATCATCCTTAATTTGAAAAAGGTTATGTATGAGGGGACTAATTTGAATGGATATATATACTTTAGCGTGAGAGAATACTTTGTTAGACAGTAGAATATAAAAATAAATGATACCTTTCTTTGCCTTGATCTCCCTTTTGTATTTTCATCCAAATCACAGATTATGTTATGAATGAGATACTTTAGTTTCAATGGAACAAGTATGTAAGCGATATTGGTCTTGGTGTATGAAATGCTAATGGGAGCATGAGGATATCTGATTTTTGTTTCAACTCTTGGATCATACATTACAAAGTAATAGAATACCAACCCAAACATTGGCATTAATACTTCACTCCCCTGCGATTTGGGTTTTCGATGCGATAGGCATTTGGGTTTTGATTTCAGTAATTCAGTTAGTTTATGGTCACCAATTAACCACGATGATCATTGCATTTGATTTTGATTTATTTTTGGGGGTTTCAATGTAGGATTAGCCTTACAATATTTGAATGTGTATGGATTAGTGTATTTTACACTCTAACAATGTTTGAATAATCAACAATACTTGTTTTCATCAGTTCATGTAGGATTACACTATGGCGGTAACAATGGAGAATTTTTTTAGTAAACTTCATTCGAAAGAAAAAGAAGTCCGTAGAAAGTTACATAGTCAAGAATGTACTCCTATAATTGATCAACCTCTTCCGGTCATAAAAGATGAAGTTCTTGAACAATCGCCTCATCTTCCGGTTCTGATCATAGAAGATGAAGTTATTGAGCAAGCACCTCTAATTGGTAGAGAACAATTATCTCCTAAGTTGTATAGTGATAGTCAAAGCGCTATACACTTAGCGAAGAACTCAGCTTTTCACTCTAGGACCAAGCATATTTATATTCGGTATCACTATATTCGCTCGCTCCTCGAGGACGGTGTGTTGAAGCATGTAAAGATTCATACTGAAACGCATATTTTTGAATGGTTATTGGGAATTTCGTTAGAACGAGTCTCGAGAAGAACTGAAGCACTATTTAAGCAAACATTGTTTCTCTTTTCCCTCTTTTTTTTTTTTTTTTTTTTTTTTTACAAAAATCTATTTTCGAAAGTGCTCAATATCCTTTATTAAAGAGACAATTTGACATCAATCAAAGCCAAAAACCTTGAGGTTGATGTTGAGTTAGTGTATCAGACTTCCCACATATTGTTCTAGAGTGATTCAAGAATGGGGTTTCTTACTGTGAGTTCAAGGAGAGTCGTTGCGAGAACGAAGGAGAGTCGCTGCGAGAACGAAAGTGATAGGGCGTGATGTTTGGATCATAATAGAGATAATCACGAAGCGAGGTTGTCGAGTCTTTAAGTGTAATTCATATTAAACTCTTTTTGATTAGTGAATTTTTGGTTGTCGTGTTCATCGACAACGACCTGTAGTTTTTCTCCTGAGTAAGGAGTTTCCACAGGGTGAACAATTACTCGTGTACACATTTGACATCGGTCAGAATGATCTTACAGCGGGGCTTTTCCTTAATATGTCTACGGACGAAGTGAAAGCGAGTGTACCGCAAATTCTTGATCAATTTATGACAATTGTGAAGGTAATGCTTTTCTTTTTGCAAAACAACTAAGTTTCTTTGTTAAAAAAACTCATAAATTTTCAGCCGAAGTATGAATGTACAAACTTTCCAAGGAAGTTTCCGAATCGCACCCAATTTACAAAACATATGTTTATGTTTAACACAGTATATCTACGGCGAAAGGGGAAGGTCGTTTTGAATCCACAATACGGTCCCCGTGGGCTGCCATCCGTACGTCATGGATCGCCTGCCCATCACAGCAAGCCAAATTGACCGTGTTGCGAACTCATTCAATCAGGTTGCCCAATATTTCAACCAAAAATTGAAGGAGACGGTGGTTCAACTCCGTAAGGATCTACCATTAGCAGCAATGACATATATTGACGTTTATTCGATCAAGTACTCGCTCATCAAGCACCTAGGAAACATGGTAAGCCTGTGTACTTGTAGCACAAAAACATTTGCAAATAATAGTGCGCTTTTAAAATATAAATGCTTATTGTGCACTGGCTTTGATGATCGTTGATTTTGTGATAATGCAGGATTTATGAATCCTCTTAGAGCATGTTGTGGTCATGGCGGGAAATATAACTACAACAGACACATTGGATGTGAACGAAGATCACCACACAGATCTTGCTTGGTTGGCCATGTGAAGATCTGTCTGTTGTGATCCGAGGCAGCGAACAAGTTTATATACGGTCACATTGTCGATGGGTCCTTTGAAAATGGCCTGCCATAGGCAAGCTCATTAGTGCCCTATGGGCCATGACCACAACATTGTACTTAATTCACTATGAGGGTTCGGTTGGATCTGTTCAGACTTATTTGTTTTGTGGGCATGATTTTCCTTCTTTTTTCATTGTTGTATGCCATGGTAAATATATTCTGTCATTACCACATCTGTCTTAGTTGAAGATTATAGGATAGAACACATAACTCAACCATATACGTCTCTCGGAGGTGATGATCGTAGGGCAACAGATATCTAACACAAATTTAAGGTTAATTCTGGCAGGAAAAACCTGCATATATTGTATTCAAACAGTCCTCTATATATTTATCTCTACTCACCCTTAATTAGTTTCGAATGCCTCCCAATATAGCATAACTGAGGTGAAATTAAGACATACGGGTCAATTCAAACATGGGTTTGATTCACAGTTCATGTTGTGAGAAATATTTACGATCAGAAAAGAGGAAAAAACGGAGTCTTTGTCTAAAGAAATGTGTTGAGAAACGGCAGATGGATATAAACTTTCAATCAAAATGGAATCTGTTCCAAACATATATGCCATGGTTCCTTACTTCGACAGGGTGCAAATATATAAATTTAACCCTTTTAGATACTTTTTCAGACCTATTAACGAAATTTGGATTTTTTTTATGATATTATGGATGGATCAGATATTATGCAAGGCTTTGATGTAGGACCCCCAATGCCGTTATGTTTAGTGCTGTAAAAGTCATCTACAACTAACTTGAAATAAGCAGCTGAAATTTATAATTGCAAATTCATGTTTACCTCAACAACCCTAGGACAAATCTATCAACCACATTGAGTTAAGCCTCACTAGATTTTTTTTGTTGCAGATGCAACACCTAAAACATTAACTTGCAACCACTCATATTTAGAAATACATTACTGTCGCAGTACCATAAATTCAAAAGGTTCGAGGGTGAGGATTCGGGGGGAATTGACCCTGAGTAGACCCTAAAGAAGAGCCACACATCTATATGAGATGAGTGGCTGAATTTTTTTTGGTTTTTCTATATTAGAGAATGAGGTGGCTCTCTGATGTGACCTCTCTTATTTAAATTTGTAAGAGCATCTAGTGTAGGCTCTCTATAGTTAAAATAAAGAGGATAAAGTACTAAAAATTATGTTTTTAGCCTCCTCAAGTAGGTAGTTATTTTAGGTTTCGATACTCTCTCTCCTCAACAATGAGTAGAGAGAAAAAAAAATTGGGTAGCCAACTAGGACAACTTTATTACGTGAAAACTTTTTTTTAACTAAAATTAATACGTAGAAAGTATTTGAAAAAGTTAAAATTATTTTTTTTAACATTTTTTTTAACTTTTCTTGTTACACGTCATATTTTATTTTTACATGAAGCAGTTTCTGGGGAGTCTATTTTTTTAATTTTTTCAAATATCACTTTCCAACTTATCTTGCTAGCTATACTTCAGTTAGGCTACACCTGATGCTCTAATACACATTTCACCAAAATTTTGAGGCCATCCCTCTCTGACGAACTCTATCTCTCTCTGTCTCTCACACTCTCTGATTTGTGTCTCTCTTTCTCTCCTGAATTTTTTTTTGGCGAAATCAATAGCAGTTGCGATTCTTCGACAGAGAAAGCCACATATCGATAGCAGTTGAGATTCTTCATGAGGACGAAAGTGTTACGATTCTTCTTGGGGGTGGAAGCAATTTGGGGATAGAAGGAGCTGTGATTTGAAGTTGCAATTGGTGGGATTGGTGATGATGAGACCATAGAAAGTGCATTTTTCTGCTTAGGGTTTGTTTTCCCCTTATTTTCCTTTGTTGGAGGAGTGATTTTTTTTTGTTAGGGGTTGTGTACATTCTGTTTTATAAATATTACAGTAGTTTGTGTTTGTTTAAGGCTTTGGGTTTCATGAAATTTAGGGTTTGTTTTTCATTAGGGTTTGTTGAATTTGAAGGGTTTCAGATCTGAAACGGTTTTTCTTTTTGAAGAACAAAGATTTTCTCAGTCCTGAACAACAGTTCCCCACTTGTCTGATCCCCCAGAAAAGAACATAAATAACTGGGGTAGTATTTTCATTCTTAAACATTTAACCACAAATCCTAGATGCAATTGTCGATGTATAGGGGTAGTCGACAATGCTGTAGACTGTTGTGAACCAGCCTTAATTCTTAATATGTTATTTAAATGTGTTCCCCAATATGATGTGGTTGTTTGTTTTAAAAACATTTACTTTTGTGGACTATATGCACCGTATATGGCATGCTTTATGTTGACAACTCCTAGCTTCCAATGTATAACATCTAATTTTGTCGAATGTATGCCCTGGTCGAAAATATGGTTTTAGGTATGTAGTGTTTATGGGTTGTCGACAATATTGTAGATTATTGTGAACCCTACCAAATTATGTGTTTGTTATTTTAATGTGCCCTCCCAGTATGTGAACCTATGTACTTGTTTGTTGTAGTTGATAATCCCTGGCTTCCAATGTAAAACATCTAATATTTTCGATTATATTGCATACTCGACAATATGGTATGGGAATATAGTGTTTATGTTCATTTTGATTGTCGTGTAATCCATTAATTGACAATTCTTCTACTTTAATTGCACTGTTCACAAAGTTTCAATATTCGAGGTGAGAAAGTGTATGATTCGTTGTTGCGTGTTTTTTTTTTTGGTCATCAAAATGTGGTGTATAGGCACATGGGCATTTGCTTAGCTACAAACTATTATATTATTGTTTCTATTATATTATTGTTCTAATTATTATTAGATTGTCGATACACATGTCAACTCGTCAATTTAAATATGTTTTTGTCGATTAGTTAGAATAGTCGACAATTCCGATTCATTATATAAAACAGCCAAAAAAATTTCAGCCACTCATCTCATATGGATGTGTGGCTCTCCTTTAGGGTCTCCTAGGGTCAATTCCCTTTGGGTCCCCGAATCCTCCCCCTATTTAAAAATACATTACTGTTGCAGTTGCAGTTGCAACACCTAAAACATTAACTTGCAACCACCCATATTTAGAAATACATTATTGTCGCAGTGTCCGGCATGATTAATATGCAAAAAATGTACTTCATAATCCAACAAGTGAGCTTTCAGGGAACATTCTCACTTCAATCGATACTAACCTTATTCATACCTGAAACACTATAGCTCAATAACACATCTTTTTATTCATCAATGGTTCTCAACACCTTGTTATTCTCATGGTTTCCTTTCCTCCTTTTTATTCCTCTCCTATATCTTTTCATAAGGAAACCGGACGGACGAAACCGTCCTCCGAGCCCACCGAAGCTTCCCATAATCGGTAACTTGCACCAACTTAGTACAAAACTTCACCGGTCCTTCTCACGCCTCTCTCTAAAATATGGTCCCATAATGCTTATGGACATTTGCTCTGTACCTTTATTAGTAATCTCGTCCAGCGAAATGGCAAGAGAGGTTTTGAAGACACACGATCATGTATTTTGTAGTAGACCTAAACTAGATGGTCTTAGAAGACATTCATACAATTATAAAGACATTGCGTTTTCACCCTACGGAAGCTATTGGAGGGAGATAAGGAAGCTGTGTGTTCTTGAGGTTCTTAGCCCGAAACGAGTGCAATTGTTTGGGTACGTGAGGGTTGAAGAGGTCGCGTACATGATTGACTCTATTTCAGCTTCATGTTCCAGTGCCATTAGGCTTGACAAGAAGCTAATGTTTCTCACGGATCATATCATCCAAAGGGTTGCTTTGGGTATGAGTTATAGAGGGAAGAACGATGATAGTCGCGAATTTTCGAAACTTGTACGTGGGGCATTATACACGATAGGCCTATCTTCTGCAGCCGATATGGTTCCTTTTTTAGGCCGGGTCATTAAATTTGTCACCACATTGAGTTACAGGCACGAGAAAAATTTCCGCGCATTGGACTCTTTCTTGGACCAAGTGGTTAAAGAGCACACTGATCCCAATAGACAGAAGTCGGAGAGCGAAGATATCGTCGATGCGTTGCTTCGACTGCAAAGTGGTGATCAGTTCGGGGAAGTTACTCTCACTAAAACACACATCAAAGCAGCTATCATGGTAACCTCTCCTACTTCTACCTTGATCAATTCTATGCCTTTGTGTTGTGCATGCGTGTTGAACTCGTGGGTGCTTAATATTTGTTGTTTGTATCATGGCTGTTAATTTCACACAAAAAAAGGATTTTTTTTCAGGTTGTAAAATGAAGTTATTTTGATATATGTAGGGGCAAGTAAAGGCTTAAAATCGTCAAAACCTGTATTTTCCAGTGAAATTTTGTTGAATTTCACTTAGACATTGCAGATTCCAAAAAAAATTCAGCCAAAAGTTCCTAATTTCATTAAGCAATTCTGGACCTAAAGAAATTCGGCACCATATTTCCAGATTTGCTATGAGCTTGTGCATACGGTTATTTGTCCGGGGCAGGACGTGTTTTGCTAATTTTTCATAAGCTTCTTCATGGTTATTTATTGGGTGCAGGATATGTTTATAGCTGGTATAGACACAACCGCTGTTTCAATAGGGTGGACAATGGCTGAACTCGTTCGAAACCCTCGAATAATGAAGAAAGTGCAAACTGAAGTTAGAAGTTGCGTTGGTAAGAAAGGGAAAGTTGAAGAAAGTGATCTCGATCAGCTCCATTACCTTAAAATGGTGATAAAAGAGTCACTACGACTACACCCTCCAAGTTCAATACTACTTCCAAGAGAAAGTATGAGTCATTGTAATATCAACGGATATGATATCGACCCAAAAACTATGGTCCTAGTTAATGTGTGGGGGATCGGGAGAGACCCCGGTTTATGGAAGAACCCAAACGAGTTCTTCCCGGAGAGGTTCATCGATTGCTCTATCGATCCTAAGGGGAAATATTTTGAATTTTTACCGTTTGGGTCAGGTCGAAGGGGTTGCCCCGGGATGCAACTAGCAACTGCAGTTAGTGAGCTTGCTTTGGCTAATCTATTGTATTGTTTTAACTGGGAATTACCAGCTGGAATGAAGGCCGAGGACATGAACATGGACGAAGGTGGTATATTCGTTATACATAAGAAATCTGGACTTAAGCTTGTGCCGATCAAATACAACTGGGAATCTTAGAAGCAGAGAAGTCCAAGTAGGAAATGAACTTTTCTTGTTGTGTATCTAAGTTATCTTCTCTTCAGCTCTTCTACATCTCTATTAAGGACTTCTCTCAATATCATGTGTTTAATATGTTGATATATTGTCATATGTTGGGGGATTTCAAGTAATTTCCCCACATAAGTTTGTGTTTCCTTCAAGTTTTTAAATATCTACAAATCCTGAGATATCTGAATATACCGCTCATATATCAATGAGTAGAAACATCCAAGTTCTGGAAATTTCCCTCTGATGTTTTATGTATCCTTAATTTTTCAGTTATGTTTCTTGATTTTTCCCTCAGATATTGATTCTTATCGCGGCCAATACTTGCTGATATCTGTGGGTTATCCATACTATATTGACATTAACCAATATAATTTTCGATTTAACTCAAGAAATAGCCTCCAACTTCTTAAGTAAGTAAGAAATGGTATCCTCCGAGATATCATATCCCAACACTCAAAATCTGAAAGGTCAGTCATATATAACAGACATCAGACTGATATTTTAATCACTGTTTTGGGTACATTAGATATCAAAGATATTTGGTAAAGATATAAGATTCACAGATATTAACTCTAAATAGAAGAGTTTTCCAGTTTTCCTAGTGAAGTTAATAGGCATGAAAAATGCTATTTTTGTCCTTCAATTTACATTATCTAGGAACTTATTTTATGTTTCACTAGGCCTAATTGAAGTATGTTTGACTATTGCAGGTAAAGAGACATTTGTAATCAAACTCTTCTTAAAGCCCAACTCTTACAAGCTAAAGAGCTGCTGGAGATGATCAGTTGTCAAGAGCTGCTGGAGATGATCAGTTGTTAAGAGCTGTTAGAGATGACTTTGTACCAAGAACTACTGGAGCTGCTAGAAGACTTAGTAGTCAAGCCTAGCTAAAATCTCTCCACAAAATCAGGAGTGGTTGAGGGAGATGAGGAATTTGAGTTAAGTTAAGAGGGAGAGTTGTAAAGAGAAAAAATAATTATCTTCTTAGTTTTATCCTTTTTTCTACCGTAGTTCTTATTTCTGTTTGATGAAAACCATTTTCAATCAATGAAAACCAGTTTTTATTCATGATTTTGATCTTTGCATCCTTGAGAACGAAACCCTCTATGTTTCAACACCCGGTTTGATACGGATTATCAAATGGCGCCGCTGCCGGGGATGCAAGTGATTTTAAAATCGTGTTTCTGTTAATTATTGTTCTGTTTGACGAATTTTTATTTGTTTTAATCAGGGATTTTTCTTCTGTTTTTGCTCCTTGAGGTATTTGTTTTTGTGTTGTTTGCAAGTATTTGTTAATGTCAGGCGAGGGATAGGGAAAAGACAGTGTTAAAGTTGTTTGGAACTCTAAAACAATAAAATCCCACACGCAGACTCCAACTCTCGAAACGCAGACTCCAACTCTCATCTCTCTCTCTCTCAAAATGCATGGAGGTTCTACCGAGAACTGAACCCGGGTTACTGGATTCAGACTCCACAAAATTCTCTCATCTTCTCTCTTAAATCGCAACAAAACACCGAATCTGCTCTCTTCAAGAACAAAATTTTCTCGATGCCCTAAGTTCCGTTGTTCTCTGCATTTTAAGTTTCTGATTTCCTCTATATTTCCTTCTAATTGTTGCTCAATTACCAAAGGTTTTGTTCTTGATTGTTCGATTCCCTGCGTTTGGGTTTCAATTTTGCAAATTTGGCTTCTAATTTTATACCTTGTTCACGGCAGATTTCGCCCTAGGGTGTAGTATGTTACTCAATTTCTCTTTAATCCTGACCTTTGTAGGCTTTGTTCTAATCTTTCTACGAATTATATTCTCGGTTCTTGCTCAATTTCTTCGTATGTTATGCACATCGTGACGTTGGGTTTCGGTAGTGGTGACTGATCTAAATTTTTGAATTCTAATTTTCGGCAGTGTTTATTGTTTGTGGTGATTGTTGAGTTTGTAATTGCTTGGGTTGTGGAAATTGGGGTTTGCAGGTGATCATTGGTGTTTGCTGTTTTCTGGTTGTTGCTTGCAATTGGAAATTGGAGTTGTGCTTGCAGGTGAAGATTGGGGTTTTGTTATTTACAGTGAGTGATTCTGGGGTTTCTGTCGAGTTTTGAGGGCTCTGTGATTAGTGTTTGATTTGGGTTTCAGCCATGATTTGCCTCCCAAATTACTGCTGAAACTGTGATTACTACCGCTGCCTGTAGACTTGTACAATTGCAGTTACCATTGATGTCGTTTGCTGTTGTTACCGAAGCCATTGCCGCTGTTTCTGAACGCCAATACCTACTGTTCTGAGTTACCTCAAATATTACTGTTTCCATTTGAAGCTGGGAGACTAATTGTATTTGTGACGTTATTGAAGGAGCGCGACAGCCAAAAAGACTTTAGTTGTTTATTTTATTTTTCATTTTTTATGTATTTTTAGTATAGTTTGAGGATTGAGAAATGTTTATGTAATAATTATTATTTGAGTGACGCTTTGTAAGGTGAGGAAATTGTAATCTGCTGTAGGTACAACATCAGAACCTCTATTCAGGCTAGAAATCGTTTCAACGCGTAATTCGCAAACGATCCTGAGTAGACCTTCCCAACGGTTTCACCAGGGTAACCAAACGTGCCCCTAAAAAGGCCGCCCTATAGGTAAATTTTTTTTCCACCGCACCCTCCCTGTCGTGGTACATCGTTGTTTAACTATTTGTTTGATTGATTAAATGTTTAATTTTTGCAACAACACCTAGATAAGGGTGAACCAAAACGGGATTTCATCACCCGTGCGTGCCCACGCATTAGGACCCCGGGAATTCATTACCCGATTGTTAATCTTTTCGATATCGACAGTCCCGACCTCTTTAAAAGATTTTCAGACAAGAAGCCATAAAAAACATAATTAATCAAAAGGCTTCGCTCGGACCTGGAGCAACACGCTCACTGGGAAAACCTGATAAGTGGCTACGTTTGTTGGAGGACGTACGTTCCATGGCATAGCTAGTGTGGATAGGTGACTCTAAGCAGTTCGCCCCGCCTTCCAGCACAGGTGCATCTAGGTGACTAGATAGCATGCGAGCTACCGCCAAAGCGAGTAAAAACAACTCAAGTGCAAACCGATCTACTGTCAGGAGTAGAAGCATTGAACCCTGAGACCGGGTTCACAACTTGACCTAAAAAGAGACCAATAAAACATTCTTGAGTACTTGCATCATTCTTAAGACTTTTAGTGTGTTCGCATAGATTGATTAAATTGTATGTTAGATTAGGGTAACACCCAAGCTCGGACTAAGAACATTACTAGAATTAATATGAGTCAGACTGGTGGGACTAATGGTCCCGAACCTGCTATTCCTAGCAACGGTCCCGAACCTGCTATTGCAGAGAGAATCACTCTCCGCAATCGAATGCATCCTACAATAGTTAGTAAACCTTCATGTATTGTGATTCCCAGAAATGTAGGGAACTTTGAGTTAAAACTGGGATTCTTGTCTATGCTCCCCAAATTTCATGGTAGTCCTACTGAAAACCCGTATAACCATCTTAGGGACTTTAGGGATCATATGCTTCTATTAAACTTCAAATGTATTACAGAGGATTCTTTGAAATTACGTGTGTTTCCCTTTTCTCTGTTAGGAAACGCACGCAATTGGTTGTACACTCTCGAAGAGAACTCTGTAAACACATTTGAACAACTCGTTAAGGAGTTTTGAAGAAGTATTTCCCTAACCACAGAACTGCTAAGATACGACAGAGTATCTATAGCTTCACACAAAACCGAGGAGAGTCATTATATGACTACCTACAACGGTTTAGGGATTTAGAGCAAGGATGCCCACATCACGGGATTCAGCTGATTGATATAGTTCAAACTCTCTATGAAGGTCTAAACTATGACACTAGAGCTCGTGTTCAGTCTATGTGCGCGGGTACATTCGATGAGAAAACTGACACTGAAGCTTGGACATTTTTAAATGATGCAGCGGATAAGACCTACCAATGGCAAACGATGAGAGAGGAAATACCTAGTCACCGTGCAAATGTGCACCAAGTGGACTCTAATTCAGAGTCTGCCACTCTTAGAACCATTCTTGAGAAAATCGAGAACTTAGAGACCGACAAAAGGGAGAGACACCCAAATACTTCGTTTGTTAACCATGTGGTGATGCCAAATTGTGTGGTTTGTGAGAGTTTGGACCAACTGGTCCAAGATTGTCCTGATGTGCTTAGTTTAAGGGGGGGTAGAAAAGACCAGGCCAATGCCATGTATCAACGTCCCAATAACCAACCTTTCAATGGTGGATGGAATAATAATTCCAACAACTCCAATTCTCGGGGAAATAGAAATTACCAAGGAGGTTCTTCTGGTAGTGCCCCTTATCAGCCGCACAACCAAGTAAACCAACACCAGTCTAGTTCTTCGTGGCAACAAAATCCATCATACCAAGCTCCCCTTAATGTGCCTTATGTTCCTCCGGACAATAGGAATCTGCCTCCTCCAACCACGTCCTTAGAAGATACTCTTAAAGCATTTATGCAAGTAACTCAATCATCTATTGCCAAACTTGAGGGACAAATAGGTCAAATGGCAGTAGAGATAAGCACGAGAGACAAATGAACGTTCCCCAGTCAAACTCAAGCTAATCCTAAAGGGAATACTGAACATCCTAGATCTTCCAATCGTGATGGAGTCAACGCCATCATTTCTCTTAGGAGCGGTACGAAAGTTGATAATTTGGTAAAAATGCCTAAGGAACCCGAGCTGGAAATTCAAAGTAAACCTATAGAAGAACCTGCGAGTGCGAGTGAGGAATACTGAAGATCCTAGATCTTCCAATCGTGATGGAGTCACGATAACACATGTTCAGCCGCTGGCTCCTTTTCCTCAGTGGTTAACTCTTGCTAAGAAGGGCAACGTCTATGAGGATATTTTAGGGATTTTTAAGCATTGTGTGATTAACATTCCTATCCTTACGGCCATAAGGCATATTCCTAATTACGCAAAATTTCTTAAAGATCTTTGCACTTTAAAGCGGCGCATGCATGTCCCGAAAAAGGCTTTTCATGTTCACGAGAGTGATATATCTATTCTTTTAGATACACATGTTAGTGTTGTCTTTTTGCGTAAATCCCTTCCAAAATACAAGGACCCTGGATGCCCTACTATTTCATGTACGATTGGGACCCATAAGATAGGAAGAACTCTACTTGATTTAGGTGCTGCCGTGAACCTCATTCCTTACTCTGTCTATGAGCAATTGGATATCGAAGTACTTAAACCCACTAATAAGACCCTTCAGCTAGCTGGCCTATCTATTAGGATTCCAAAGGGTGTAGTTGAAGATGTGTTGATCCAGATTGAGCAATTTGTTTATCCAGTAGACTTTGTTGTGTTAGATACTGAGCCAGTGGCAAGCCCTGAGGACGAGATCCCTGTGATTCTAGGTCGACCATTTTTGGCAACAGCTAATGCGGTAATCAATTGCCGCAATAGAATTATGAAGTTGACTTTTGGGAACATGACTGTAGAATTGAATATTTTTCATGCGTCGCATTCCCCTTCTAATTCTAAACCACTTGAGTGTAATATGATCCAGAGTCTTGTGAATACCACTTTTGAGAGATCCAGTACCTCAGATCTCTTAGAGGTAATTTTGTCCAACTTTGATGGAGATTGTGAGAACAATTCGTACATCCATGAGGTGAAAACCTTATTAGATTCGGCTTTAGAAATTTTAGAGCCTGAAGGTGAGCATGAAATCTTAGATGTTAAGAAACCCATTCCGGAGGCTCAAGTAACCTCCCCAAAGATGGAGCTTAAACCTTTTGCCGCTCACCTTAAGTATGTTTTTCTAGGTCTTGACGAAACTATGTTCGTCACTATTGCCGCTGACCTAGAACCTCTTCAAGAAGAGAAGTTGATTCATGTTCTTAAGGGAAATACGAAAGCTATTGGCTGGAGTATTGATGACATTAAAAGAATTAGTCCCTCGGTTTGTATGCATAAAATCAATTTGGAAGATAATTCCAAAAAGTCCAGGGAAGGACAACGGAGATTGAACCCGACTATGGCCGAAGTAGTTCGGAAAGAAATTTTAAAACTCCTTGATACTGGGATCATCTATCCCATTTCTGATAGTCTGTGGGTTAGCCCAATCCATGTTGTCCCAAAAAAATCAGGAATCACCGTTGTAAAGAATGAGAATAACGACCTCGTACTCACTAGAATGACCACTGGATGGAGAGTCTGCATAGACTACAGGAAGCTTAACTCGGTCACTAGGAAAGATCACTTCCCCTTACCTTTCATTGACTAGATGCTCGAGCGACTCGCTGGGCACAAATTTTATTGTTTCTTAGATGGCTACTCTGGGTACAACCAAATACCCATCGCACCCGAGGACCAAGAGAAAACGACTTTTACATGTCCTTTCGGTACATTTGCCTACCGTCGCATGCCTTTTGGCTTATGCAATACTCTTGCGACGTTTCAGCGTTGCATGCTAAGCATTTTTTCTGACATGGTAGAGCGATTCCTTGAAGTTTTCATGGATGACTTCTCATTATTTGGCAACTCATTTGAACAATGCCTTCATCATCTTTCTCTAGTATTACTCAGATGCCAGGAAAAGAATCTTATTTTAAATTGGGAGAAATGTCACTTTATGGTAAAAAGGGGGTTAGTTTTGGGGTATATCATATCTGAAAAAGGAATAGAAGTTGACCAGGTCAAAATAGATGTCATTTCTAACCTCCCCCCACCACGAAATGTCAAGGACGTCCGTTCCTTTCTAGGACATGCAGGCTTTTACCGTCGTTTTATCCAATATTTTAGTAAGATTGCTCGTCCTTTAAGCAGCCTTTTGGCCAAAGATGTGGCCTATAAGTTTGATGCACCATGTCTTATAGCTTTTGATAAGCTTAAGACCCAGCTCACAATATCACCCATTATTAGACCACCTGTTTGGAATGAACCATTCGAGTTAATGTGTGATGCCTCTGATTATTCTGTAGGCGCTGTTTTGGGACAGCGGATAAACAAACACCCCCATGACATCCACTATGCTAGCAAAACGTTAAATGACGCCCAATTGAATTACACGGCCACCGAGAAAGAACTCCTGGCCATTGTTTACGCGCTAGAAAAATTTAGATCTTATCTTATAGGATCTAAAGTGATTGTTTACACGGATCATGCCGCGCTTCGACATCTTTTGTCAAAGAAAGATGCTAAGGCACGGCTAATCCGGTGGGTATTACTCTTGCAGAAGTTTGACCTCGAGATTCGAGACAAAAAGGGGTCAGACAATATTGTAGCCGACCGTCTTTCCCGTATAGTGATTGAGTATGTTGATGAGTCTTTGCCGATTAGGGAATCCTTCCCTGATGAACAGCTTATGGCTGTGAAATTAGTTCCTGAGTTACCGTGGTTTGCTGACATTGCTAATTATTTAGCCACGGATACCATTCCTGATCATTGGACTAAACCTGACAAAGATCGTTTCTTTAGTTAAGTGAAGTACTTTTTTTGGGATGATCCAGAGTATTGTACTGACCAAATCCTTAGTAGATGTGTTCCCCAGTATGAGTTTACCAATATTCTCTCATTTTGCCACACCCAAGCTTGTGGAGGCCACTTTAGCTCTATGAAGACCGCGGCAAAAATTTTGCAGTGCGGTTTTTATTGGCCTACCTTATTTCACGATGCGCATGCATTTTGTAAAGCGTGCGAGAGATGCCAGAAAATGGGAGCCCTTTCTCGACGAAATATGATTCCCTTACACCCTATTTTAGTTATTGAACCTTTTTATGTTTGGGGCATTGATTTTATGGGCCCTTTTCCCAAGTCTTTTGGATATGAGTACATCCTTGTTGGAGTGGACTATGTATCAAAATGGGTTGAAGCCATCCCTTCAAAAACGAATAACAGTGCAGTTGTTCTCAATTTTTTAAAAGAAAATATTTTTTCTCGATTTGGAACACCTAGGGCTATCATTAGCGATGGAGGGACACATTTTAACAACAAAAACTTTGCTGCCCTTGTCAAAAAGTATGGCGTAACCCATAAGGTGGCAACACCTTATCACCCGCAAACAAGTGGGCAAGTCGAAGTTTCAAATCGGGAGATACAAAAATATTCTCCAAATGACGGTTAACCTAAATCGCAAAGATTGGTCTGTAAGATTAATTGATGCACTTTGGTCTTATCGTACTGCATATAAAACCCCGATTGGAATGTCTCCTTACTGACTCGTTTACGGCAAGGCATGCCACCTTCCTGTAGAACTTGAGCATAAAGCTTATTGGGCAATAAAAACGCTTAACTTTGACACTTCAACGGCTGGGTCCCATCGTAAGCTACAAATCAATGAGTTGGATGAGCTTCGAAACGATGCATATGAATCCGCAAAGATATACAAATAAAGAACTAAGACTTTCCATGATAAAAATATCTTGTGAAAGACTTTTAAGGTAGATCAAAAAGTTTTATTGTATTCTTCGCGTCTTCATTTGTTTCCTGGAAAACTTCAATCCCGTTGGACCGGGCCGTTCATTGTCAAAACTGTTTTCCCACATGGAGCTATTAAAATTCTTGACCCTCGTACTGGTCACATTAATAAGGTAAATGGGCAGAGACTTAAACCATTTCACGAGTATTTTACGGGTTCGAGTGAGGATATGAATCTACGGGACCCATCATATGAAACATAAGTATTTTTATTTCTACCCATAGTTTTATCTAGTTTGGGGGTATTTTGCGACTTTGTCCAAGTTTTCACTATAAGCACTTTACTGAGTCAAATAACCTTCCAAACCTACTATTGCAGAAGTGCTGGTACGTCTTGATTTACAGGGGAAAAAAAAGAAGACATTTCATTGCCATCGAAGGTATGTCTTCGTTATTGGAGTTTCGTTACTCTAAAGTTTGAGAGACCTTCCCTAAGTAGTTTTTGCATAGTTGTGTTGCCGGGTTTAGGTCATGACACAGTAGGATTGTTCTCAGTAGAAAGGAGAATATTCAGTTTTTTTCTTTTGGTGTGTGTATTCTTTTAAGTTGTTCCGTTGTATTTAATTTCAATTTTTGTTTATATTTTGTTCCGCTTTTTTTTTGCTACACATTTACCGCCTTATATCTTCATTAATATCTTCTCAACACTAAAGGGTTTTCTCTATGCTATTTTACCAAATTATATATATTAATTCTAAGCGAGAGACTCCATTCGGTAACCGCCAGGTTTGAAAAGTTAAGAGAGGTACGCTTTAATGAGGCTATTAATAGAGCGATGCCAAGAAGAAGGATGTACCGTGCAGAGAATTCAAACTCATTGGATATCACTAAATTTAATCGTTCTGATATTGGGGAGCTAGATGCGCTTCCCGTAGAACCTCTTTGGGGCAACAACAACTCTTGGATGAGGAAACACAAGCTCTTCAGGTAATTAAGATTTCTTATCTTCAGTAAACTTCTCTCGTTAGTTGTATCTCCGAGATCATAGTTTTTGTCAATGTGGTTCCTTGTAACTTATAAGGTATTATTGTGACTATAATTTGTGCAGAAAAAGTTGACTAGTCTTCTAAACGCTACTTAAGAAATCTCTGCACTCAACAATGTCATGTCGTCACATCTTCTACAACATGCTCATCAGATCGAGATGTTATATGATCAGGTTAGAACTCATTTTTGTTTTCTTAACATTCAGATTTGTTATCTAAGTTAGTACTAGATAGTTAATCTCTTTAGAGTATTTAGAGTAGTAGGAGACATTTGAACTTCCACACTTGTCACAAACTTATCATAATATACAGAGGCCATATCTTCTGCTTACAGCTCTTGATGGCTTTGGAGTTTTTTTTTTCTTGGTGTAACTAAGCTATATTCTGTTATTTCAAGCAGTTGAAGCTACAAATAACGTGGACAGGGGCAACAGAGAGCTAGATAAGGCAGTTAAGAACAACAGTAGTAGCAGGACGCTTACTTTGCTTTTTCTATTTGTCCTAACATTTTCGGTCATCATTCTTGATTAGTACATTTAAAGGAGGGATAGCACAAAAGAAAATGAATTATTAGTCCAACTATCAATAGTATCACAATGTAGGTTGTTATGTCAAAATGTTTCAGTAATGGTTAAGGGATGTTTATTTTCCTAAGTTCATTTTCTGCCCAAATATATGTTCTGCCTTGTATACTAGAAATGCTTGTGATCGCGTGATTTAGATAGTTGTTGCCCGTTGATTTAGCTAAGCTTTCATCTCATACATAAATCTAATGGTTGGCATATGTATAAATCACTTACAAACATTTGTGATTGAGCTGCAGTGTTGTTACTCAAATTCATGTATTATGTAGTACATAGTTTGCCATTTATAATATCTTAAATGTACTTCACGTCTACTTGCCTACTCTTATTGGTAATCTGAAACAAAACCAAATACACAAAAATTATTGCAGTTGAAAAGACTACAATTTTTGTTAAAAATGCGGGCATTATATGGTATTCCTAAGCAAAGAAAAGGTAAACCTTATTATATTACAAAATTATACTCAAACCTAGGTTAAATCTTGCAAATAATGCGTTCGCACGAGCTAGCGCGTGCCACATTGCTCGTAGTAACACATAACAAATTGTAAACTAATTTGTTCATTCAAAACAAAAGAATTAGGCAAATTGCAACATAACAAACACAAATCAATTCATAAACACAATTTTGATTCGATGTCACAAATGCTACTAAAACCCACTTAGACACCGATGTAGTAAAGCATGCCCAATAACCCAACAAATAAAAGAGTGGATTCGCTTTGGACGCTTACCGCTCCCGATGGAGTTGGCCCTGCTGCCAAGACTTCAACCATCACTGGCTTCTTCATCGCTATTTCACTTTCTGATTGCACAACAATATGTAGCTTTAACCCATTCTTGCAGTCTTCAGGTCTAGCACTGGTAAAATAACGGGGGCCTTTTCCGTCAAGCTTCACCCTATCTACACCGTCCGTATACATCTTGATGGGGTTGCTCAAATCACACGACTCGAATTCCTCTTTGCTTCCCACCTCAGTGATGCTATCTTGCGCTGCCGAGTATGTGAACCCTGTCGCACAAAATAAATGGCACATAGAGAACTGTAAAAACTACAATATTTTGACCTTGTTATCTCGATTTTCGTTTACAAAAATACATAACCAACCCCAAAATATAAGAGATAGTAAAATACAAAATATATGGGGCAAGGTTCAACCGTTCAAGTCTCAATCTTGATTTATGGCCCATCACGCGTTTATTGCCTATAGTTTAATAATATTCATCACGATATTTGTCGCATCTTTCGAAGTAAGAATCAAAAATGTCCAAAATATCACAAAATATCAATTCGTGGAACAGCTTGATTTCATCACTGAGATTTAAAAATATGCACAAAAAGTTCCAAGATATGAGTCGAGATAAGGGGACAACACAACATTTTTCCAAAAACATATTTATAGGCTGAATCAAGACTTAATTTTTCGTCAGCATAATCTAATAAACATATAGATCAACTCCACCAAAAATGAAGTATTTCTGATTCTTCAAACCTCTGATTGTATAGATAGGCGTTAAGGACGAGATAGGGGGACAACACAACATTTTTCCAAAAATATATTTATAGGCTGAATCAAGACTTAATTTTTCGTCAGCATAATCTAATAAACATATAGATCAACTCCACCAAAAATCAAGTATTTCTGATTCTTCAAACCTCTGATTGTATAGATAGGCATTAAGGACGAGATAGGGGGACAACACAACATTTTTCCAAAAATATATTTATAGGCTGAATCAAGACTTAATTTTTCGTCAGCATAATCTAATAAACATATAGATCAACTCCACCAAAAATGAAGTATTTCTGATTCTTCAAACCTCTGATTGTATAGATAGGCGTTAAGGACGAGATAGGGGGACAACACAACATTTTTCCAAAAATATATTTATAGGCTGAATCAAGACTTAATTTTTCGTCAGCATAATCTAATAAACATATAGATCAACTCCACCAAAAATCAAGTATTTCTGATTCTTCAAACCTCTGATTGTATAGATAGGCATTAAGGACGAGATAGGGGGACAACACAACATTTTTCCAAAAATATATTTATAGGCTGAATCAAGACTTAATTTTTCGTCAGCATAATCTAATAAACATATAGATCAACTCCACCAAAAATGAAGTATTTCTGATTCTTCAAACCTCTGATTGTATAGATAGGCGTTAAGGACGAGATAGGGGGACAACACAACATTTTTCCAAAAATATATTTATAGGCTGAATCAAGACTTAATTTTTCGTCAGCATAATCTAATAAACATATAGATCAACTCCACCAAAAATGAAGTATTTCTGATTCTTCAAACCTCTGATTGTATAGATAGGCGTTAAGGACGAGATAGGGGGACAACACAACATTTTTCCAAAAATATATTTATAGGCTGAATCAAGACTTAATTTTTCGTAAACATAATCTAATAAACATATAGATCAACTCCACCAAAAATCACCAAAAATGAAGTATTTCTGATTCTTCATACACCTCTATTGTATAAATAGGCGTTAAAGACTCATGGATGCCAACATTTCCTCCTATCAACGGATAAAAAATATATACAAAGTGAAAGAGAAAGAAAGGTTAGCTTACAAATGGTGTCACCAACCGCAAAATCTTTATCCGACGACCACAGCGCGATGTTAGAAGACAAGGCCCACCCGGGATCTCCACCAACCACATGATGCGTTGTAGCTTCAACCAATGGACCTCCAAGGCTCACTGATAACACAGTGATGATCAGAGCAACAACAACCATCAAATATCTCCCCATCTCTCTCTCTCTCTCTCAATAAGTGCAAGTAAAGACTATTAAGTAGCTTTAGACACTCTTTCTTTCACTCACACACTCACCAAATCTTCTCACTTCAACAAAGAATGGTAGGTTTCTGTTAAAATGACTATGGTATCCTTAACTGTCTTTCTGAGGTTGACCTATTAACATTAACAGTAAAAAAAAGGTCAGAACTCCGAACGCCTTCGTTGGTTACTTGATGATGGTACGCATTGCTTTTCGAATATCTGGAACTATTGTTGTGTATATTACTAGTGCATGTGAGTCGTTGGGACCATGGTCCTGAGTTCGATTCACCACCAACAAGGCCCACTCACGAGGATGATTCGGTATGACTTACCCGACATGTGGGTTGGTGGGATGATTCTCGTGTCACATGCCCCAGGAATTAGTCGGGCAAATGCTCATAAATTATGAACTTGAATCTCTTAGGCTTTATTTTGTACTATTGAAACAAAGGCTGGAAAGATGTAGGGCAGGCACAACGATCCTCCTTGGAAACAATTCTTTTTCACGCAGAGCACATTTAACTCCCAAAATAAATCATTACTGCTACTGAAATAGCGCATAAGCTTTGATCAATAACCACAAAATATACCTATGCCTGAATTTGGGTGAAACAGATCGGTTTACTATCAGATTAGATCAAACAAGTTTGATTCGACAAAGAGTTAGAGAACAATTTCAAAGTGATTGATCAGAACATTTGCATCTCAAATTATCAAAAGTACAAAAGAAAGCTAACAGGCAAATTCATGAACTTCGCAAACCAAATCAGAGGATATTCAACAAGTTGCTCAAAAGAAAATAAGCAGGCATTCAAAGCAACGCCATCAAAAAAAGTTAATTTTGGCTCTTCATATTCCTCTTCTGATGGATAAAAGATGACAATATCAGAGATATCCGGCATCCTAAAGCTCACTTTCTTTTTCTTCCCACTTTGGCTTCTAGTTGAAGAAGAATAAACCACCAACTCTCCCTTCTCGCCTTTGTTGTTCCCCATCACTTCATCCTCCGTTGTAAAACTACTGTCTTGCTCTACGTAACTAAACTTTCCATGAAGTCTAGGAGTAGCTGGGTAAACTCTAGAAGAACTTCTAAACACATGAAGCTCGCCCCCGTGGTTGTTGCAATTGTGATTCATCCCTGGAGAAGCTAAAAGACAATCCTGTAGAGTTATCTTTCTTGTTTTCGTTATCTTCTTCCCTTGTTGATGGTACAACTGTCTCTTGTTTGTCTTTTCTGTTTTCAAGCACCCTGGTTTAATCATTTTAATGGACAAAGTCTTGCAGCATACACATTTGTGCTTCTATTTTTTTCTCCTCCGAAGATGAGTAATATTGTTGGGAAATGACCTGCGTTGAATGTGTTTTAAAGGGGAGGATTCAAGCGGAGATGTCTAGAGAAGAGATGATCAAAAGTTCGAAAACTTGGTTATCATCTAATATTAAAATTAGCATCCTTGGTGCTAATCGTTTTAGTGGATAGTTGCCTAAATTAAACTATACTTTGTCCTTGCTTATAATATGTTTATATACATCTTTTCCAAAGATTATTGGTCTAAACACGTTATTATGTGTTAATGAAATTAGAGATTTTTAGTCCCATATTTGGGTGTTTTAGATTTTGATCTACTTTCTAATGTTTTAGAAGAAGGTATTATTTCTCCGTAAAATGGTTTCGATTCTATTTAAGTGGTCAGAATTGAAGATTTTTTAGTCTGCTTCGTTATATTGAGTAGATAAACCTAACTTTGGAGAGATTAAGTTCGAGTTTTTCACATGAGAAAATTAGGGGATGTTTAGCATATGTGGTTCATTGTCTAAATTTATTCTAGTTAGACAATCGACTTCATCCAAAAAGACAGTAGATTTTGGCAGTGAAGGCTTGACATTGCATGGCATTCTAGTACATCAAACTTGACAAGAATTGGGGTGATGAAAGCAAAGATGGATTTACATTAACTTGGGTAAAACAAGACAATTCAAGTGAGACAGATCCATTGTCAATGTTCTAACCACGTGAATTAAAAAAAAATCTTGCTGATGTTGGTGTTGTGTAATGGCTTCGGATGAATTTGAATCTAGGATCTATCTTTACTCGCTAATTGGTTTATTCCTATGTGAAAGCTTATTTCTTCTTCTCTCTTTTTTTATTTTTAAATTTTTAAATTATTTTTTTAATATTTATTTTGGGAGCAGAACATTTATATCTTCCCAAAATAAGAAATGGGCAAAAACATGGAAATGAGATAGGAAACTATAAGTAACGAATAAGGACATCTGGTCATCAGTTAAGTGAATGAAAGTTATGGGAGATTGTCAAATGATCCTGCTATACCATGCGTATCAATGGTTGTGTCAGACCTTACGTGTAGTTGTTTCTGTCTTCTCCATGTTAGATTACCAGGGAAGAACAATTTTAGAATTTTTAGTGTTGGATGTGACTGATTAGGAATATATATCTTCTGATATTCTCTTGATGTTTATCTTTCTCCAAATGATTTATTTAGGATGTTATTATGACTCTAAATTTCCTCTCCCTTCCTCTACATTTCTTCTAATTATCCCTTGATTTTTCGTTTTCGCTTCTATAGTTTTTCATGAGCCAAACACATCCTTACATAGTATTTTGTATGGGTGCCCCTGATTCTGCATTTATTAAATTTAGCCCTTTTGGGTTTGACGTGTACCCCCTCTTCAATAACATAAATATCACTTTCTCAATTAAATTATCCCTGCTCTTCCTTTCCTATCATCTATTTTCTATTTTTGAACTGCATATCCCACGACACTCCCCACCCAGAACGACAGAATGGCCAGGATTGCAGATTCAAAGTACAAATCCTTTCATTTAAAAGTTTCGTATCGATAGGTAAATTTTATGGTTACTTACAACTAGATTTACGTTCAGATGCAGTAATATCAGTTTTGTGTCTCCTTCACATTCAAGTCTTGGAAAATATTTATTTTCTAACTATTTTTGCAACCACTCTTAAAGTGTGCATAACAGGTACAATAATAATAAGAAACAACTCAATATTTTCAATCAAATATCTATCAAACTGTACACCAAAGCAAACCATGCACAATATAGCTCTATACTACAGAAACAAATCCAGGTTAACATTGGACTTACTATTTCACAGTAGAATTTGTTAAAAGTTCAAGTGACTTTATGAGGAAATCCACTGCAACTGGCACGTCATCAAATGCTAAAGCCCCCACAGCAAACCTTGCGGCCTTGTGAGCGTCCGCAATCTTTTCTGGTGGTGGCAGGTAATTGATGTCATATTCAAACTTTTTGGCAGTAGATGTTGCGGTTTCTGCTTGGGCCCCATACCTGCTACCCGAACTATTTTGAGGCACTAACGGGTAGTTTTGCACAATGGGAGGTGACTGGTGAGAGTACGAACTATCCAAGCCCTGTTGGTAAGAAGGCTGGTGTGTAGGAGCTGATGGGAGGCTGTGATCTGTAAAACTAGGGTAAGATTGAAAATGAGGGAACGAAGAAGGGGGGAGTGGAGTTTCTTGAGAAGGGTAGTTATTCGGAATTTCATGGGAGCTGTAATGTTGTGGAGCTTCATGAGAAGGGTAGTTTTGTGGAGTTCCATTGGATGGGTAATTCTGCGAAGTTTCATGAGAAGAGTAATTTTGCGGCAATGGAGGCTGTTGGGGTTCGTGAGTGTAGTGGTGTTGGTAAAATGTATTAGGAGGATAAGAAGGATCACCTGGTCTGTTGGTTGGTGGAGATTTTTCCTGAAAATCATCAGAAGGATAATCAGGAGATGGGTGAGAAGGTTGTGACGTGGGTGCGTTTGTTGAAGGTTGATAGTTAATATTGTTCTCATGGAATTGAGGTGATGTATCAGCTCCTGTTTCAAGATGGTTAGTTGGGAGACTTTCACTTCGTCCCAAATTCTGCAAGCCGAATGAAAAAAAAATTGAGCACGTAAAACTAAAGTTATATACCAAAAAAATCAAACAAAAGCTCAAGGGGGCAGATGAGAAAAAGTATGAGCAACAAATAGAGTGCACAAAATAACTATTTTATTGTGATACCAATAAAAAAAATTATTCTTTTTTTTTGAGGGGGGAGAAAAATGAAGGACTTAACTATTTTTCACCTTGTGAAAATCGGAACAGATATTACATATTTAAAAATCATAGTAGCAGATTTTGCTAAGAAACCTTTGACTAAAAAAAAGTCATTTCGGACATCTTAATATCCCAAAAATAGTGTTCAGATACTATTGGCAGACATCGGTGATGAATTGTATTAAGGTATACGACTCAGTAAATTTTGGGGTTTTAATTATCAAGCTTAAGGCTTGCTACGTCTAGCTAAAGTCATATTTAGGGCAGGTGCAGGATCTACTTCGGCAGGCTAAGCCTCAGTTTCTGCAAAAATTACCTAAACCTTGGATAAAATCACCCCTTGAATTTTTATTTAGTGCCAAGAAAAACCAAATGCTCTAATTACAAGTTAATGTTCCGTGTTTTCTTTCTTTCTTTTACAAATTTCACAACTGAAGCAGAAGATCTGCATCTGACATGAAAAGGAAACTAATTTAGGATCTTATGGGCATTAATTTCAGATTAATATTAGATAGTAGCTATGGTATGTTTGACAGTATCAAGTCAGTTAAATGAAGATTTATAATTAGATGACCTTTTCGGCACTTTAAATATGTTTGGAAATAAAAATGTTTGGTGTGCACAGCTGAGCACAAATAATTGGCATTGCTTCCTTATGTAAATATATTCGTTACGATCATCGCACTAGAGATTTTAACACACTTGGTTATTTTGTTTCTCTGTTTCTAACATGCTTAATGTACCCTACTCATTTGTTAGAGCATCTCCAACAGTTGTTGTTTTGAATCCAGGCAATAATCCAGATCCAAATTCGGAGCAGGGGTGTGGAAGCCAACAACATTTCCCAAGTGCTCCAAATGACATTGTCCTAGGCGCTGAATGAAACGCCAAATGATTTGGTGATTTAAGCCAGGCAATTAAATCCCTGGCTTTTAAATTAAACACCTAGTTCTAAATTATTGAAGATTCTAGGAGCTTAATCATTAAGCGCCTAGATCTCTTTTGGAGCGCTCCACCCCCACTTTGTGTTTGAAGCGTTGAACCCAGGCTCCAGCTCCGAATCTGGATTCCGAGCCCACTGTTGGAGGCCAGTTTTAGTGATTAATCCAAATATGGATTTCCATCGGAGTCTGCTGGAAATGCTCTTATGGACTTTTGTTTTCATACTTTGTTTATGTTCTTCTCAATTGATTTGAAAAAAAAGGCTTACACCTCAGAACAGCATTGTATCTACCAGTACTCAAACTAGTTCTTTCTTTTATCAATTATAGTGAAAATGGTCCTAACCAACTTACTAGACTGCAAATTTTATTGCATACTTAATAGCTTCACTTAAATTAAGAGTAGACAAAAATAATGAGTTTGAAAGCCTACAAATGAACTACTCCTTGTGCTCGATGAGACTGATAAATCTTCATCCCCGCCAGGGGGGCCTGGCTCAGGCTTCCTTCCTTCTTTTATAGCTTTACTTATATCTGCTGCTTTCCATTCGGCATACTTCAGCTTTTGTTGAATCTGTCAAAGAAGAGAATATTACAAGTACATACAGTTTCCAGAGAACTATGTCAAATGAAAATATGAAGCATAAGGGTAATATGTCTGAAGATTGAAAACTCACATCAGGCTGAAGTTCACCAAACTGGTTCAGTATCTCGAAGAAGATTCTTGCAGCATAAAATGTTTTTGCAGTATTTCTGAACACATGGAGTATAGTTAATCACTATATTGTAACAAGCAAAGTAAATTTCTCATGGTTAAGTATCACTGTCTTAGCAACAATATAATGAGCATGGCAACAAGTAGATTGTAACCCACCATTCAATGCATCTACAGAAAATATATACCAGCGTTAAATTAAGGTGATACTTGTAACAGCTAAGTTTTAGTTTGATTTTGGTTTTATTATAGATTACTGCAAAGTAAACGAAAAGAAACATTTTTGCTTAATCGTGTTCCCTATAACTGACTAAGAATAAAATACCAAAGTTAGCAATATGTAAGCCTAAATTTTGAAATACCCCCGAATCCCTGATATTTTAGAGTATCAATCAGTATATTTGGACTTTCAACAAGTAGAGCTTGTTGAAAGCACCAATCATATCGGCCGATATGTTACATATATCACGAAATATTAAATATATCAACCTTTTTTAATCATAAGAACAACAAAAATAGTCAATTATTTAATATATCGTGCAATATTTTTCACATTTTCACCATGCGAAAAATTAAAAATCCACCCTACAAACTTTGACATGTTGGTCAACATCTTAAAGAAGCAAACTATTTTAACACAATACATTCAATACCATGATATGTTTGACTGCCCTTAGTACTAGGTACTAACGTGAACTATGTACACTGCTATGTCAGTAACACACTACAAAGTAAGACTTCTGCATCATAGTCATAAAAGAGATGAGAAGTTCGTCTCACATGTCTGCACGCCCAGCCCGATCTTGTTTATCTGCTTTTGCAAACACATTCGAGGCAAATCCTTCCACGTACAAGTAATCATCAGGCGCCAGCTTTATTGACTTCTTATCCTGTTAAAAAAGAATACGAAGGCAAATAACATTACGATTATAAATCAGTTTCATATCCCCTCCAAAGAAAAAGTGGTTTTTTTTAGGAACGATTGGTTATTTTGTCACGGCCCCACTCTAGGCAACGGTATAGTCCCTACTTAACCACGCCTAATGGAGGTATGGGATTGTGTTTTGTCTCTCAAAAGGCTTCGGTGAGATCCTAACTTAAGGGCCAATACAACCGGTGGGATCTTAACTAATGTTAGACTAAACCAATGGTGCAACCATGACCTCTAATGGGTTAGGCGCCTCTTTAGTTCACGCATCAATTTATGATCTTATTTAAAAATAACCCCTTAAGCGTTTTGAACTATGTTTATTCGACAAATATGGGGAGGGTGGACAAATAAAATTGTAAATTTTCAAGATCTGTCTATCTTCTCCTAATTCTACCTCAAATAACTAAATTTACCCAGTGTCAAACTACACTTATCTTCGATAAAAAGATGAGTTTTTGTCACTAAATTCCGATATCTAACCCTAGAAAACCTCGTAAAATAACTGAATTAGTACAAAAACTTACAAAAATCTCACCTTTTCGAGCTGATTCATGAGGGAAATAAGGATTGAGTTGGTAGTCTTGGTTCGGTCCTTCTGGGGAATATGAAGCCCTTTCTCCATCGCAAACAATCGACCTAATAACAACAAAATAACAGACAATTTCACCACAAATTGAGTAATTTGGGATGATCAATCAGAATGGGGATTTAGGGTTTAAAAAAGTTACTTACAGTAATAGGAGACGAGGGGTTCATGTTTCTGCAACTCATCTGCTCTCTGAAGGTAGGGCAACAAAAGCTTTGCTGGTTCGCTCTCACTCCCCATCGATTTAGGGTTTCGATCTCCAATTTCTTCGATTCGATTTCACCACAAATCACACACACAGATTGATTTGTTGGAGAGGGAAACAAAAACAACGTATATTTGCAATTAGGTGCCAAACGAAAAAAAGCATATGATTTGGCGATTTTCCATCATCTAAGCTAAGAAAGCCATATGATAAGGTGACTTGGAGAATTTATAAAAAAAGAAAGAAAAAAGGTGGCTTAGAGAAAAGTAAATACGCATAGCGAATAACTCGGTAGGCAGCACGGTCTGTCGGCTTTTGTTTAGTAAAAACTAGAAAATAAATACTTGCAACTACTTTTGCCATCCATAATAAGTGATGTCGACGCGATTTCAGCAAAAAAATCTTTGGAATCACAGTGAGAAAATGAAAATTTGGTGGAACATTACAACTAGAGATGCTCTTAACAAACGCGATTATTTTCTAATACATCTCATTCCAAATATGAGGATATAATAAATTGAGAGATGAACTTGAGCTTTATTATTAACACAAAATTCTTACAATATTAGTTTGATGTTATACATAGATAGCTAAGAAGCAAAAATACATATAAACTTGGCTGCAGATGAAACTGTGAGGTTAATAAGAGAATATCGCTAACTGGCTCAAACTGCATTTGGTTTAGAAGGGCGTGGGAGCAGGTATTATCCCCCATCTCCTCCGAACATCCTCCAAGTCCTCGTGGAAGTGTCTCTCGTAATATATACACATGAGATCAGTGCTCTGCATCCCAGCTTGTGTGGCCCAAGGTAAGTAATGCTGAAAGAATAACGCTCTCTGCTTCTGATTGAACCTAACTGTGCCCCCGATGACGGATAGCATGCACATGGGAAGAAGCATTTGCTCAAACTCTATTACCTTAAGTGATGATTCTCCAATTAAATTAGTTGGCAAGTCAAACAAGGTATGCCAGAAATCGTGGACCTCACGGGCACGCATTGCAACGTATGCAAGCTCTTCTGTTTCCATGAATCGCACTGGAGGACGGTCATCTGGAGAAAAGTTCCTTGATCCCATGAACCTTGCGTATGCTGCACCAAAGGTATTTTCTGGTAGATCCCATGCATGGCCGACATTTGCAGATATTACACGAGGGCGGTCCAAGAGTATAGTCTGCAGATAAAAAAAGGAACTATTGGTATGTAAGGGGACTATAGCATAAAATACAGAAAGCTATGTAGGCTTCAATATGGCCCATAAATTAGATATGATTAAGACTGGATTTTACCAACACATAAATTACATCTACAATGCAAAACCGAAACACAGATCCATTAAACGACATAATACATGTTTAGGCGAAAGGATCCAACAGTCTTTCGCAGCTGAAGTGCACGCTATACAAAAGGATCCAACAGTCGCTGATGGATTCCCCACTTCCAAAATGGATATTACAAAAACCTATTGAGACGTGGGATATATAATTTCACTCACACAGCCCATTATGAACTATACCAAAAACATGTGACTTGCTAGTGAACATTATGCCTCACCTGGGATGTGATTCTAGAAATCTAATTAAGTCTTAATGGTCGCCCAAATCGTTCAACTTCCAAGATAAATTATTGGTTTTAAGTTAAGACTCTTAGCTTTGGTTGTGAGTGGTAAGTGGTTTGGTATCTGGCTCTACTCCTCTAGTGTATAGAATGAGCCGCAAATGTGATTGTTAAACTTGAATGTTGAAAAACGATAGGACTAACTAACCCTGCCTTCTGGGCTCAACTTCATCCTTTGGAGAACTTTGACAAAAGCTGGTTTGCCTGTAGTCTCCCCCAGAGCTGCTATTAAATCAGCCCTTTTTGGATCAAGAAGTGCACCAAATGCTGAACCAAAAGCCACTGCAGCTTGTTGCCAACCTTTAAGCTTTACGCGCCCACCTTCTAGCATTATGTGTCAATCCTTCTAACAGCGATGTATCTAACAAAAGAAATGCAAAACAAATTACAACACAGAGTCGTATCTTCTCAGTCAAAAAGGAAATACATAATGCATTAATAAATCAAACTACCAAAATTGAAATCCCTACAGTTAGTCCTATTTAAGTATTTAGCTATTCAAAATTAGATATGAGATGTAAATTAGGGCTCAGTCAGAGAACACAAATCAGATATTAGAAATAGGTTTGAGGATCAAAATACAAAATTAAAGAACAATTGTATTGTTTAATAACTAGTATACCGCAAAACGGTGGGAAAACGACCAAAAAAGCTTTGACACAACTTTCGTCTCAAGTCCTGCATGAAAATAATATTAAAAAAAACCACATCCCTTAATGCATAGATGAAACTCGAGTAGTTTCTCCTTTTGATTATAACGACAGTTGAATAGCAGAAAGAACAACATAAAGGAAAGAGATAGTGAACATAACATCTGGAAGTAGAAATGTCGGCTAGTGAATTTACTATTGTTTTGCCAATATCTGGAGCCTGTAGCATTTGGCATAAGAATAAGTTCTACCCAAAATTTACTAGTAAGAATAAATAGTACTTGAAAACCAAAAATTCCATAAGAATAAGTTATACCAAAAAGTAAATAGTGTGAAGAATGACGGAAGATTTTGGGAGGTGCAGCAAAGACTTCAAGTATTTCATCTTTTGGGTCAAGGAATGTCAATGCATCTAATGTTGTTTTTGGAGATCGCACAATATCTATCGAGAAATGGTCTAAAATTGGATTACGTGTAGTAACACGAGGGATGATGCGTGATTAGAATTATGGAAAGCGAAATCTCGGGCAGTAAAAACTCTTGTTCTGCCAATATCATAGAGCATCTAACAAAGTGGGTATTCGATACATACACAACAACGAAGATGGTGGTCCGGTGGACATCGTGGGCATTTCAAAGACAACAAAAACGCCACAACATCTACAATTTGGACGGATTTCAAGTAAAATTCGACGAGAACTTCAATGCTAGAGCAATGGGGGTAATATTAAGTTGACACTGAACAATTATCACATCTTACAAAGGTGTACATTCTCTTCACCACCCCCAAACTTAATATTTCCCTAACTCCTCCATGACTAATAGTCTTATTAATACTACAAAAAAAAAAAAAAAAAAAAAAAAAAAAAGAGAATCCACAAAAGGGGTTCTTACATCTTCTAGAAATGTACATTTCTAATTTCACAAAACCCCAATTCTATACTTTAGCAATCAAACATAGGGAATTGCTTACACCATAAAACTATTCATCGTAACCATAAATCATGAAATTAAAATACAAAATGCAATTAAACCTAATGGTTTAAAGTTGGGTTTCTGACCTTGTATTTGTTTTGTCAATGTGGAGATTGGAGAACAGGTTTCGAATCAGGGAGATGAGAAATGGTAGAATACGTTCCGAATTTGGTCCCAAAGAGTGTGATTTGTGTGTTCGTTTCTGGAGAGTGATCTGTGAATAACGGAGACTAGACAGAGAGAGAGATATGTGATCGATGAGATGATTTTGATTTGGGAGAGAAATGCCATATAACTCGGCAACTTTCAGAGAGGAAGAGTGTTTATTTTTTTGCCTCTGAGTTGATCTGAGTCTAGTCTGAGTGGAGAGAAAAAGAGACTCAGACTCAGACTCAGACTCAGACTTAGATGGCAATTTGGATCTGAGTTGAGAGGGCAGTTTTAAGTGGATAAATCTAATTCTATGCGGGAAAAAAAAAACATCTCTAAGTACGATGAGTTAGTCCAGATCACTAAAGAGACTCAGACTTAGACCTCTGAGTCTGACTTGGTAAAAAAACCAACACCAGATAGGTTGAAGATCAAGCAGACGTTTGGGAAAACTGTTTTCCATCCTCAATTTCTCTCTCCAACCAAAATGGCAGAAAACGGATTTTAACATTGGCTATTTTCAGCAGAATGGAAGACCCCTATAAGATCAGAAAAATACAACTAATGCAACTAATGCCATATAACTCGGCAACTTTCAGAGAGAAGCGAAAAAGACAACCCCTAGATACACATATCAATCAATCTTGCAGATGTTTAAATGCTGTCCAGTAGACTACAATCATGTAACATAGACGCCGAGAAGACTTCTCATCTTGATGGTCTTGATCAAATATTGTCAGCTGAAAAAGAGAGGAAAGACTAGATTTTTATATAGGGCGGGAACTAATAAATTCTCTGATAAAGATTTTTTAGTTAGTAATCTAACTCAACAGGGTCTCTAGTTACTCGTGGTTTAAAACAACTTAAATCCCACAATTACTCTCCCTATTTAAGATACATTCGACTAATACTGATGCGACTGAGATGCACCCACAAGTAAGCACTATCAGGGTGAGACTGGAAACGATTCTGTGCCAGATACATGAGAAGCTGCGTCCTCTTTCGATATGGAAACATAGTTCAAAGGAGCTGCTGGTCGATTGACGTCCTTCTTCCCTTCTTTTGTATTGGATCGCACACCATTGTTGTTACCTTGATGAGAATTCAAAGATAAGCGTCTGGGCGTACCATTGCCATTCGTACGTGGTGCCACTTTCTTTGGACCAAGGGTTCTGCTGGGACTTGGAGTCGGCCTTGAACCGAATACGGATTCTTGGTCTGTGTTCACTTGATCCTGGAATCTTTTCTGGTCCTGCATAGAGTTCACCATTATCATCCAACCATAGTCACATAATTGGGTTAAATACAGGTAAAATGAAACTCGCAGGTCAACATCTCCAACTAGTTGGATGTTACCATAGTTCAGAGAGACAATGTAGCTTTCAACATTAAACATAATCAATGGTCATGGTTACCTTCATTCTCCGCTTCTCTTCTTCCCTGTCGTGCCTGAGCATGGCGTATTCATCTAGCATGGCAAGGAGAGGAACACCGTCGTATGTAAATGGCATGTCACGAGACTCCTCCCACGCCCGAGTTTTAGCCACTAAGGTGTCAACCAGACCTACATGATCAAGAAAATCAATCAAAATGATGAACGGTGTTTTTGGTCCTACAAATGAGACTTCTGATACGCGTTCCAAAAGATCAAATAAAATTATTTATCTGCTTGAATTTAAACTGATTTATGAACCTCACTAACCAATTTCATCTTTTGGACAGACAAACATATAGTGAAGAATGGTACATACAAATTATACTATAATCCAATTAAGAAGTACCTGGAATTTTGTTCACAAGAATGCGAGCTTTCTCTGCGCGCTTCAGATTTATGTGTGCACCTCTGGTTGCATTATACCTATTGTCATCCTGTTTCAGCAAAGTTCACATCAAAAGAAAATAAAGCTAACTAAGAGACAAATAGCTTCTCTATGTGGTCAAGTTTTAAGAAGAAGAAAAAAACAACAACTGCATTAGTGCCTCAAGGCAAGGCGGGGATTAGCGCCTGCCTAAGGCTTTCACCCATTACTTAAGTACAATGAGATACACCTCCCTCAAGTGAGGTGTACACCTAAGAAATAAGCCTCAAGATCCAGTGAGGCTAACACCTTATCTGCTGTGTGCTTTTTCATGCTGAATATTCTTTTATTTGGTTTTATTGTTGCAATCTCAGATAAATTATCATCAAAGGTTTCTCTACTATCACGGTGCATCTACTAGACTCCGAAAATAACAATGAATTTAATAAACTAGAACTCAAAATCGTTTATGATAATAATACATATGTAACACGTCTAAAGAAAATATAAGTCATAATCAATCTAAGAGATGGAAGAATCCAATTCCAAAACCTAAATCCAAACCTTGAGTAATTTAAGCAAATATTGTGGTCAACCATACCGACTTCTTAATTGATTCAGTGGCAACTTTAAATGAGGACTCAAACTTCTCAAAATTTTGTCCTAATTCTACTGCGTTGCCTGCTACAACTTAAATCTAGCATAGTCATTATAAAAAACTACATTTTTTTCTAGTTCTGTGTGTGGACCATTGCATGTGCGTCCAATAACACCAAAAGCATCTACCAGAAAACAAGTTTCTTAGCTGTCAGTTGTGGAACTTAATGTTGTTTCATGGAAAACTTGTTGTCAAGCAGACTATTTCGCCTTTATAGAATCATTATCAGTCTTGGTAAAAAAAGAAGGCACCTCAAGTCAAAAGAGGCACGCTAAATGTGTATTAGCATTTCACTTTAGTAGCCCTTACATTTTATATTTCTAAACAACAGACATGACAAAGTGTCAGTTTTCCAGGTTTTGACATGGTCATGAAAGCCGTCTACTCCCACACTGCAGAACTTTTAAGCCAACTCTCTCATCCTCTGTTTCCCCGACAGCCAACTTCTTTACTCTTCTTCCCATTACTATATTTGCTTAAAAATGTAGCACTGGAAAGAAGAAGAAAAGAGAGGAATTAACTGTTGGGGTAACAAAGGAGAGAGATTTGACTCAGAAAATTTGTATAACAGGGGTTGAAGGATTTTGGACCCCGTTAAATGCTATCACTGAAAAATTCTGAAAACCCGCCATGTCCATCATTTACATATAAAATTTGACAAGGCTGTAAAATGTGACGCCTTTTACATATTTCGCAGGCCTCTAAATTGTCTACTAAAGATGCCCTTCTAACCGAGATTGGCAATGATTCTCCCATTAGTGATAACATATAAAGAGATGAACCCAAGACGATTTAACTTCATTTTCTAAGTATTTCATAATGTGGTATATCTCCAATTAGTTTCTTGAACAGAAAGCATAATAATATTGGAAGAAGAGAAAGCTATGAGAAATACCCGATTGTAGTCTTCAAGCCAACTCTCTTCTTCGCAGCTTGACATCCATTTCTCAACCTTATCCAATATATCTTTTCTGCTGAGAACCTCCTCTTTTGCTTTTACGATCTGATTATCCATATCAGCTAATAAATCAGATGGTTCAACATTCCCAGAATCAATCAGAGCCAATATTTTTTCTCGGGCATTTTCTGAATCTATTTCAATGTGAGCTCTAGCATATATCTCCTCAAGCTCAGCTTGTCTTTTAAAAGCAATCTCCTTCATCCTACTCGCTTTGAGCTGATCAAGCCTTTCAACCTCCACTTCAGCCTTCACAGAAATAATATTAAAAGTAAGGGCACAGATATCTACTCATATTTAGCAGTTTACATAGTTAGTAGACAAAAAAGACATCAGACAATTATGTTTATAGAAACAGTAATCCCTCACGTGTGTTCATCATACAGTGTCATAGAGACACATTATAAACCTGCATTGGGCATCTCTAGGAGACAAGGACATAGAACACGGCAAAACAAAAGATAGTTGTTCTTTTAGGTGTTCAAGAGAACGAAATGGAACACTTATCTAACCTGCTCAATCAGATCAAGAGCAAGGGCCCCAGGTACGGTGACCTCATTCACTGAAGCTGAGATGTTACACGTGACATGGCTGAAAAAGTTCCTGTCCTCTAACGGGGTATCCATCAGATCCCAAAGATCACACAGCTGCCCAGCTAGCTCTTGAAGCTGAAGATTTGATCAGTACAGTTAGCACTTAAAATATTTATTAGAGCATAAATGCATATTTACTTTTCTAGGTGATAATGTGCAAAAGAGATATGGAAAACAAGGTTTACCTGACGTGTGCATCACAACATAAGTTTGATATCTACACCTGATATCAATTAAAATGGATACGAGGGTGTGTCCATCCATTACAAGTGGTGATCTATGTTTATATAAGTGTAGAAACAGAACAGATAGAGATTAAGAAATATCATTATTTTATTATTTTGTTCCGACGGGGCTCACGAACTAAAACAGCTTATTGGAAATTTAAGAGGTGCAAGTCTAATTTAGATTGTACAATGGGTCAAAAATCAATATATCCCAAAAATTGGCCAACGAATATAGAGTAACAACACTAAAGTTACTCTTTCAAAAACACTAAAGTTGAAACTTTGTGGTGTTAAACTATTTTTCATCATGTAATAGGGCTCGAATCATACTGTACCAACTTCACGTCTGTTAACCTCAACAATACTAACGGCATGCATCAAATATTTTCTATAAGTACTGTCGAGTTAAAAAACTCTAGGTATTAGTGAAACAGAGGAAAGCTTGTGGATAGGAAGGAATTGTACACTAGTTTCATTGTAATTTATCAATGTTTGCGGATATGGTGTTTGAATCAGCCGATTTTACATGTCTAAATCTGATGTTAGCTTGCAAAATCTTTTCCTTAAAATGTGGGCTAAGATGTTAGTGGTTAATTTTGCTTGTTGGGCCCATGCAATTTCAGTGTCTATGGAAGTTTTCTGTATGCTTGAACTCACCATTAAGTGATTTTTTGATTGACATAAATTTGCTCAAATGGATGCAGTATAGGCCTATCATTACATCTAGAGGCAAATCGTCATATTACTTAACAAATGAGAGCAGTTTCAAGTGAATTTCTGTTAAAGAAAGAACACTTAAGTCAAGCACAATGATAAAATTTCGGTATGGCAATCTTCAGCTGAATTTACAATTGAGACAGCAAGAGAATTACCTTTTGTAGCCTTTGCTTCTTGTCTTCCTGTAGTGCTACTACTGTCTTAGCTAGTTTTGATATAGTTTCATTGCTGATGCTCTTGGACTGCACGCTAACAGAATCATTTAGGCTTGGATGAACTTCAGTAATGATACTAAAAAAGTCCATCCCAAGCACTTCACACAGATCACGTACAGTACTAACAAATTCGAAGACCTTGTGCAATCTGTCACTCTGCAAAAACAAAAAGGGAAATAGAATTGTTACTTAGAGTAAAAATCTAAATAACTCAAGAATTAAGACAACCTTTTCAAATAAAATGTACCTTCTCTTCTTGAAGTTCTTGGAGTTGAGTTTGAAATTCATCTAGCTTCTTCAGGGACAGGTCAGACTCGTCGACCACTGGAAAATCTCCATTCTCATTAATTTTCAAGTTCCCTGCAATTTCTCCACATATTTTCTGAATCTGCAATTGAACATCAGCAAACTCCTTTGTTCTCTCCTCTTTTTGCTTCCACAATTGGTCCAGTGCTGGAGCTATCGAAGATAGCTGGTCCTTGATTGTCCCTGCCGAAGTGTCAGGCTGCAAAACAATATAGAAAATATCATTTAAGATACCCTATTTCACCCTATAAAGCTAGCACTGAAGTGATGAATATATGCTGAGATACAAGGGTTATTCATAGATATGTTTGAGATACAAGTCATTGAGCCTTGTTCTCAAGTCTTATTCATAGATAACAGCATGAAAGCGTGAAACTCAATAGGTAATTGAGAAAGTGTTGCAAGCTGCCATTCAAACACAAAAAAACATGGCGAAGATCTTAAGAGTTTATATATAAACTCTGAATTCTTATACTAGACTACATTTGGAGTTGTATATTTATATAAAAAGATTGTAGACTATACTAATATGCGTGAAACCTCAACGTATCAGGTTGGGGCCTGCACTTTTATGTTTGGCATAACAGATCTGGGAGCAGATGAAGCAAGCATTTACTCACCACTCCAACAAAACTTTTCTCTCCAAGAGCTAAGAAAAGACTGGAGAGTTCAGATCTGCCGTTGGCCAAGGCTTGAAGAAGGTGCGCCCTTGACTTTGCAGCCTGGTCAACTTTCTTCTTGTAGACATCCAAACAGTCCTGTTCTAACTGAAGTAACATCCTGTCCCGTTCCTCGTCACTCTCACCCACTTCATCCCATATTCTCTGCAATCAAAAAGTTAGTTTTTCTTTCCTACATGTCATAAGAAATAATCACATATTTCACAACTTGCATTCCCATATGTTTGTACGTTTGAGTATTATCAAAACTTAGAACAGCTTACCTGCAATTGTTGCAGCAATGACCCACATGTAGTTTCCCCCAACAGTGGGCTCTCTGCATCTTTCATAGCCATTAGATCTAAACTGTAAACTATATTCTCAGCTGCAATACAAGAAAAAGAAAAAGAGAGAGCCGAACTTCAGTATATAGTTTTCGTCATACCCAAGAGAGCAATACAATCCAACAAAATGAGAGATGGCCAAATCACCTTATACACCAAAATAAAAGTAGTACTTCACCATCCAAATGTGATAACACCTGCCATCATCAAAACAGATATCCATTAAGTAACAAGAATACACAAGAGTCGTAGAATCATAGGACCCAATGGAGATAAAGTTGTAACTACGTGTGCAGAAAGTATATAAGAATAATCATTGTCCATTTTGCTTCTTTTTTCGTACTCATTGCAGGGTCAATGGACACGTATTTAGGGCTGTTTTGCGAGGGCGAACTCTTTCCCACAGAGATCATTCTTGCAACAACAACAACAACAACAAAATTATCTTATCTTTGTAACCTCGTCCAATTTTTTATCAGTTAAGTCAGTCATGCCATTAAGTTCCAAAAAAAATTGATAATCAACAAGTGGTGTGATCATTTTACCAGTAGGTATGAAAATGAGAAAAGCCTCAAACCATGCCATCAAATTCTTGCTATTATTCCAAATGCGATATCCACAGTCACCAAGAAAATGCGTTTTTATCAGTTTTATTATTCTAAACTTGAAACGACGCCCCTTCGAGTTCTATCCTTGGACCTAAACTTACACAAATATACCTCAGACTAACCCAGCTATAATTCTGTTAGTTTATCAACTTTCGCCTTCTAAACCAATGGGGGTACTATTATAACACTAGATCTACCTCTAAAACACCCTCATTATCGCAGAATTACACACAATCAAACTCACATAACTAACAACACAACTATACCCACCAATGGGAGTACTATTATAACAGTTCTACTTCAAACTCAACTCTCTAAACAAGATCTACCAAACTTAACACTAATCACGCAAAAAAAACACTAATCTAACTTATCTCACAACAACATTACTCAATTCTTAAGTTCCTCAACTCTACAACACTACTTCAATCAACCCCAACTACTCAAATCACTACTACCCCATCAATCTAATCAAAACAAAGCTAACAATCTACTTATGTAAACCTAAAGATCTCCATTTCTTCAAATTAGAACCATTTCAAACCGCGAAAAACACAGTAGATAAGTAATAGTAAACAGTGATGAATCTACATTGTATGAGGGAGAGAATGGGGGAGTGATGCTTACCTTGATCGTAGTTTTAGGGCAGAGTGAGAGAGAGAGAGAGTGAAAGGTCTGTGTTAGATCTGGTTTGGTACCAAGATTCTAGAGAGATAGAAAGAGACGAAGGTCCTCTTCTTGGACAAAGGACGGAGAAATGGGTAGTGAAAAAAAAATATGCAGTGTACAGTATTAGGTGGGACACACTATGGTTCATTATTCAAGTGAGAGGAGCCTACATATTCATCTGTGAGCCTTCATATAAGTGTCGAAATGTCTACTTCTGGTGCATTAGTATTGGTATAATTGAACTCAGGCGCCCATAAATATTTTCGTGTGCGAGTTTTTATTTATTTTCTTTTTTTTTTATCGTATAGAAAATCATGCTGACGGGGATAGAATCTAATGGATGGTAGTTTAAGGGGTCGTTTGTTTTTTTGCTTCTGAGTCTGAGTCTGAGCCCAGTTAGAAGCGTTCACTTGCTGAGTGGATGTTGAGTGGACACATTGGAGTGTTTGTTTTTTGTCTGACTCTGAGTCTGAATGAGTGTTAAAATAGACAAAATACCAAAATACCCTTATCAGTTTATAAGGAACCACCACCACCACCCCTTCGTCAACGCAACATCAACACCACATATACATAACTAACACATAAGAATAAACCTGTATATATAGCAAATATAAATACATAGAAACCATTTCGTCAACGCAACATCAATACCACATATACATAACACATAGGAAAGAACTTGTATGTATAGCAAACATAAATACATAGAAACTCATTCGTCAACGCAACATCAACACCACATATACATAACACATAGGAAAGAACTTGTATATATAGCAAACATAAATACATAGAAACCCCTTCGTCAGCGCAACGTCAATACCACATATGCATAACAAACATATAGAAAAGAACATGTATATATAGCAACCATAAATACATAGAAAATAACCTGTATATATTAAAGAAGGCAAAATACCAATTATAATGCCTACTTGTGTTATTATTCAGAATCCCCAATCCAAAACCCATAATCTTTTTCTTCAAAGCTACCATTAAACCCCAACTCCCTAAGCTCCAAACTTTAGCTCAAACTCACAAAACCCAAATCCCCAAACCTGTAAACTCATCCAAAACATCTCATTTCATGCTCATTACACATTATAAGAGACAAATCATGATCAAAAATCAAAAAACCCAAATCAAATCAAGTATACAAATTAACTGAGAAATCATAAAATTAAGGTACCTCTTTGGGTGTGGTTTGAGAGAGCGGGAGAATGGTTGTGAAGAGCTGCGTCTGGAGGTGATCGGGGAGGAGGAGGAGGAGGGGGAGATCAAGGAGATGGGTTTGTAAAAAAATTGGTGTAACTGGTTTCGAAAAGAGATGTGATATTGTTGTAATTTTTCGATTTTGGTAAGGGTAGTTTGGGGAGGCAAAATACACTAAGAGTCAGACTCATCAGTAAGTTGGCTTACTGAGGCTTACTCAACTTAGCCCAAATCACTAACTCTTACTCCACTCAGCCACTTAATGAGAGAAAAACAAACGCTTCTAAGTGACCCAAATCGCTGACTCCACTCAGACTCAGACGACTGAGTAAAGTCAGCCAAAAAACAAACGCCACCTAAGATCTATTCACCGAGCATCCTTCTAACTGCTTTAAGCACAATAGTATTAGTAAGTATTATTGGGGATAGAAATCCGACATGGTGTTGACATATAGTGTTGGGATCACCAGGTTTGTGCACTTTTGGTGGATAGTTACTACAAAACGAAAGATGGCTACTTTCATGTGGACGTTATGTAGGCTTCTCCTTGCTCGTTTCTTCGTTCATTTCAGATTTGGGTTCCATTAGTAAAACTTATAACAGATACTGATATATTGTCATAAGTTAGTTGGTCTTGGAGCTTTCTACCCTAGTTTGCTTTAATCAGTGCATTAGCATGCTTATAATTTTGTTAATAGCAAGTATGCAAAATTAACACTGGTCGGAGCACAATAACCACTTCCAGCCAATTTCCTCAACATATCATCTTGACAAAATGGATCCCAAATCTTTTCATCGTTGGAAACAATAGAATCGTATACCACGTTGAAGTCCATTATAAACGCCTAATAAGCAAATAAATAACACATGAATGACACACAAGGAGGAGTCCATGGGCGAATAGAGAAAGCTATATTTGACAGTGTTAAGTCTTTGTAACAATTTCAGCGTAAATTGCCGCACGACATAACCAAAGGGGCGAACTTAGTGTTTTATTTAGGAGAAGGTTGTAAAACATGACAAGATCTATAAATAATTAGATCTAGAAGGACCTAAGACTTAATACGATAATCACGATTAACAATAATGCGGAAACATAATCACATACCTTGATCTATAGCTTGATTGATTGAGGTATGTCTTTTGTGTTCGTCACCGGCGGCGAGCGGTGACAACTAGGTTTTTTCTCCCTTAACATTCTCTTTGAGATTGTGTTTTAGTTGATGGGCTAGGCACACTTATATAGGTAGAGAGAGGACCTAGTATTCTATTTCAATCAGGATTACTTTTCATCAAAGTAGAGAGTTATAGGAAACCCTGACCTCATTAACCAATAGGATTAGTTTCCTATTAGGACTTGAATCATCATGATTAGAAACCCATAATTACTAAAGGACCCTACTCATGTGGGCCATAATATGTCTTACATTCTCCCACTTGGCCCATATGAAGTAGTTTTAAAAATCATACTCGATAAAATTTTAGTTTGCAAAAAAAAATTTAACTCAAAATGAGCTCAACGATTAAATAACTGACACGCGCGCGATTTATATATCCAAGTCATACTATCTGTATTGGTCATCATAATACTAAAATCAAATAATTTACTAAAGCGAGTCATGGCGGTCTTATGCAATTTTGCGACACATTTCCTTCAATGTACTACAACAATAATGAACTATTTAACTTGGTTCATAAGTAAGGTTTATAGGCGTTAACAAATAAGCCTATAAAAGGTCCATCAATAATGTCTTGTCAAAAGACTTTCCTGTTATCATTCATCCAATTACATACATCTGTACACATAATGGTAAACATGAAAATATCAGAAATATACTATAAGAAGATCTTAATAAGATGTATAGAGAAAACAATCAAACTAAAAATCTATAACTATAAAGAAAAATATCATGGAATCCGCCCAAGACCCATACTCTAAACATGTTCCTTAAATGTCTTTGGCGGTAATCCCTTAGTCAATGGATCTGCAACCATAAGCATTGTGCTTATGTATTCTATAAACACTCGTTTTTTCTGAACAGACTCCTTGACTGATAAATATTTTATCTCCATACCGAATCTTTCTAAAACTTTATTAATATAGGCTTTCTGAGATAGTCCTAACAATCCTCGTGCTCGGTCTCGATAGATTTCGATTCCAATCACGTAAGATGCCTCACCTAAATCTTTCATTTCAAAATTCTTAGAGAAAAACTTATTAGTCTGGTGAAGCAGACCAAGATCATTACTAGCAAGTAATATATCATCAACATACAAAACCAAAAATATAAACTTACTCCCACTGACCTTGAGGTATATACATCGATCAACAATGTTTTCTTTAAAACCAAAATGAATAATGGTATCGTTAAACTTAATGTACCATTGGCGGGAAGCTTGTTTAAGACCGTATATTGATTTTTTAAGCTTACAAATCATATTTTCTTTCCCCTTTTCAGAGAAACCTTCAGGTTGATTCATATAGACTTCTTCATCTAAACTCCCATTTAGAAAAGCAGTTTTCACATCCATTTGGTGTAACTCTAAATCATAATAAGCCACCAATGCCATAATAATTCTAAGTGAGTCCTTATTTGATACAGGTGAGAAGTTCTCCTTGTAATCAATGCCTTCTTTCTGAATGAAACCTTTGGCCACAAGTCGGGCTTTATATCGTTCGATATTGCCATTACTGTCGCGCTTGGTCTTAAAGACCCATTTTGACCAACTTTCTTGTATCCTTTTGGCAATTCAACGAGATCCCAAACTTCATTTTGATCCATTGATTTTAACCCTTCTTTCATAGCATCAATCTATTTAGTAGAATTATTACTATCCATGGCTTGTGAAAATGAAACCGGATCCTTAATAGTCCCTATGTCAAATTCAGATTCCTGTAAGTACACCACATAGTCATCCGAAATAGTAGATCTCTTTTCCTGTTGGGATCGGTGTGGTGTTATTTCTTGCAGTGCCTCAATTATCGGTTCCTTGGTGACAATCTCATTATGGAGTGGTTGATTGCCCAGTTGTTATTCGGTATTATCGATTTGATCAACAGCCATAAGAATAACAACAAGATTAGAAGTTATGGGTAATAGGACTTTCACCCTAACTTCCTCAATAACCACATTTCGTGATTCACTACTCCCACTAATTTCACCATTTTCAAGGAATCTTGCTTTACCGGTTTCAACAATTCTCGTACTATGGGTAGGACAGTAAAACCTATATCTTTTGGACTTATCAGGATAACCAATAAAGTATCCACTGATAGTTTTAAGGTCCAATTTCTTTTCATGTGGATTGTAAATTCTAGCCTCCGCTACACATCCCCATACATGAAGATGTCTTAAACTAGGTTTCCTTCCAGTCCAAAGCTCGAATGAAGTTTTCAGAACTGCTCTACTAGAAACCTTATTTAATAAATATGCAGCGATCTTTAGAGCTTCAATCTATAAAGATATGGGTAAAGTTGAATTATTTATCATACTCCTAACCATTTCCATTAAAGTACGATTACGCCTTTCAGCTACACCATTCTGCTGTGGCATTCCTGGCATTGTGTATTGAGCACGAATACCAAGCTTCTCTAGGAGTTTGGCGAATGGGCCAGGGCACTGACCCAATTCGTCATATCTACCATAGTATTCACCACCTCTATCTGACCTAATGACTTTTACCTTTTTACCTAATTGTCTTTCAACCTCAGTAATGTATACCTCAACGGCATTCACTGCTTGAGATTTTTCACTTAATAAATAGACATAACTATAACGTGAAAAGTTGCCAATAAAAGTGATAAAATATTTTTCTCCCATAAAATAAGTAGTGGTAAAAGGTCCACAAATGTCTGTATGAATAATTTTAAGAAGCTCACAAAATATTAATACTATGAATTATAAATAAATAAATAAAGTCAGAATATAAGAAATTAAAACCAAATTATATTCCGATGATGAACTAATAATATCATCACAAATCAACCTTTGGGTCTAAATTGCAATATATAAAATGTCCACTCAAATAGTTATAACATTAAAATAATAGGGCTAATTAAAAGTATACGCCAAAATATATAAGATCCTTCACCTTTGGGTTATTAGTTCCAAACACAAACTAGAATACATATCAATTACCCTATTTTAATTTATTTGTCTCGCAAAAGTCAATCCGCCTTTGGGAGAATTCATAATATTTTGAGATAAATAAATCGTATTATATACTCGGTTTGATATCCATGCATCATAATAGTTGGGTCACTTTGGTGACTTCTAACCGGCCAAAATCACAGATCTCAAATCGATATTAAACATGGTTAATATATTTCATGTAACTGGAAAATAACTCAAAAAACACGTATACTTTATGAGCATCTAAATACCTTATAAAATAGTATTTATAATAAGTACTCGGTATTCAAGAGTGACAGATCTTAAAATACTCAATTATTGAAATTTCAAAAATACATTAACATGATGATACCTAGAGGGAGTTATTTGTATCTATATTAACTTTATGGCGACCCAAAAAATCAAACCCTTCAAATTCTAATAATAAAATAAAATATTAAAATATTTGTAAAAGTTACCACTAAAATAATTTCTGCTAGTATGACCTAACTCATGTTATGTTTGACATTAAATATCGCAATCTTGTATATTCAAGAACAAACACCGATAGGACAGCAAAAAAAGTTAATACGAGAACAACTAGTACTTTAAAGTTTAATGTTATACGGTGAAAAAGCTAAATCATATCCGACGATCAATACCGAAAAAATTACAAAAGTTTATCTTGATCAAGATTACATAACAATGAAACATAACACGAACGAATCAAAATTGAAAAATTATAAAAGTCCAACATAGCTCATGATACCACATGTAAAACATGACAAAATCTATAAATAATTAGATATAGAAAGACCTAGGACTTAATACGATAATCACGATTAACAATAATGCAGAAACATAATCACATACCTTGATCCATAGCTTGATTGATTGAGGTATGTCTTTTGTGTTCGTCAGCGGCGGCGAGCGGTGACAACTAAGTTTTCTCTCCCTTAACCTTCTCTTTGAGATTGTGCTTTAGTTGATGGGCTAGGCACACTTATATAGGTAGAGAGAAGACCTAATCTCCTATTTCAATCAGGATTACTTTCCATCAAAGTAGAGAGTTATAGGAAACCCTGACCTCATTAACCAATAGGATTAGTTTCCTATTAGGACTTGGATCATCATGATTAGAAACCCATAATTACTAAATGGCCATACTCATGTGGGCTATAATAAGTCTTACAAAGGCCATATAAAAAGATGTCACAAATTATGTTTATCCATCCCGGCCCGCCCCATGGTGATGTGCAACATGTGCGACGTCGTTGGCGATTTATTGGGTAATAATATTAAGCCAAAATATTGGGTAATAATATTATCACATGACACGTCTCGCCAACGACGTCTCCCGTGATAAGCAATTTAAGGGTAACTTTGATTTATTCAGAAAAACCAATAAATCGGATGCTGCTTCCGAATTCTACCGAGGATTCGGTGTTTCATGTGTGGGTATATTATTGTACCGGGCGGTGTATTTTAACTTGGTGTACATTTTCAAGCCAATTGTTTTGGATGGCAGCAACACAAAGGTTAGTAATTTTATTTTCTTTCTATTTTTAGTTTTGGTGACTCTAGTTCGTCGTGTGATCAACCCATCTTATTCACAAAGTCGACATCCTCGTAGACATTGTCCCCGTAGCCACCACCTGCCAATCTGCTCCTTTTTGGGTTTCTCACATAAGAAACTAGAATGCTTAAGATGTTTCTAATGATATTTTCGATCTAGAAAAAAGACACTGAACCAGCTTTTCCAGCTGATTGATCAATCAAGTCTATATTACATTCAAACATGTTCTCCCATTTACAATATTTGGCCAATAGTGCACATCTTGTTAATTGGCCAATAGTGTTTATGTTAAACAATCGGCACAACATATGATCAAGCTTGGAGTATAGGTCAAAGTCTGCTTTGAAGTGACAGACGTGGGTGAGTGGGTCGGTGAAGCCTGAATATTGGTGAAACTTTAGCATGTGGAAGTTGTTTTGGAATTGGCATGACTTCGTGATAAGGGGAAATTGAGTTGGTCTTGATCCTATCTAGAGTGGATCTTCGACTAGGATTGTCTGAATGTATGACTTGAATCATATTGTTCAAGTCAGTTAAGGTAATAAATTGTTGGAGAACGTTTGGTTCAGCTCCAGCTTGTGAATCAAAATCTCCTTGCCCTTCTGGGCTCAACCGTTCTTTAATTGGTCATCTTGGCGGTGGCGGTAGGGTCTGATTACGTGTTCGTCGACTTCCTTGAGTCGTCAATGCTGACGATGTGAGGTTGAAATGTCGAGATGCTTTATATGGGTTCCTTGATCGAGATCTTGAAGTTCAGTTTCGCTTTTCCCTTGGTATGTTTTCCCTCTGGGAAGCTCGTGACCGATGTTTTCCCAGTGAGTCGATCTTGTTGCCTTCGTAGACTTTCCATTTCTTTCTGATGAGTTTGGCGGCTCTATTATTCTGGGGCATTTCTCCTCTCGTCTCTTTCGACTTTGAGGGCTTTAGCGTGAATCCTCTGATCTCCGAGTCGCTGGTTCTTGTTGAATTTCACCTGCTTCTGAAGCTTGATTACTGCATTGTGCAAATTGACAGTTTCTGGTTGGACGGTGACTAGAACATCCTCATTGTTCCTCTGGGTACTGGAGGCACTTCTGAGGTTCATATTTGTTATGGAAATATTGTATCGAACGAGATTTGGTAAAAAAAAAAAAAAAACTTCCCACAGACGGCTCTAATTGTAATGATATGTTTTCCGGAAGAGAAACTTCGCCAATACTTCAGTAAAGAGGTTGCAATTCAAAGCTAGAACACAATAAATTTTATGTAAAAACTCAATAAAACCATAAAAAAACTACGACCTCGATGAGGGTTTGAGGGTGAAATTCAATATGTGTTAGTTATTACAATTGTTGAATGAAAGAATAGATGTAAATAGTAAAAAATAACAGAGTTCTAGATCCCTTTTAACATGTACTCTGCAATGGATACGGGCAATTTACAAATAATTGGTCTCCTATTTTGATGGGTTGTGGGCAAACTTCACGGATCTCTTACAATGGCTCTATTTGACCAAGTATAACGGTTACTGTAGAAGATCGAGATCTATAGGCGTGCGCTTGACATCTTCTCGAGTGATGGCATACCTTTTGACATGGCTGTACTAGCTTCTTCTTGTCAAATCTGGGGAATATACTACTACAATACTATTGGGACAACAACCCCTCACCCCGCATACTGTGATCTTCGGTTACAAAGGAAAAGTTCTGAGAGCCTACCAATTTGCAAAGGAATGGCAGAGAAATACTGATATCGTGCCTATTGGAGAAAGTGTTTGCCATAATTAAGAAATGGGCAGATCAGAAGAGGCGACCAGATCCTTTTCAAGTCGGAGACCTTGTTCTGATCAAGACCTCCCACCTCCAACGCCGAAGCGACAGAGCATACAAAGGCCTGGTACCCAAATATGTAGGTCTGATGCCGATCATTGACAAAGTTGGAAATGTTTCTTACAAGCTTCAGCTGCCACCCCACCTTCGCTTTACCCATCCAGTATTCCATGCCAGCGCCCTCAAGCCTTACCACGAAGACAAGGAAGATCCAAGCCAAAGTACTGTCATACCTCAAATTTCTCACAAGCCAGTCACCCCGGACCAAGTTCCAGAGAGTGTTCTTGCCCACCGAATGACCTATGCTGATCTGGACACCAAGGAAAAAGTCTGCGAGTATCTAGTAAAGTAGAAGGACATGTCAGAAGCAGAAACAACATACAACTGTACAAAGATTAAATGCAAACTAGCTTTCATTAACTTATCAACAAGATTACAAGGCTTTAATTCCAACTCGGGTGTATCGGATTCACTTCTTCTACAATATAGTTATTAAGTAAATAGCTTACAATCAAAAGAAAACATCAAAGTTGGAGATGAATCGTACTCCCCCTAAAGGCTAACCTAAACTCTAAGAAAATTAACGAAACTTTTTATAAGGCATTATTACATCCTAAAGATTCTATTTACAAAATATTGGGTTGATACGCTGAAGCGTTACACTAAGTGTCAATTACCCAGCGGGTCCTAAAAAATTATCCATGAGGGTAGAGCTCATAGTAGGCGATCCCTGGTAATTGGTTCCTTTATATAACAAATCTGGACTGGCCCGGTTCCTACTTATATTAGGATTAGGAAAATCCCTTCCAAGTCGCAACCGTATATTATATAAAGTGCTTGATGTTTTGAAATACTCACTTTTATTTTAAGTTATTAATTATTATAATTAGAAAAGAAGAAGAAGATGTCGATTTCTAGGGTGTCGACTTTGTGAATAAGATGGGTTGAATACGATACCTTTGTTACATGACTAACTAGAGTCAACAAAACTGAAAATAGATTTTTTTTACTAACCTATGGGTTACTGCCATCCAAAAAAAACAATTGGCTTGAAAATGTGCACCAAATTGAAATACACCGCCCGGTACAATAATATACCCACACGTGAAACACCGAATCCTCGGTAGAATTCGGAAGCAGCATCCGATAGGGAAGAAGTCTACGAGTACCTAGTAAAGTGGAAGGACCTGCCAGATGTAGAAGCCAGCTAGGAGCACCAAGATTCTCATCCCCTGCTGATTCGACTCAAAAAGATTGAAGTCAACAGGAGAGGAAAGAGAAGAAGAAGAAGAAGACGAAGAAGAAAAAGAAGCCGACAAGGATGTCTCCAAGCTGAAGAGGGGGGGGGGGGGGGGGATGTAACGTCTCAGTGTATCAACCCAATATTTTGTAAACCAAGTAAACCAATCACCCGGGTGCACTAAATCAAGTAAGCCAAACACAAGCATAGCCTAAAACTTTCAAAGTTGGAGAGTGAGCTCGTAATTATCGTGGCACAACCAAACAGGTCCTTTAGTTTCTCATTTTCATTGCCTAACGGCCCGGTTCCTACTTATATTAGGATTAGGAGAATCCCTTCCAAGTCGCAACTTTTAATATTATATAAAGTGCTTAAGTTATTAATTATTATAATTAGAAAAGAAGAAGAAGAAGATGATGTGGATTTCTAGGGTTTCGAAAATTGTAAGTTTGAATCAATGCAGATCCGTCGTTTTTCCATCGATTCGACAACAACAACAACAACAAAGACTCTCTTCAAGGTTGTTGATCAATGATCTCCTCTGCAAATCCCCAAACCAAGTAAACTTTTCCAACTCTGTTAGGGTTTGTGTATTTAACATTAGGTGAGTTTTGTGAATTAGTTGCTCATGACTGACTCAAATTTAGATTATGGGGTTTGATCGTCTTTTGCGATTTTGAACCAAACCATCTAGATTGAAGTCTAATTGGGTTTTTTTTCCCCAAAATTTGTGGATTTCTCTTTTTTTGTTATTTTTATTATTAGTTGAAGTGTTTTACCTGAAATAATTTAAAAAGACGATATACACCCCTTTCATCAGCTGTTGATCACAGAATGAAATAATTTAAAATTTTGCCGTAGGCGTTGTTTATTAATGTTACCCTCTCTAGATTTACTCCTTTTAATTCAGATTGGTATTTTTCTTTTATCATAATGTATGCAACTGTATTTTTTTTTCCGTCAGGGGTTTCCTGCAAACTTTTTGGACAATTCCGCCGCAATTCATCAACTTCGGTACTTGTCATTAGCGTCGGATAAGGAGATTGTCAAAACTCATAAATCAGAATGCAAATCATCCGAGACACTGCAGAGTAGGGCTGGAGCTGGTGAAAAGCAGGGGTTATTGAACAAGATTGCTCCGATCAAGATTATTATGAGAGGCCCAGCTGCTGTCAAAGAAACATACTTGAAGATAAAGGGAAAGTATGATGCCAAAATGAGCGATGACGATTTTAGGACCAAAGCTCATTTTATCTTTTTATTTTTTGGTCCAATTAGTCCCGCAATGCCTATGTACGCCTTCTGTTATATGCTGACATTGCCTACGTCACATCCGCTCGCTGTTTGGTGAGCATATGTCACACTTTTGAGAGGAAGAGAACTGCTACCAGCCCTTTGTTGTTGGAATGTATTATTGGGCAGTTTTTCAAGAATTGCAGTTTTTTTTTATCCGGCGTTGTTTATTAATGTTACCTTTTGGCCAAAAATTTGCCCTTGTTGCACTAAATTTACTCCTTTTAATTCAGATTGGTATATTTGATGTACTGGTTATTAAAGATGAAACATAAGCTCAAAATGTAAATCCAAGGGAAATAGAATACCACTATTTTCCCCTAAAATTTGACACTGAATTCATTCCCAAATCCCTCAATGATCCCAATTTCCCTAAAGCTCGGGAAAGATTTATATATAGATGAATCAGAGTGATAGCCTTCTCTAAAAGTTGCAACTCTTGGTAATTGGCATGTTGTTCAAACAGGGAGAGAACTGAAGAAGAGCTGTGGAAATCAGTTATGCAGTTGAAGGAACAAAGTTTGATAATTGAGTCAAGAAGCAACTAAAATCATAAACTTAAGTGGAAAAACAGGTGAACCATTCATTCAGAAAAACTGCAATAATACAGCAAGCTCATCTACAGAAGAGTCTCATATGGGCAAAATCACTTGGTTGAACCATGCAAGGACAAAGCTCATCTACATATAACAAAATACCATCCAAGATATCTAAAAGACAGCATTTAACATACTTCAAACACCTCCATAATAAATTAACCCGTTCTTCTTGCTTCTCGCCGCTGCGCATCCTCCTCTCCGTATTTCTTTCCAAATAATTTCATTTGTGCATACTCCAACTGAAGTAGAACTCCTGCCCCGGCTACCAGGTGAAGTACATTTACCCCGAATCCTCTATAGAAAGACTTGAATCCTTCTTTTTCCCATATAGAATGGAAAGCATTGACAGCACTGGTGTACTTCGTATCCTCGAGTGAGGTCATCATCATCCGATGCCTCACCATATCAAATGGATATGCTACGTGCGTACCCGCCACCGTAGCACCCCAAGCTAAAAGAAATCTCCTATAAGCGTCGCCTTCCTGCAATAGAAAACACAAAAACATGGTTTATGCATTCGTAAGGTTCAAGGCTTAAAATATTTCTTCTTTGCTCAGTAAAGAGAAGCTTTTATTAAAGAACAAATAGAATTATTAGGAGAATAAAAACAAGACAACCAAGAGAATAGCAAATGAGCTGCTCCTAATTACATGAATCTAAAATTTTCCACATTTGGATCCTTCAAGCCATTTAAGAAAGCATGCATGCATGCCCTAGGTTCAAATTTGCCGGGCTTAGAGTGTCATACCAATAAATTGTGCTTATAATGAAACTTGGCAAGCAGTTAGTTGCATTCGGGTAGTTTTACCCTATTGGCGAGGTCAAACTACTAGACTGATCTATGGTTTTCACATACGGGTTTGCAGCCTTTCCATTCTCTGGCATTGCCAAGGTTAGTTACTAGTGCACTAACCCATCGGCTTAGGAGTGGGGTAGTGTACATTAAGAGTGGGGTTATGATGCCAGCATGTGCTCTTCGTGTCTGTCCCTCGGAGGTTCGGACACAAGCTGCACTTTTGAGAACTACTACTAGTGTATATGAAGGGTTAGAAAATGGCCCCTAAAGGTTCTTTTGGTTCCCTCCCAAGAGAGAAAAAACGATGGCAGACATGCATCAGTTTGTGATTTTTTGTTTTTTGATAATGAATAAAAAGAATATGCATTTTTGGGCACTTCGCTCTGATGGTAATGGTGGATGCAAGCTGGAATAATATCCCAAAAAATTTTGGTCTGGGCTTTGCTGTTCTTGATCACCAACTTCGACTTGTTCCCACATGAGGTAAAGAAGAAGCTGTTGAATCTGCAGAAGCGGGCAAGCAGCTTCTACTTTCTCAATCAGCAGTAGAATCTGAATTGCTCATACTGGTGGGACTTTAGTTACTAAAGAGGGGTTTGTTCAGTTGATGTTTAAGTTCCATCGCAATTTTAGCTTCTGTTTTATAAATATGACGCAGTGACATAGAAGAACTTCTTTACAATCAGTTTTAACCATCTAATTTTTGTCTTAATAATAGATTGCTTTTATAGTCTGCTATCTAATAAAAGTAAACAATAAGGGGATTTTTGATTTAGCTATAACAATATATTGTAATATTAGTTAGATGGCATGTATTTGCTAAGTGCAATTTTATTTATTGCTGATTATAATTATATCATGCAACAAAAATTATCATGGAAGAGAGACAGGTAGATCCAGAAGCTTTGGATTTATCATTTTCACTTTTACTAAAGATCCCCTTGGTGCCATTACGGCAAAGGATGAGAAGGAATTAACCTTCCTTTTTTTGCTTAGCATGGAGAACCTAGGACCTTTGTATTGTCTCCAGATATTAAAAACTCTACATCTTATGTCCAAATTGTCAAAAGAAGAGAAATGCAAGGCATGCATTACAATGCCCTATCCTATCTCTTTCTTTGTATTACCCTCAAGGGTTTTTTCCCATGCATGAACTCCAAGAATGTATGGTAAGGGTAACTATGCGCCGGAAAAGGCTAGCTGGAGGTGTGATTTTTGTGGCGGCAGCTTTGAGGTAGGGCGGTGGTTATGTTGGAGGTGGTAGCTATGGGGGTGATGGTCTGACAGGAGCATAGATGGAGGTTATGGTGGAGATTTTAGCACTCCGAGTAGTGGCGGTGGTAACGACCATGTTGGTGCAGATGTTGAATTAGGAAACACAAGTGGGAGCAGATTGGAAGGCAGTGTCTACAAGGACAATGACTAAGAGGATGGCTATTTTGCAAACAAGAGGGGTTGAGAAAGTCTTTATTACAAGATGAGAACCAGAATCTAATATATATGAATGCGAAAAGATTATAAGTACTACTAACCTTCGCATTGCCGCTTAAAATAACCGGCTTGAGAAAGTCAAGAACGTTAAAATAGATGAATCGGTATAAAAATATTCCCGAGCAAGAAACCCCAACTCCTCTATAAAATCCGTGAATACTGTCTGATTTGCTTGTTCTCCCAAAGAGATCAAATACCCCTTTGAAATTGGAAGAGACATCATTGGCTAGACGCACCCTATGGTACTCCAAAGGGTAGAGAAAAAGGAGGGAGGAGGAGGCCGCAGTCCCACCGGACACAACATTACCGATCATATATTTCCAATACCCATCAATTTGCCGGTCCCACCTCAACCAATCCCTAAGTAGTGCATCAACAGCATGATTTATAACCTGTTCAAGACCACAAATGAGATCATAATTAAGAAAAATAGAAAACATTACGTTCTGAGTACTTTTTTTTATAAATGAGAAAAATCATTTACAACTTTCATTAATGAAATAATTTCCTGCTATTATAATGTCTACATAAATACGCAAAAGATTGTCTCCTATGCATATCTCAAGAGGTGGTATTAAAACTTAAAATCCAACCAATTTCTTTCAATTTTGTTTCCACAAACAATCCAATTTAACTTTGATTTTTAGAGTTCAACTGCTAGAACGAGAAGTCATTTACTGCAAGTTCTATGAAGAACAGAAGAAGTAGGGTGTCATGATACTTATGAGAAGCAAAAGAGAAAGGTCTTCATTGAGACATACACATTGGCCATCAATGCTAATAATAACACGGAAAGAGAAATATCACGAGCAGTAGTATTTTTCACGAAAAGTAGTACGTGCAAGGATGGCCACAATGGGAACTGTACTTGTAAATTGCTTGTTATTGTCATGATCCTTTTAAAGCAGCTAGTTCTCTTATTTCTGCTTTTGTATTAAACCATTTATGTTTTGATTTTAGTTTCAGCCGTGTTGAAGATCGTGACAAAGTTCTTTCAACAAGGCGGGCGCAATGGTGTTTAGAAGGCTAGACCACATAAAGGATAGGAATTTTCCACTTCTACTCAAAATGTATCACATCTTTTGGCCACTCTGGTTCTTTTCTTTTGGAACTCTGCTAAGTTTCCAGTTGGGGTTAGAAGTTAAGTTTGCGATATTAAAGGCAGTTTTAGTTTCGGTCCTATTGGTACCTTTAAAAGTTAAAACAGTGAGGATGCTAAGCCTGTGGTAATTGCTATTAGGCTTGTGTAAAGGTTGAAGCTATAAATTGGAAAATATGATATTGCATGACACTAACGAAAGCTTCATGCGGCCGTTTTTTCACTCAAAAACGAGATTGCTGTGAGTGTTTTTTTCAAAAAGAAAACATCATACCATATGACCTTAGTTTAACATAGAGCATCATCTTTTCCTTCTATGCGGTAGGAGGTCCAAGATTCGCTTGATTTTCATTTCAAGCACTACAACTACAACTACGGCACTACCAAAATATCCTGTGAGAATCCACCACCAACAGTATATTACTACTAACTCCAATCGAAAGACAGTGTCTAATTATATCGGTAGAAATTCGATGTCAGACAAGAATATAAGATTAAATCAATAAAAAAAACTTGAGTTATTCGAATAATAAACTAAAAACCAAATGGGTAAGCATTATGTTTACTTTCATAACTATAAGCGAAGGTTTGAAATTGTTACGTGGGTAGGAGGACATCTCACGACGTTGAGCAAGTTGCCCGCCCAAAGACCCCGAACTCCCCTCTCAGAAACGGTCCTCCAAAAGCAGTCGAGCGGTCCCTTATAGGGGATAGAGATTCGCCCGGTCTTGATGTTCTCGGGTTGATTTTGTAAAACAAGCTTTACCAATTCGATCGGTGCGGTTACGGTCTTCACGATCATGCATGTAGTACCTCCCGCCACTATGTTACCCGTCCCCTTTGTAGATTCTTCCGCCAATTTCTTCATCTAGAATACCAACAAAACAAAACAAAAAATCTTCTCACTGGTATGATTAAAGAATACAATTTAAGCAGTAGTATTAGGAAATAAACATCCCAACTACTATAGGGGAAGTTCATACCCGTATTCCAACTACTATTTAGCCCATCACACACCTAAAAAACCTGATTTTGAAAACCTCTGTAAGATTTAGTTTGTTCTACCAGGTTAACCCAAGTCCATCAAAGCAGATATCCTACTATAGAAACACCCAAATGTATAGAATGCATTGTAAAAACACTATACCTCAGGAGAGGAGAGCATTGTATGGAATGCATATAGTGGATAAACCATGTCGACTCGACTCACCAAGAAAACTAGGGCTTGGAACTTGTTTGAGATTTCTCTAAGTAAATGCTTTTCTTCACCATTCACCAGAGAGGTTTAGCTTTTACACTGTCCTGATCATTTTTGAGGTTCTTTTTCTTTTGCACAAGGTTCAAAATATCAGCTCATACTCCAACCAACTCCTAGGCATTTTTGGTTCCAGCAGTCCCCTCTCAGGCCTCAACACAACAAGGGCTATAATAATTTCTCTAAGAAAATATGACATATCTAGTAACACCTCTCTACCGGCGATTCCGATGAAATAAATAAACACGAGACAAGAGTATTTATTTAGGTGTTGTTTTGGGGTGTAGTGGAAAAGCTTCTGAGTTAGATTGGTTGTTTGACATATTTTTGGTCATAGATGCAAACGATTTGACGCGAAAAGAGGTAGACAAAGTACCCATAAATCAGCTGCTAGATGAGCGCGAAAAGATTGGTAAGAAAAGTAGGACAAACCGTTTGCATTGCGAAATACTGTGATATTTTGTGCGCATGGTATACTCTGTCTCGGCCTTGAGACTATGAAGAAGTTCCAGAAGATTTTGAACTACCATTTGGATTGATAGTCCGGTGAAATATTGTATTTTTCATGATCATGATCATGATCAGATGTGGGTTTAAGAGGATGAATTTCTTAGATTTTGACAGCATGATCACAAAGAATGAGTCACTTAAATCTTCATGTAGTTAAATTTGAAGAGAGTTTACACTGAACTTTGTCTCTCAGTGAATTTCAACGGAAACGTGGATAGAGTTTTGCCATATTGCAGTACGAGCTCATACAATTTTATCTTGTGTCAATCCGCCATGGATTAGGGGATTCTCTCAAGTATCTGATGATACCATATACAAAACCATGGCAAACTCCAATGGACAATGGTTATGAATTGCATTCACTTGTTTACACAAATCATGGATTTCTTCTAAGTGTCCGATCAATGACACCATTTTGGTGTGTGATGGAGATAAACTAGAAGGAACAAAAGGGAAAACAAATCTTAATTCTGCATAACAAATTGTTATCAAACCTTTAGTGGATCAAGATGGATTCGAACCGTCAACTTCTCTATACGAGCGCTCATACCCTTCGAGCTTATTGATATTTTTATAGTAGCGTTTATTATTATTATTATTATTTTTTACGCAAATGTAGCATTTATTTGAAAAGGCAGAAGAAGAAAAATCTTGGCATTTCTTTTCAGGGGATAAAAGTAACATTTACATAAACATAAAACTGGATACACAGACTTGAAACAAGAAATTTGGTAAAGCCTCCTCATTTAATGCATGCATGTAGCCATTCCAAGTATGCACTTTTTGCCTTCTCATGATAGAAATAATAGACAATAAATATCACATTGCCAAACTTCAAAACATAATTATTGTTTTTTAATGCAAGTAAGGGTTAAGAAACCTCCCAAATTAAAGAATATGCAATTAAAAATATTTTAGGGATTTTAGAAGCTGGCTATTAGCTATTTTAAGATTAATTTTAATTAGTTTCATGATAGGATTATATTACTTTAAGGTTGGCTTCTTATTTCCCAAGTCCACTATTACAAGGAGTTCATTGCATTGAGTAGATGTTGAAAGTTTGAAGAGAGTCTCCTATTAGTCCTAGTACTAAATCGTACATGACATAAGAAAAACACGGTTAAGAAGTCATTTAATGTATATTATATTTGACAGAGTAAGATGTCAACTGAAAATTCAAACTAGGCATTGCTTACGCCAAGATGAGGTGAAATTCATATTGAGCACACATATAATGACATTCTTCTTTGAATATTTCTTTATACCCAGGGAAAAGGTCAAGTGTAATTGCTGCCCCGCCCATAAACGCAGCATCAGAAAGAAAATCAATCAAGAATCCTAGTCTCAAAAACAAAACCGAGTTTAAGACATTGAAAAAAGAAAGATCACAGAAATTGGACTCAGACTAGGATTCTTAATAACTATCAAAAGAGGGTTGGAGCTATGCTTGGAGAAAGAGTTTTGGGACATTATTCTGGCTACAGACTATCATATATTGAGAAGAAATCAGAACCACCATGAAACTGCATTCCGCTCCTTCAGTTCATTCGTGAAAGTATAAAGAAGATCCACAGATTTTCCATCATTCATACCCCTTTAGAGAAGCATACAAGTGTGCAGATTTCCTAGCCGTTTTTTGTAATATAGATGGTGAACTAATATTGCCCCCTAGCTCCTGGACCATTAATTTGTACATCTTTGTATATGAGGATGCTAGGGGTGAACAATATGTTAGATTAATAGGTTGCAACCTTTTATCTTTGTTTGCAGATATTTGACGGCAACTTTTTACAGATATTTGCAGTAAAAGCCCACTTGCTTTGAGCTGATCAAGCCTTTCAACCTCCCTTCAGTCTTCACAGAAAGAAGCATTTGCAAGCTAGGGTACATATATCTACTAAGATTTTTCACGAGCAGTAGTATTTTTCACGAAAAGTAGTACGTGCAAGGATGGCCACAATGGGAACTGTACTTGTAAATTGCTTGTTATTGTCATGATCCTTTTAAAGCAGCTAGTTCTCTTATTTCTGCTTTTGTATTAAACCATTTATGTTTTGATTTTAGTTTCAGCCGTGTTGAAGATCGTGACAAAGTTCTTACAACAAGGCGGGGGCAATGGTGTTTAGAAGGCTAGACCACATAAAGGATAGGAATTTTCCACTTCTACTCAAAATGTGTCACATCTTTTGGCCACTCTGGTTCTTTTCTTTTGGAACTCTGCTAAGTTTCCAGTTGGGGTTAGAAGTTAAGTTTGCGATATTAAAGGCAGCTTTAGTTTCGGTCCTATTGGTACCTTTAAAAGTTAAAACAGTGAGGATGCTAAGCCTGTGGTAATTGCTATTAGGCTTGTGTAAAGGTTGAAGCTATAAATTGGAAAATATGATATTGCATGACACTAACGAAAGCTTCATGCGGCCGTTTTTTCACTCAAAAATGAGATTGCTGTGAGTGTTACAAGTGACATGGTTGAAAAAGTTCCTGACCTGGGTATCCATCAGATCCCAGAGATCATATAGCTCTTGAAGCTGTAAAGTTGATCGGTACTGTTAGCCCTTAAAATATTCATTAAAGCATAAAATTATATTTAGTTTTCTAAGTGAAAATATGGAAATAAATGGGAAACTGGAGAAATAGTCTTAGCAGATACCATTGAGTTTAACTTCAAGTAATACATAGACAGACAGAAACCATTGTGCATCTCCATATAAGTTTGATAGCCCTGCCTGAGGTCCATACATTATGAGAAATAACTTGGGTCTGTTGCACCACCTTCCAAATGCACTGGCTTGCGGAGATTAAAGTCTTGTGAATGATTGGTTCAAGCTAGTGCACTGCAACAGGTTGCAGCAAGATCTAATGCGGCTAACAATATTTTTTACCCGCCTGCAGCTGATATTGGGCTGCTGTGAATTTGTTTGCCTATCGCGAATCACAAAATTAGAGTCCAATGTCGAGAATTCCCATAAAATGCAAACTTCTCTCCACAAATATCTTTCATCACCTAGGGGTCGGGTTCAGGTCGATTCTTTCTACTTCAGGACCCGGAACCGTTTAAGTCGGTACTCGCGTTCGCGTCCTAAGAAGGCCGTGATCCATTTAAATTTCGGGTTTTCAATCGGTTTCGGGTCCAACTTTGAAAACCCTTCATGCTTCCAATATGAAATAAATAACTTCTTATACAATCAATATCAACATATTTCATTAAAAAATAACTCATATATTTTGGAACAATGTTAACCCCAAGCATTCTTACTTATTAGGATCAATAAACAAATTGTATGGTATACCATATGGATTATGGTACTATGTTAGAAGGTTAGGATAATATTAATATCTTAGTACCAAAAGTGGCGAATTGTAGTAAAATTGTGAATTGAACAACTAACTAGTATACCGGGTGCCGGTGAGACCGACCGCTAAGTTTTTGTATTCCAATGTTTTTCTACAACAACGCCTTCTCATTATATTTTAAAAATCTATGTTCTTACAAAATAATTATCATGTTCTATGTAGCACACAAATAGAAATAGAATGATCGTAGCAATAACATAGAGATATGGTCCTCGTGGGTGATAAAATGGGAAATGAGACACTTATTTTACACCCTTGTCTCAATAGTCGGTCCTCACGACATTGAAATATTCAGTAAATGATGCGCGCGAAGTAAATTTATGAACATAAAACACCCAGTAAACATAATACATTGTCTTCTTTTCGATCCTCTTGAAAGTGTACATTAAATGATCTGAAATAAAAACCAAAATCTCTAAGTAGAAAATTATGAAGCTTCCAAATTGTTAAAATAATCATTTTAAAAGATTTTGATTGGAATATATATATATGTTTGTTGAATAGCCATTAGTGTTAAACGGATTTCCTCTAGTAGTCGTAATCCGATCCCCGCGCACTTGCCAATCTTTTGTAGTCTCTCTAAGGTGAACATATGATTAAAAGCTAGATCACATAATTTTTTCGTGCGTGATAATGCTACAAACGTCAATCCCATGTTTTCCCTAACAACAATAGCTCGATCCAATGTCAGACCTTGACTTTTGTGTACCGTTATTTCCCAACATAAGGTAGTTGGGTTCGTTGACACGAAGTACCTGAAGATGTTTTCCAGTTCACAGTCTGAGGATGAATAGGAATCATATTTGAACCTTCACGAAATGGTGTACCACGATAGTTATCAAAGTCTACCATGACAGCTAGTGGTAGATGATTTGGTGGTTTTGAAGAAGATGATTACACAATTTCCTCAACTGTACCCATTGCACCATTAACAAGTCTATTTTGCGTTGCAAGGTTGGATTACACAAGCATTACACAAGTTCCAGAGATTGTTCTTGCCCACCGAGTGACCTATGTTGATCCGGACACTAGGGAAGAAGTTTACGAGTACCTAGTAAAGTGGAAGGACCTGCCAGATGTAGAAGCCAGCTAGGAGCACGAAGATTCTCATCCCCTGCTGATTCGACTCAAAAAGATTGAAGTCAACAGGAGAGGAAAGAGAAGAAGAAGAAGACGAAGAAGAAAAAGAAGCCGACAAGGATGTCTCCAAGCTGAGAGGGGGGAGGGGAATGTAACGTCTCAGTGTATCAACCCAATATTTTGTAAACCAAGTAAACCAATCACCCGGGTGGACTAAATCAAGTAAGCCAAGCACAAGCATAGGCTAAAACTTTCAAAGTTGGAGAGTGAGCTCGTAATTATCGTGGCACAATCAAACAGGTCCTTTAGTTTCTCATTTTCATTGCCAAATGGCAAAGCGTTATTGGGTCGTCATCGTTCCCCTGCAAATTTACCCTCAACAAATTGTCACTCTGGTTTCATGTCATCTTCATCAGCTCCATTGACAAAATTTCCCAAAGGTCTAATTTTTTTCTCTCTTCTCTAAAACAATTTGCTCAATTTGCTCTCTCTGAACTGTAATTGGATACAATCTTCATTCCCACACTCTACATTCTCTGATAGAGGTCCCAATTTTTGATAATTTCAACCACAAATCCATAAATTTCTCAGAATCCAATTCTATTGGGATGTTTAAATTGGGTTCTTGGATGTGAGTTTCATCATAAAATGCATAAGGAAGTATTTTTTACCCCAAAACTCTTACTTTTTTCACTATCTTCATCCTTACTGTTGAAAATAATTTAAGTCTTATGAACCTGTAAATATAGCTTTCCCTTCTAGAACTTGTAACAGCAAGATGTTATAGAAGTAAGGTATTTCAGCAGCAGTAAAACAAGTACTTCGGCAATGAACAACAGCAACTCAGATGTTAAACAACGGTAGGGACAGCAGCAACTCAGATGTTAAACAGGCAATATGAACTTGATGTAATAGCAGCGACAAACAACAAGATTCCAGCTCCGGTAAGTAGCAAGTATGAACAGGCAGTCTAAGCAGTCACTGCAGACGGCAGTTTCAGTAGCACAAGAACTCTGGTAACACCGCAGTTTAAACTTTGTAGTTTCAGGCAGTAGCAAGAAGAACTAACACCGGTACAGCGCCTACAACAAGAGAGAGAGAAGTTGTGATTGCTCGAGGCGTGGGTCGCACTCTCTTTAAAGAGTATTTCGACCTACCTCGGGTAAGGTAACGAAGGTCTGATCTCTTTCCAGGATACAACGAGCGTAACGTATACAGTAGACTTCAGTTGTCCCGGAAGTCTACGTAAGAATGAAGTATGCACCACAGGTAACCGTACAAGAGAGAGAGAGAAGAGTTGTGTTCTGTGAGTTATTTTGAAGGTGGTGAGGAGTTGTTTTTATAGAGAGAGTTTGCCCAACGGCTCTCTCTTTATTCAAACATGTGGGACGTGTCCCTGAGGATTAGGTCTTCTCAAGAGGTGGAGGGAACAAAGTGAAGACCAAGACTAAAGAAATAAACCAAGTGGAGAGAACTAACATCGTCATAAAATGCATAAAGAAGTATTTTTTACCCCAAAACTCTTACTTTTTTCGCTATCTTCATCCTTACAAACCCTTCCCCAGCACCCATTTCTATCCCAACAACAAGTTATGCCTTATTTATCAACTTATATCCCAAAAAGGTTTCAACTTTGCAACAAATATGGTGATAATCAAGCAATTTCAACCCTAATACCACTCCAATTACCCCAAATCCCTAAATATCTCAAACACTTAGTTCTATGGAGATGTTGAATTAGCATCTACTTTATTGAGAAGGTCCCTTATCCCATGATGAAAATGTTGGTTGTGGTGATTGTTATCTCGAGTGCCACTGCAAATTTGAATACAAGGTGGTTTTGTTCTTATAGAATTCAGCTTTTTCCCGATCGTGATTGTGGATAAAGGGTGTGCTTTCAGGTATATTCAAGATTCATACTTGCTTCAATGTTTGTTTGTGATAGAGATTTGTGTACCGAGTTAAAAATGAGACTACTTAGATTTATATTAAAATTGTGCTCTTTCACTCGTTAAGTAGTCTATGGACTTCAGAATTAGGTGGTAGTTCACTAGTTCTAATCTTCTTAAGCCTCATGCTAGCCGCATAGTTTTGCTCTTCATGTCATGGTAGATAGCTAAACAAAATTAGTAGTGCTTAGACCACATAACTGAGGGACTTTAGATTTAAAATCCCCAACTTTCTTAGATATCTGCATTTTTGAAGAACTCAACCCCACAATGCCTGAATACCTATCCATCTTGGTTTGAGAGGAAGACATTATAATCATCTTCTTTTTCTTCCTTTTTTTATTTTTGATATCAAAGAATGCATTTGGACCAAAATTAGCCAAATTCAGACATACGGTAGAAAACAGGAGGAAGACATACTGGAACCCTTAGAAACAAGAATAAAGTTAAACTGGTATTCCACAATGAGCTGTAATCTGTTAGTTCTGCTCTGAAGTTTGGCCAACACATGTAAAATTTGATAACTTCGTACGTAATCCCACCTACCATGTTGGTCGTCTCTTTCTTCTTCTTTTTCTTAACACAATGAGAGAGAAGCCAGTACGTGGATGAAGTTGTGTGATTTTTTTATTATTGAATCTTCTCTAATCATTAATTCAAAGGATTAAAATTTCAAAATACAAAGAAACTAATTTTTGTGGTAAAAGAATAGATTGAATAGTACCAATTTCTTCATGAACGGAGGATTCGTTTTGTGACTTGAGAGAGCGAGAGATCGTTTAAAGGGTGAGAAGTATGTTTTTGAGGGGAAGGGGGAGAGAATATACGTGAGAATGAAGTAGGTTTTGAGATAATTAAGAGAGATACATTGAAGTAATAAAGTTGCCCTAAACATTTCTTAATCTCTTTGGAAACATCTTTTTTAGTGACTATGCAAAAGGTAAAACATATAGCGGAAAACTTCAGTCAGACTACCGTGAAAACGACTAGCCAGATTGACTTCAAGTTGATTCTAAGCGACCTCCCGACAGATGGTCAGATTTTAGACCTGAAAAATTACAATAAATGCTCAGAAACTCCCTGGATACAAAAAAAACACAACCTTTTGAAATTATGAACAAATGGCTCCTTCTTGGAGAATAAGACGCTGCCGCTGCAATTATGATTCACTCTAGGAGTCGATAGCCCTGCTCCTAATATGGAAGTAGAGTGCCCAAACTTTCAAAAACTATCTTAACCTTGAGACTCTTCAATCCCTGAGCGGTTTGTGGCCATCTATTACAGCAATGCCCATCCTCCATTTGCAATCTCTCTGTGGACTGTATACTTGGATCCCTTCCTTTTGATGCAATATTTGTGTATTCTACCAACCAAACACCCTTGTATTTGAAAAATTGCAAACCTGATCGCACGTACTGAATATACGTTCGCAAATTCTCACCTTGGCATAAAAGATCCTTTACGAGTCATTATAAATTATTGGTTACGCAGACCGACATGCTAAACATTGACTTGTTGACTACCAAGATACTAGATAATGCATTATGCTTAGTTATTTCCTCCTTTTGATAGTCACCCCCCTTTCCAAAATCCCATTATGTTCAAAACCCTCTTGACGACATCTCCTATCCCCTTTTGATGTAATAGGTAGCTTCTAAGGATAAGCCTAAATATTGGATGGAAAGTTGCATATTGTGCACCCCAAAGCAGAAATATTTTTAAGCTCCTCTACCCCATTACTTCCTGAGTCTAAAGCTGTACGTTTATCCCTTAAATCAACTCAGAAGATTTGCCAAGAAGGCCGCCTGCTTTTCCTCAGCACCTTGAAAGACATTTAATAATTGAATAATGATAAATGGGACATTTCGAAATTGCCATTCTTTGGGCCAAAATTACTCATCTCCAACTTGAGACTCAGTGTTGTGTATGAACACATATAATAAAGAAAGGATTAGACATGCTCTTTCCGTGGAGAAACATGCCAATTCAACCTCAACATCCTTAGAAAAGCCAAAACAAAACATAAACACCCAAAGACTCCTTCCACTTAGCACTAAGATTCTTAAAGAAAGCGCCCATCATGTCGCTTTGTATCACTAAGGGATTTTATCATATTATGTGACTTCTTTGCACGTTCTTTCCTTTCCTTAAATTTTTTTTTTCTAGCATCTCTTTCGAGTCAAATTACTTAAAGCACTACCCATACTTGCCTTTAATCTATTTTCACCGGATCCGATACTCCAAAGTCTGATTAATTAAGTTTTGGATATAGGAGTTGTTTTTACCTTTACAAAAAAAAAAATTTGGATTGCTTCTGGATATGAATCATATTTGGGTTTTATACTATCTTTTGTTTTCAGATTAGGATTTTATGATATATTTTCAGATTGGTATTAAGATTATACCTTACATTATTTCATATTTTGATTCACTTTTACAAAACTAATTCAGGTCCTAATGAAATTTGTACGAGGTCTGAGTTCGATTTATTAATAGTGCTAGCCGCTTTCTCTGTGTTTTTAAGATTTGGAGCTCAATCAGTTAATTTAGATGATTAAAAGTATTTTAATGGGCGTTCCTCTGTTTCTGCAGATTATTATGGTTAAAGATATTGCGGTGAAAGGCTGCTAGGATAATCAAGCAATTTCAACCCTAATACCACTTCAATTACCCCAAATCCCTAAATATCTCAACACTTAGTTCTATGGAGATGCTGAAGTTGATTTATTGAATTAGCATCTACTTTATTGAGAAGGTCCCTTATCCCATGATGAAAATGTTGGTTGTGGTGATTGTTATCTCGAGCGCCACTGCAAATTTGAATACAAGGTGGTTTTGTTCTTATAGAATTCAGCTTTTTCCCGATCGTGATTGTGGATAAAGGGCGTGCTTTCAGGTATATTGAAGATTCATACTTGCTTCAATGTTTGTTTGTGATATAGATTTGTGTACCGAGTTAAAAATGAGAGTACTTTGATTTATATTAGATACTGAAAAATATCAAAATTGTGTGTTTCACTCGTTAAGTAGTCTATGGACTTTAGAATTAGGTGGTAGTTCACTAGTTCTAAGGTGGAAAATTTCTTTCTTTGATGAATGACACCATCTGCATACTCTGTTCATTTTAGATGTCATTAATCGGTCCAAAACACTACGATTCAACTTTGAAGTCCTCGGCCAATCATACTCTGTTCAAGTAAATGTGTACTGTGTGCGTCAATGGCGCGGGCAACGCCTCTGGTCGGCCCCACTAATGATTTCCACATGTGTTGTTGTGTAAGAAATTTTTAGAAAACAAGAGAGAAAAACTTTCGGTCGTTTCCCACCGTGTTGGGTACTTAGAGTAAGGGGTAATTAAGTAATCAGACTCCTCTCTCTGTCTAAGAACTTCGTCGGAGTTGCGACCAAGTTCCCCACCATTAGAGCAACTCTCTCTATCTCTCAAATTCAAGCTTATGCTCTCACATGGATTCTTTCTTCTCTCTCTCTTCCGTCTTTGTCACCTTCTACACTCTCACTATAGTTACAGCAACAAATTCGACGATTCTTATGATATTCAACAACTGCTCTTTGGCCAGCAACCCAACAACTGCCCTTTGGCCAGCAATCCAACCCGACTCCAGAAACCCGTTCTCGCATAATGTAATTGCGCGGGGGTGTATTTCATAACCCACAAATGTTTTATGAACTCACTCCAAACGTATGGGCATTCACTAATAAATTCCACAAAAGGTGTTGTGTGTCCCATGGTTCAACCAATGGCTGTATACACCTTTATTTGGAGTGTTGTTGATTGGGCTACATGGAAAGAACTAATTGGGCACATGCGCCATTTTTGTCGTCGTATAAATTGTTTAAAATCAACGGATATGCACTGTTAATAACAATTACTGCAATTGGGCAATGGGGAATGCTTTGAAATGTAGTAGTTCTAGTGAGAGGAAGGGGGTGTTTGTTTTTCTGTAAAACTGCCGACTGCTGAATGAGGCCATTCAACAGTTAAGTGGTGTTTTATTTTTGGCTGAATGGCCTCATTCAACAGTTAAGTGGTGTTTCATTCAGCAATTGCATTCAACACTTTTCATTAAGCTAACAAAACTGGCTTAATGACTCATTCAGCCAAAAAGATGTATTTGTTTCCCTCATGCCCCTGTGATTGGTTCTCTCTTTTCCTGCCAGCTATTTCCTTTGAGAGAAAGAAAGAAAACCAGAGAAGACGAAGAAGAGATTAAGGAGATAATTAGGGCTTAAGTTGGGAATTCATAATTGGGGTGCTTCGACTTATAATTATTCCCAACTTAGAGAAAGTGAAGAAATCACGAGCAAAGCCTTCATTAAAACCTCAACTGATGGAAGGAAGGGCCCTTGGGCATCCGGAATGAAATCTGCATCGCTACAGCGTCAAAATATCTTCAGAATTAGGTAAAATCCAAGAAGTAGAAAGTAACATTATGAAAAGGTATCTGGAAGCAAACATAACTAAGGGAAAAGGAAAGCCAACAGCTAGGCTACTTTCCGATGTCAATCATATACTCAAAACTAAAATTTGGTGAGAGCCACATTAAGAAGACTCTGGTATCAACGTGCAAGAAAGTGAGTAGTTGTTTATTTAAGAGGGAGTCATAGGCCTTGCCCCCAGAAACATAAACACCCAGATTACTTCTTAAGTGTACTACTACACTTTTACCATAAGAGATCAATTTTTACATCAAGAGGTAACTCGGACATAGAACAGGTTAATTGTCATATCTGAAGACTTGGAGAAGAGAAATTTGAAGAATTTCCGACCAAATACTATCATATTTCTCGAGAGCAGAGTTGCCCCTAGAGGACAAATCTGCAAGGTGCCTGAGTAGGATCTGATAAATCTACTAAGCTCCATCTAAGGATAAGATCTTCAAATCTCATCCCTCTGATAATCTTGAAGGTAAACGCCAACCCAATATAGCCGCATACTTATCCAAAGTTGTTGTGGTCCCCGCCGTCTAAAATCTCTAATCCGCCCTCGAAGCACCAATTGTTCCTTCCCTTCCCCAAAAATTATACAATGGCGTATGCCGCAAGAACCAAAGATCCTCCCCAATCCATCACTTATAATGCTTGACCACACCTTCCAAGGTAAAGTTGAACTCTCAATCCTTCACTTATAATTGCGGCATCCTTTACAAATAACAAAGAGAACATACTTGTTATGAATGCATTAACGGAGATAAGCAAGTTGACACAACCCGTTTAACTGCTTCTGATGAAGTATTTAGTACATCCAACTGCTTCTCCAAAAACTGTTTGTATTTTGGGATCGTTCTGCTCAACAAAAGTCATATATCATCGCAAACCTCAAGTACCGAAAATACCAAGAAATTCCAAACTAAACAGCCTAGATAATTAGTTCATACTTTAGCCAAATGTTTTGCAAGAGCTCCTGTGAAAATAACTACTCCTTCACGCACTATATCATATCTTTCTTCATTTGAGGCCTATACAATCCCAAACAATAATAACATAAGGCATATTACAAAATACTGTGATCTCACTGAGGAAAATAATCAACGACATTGTTTTCAAAATTGGATCGACCGGCAAGCAACCAAGTCTGAGCAGAACAAAGTTCCCAGCCGATCCTCAGAAAACCGTTTTATGTACAAAACATATGTTTTCCTACTGTTTTCGGTTCAACAGCCAAGTTAAGTATACTGAAAATACCCAGGATCATCTAATTGACTCAGTTCAACCTTCTAGAGTTTTGGCTGTTAGATAAAGAAATTGGTTGAAAAGAGTTTGGACTCCTGATATTAAAATATACAACCAGGTTATCTGTACACACATATTTACGCTTGAGCATATTTAGTGAATGCAAATGGGGCCTACCAAATCCAACAGTAGCTCGACCTCAACTTAACCATTTGGACAAAATATCTATCACTGGATTGTTTTTTCGGAAGTTGTCCAACATTACTTACAGATATAATAACCAGCAATGAAGGAAGACATACAGTAAGTGTTCATTGAGTAGTACAATAAACAACAATTGCTGATGTGTTATGACAGGCTGATCCCAATACTAATTTTGTGGAAGAATGATTAATGCGGGTGTTATGATTATTGATAAGCATGGAAAATAATATGTCTTTCTTCTATTTCCTATTTTTGAGAATTACCTAAATAAGAAGTTAAATATCTTTTTTAAATATTATTAGAGAAAGAGAGAGAGAGAGAAAGTGAGTTGATGATGAGGAAGAGGGAGAGAGAGAATCCATGTGGGATTTGCGGCCATTACCACAAGTATGAAGGAGAGGTTTGTGGTCATCAAATCGCTCTACCAACACAGGCAGCATCAGGAGGGTTTCATGTAAGTGATTTTCCCTCGGAAATTTTTGCCAGAATTTTTGTATTTGGGGAGTTATGATAATGCTGCTCGTGCTGAGCTTTTGAAGACTCAAGGGATTTCTCACGTTCTCAATGTGAGTATTTGCTTATATTGGGTCTAATTGTAGTTGATTTGGTAATCGCCTTTTTGTTGAATTTTAGTTATGGGTTAATTGGATTTAGGTTATTTCAATCTGGGGTTTGCTTTAATTGTATAAAGTTTCAATCTTTAGAGAATGAGTGATGGAATAGTAGTAGTACGTCGAGAGCGAAATCCCGTGGACATAATGGAGAAGAAGTAAATAAGATATGGGACATAATTGTTTTGCCTAGTATGAAAGATCATTTTGCTCAATGAGGGTGGGAGAGTATGGTAAAACAAGAGTTATTACGATATACAAAGGGAATGTTGTATGTATCATGCACATAGGAATTTGTGGGTCGGTTCTTTACTCGTCGGTACCTCAGTTTTCCTTATTTAGGTTGCATTATAATTAGAATAATTTTAGTCTAGGCGACCTAATGTTTCATTATAGAGGCCTTACTCCAACGATATAAATTACGACATCTATCACAAATTATTGTAAGATTTGTTTAGGTACTATTGCAGATCGACATCATTTACAAGTAAATAGTCTACTTCGAAAGAAATTTTACTATAAAATTTGACATCATTACGAGTAAATAGTTTACTTCAAAACAAATCTTACTTACTATAAGAATTTAAGACAATAGGTATAGTTACGTTGTTGGAGCAAGTCTTGTATGATAATCTAAAAAATAACTAATCTCAAAAATAAACTAATCTCAAAGCCTCCAAATAAACCCATGGTCATTTACAATATTAAAAACTTTCTTGTTAGAGTCCTTATTCAAAAACAATCTTGATATCATGTTAAAAAGAGTAATGGAGCTATGAGGAAAGGAATTTAAAGCACAAAATTTTGTTGGCGTCTCAGATATCGTGTTAAAAAAATAGAACGCTGAGGTCGAAATTTGGGTCTTCAGGTAATTCAGAGCGATTGGGGGCTGTATCTTGTGGTGGACTCTTAATTATGTCTACCAACCAGGTCCAAAAAGACTTATTTAAGTACATGGACACTTGTTCTAATCTGTGTATTCCACAGATTCTTTGGGTCGATTTGGGTCAGCGGGATTGACCTAGTTTAATTTCTTGTGATTTAGCTGTGATTGGGTCTTAACTGGTAATCCAGTTCCTGTTGGCATTAGTTTTCTTGACTGGTTCAAGATCTGTTCCTGAACTGAATCCGTATCTGGATTATTGCTCGATTCAGATTGTTTTTGAAAACCCTCAATGGGATATAATGAAAGACCTTCCATCTTTGTCTCTGAATTAGTAATGGCAGCTGTAACTGCTGTGATTTCTGCGCTGCAGCCTTGGTTTCGACTCTTACGGCGGCTTTTATTAGTTCAGAGACGAAATGGAAGGTCTTTTATTAGCCTTATTTGGGTTTGTGTGATTCCGTCATTGGTTAACGGCGGAGTTTGATATGAAAATTTGCAACTTAAATTTATCCTTCGGTTATTGTTTCTATTACGATCGGAACGTCAATCTAAAAACTTGTTTGAGAACCTGGGTTTCATATCCAATTTCAATATTTATCATCATAGAATCAATCATTAATCATTTTTTTCTTCTAATGGGAATATTGACGGAAGAATCTGATACAAAAGGACGCTAGGACGCTGAACTGAAAATTTGTTACTTAAGAAAATTCATAAATTGGCGGGGGCATTACCTTATATGGACATGTTGCAATTGGAGCTGATGCGGGGGTTAGGATTGGAGCTAGATTACAGGGTTGTTGCCATGTTAGTGTATCGTCGTCAATCAGCTGGTTGTAACGGGGATCATAGCCGAGGGAGACTGATCATACCGGCACCCATAACAATGTAGTCTTCTAATCTCATATTAGAGGACCACAATACGTAGGATTGTGTTTGGAGCTTGAAGCATCACACTAGAGTAGGGCACCACTTTCTATCTGTGGGTCTCTTTCTTTTCTCTCTAAAATGCTAGGGTTTCTAGTAGAGGTAACATGAGGTTGATAAAAGGATCTCCTCTAGGTTAGCCCCAACTCTTATTTATATGCAACCCTAGAGTTAGTCTCACGTGACTTTGGTTATGAGTCATATGACCAGACTGCCCTTTCTTGTATCGTCTAACTCTCTGCCTTTCGTTTTTATGTAACGTAACTTTGGAATCAATATATGGTTTTTGCTTAAATGTTTTACAACTGAAGATAACCATTGAAGGTAGTTTTGTTATTTTCGATGCTCTACTCTTCGTGATTCATAATTGACAGAATGAAATGTTTTCGAAGCTCGCATCGCGTCGTCCACCATTATGCAATTGAGGAATAACATTTAATAAAAGTATAAGATATCAATGCTATCCTCTATTACATAATGGTGCAAAGTTCATTCTCGTCAATTATGAAGATAGATTTACAATCCACCATCAGTCTGTTATCTTCAGTAACAAAAAAGTACTGATATGATTGATCTATTTACGTTACATGAGAATGGATCGCAACGTCTTAGATGGTATAAAAAAAGTTGTACAAGACGAGTTAGCAAAAGGTCAATACTTCTACACTTAAAGATGCGATTCACCTTGCGAACCGAGCTGAGGATAATCGAAAGCCCCTTATGCTTTTGCAACTGGCGTTACAGTATTGTTAACTACACCTACCACTGCCCTACCACTGCCCCCTAGAGTGACACTTTCACATTTTTTGGCTATGGTAAACCAAAGCATCACAAAAAAAAGGTATCTTTCGAACCTGAAATAGAGGTTTTGTTTTGTTGGCGATAAACCTATGGGAGTATGTAGTAAAAACGGCCCAATAATACTTATCAGACGATGATGAACCACCAACCATGTAAACAATGAAAACGACCCACTAACCATGGAAACAATGAAAGTGACCCAAGCATAGATGTCCCATAACTTTGAACTTCGTGGACGTCTATCTCAAGTTTCTTTTATCCCAAAGCAATTTCCTAGATCTTCCACGATTTTGACAATTATGGCTCTGCTTGGTATAAAGGAAACATTCACGTCGGAGAAACGACGGGGACAAATTCAGGCGTTTTGGCAAATTGCTGACCATTGAATATACATCTCCGTTAGACTCAGTTTCTTTTTTCTTCTGGTGATCAGTATGATGAACCACTCATGTAATGCTGAGAGATTTGTTTAGTGACGAGAAAGCTGGACTGAGACAAAAGGTTTTAAATTGTTGCTTTTGGGTTATGATACATAATCTTGAGGATAACCTTGTTTCAAATTTGCAAAACCCATTGGGTAATTGGTAAAGGGATTCTAGTGCTGCTAAACACAAATGAGGCATAACACACTTGGTTATGAATATGTAAACGGTGGCTAAGAGGGTCATTGGACCGTTAGTTCTAAAGACAACCCACCAATGAGCATAGTGCCAAAGGTACGCTGAAAGATGGAAAAGAGATTGCTGAGATTTAAGAAGTATTTTGTTACCTTCCCCTCTAAGCGTCTTTGTGTTTTGGAAGGGAATTGCAGATAAAATGTGGCGATTTACTGAGGTGGACACAAATTGTGCTTCGATCCCGGGGATGCACAGATTTTGGTGAGAGGTAGAGGCGTAGAGCTTATAAAGTTACAAGAAGTCTGTAGTGGACACAAATTGTGCTTCGACCCAATCGATGCACAAGTTTTTACCTAAAGATAGAGCTTCTAAAATTGCAAAAAGATTAACATTATATAAGGGAGAAGTGGATATTTGTGTCACATAAATGGTTGGTACTCATTCTCAGAAAAAGTTAAGAAGGTTTGCTTGTGTTGTTTGGATCAACTTTAAAACACATTCAGTTCGCCAAGTGTGCCGAACGGTTTGCTAGATACAGATTGAGAAGTATAAGGCGGTTAGAGGTGAACGTTTTATAAAATAAAAGGTTAGTAACACCAATCACAAACCAATAATGATACGACATGCCAAACATCTCCAGTGAGTACTGCTAAAGATGGGAATTAGAGCAAAAGCAAAAATCTATAACATAGACACGGGAGAACATTGTTTGCATGCAAAGGCGTTTCCTATCAAGGGTAAACACAATATTTATTGTGCTATTAGTCCTTGGAGTATAGATTATAGTGGTTAAAAGTAGGGGCGAAGCCAGGACTTGAGTCTATCAGGGTCAAAAAGCAATACGAGGGGGTTCGGAGGCATCGGCCCCGAGAAATAAAATTATGAAGCATATTAGGGTATTTTAGTATCGCTTATATTAGAACTCATGTCAAGTAAAAAAAAAAAAAAATCTTAGAAGAGAGTCCCCAATTTAAAAGTTAATTCTGAATCATATATAATGTTAAATGATGAACTAGGACTTGATAACAGAAAATGTAAAAATGAGGTTGTGGGGACTTGAACCCTTGTTTAGGTAGTCAAAACCAACATACTTGTCCACTAGACCAATAACAATTACATGATTGGAGCTGAGTGGGGTAAAATATATACAAATTATATATATATATATATGTATCATTTTTAGCTATCTGGTAAGTGATTTATGGCAAATTCAGTGGGGTTGTGGGGTCAATTGACCCCACTGGTCCCCCCTAGCTTCGCCCCTGGTTAAAAGGCTTATGTCACATTTTGTGATGTACAAAAAAAGGGAAATTGAGGTTAAAAGCGTAATTCTTGGTCTAGGCATTGACTTTAGTGCTAATTACAAATTGCAAATGAGGCTTAGTGTCGAAGGCATGTTGAGAGTAAAAATTAGAAAAGATGGGTTGAGAAATGAAATTTGTATCTTCGGTAGCTAGTATATATATGTATATGTCCAAGTCAAATGTGCTATATTGTTCCATCTACCAAAGCGTCCTCATCTTTACTACAATAAGTCTATAAAAAAAAGTTCTCTTAATTTGCCGAACACAAAAAAGTAGACTATTTTCCAGTTTATAAAGTTTTAATTTTAGTTAATGATAAGCATTACTCCTAGAAACCGACATACATGCATATTATCCATCTAGCTATAGGCTTATCAAAAGTATTTCTTGGATACTTTTCTTGTTCATTTAAAAAAAAATATCAGTCTTATATGAAAAACTGAACTGCGTGGGGGTTGACATAGAAAGTGAACCCCTTGGGAGGCTAGACAAAGCCTCTTTCAAAATCGGAGCCATTTTTTTCCAATCTGAGAGATACCCTTTAAAGAAAAAGATATATTACGATTATAAGAGGAAAATAAATCAATTTGTCAGCTTCGTCTTAGTAAATACATGTCAGAAGGGAAACTGCCTTTCCGTTAAGAATGATTCAGATTCCCATTGCTGCTCCTAATCTCTTAACTTTGTACCAAGCATTTTGAAACGTTCTAGGCATCAGTTTACTACCTTTATATCACTGAAAATGTAGCATTTACTATTATTAATTTGTAAATCGTAGTTTTCAAAGGATCAATTTTTTTGTATGAATTTGAGCATGTTTTTGTACTAATTTTGTTGTTTTTGTATTTGTGAATATGCAGACTGTACCTGCTTGTCAAAATCTCTACAAGAACTCCTTCACTTATCAGTGCCTCCAAGAGGTAAACAGCTTACCATTTGACAGTGCGATTCTTGGTAAAACCTCCCGTTTCCCAGATAGTTATAGGATTTTATAGTAAATATTACTTTTATGCTTGATTACTTGTCATGAAGTATAATCGCCTATCTGAAATATTTGAGGACCTATTGTAGATCGCCGCTAAGAAACCTGTTGGCATCCTACCCTTACTGGTATTAGTGTTACACACTTTGAGTAAAATAAGATGGATTTACAAGCCCTATTGGCATTTTCTGCCTTGACTTTTAGTTCATAATCTTGGCTCAGTTACGGGCTTACGGCTTATGGCCTGATAGAATAAAATTTTGAGGTGTAACTAAGTTGATTTTTTAATTTTAAGATGCATGTGCATCCGATAATACAATAGGTAGAGGCACTTAGTCAAAGGACGTTTTGGCTCTATGCGCAATTGAGCTTTATAAATCTTTCGCTGTAAATTGCAGCATATTTTCTCAATTTCAACTTAGACTAACAATTATGGAGGAAAAGGTTACTCCTAATATGATAACCAGTTAATTAATTAACTTCAGCTGATAAGCTGGAAAACAATAGCTCCTATAGACATTACCACTACGAAAGAAAATAATGTTATCCTGCCCATAGCAGCTGTGAAAGAAGCAAATTTGATTATTGGATTTAACTTGGCTACGAAGCTAACCTTTTCACTCAGGCCCCTAAAGAGTGGCCTACCTTATTAATCTCTAAGCAAAAATAGTGCCTGTGGACATTACCACTACGCAACCGCAGGTTCCATCATCTCATTTCGAAGGGGCTGGTGCAGCTATTCTCTTGTATCACTGCCTGCCTAGTTTACTAGTTAATTTTCCAAATTACATCGCTAATACTTAACTTTCGAATGTTGTTATTTTTTTGAGGCCCATAAACATTGGTTCATTGATCTGTCAAGACTAGAATAATATTTCTTGAAAAAATAAAACTTATTATTACAAAGAACTTTCCAGAGGTAGAAATGAATACAAGCCACAGACAACATTTAAAAAAAAGGCACGGCAACACTAATATGTGCACTAAGGATAGGAATTTTTTGTAACAAATAGTATATTTTGCACTTAGTACTATTATGTTTTTGACCACCAATTTCTTATATTGATTCTTGCAAATTTTATGAATTACTGCCAACATTTTTGCATATATTTTGATCACCCTGTTTTTAGTAAAACATAATGCTATAAAGCGTTCTCACACTGTTTTTTCCACTCATATTTTATTTTTCTTCTCTCTTTTTCACTATTAAGTGTATCAAACGAATATATAAGAGTCGCTCAATGGGGTAACTAAATTTACCTTGATATGTTTTGACAAGCCAAATTGTTTAATACAATGTGTGAGAAGAGGACCAAATAAATATAAGAGTAATTACATAAAGTCATTCATTCCTTCTATATAAGAGGATTCTCAAAGCACATTTCTAGTCTCCCAATACAACTTATTTCAACATTACAGGATACTCTGCCATCGAAAAACGTAATTACTTTTCTTCCATAAGAAACCTTCCAAGAAAGGATATATCCTGGCATGTAGTATGTATATATGTACTCTTCTTTGGTCTGCATGGCTTTATTTGTGATTACTTATCTGCTGACTATAGAGCATAGTATAATGCACGGATCCATTATCGACCGGTCAGCCCAAATTTTGATATAAGATATGTTAGGGAATACCTGCGTTTTGAATTTTTTTTCAAAAGTATTAGAAATATCAGCTGGTATATGGACATATATCATGATATGTGTGTGACAAATCAAAAGGGGGAGGACTAGGCCAAAGCCCCTAAAAGATAAACTCTAAAGGTGCCCATGCCAAGTTTATCTATCCCAAGAACAGCTCTTACCTCCCTAGGGAGGGGTCTATAATCGAAGTACAACATGTTTATCTGAGAAGCACCAAGCTTTGATAGTGCATCTGCTGTGAAGTTTGCCTCTCTGAGGATATGAATGAGCTGGGCACGTGGCCTCCTGCCTAGTATAAAAATCTCTGCCTAGGTACTCTATATCTCCAAGGCGCTGAACTACCCTTGTTAAACCAGTTAACAGTAACTTGTGACTCCAATTCAATTATCACATCACACCAACCCTTTTCTTGGCAAACATGAAGACCATGTAGAACTGTCAATAACTCGGCCATTGTATTGATGTGCACACCAACACTTTAAATGCCAGAACAACCACCTCACCATAATGGTATTTAAAGATACCATTACTACCACTAGGCCCTGGATTACCACAAGAAGCACTATCTATGTTAAGTTTTAATATACGTGCCATTGGACATAACCTGTCTTTAATAAAATTAAACGTGTCCGACAACCCGACACTCGGACACACGTGTCCAACACTATTTGCAAGGTACTTAACAAAATTCTGCCATTTCCGACACCCCGTACCCGTGTCGCCGACACCCGTATCCGTGTCGTTGTTACCTAGGACATAACCATTTCACATGCATACATTGTGCATAAGAGACCGCATCCAATCTTCAACTTTGGAAATCATTTCGACAACCTTCGTAGGACTTTTACTTTTAGCATGCACATAAAAAAAATCTGGATTTCGAGATCTCCTAAATATTAAAAGGGCCAATCACTCCCTTTAAAGTACCAATTTGAATGGATTTAGAGGCAGAGTTAAACCAAGAGTGTAATCCTGCAATAACCGAGCTGATTCGAGTAAGATGCACACCATGTTAAACGCCGAAATAAGACATACTTAGGGGGCTATCTTCCCTGTAACAAAGAGATGATCTATAAAGTCATAGACTCAATGTCAAGCGTAGAACAGCATCTGTACCGTGCAGCTAATTGCACAAAACACCATTTAGCTTCTCCATTAAATTTTTTACAGCAAAACACCTGTAGTTTATAGGGAGTCATGTGAGGCCATAGCCATGACAACATACGCAATTCATTCCAATGAGCTCTCACTTCACAACATGCACTGTGAACTTAAAATTCTCCACCCAGGGTACCCAAAGAGGTTGATCAGGAGCTGAAGTAAGGTACTGAACCTTGTTTCTTCCAATTCCAGGTGCTATCCTCATTAAGAAGCTGTTGAACTATATAAGTGATATCTTAGTATTCTTAAAGAATCATTAGGAGAACCACACCCGCCCCAGCTTTCATGCCAAAATTTTGCATTTCCTTCTTCCACCACCAAACCTGTGTTATGAGCAACAACATCAAAATGTAATGGCATAATAGACCAAAGACTAGAAGAGGTAGTTGGAGTTGTGCCAGCAAAGTGCTTACCTTTCATGTACTCTATCCATAATGGCTGCTTATGATAAAGAGTCCAAATTTTCTTTAAAAGAAAACTATCTTGAATATCTGAGCTTCTTTATACACAAACTGCCTTCAAGTTTAGGTTTTCTTCAGAAGAAAACTTTCTTTAATATCATTATGCTTCCTTAAAGCCAAAATACTTTCAAGTTTAGGCCTAAAAAAGGACTTCCAGGCCTTCTTCTTAATCTTTCCTTCAAGTGAGCCTCAGAAGAAATTTGTATATAACCACTCTGAATGTTTAGCTACCGTCTAAGGCACATGTAAGCCTGTGTAGATTTATGGGCATAGAACATGGTTCATAGGGATAAGTTTACGCCCATATTACATAATCTTAGCTTTCCATCCTGAAATTTTCTGCAGCACTTAATGAACGAGGTTATCAAGATATGAAATCTTCATTTTGCCATAGGAAATAGGAGCTTTGTGATGCATGAAAGGAAATTCCAAGTTGAAATCTTGAAGTAGCCTGCACGATATGCTTCTTAGCTAGGGAGTCTTGTGATGTACATAGATTTTTCTTTTAGATTTATGGAGGAGTTGTTTTGAACAAACCCTGTACCGGTCTAGAAACCTTGTTAAACCTTTGATAGAAGTTTTGAATTTATTCAAAAAAACCAAAATGTCATCGGCATATAGGTATGTGATAAGGATACAATTTCTTCTTGGTATGAAAGAAATCAATTTGATCTTGAGAGAAACACTGTAGAAGACTTCTTGCGAGCACTTCTTCCCCTAGTATAGATAAAAAGGGAGAGAAAGGGTCACCCTGCCTTAAGTCTTTTGAAAACTTAAAAGGATTTATATACACCTCGAAGAACCACCGATTGGAATAAGTGAAATCCATCTGCTAGAGAAATTAAATTGAAGGAGCACTCCTCGAAAAAAATGCTAATCCATGGTACCAAATATTTTAGCCATATTTACTTTGATCATGGAATTGTGATATGCCACCTTTCTACCCAATTTTCTTACTAACTCTTGTGCTAAACATATATTTAACCAACATTTTTTAAATAAAACGGACTGCGGCTTACGTATGCGAACCCCCTCACGGCCAGCTACACCAGGTTTCAGGAAACCTAAATCTTCACAGAAGAGATAGAAGAAACTTCCAATCAATTGAGTATTAAAAGCCTGAGATATATCAATCTTCAAAGTCATATTGCTTCCCCAAATTTTATCATCTAGCTCATTAATCAACTCACGAGCCAAACCAATATTAGTTTGAATACTTCTACCAGGTTAGAAGACACCCTGATGAGAAGTTATAATTTTGATAGCCACCTCTTTGAGTCGAGTAGCCATAATTTTAGATATAATCTTGAAGCAAAAGTTACTAGGGCAAATAGGCCTATATTGATTGAGCCTAGTTGCTTGTTCTTCTTTAGGAATCAAAATTATAAAACTAGAATTATAACCATTAGGAATCGTACACTTAACAAAGAAAGATATCATAGCAGCACATACCTCTTTGTGAATAATATCCCATAATTTATGAAAGAAGTATCCCTGAAAACCATCAGGCCAGGAGAATTGTCAGCATTCATAGAAAACACTGCAATCTTGACTTCTTCAACTTTAGGAATGCAGCTCAACATACTATTATCTTATCCAGTAATAAGTCTAGGCAACATCTGCAAAATATTTTCATCATGGATAACTCTCTCATTAGCCTTGAACTTCTCTTTATAGAACCCCACAATATAATTAGAAATTTCCTGTTGAGATATGAGATTTGTACCATCTTCTTTGACAAGGTTAGTGATCATTGATCTCTCCCTCTTCAATTTGGTGATAGCATGAAAATATTGGGTATTTCTATCTCCAGCATTCACCTATTTCAGCCTAGATTTTTGCAGGCCCAGTTGTTCATTTTGCAGCAAAGCATTATTGAGATTCACTTGGGCTTTAATCATCTCTCCAGCCACAAAGTCACTTTCGGGATATAACTGCTGAGCTTCTTAGAGCCCCAACAAGTTTTGTTACATCACACTAACATTGTTTTCAGCTGAACCAAATACCTCTTGTTTTCAAATCTTCAGTGCAGCCTTGACCATCTTCAGTTTAGACCTGAACACACATGGAGGAGCACCATACACTATTTATTTCTAAGCCTTCTCAATAAGGGTATATAAGGTATAGTGGTCAGCCCATACCTTGCAGAACCTAAATGGAATATTTTTTAAGTTTAGGGATGGAGGTATTCTAACTAAAGATAATGGAATGATCAGAATTGGTTCTAGGTAATACCCTAGACTTCCAGTTATGATGCCTATGAGTCCAAAGTTCATTATGTAATACTTTGTCAAGGAGACAAAATATCCTATCTCCTCCAATCTAACCATTGCACCAAGAGTACAATAGACCAAGTATATCAGTTTCCTTTAGGCAGCAATCATTAAGGCAGTCTTGAAAATCAGTAATTGAGACGAGGTCTACCCTCTATTTTTTCAGAATTATATAGTATAGTATTAAAATCTCTATGAATTGACCAATGGATTAGGCTAACTCTTTAACTTTCTCAATTCAGTCCATAAGATTCCTCTCTCCACAATATTGTAACTGGCATGCACAAAGGAGATAACCATATCATCATAATAAATAGTGACTTGTCGTCTAAAGAGAAAATAATTTCAGGCATAGCCATAGTACTTCTTCAAAAAACCCATAAGTTAGCAAACTCTACATCATCAACAACATTAACAATAGGAGTACCATAGTAATTTCTCAACCTAAGTTTAGAATTGTTGTCCGAACTAGGCCCAATCTTAGGCTCAGCAAGACAAATAAAATCAGGATTAAAGTTATCAATCAGTTTCCTTAAGTATATTTGGGTCTTTATATTACCAACTCCCCTAATATTCCAAAAGAAAATATTTATTGATAATATTTAGGGTTTTTTAGTTTTGTAGGCCTTGTGTTATACAAAGGTCTAGCAGGGTCTGCAACTTTTTTAACATATGTTCTCTTCTTTCTTTTAGGGAGAGTAAACTCACCTCCAGTTTCAATAGGCAAACTCTTTGTTGGAGTCTCAACAACATGATCATGAGTTATATCCCCCCATTAGATGAGATAGAGTCATCTTCATGCTCATATGGATTATAATCATTTTCAGTGTCTCCCCAATTTTTAGAGTGAAGAGCACCCAAACCTGTAAAATGAACAGCTTGATCCGTATGTAGTTTATTGCCATTATTATGACTGTTAGATAGATGCCCTTGCTGAGCATTATCTGCATTAGTCTCATTGTTATCACCTATAGTTGGCTTTGAAATATCCCAAGATTGAGTAGCTGCATTAATAGTTGTTTCTGAATGCTTTCTTGATTCCCCATTCTTTTTTCCCTTTGGCAAAACAATGGGGTTAGTTGAATTTCCCACTGGTTTGATCATACCTAGAAAGTAAATTGGAGGAGATGACTCAAAGTTACCCCCTTATTACTGTCGTTATTCCCTTCACTATTAACAGTATCTTTGTTCATCCCTTCATTCTTATTCTTTACTTTCTTCCAATTTATTTTTTCCTTGGGTTTCTTTAACCTTGTCACTCGCCTCCATGACAATTTTAATAGCTCTACAGTCAGAAACAATATGTCCAACTATTTTGCAATGAGAACAAAACTTAGAGGGGTCAGGAATTTGTACCTCTTGTAATATTTCCATTCCTTCATCTTCAAGAGTAATTGTGTTAGGTATAGGCTTAGAGAAATCAATCTCCACTAACACACTAGCAAAGAAACCAAAGTCTTTGTTTCTAGTAGAGTTATCCACTCTTATAAGAATACCTATTGTTTTCCCCATAGTCATTAAGTTATGAACATACCAAAACTCAAGAGGAAGTTTAGGAAATCTTACCCAACACACAGTACGTGTATTTCTATGATTATCTTGATTGAATCTTCTAGACCATTTGGGAAGTCTCATAGGTTGCCTTTCAATAAATCATGTTCCACCAAGCCAAACCCTCTTCTTATCCTCCTCATTATCTAGCATGATAACAAAGAAGTCTCTGCCAATGGCAATGAATTTGCAGGAGCCTTTCAGTTTCCACTTAGATAGTGCCAACAGTTTAATCTCCTCCAGTGTGATATTAAGCATAGGAAACTTCCCTATAAGACTAAATTTGAAATAATCTACTTTCTCCTAGATAGCAACCTTAGAAAGAGTTACCACTGCTCTATCTCCTACCAAAGTAGGGTTTGGAATAAGATCCAATGAAATCGAATTTGGTTTAGTGCCCTTGACCTTTTATGTATAAGATTGCGGAGTTTTTTAGTCTCTGTCAAATCTTTCCCATCAACATTGTTTGTAGTATTAGTAACATCAGGGATTTTACCATGGAGACAAGCATTGTCATCTAGAACCTGATTGTTACTTAAGTCATCTACCGTCAATTTCAAACCATCTTCTCTCATCCCCATGAATCCCCAAGGGCAACAAAGCTTTAGATTTGGATTAATCATAGCTTTAATTCATCTAAATCTCTTTTATTGGTTTTGATCGTTGATGCCCAATGATGGTGTAGTCGCTGATGATTCAAGGTTGAGAAGTCGTCTAATAGATGATTACATGCCCTCCAAATCAAGCACTCAAAGTAGACCTAGAAATCGTGATCTGAAGTTTGAGATTATCGCGCCAACACTATTATTATCTGAAGTTTGAGATCGAGATCTAAACGATGTTAAAGACTAGCTGGTGGCAGAGTTGATAGGATTGATCATCTTAATCGCTAGTACATGGTTATGTTCTGTACATACCTTAATTTACATGGGCTTGGATTGTACACATCCAGATATTAATAGATATTTATGGGCCATCGTGTGATATATATAAAAGACAGACCAAGGGATGAAAAAAACCCTAGGTGGAGTATGTGTGCATGCCCTAGAAGTTTAGCTCTTTGATGTTTTAGGAAATAGACTTCGAGTAAGACTGTAAGACAAACCTATTCATGTAACAAGCAGTGGAGGCTATGCATTAGAGCTCCATCACAGCTACACCAGGCCAAGACTATATGGTCACTTGGTTCGTGCAGTTAAGCAGAGCATCGAGGATCAAGAGAAGAAAGCTGAAGAAGTTTATTGATCATCAAACAAGGTATGTTTGTATCTTTTCGGTTAGTCGTTATTACGATCCACAGTAGAGTTTTCCTGTTAGTACCTTATTATAGCTCCTCCCATCATCTATAACGCATTTGATCATAAGTATAATGTCAACCCTATGGGTCTCTCAATTCAAAGGGTAGTGGATTTCTTGATTGAAATTTTAGGGAACGTCTTCATTAGCTGAAGTTTGAGACATATCATAGTACCAATCTTGTCTCGCTCGTCAAAGATCAACGGATTTATGGGTACACCGATTTACCTCTTTTCTATAACCGTGAAAGCATACGTCACCAATTCTTTTGATACAGCCATTGTAACTCTGAAGTTGTTTTGGTACACCTCAAAATGACACCTAAGAAAAAAATATCAGTCTCCCCATATCTGCATTTATTTTCTTTTGTTAGAATTGCCAGGGGAGAGGTGTCATTGGATATCGTCATCCACACTCGAGTGAGAGGGCAACGATCCTACACACGAAGTTAGACAATGTGTATTCTCTTAGGTTAAAATTTATTTAAGAGAAGAATTGTTTTGATGATAGAACTGAGGGATTTGGTGCTAAGTAAAGGTGCTGAGAGATGTGTCTTGGGCTGCTGGAACCAAAAAGTGCATTGGTGTTGTTGGAGATGGTCTTTGGGCCTTAAATGTAATTATAGTTTGACACTACTTTGACATTCAAGCACAACGGTCACCTGAAATTCTATATTAGGTATTAGTTACTTAATTATCTTTTTGTTTAAATGCCCTTTAGACGAAAAGATTGGAGTTTTTGATATAATTTTGATGCCCTGCCTTGGAATACTTTGTCTTCTCGGACATGGACAAAGTCGTGTTCTAATCGTAAGGCTTCTTTCAGGATTTTAGTGTCGAAAGCCGGGATCTTCCGTGGTGGATAATAGGTCTGTTTAGTTTCTTTTATGAACTAATCATGGAATTTAGTCGGGTTTATAACACTTTATATTTTAGCATATTTTGCAGCCTTTTTCCTTCTAGCTTAAATACTTGATTAAACGCCCATATCGGAAAAATCCGGGTTAGTTTGAGAAAAAAACCCCCCTCCATATTTCAAATTTAGTTTAGAAAGAAGTAATGTGAAGTGATTATAACGGCAATTAATCGCGATCAAAGGGAGCTCTTGTTCTCTGGAAAGTTTAGCATTGTCTAATTCAAAAACATACGGGTTATGAAAATTTTGGATTAATATTATTACCCAATATTTTTTGAACCTTGTGCTCACCAAGAACCTTAAAAAGAAAGGACATGATGTCAGCAAGGTGTATAAACCCTTGACCAATGAAGAAAATATTATTGAACTAAAGAAACCTCAAAAGATATCATCTCTTTGCAAGTCCCAGAGGATCATGGTGCACCCAATGTTTGTATTTAGAGAATTTCTCGTCTTCGCAGGTAAAGATTTTTAAAACTTTTTATCTACAATTTTGTTTCCCAAGTGGTTTTGATGTTGGTAGTTGTTTGTTGCTTCTTTTTTTGTTGGGAGGAAATGAGTTTTTGTTGTTGGATTTCAAAATGGTTTAAATTCAACATCAAAAACTCATTTTCTCCTAACAAAAAAGAAGAAGCAATAAACAACTACCAACATCAAAACAACTTGGGAAACACAATTGTAGATAAAAAGTTTTAGAAATCTTTATCTGCGAAGACGAGAAATATCATAAACGCAAATATTGGGTACACCATGATCCTCTAGGATTTGCAAAGAGATGATATCTTTTGAGGTTTCTTTTGTTCAATAATGTTTCTTCTCTGGTCTAGGATTTATACACCTTGCTGATATCATGTCCTTACCTTTTAAGGTTCTTGGTGAGCACAAGGTTCAAAAAATATTGGGTAATAATATTAAGCCAAAATTTTCATAACCCGTTTGTTTTTGTTTTTGAATTAGGCAATGCTAAACTTTCCAGGGAGCTCTTCGCGATTAATTGCCGTTATAATCACTTCACATTTCTTCTTTCTGAACTAAATTTGAAATACGGAGGGTTTTTTTTCTCAACTAACTAGGATTTTTTCTGATATGGGCGTTTAATCAAGTATTTAAGCTAGAAGAAAAAAGGCCGTAAAATATGCTAAAACATAAATTGTTATAAACCCGACTAAATTCCATGATTAGTTCATAAAAGAAACTAAACAGGCTGTAAAATATACCTAATATTAAGTATGGATATTAATTGGCAATGGGGAGGTAAGAGGTCAACGTAATTCGAACTCAAATAACTAGTAATCAACGGCTTTGTTACATGATTCTGCAACAGACAGTTTATGAAAGAAGAGAAAATATAAACACATACAGTAATTTTGTGTTGCATAAAGAACATATAAGCACAATTCTTAGATATTAGGTGGAAAAGGTACCAAATGCGTGAGAACATCACACAGTAGTAACAAGATACAATTAAAGGAATGATATAACAAGAGAACTTCCTAAAAAGAAACTAATTAACAAAGAAACCTCATAAGGGTTAAGTCTTTGTAACCTACACAGAGAAATAATCAATCAATAATATCTCTACTCTTCTCTCATGTCCATATTATAATTATCTAGTAGAATAGAGTATTATCCAACATGTTATTAGCACTGCGAAGAGCTAGTAGATCATAAAGGATAAAAAAGGCTCTCCAACAAACATTTTTTATGATTTTTTTAGCGTTGCGGAGAGGTAAATTTTATCAAAGTTTATTTTTTATATATTAATTACATGATCAATCATATAGGATATGTAGATTTGTGTTTGTAAATTGATATATATATATATATATATATATATATATATATATATATATATATATATATATTTTTGAAATTATTAGAACTATTTTAGTGTTTTTACCCTTGTAAAATTACTGTTTTCAAACTAAAATAGGGATCGTTGTGGTTATCGGATTGACGCAACTCGCCCCCTCATAATGAACTTCATATAACCCATCTTCTTGACACATTTGTTCAATAGCCTCTGCTTCTCACCAGCTCCATTCAAGATGCAAGATCTACTCTGCAGTGTCTCGGATGATTTGCATTCTGATTTATGAGTTTTGACAATCTCCTTATCCGCAGATTGACGGGACGCTAATGACAAGTACCGAAGTTGATGAATTGCGGCGGTATTAAAAACTGAATTGTCCAGAAAGTTTGTAGTGAACCCCTGACGGAAACAAAAAAAATACAGTGCATACATTATAATATATAAAAAATAAAAAAATACCAATCTGAATTAAAAGGAGTAAATCTAGTGGCAAGAGAGGGTAAAATTTTGGTTTAAAGGTAAATTTATTATTAAAAAAAAGGCGGATAAAAAGATGTTTTAAATAATACGGCAAGTGCAACCAGCTCAATGATTCCGCATTTTCCATCAAAATACAATTATTGAAAAACTACCGAATAATTTTGTTATTACATTATAACAAAGGGTTCTACCAAACAATTTGGTGTGCCTCATTAAAAGTTCTCTTCCTCTCAAAAGTGACATGCTCTCCTATCACGTATCACCAACTAGCAGTAAAGTCGTGCTAATTGTTTTAAGGAAATAAAGATTATCTAAGAATGGCAAAAGTCGTGCAAATTGCTTGAAGAACATGGTGTATCAGGTTAACTCCAGTATCGGTTCCACTGAATGCAAATTCACAGCTCCCTTTATCATCTCTCAAAACACCCCCATAGCCCCCCTTATCATTATGTATCCCACTGAATGCATAACCTTTTTTGCCGCAGGCAAAGTCTTTTTTGAAAGTAATGAACACATAATCCTTTAGTGAACATGCAAACGTATGTTTTACATAGAAAGCAAGGTGTCTGACTGCTCATGTGTTGCTTTCAAATCATGTGTTAGTGATGGTTCTGGTGCAAAATAGTTATTAGCTTCTTATCTTCGAATATTGAGTTTACTTAAGTTATAAGGTTATTATTCTGATGAAATCTATAATCATTTTACTTTATCTCACATTTGGCCAGGTAATTATTGGACAGTAGTGTGGGTGCTCCAATGCTTTTTCTGGAGCTATCTTTTCTTATCGGTGGTCTTATAAGTACAAGAGACCTGAATTGAAGTAATGTAGGTAAAAGCCTCCAAGGGAAGATTCTGTACAAACAGATAAAATGGCTCTCTTAATAGTGAAGCAGGAGGATGTGCGGGGTTAGTTTTGTAAACTAAAGGAGGTGTTCTGTGTGGCTCTACAAGAAGACAATCACGCGTTTCAGAGTTCCTTATTATTACTGGGTAGCTGTTCTTGAACATGCTGCCATTGAAAACATGCTGCTAGAAGTGGACTGTGGTCGGAGCATATATAATATGTTCGCATGTTAAAAGGGGATTGATAGAAAAACCCCACTGGAAGAATTCAACATGTTAGGAGTTTTTAGTTAGATCATTATAATGGAGACACATAGGCTATGTTATCTCTTTTAGGATCATGGTTTGCGAAAAGCATATTGTATAAAATGGCATTGCAAAATTCACTTGCCATGCAATTATAGACTTGAGTCACAGTCCTAAGGACGGGAAACTAATTATACTGCCATACTTTCTAACACCAATTTGATTATATGCTATAAAGTGTACCAAGAGAACCATTGTTGTGATGAAGTATAATGTTTAACCGCAACAGTCAGGAGATGGCAACTAGTCCATTGTATGTCAATAATCGCAAAGGTACAAAAGAGTTGAGGATTTCGAGGACTCAAATATAAAAGAGCAGACTGAATTCCTCCGTGTGCTCGTTCATTTCGCATTGCACTCTTATTAAAGTATGTTTTCTGAAAGTAACACACCCACTAATTATTGCTTGACCAAAGCAATTTTCCTTGGGAAGCCTCTCAATTTCTTACAAGTTTTTGTGCTTTAAATCCACTCCTCAATCTGCTTTTGCTTTATCTTGGGTTCTTTAACAAGTTTAAGAATCAAGGCTGGTGAGTTGAAGTGGAATTAATAACTGAAGTAAGCAAATTTGCCTGGTCAAATGAAAATATAGAATCTGGATTTGTCGACCCTACAAACAGTCATAACAACCGCAACCCTCTGTTATTTCTCCATAGTCCTTTTGTTAACTGAGAGCTGGTTAAATTTACAATGGGGTGGGATTGAGAGGTAAGAGGCCACCAAATGCTAACTCAAACATTTTGTAACTTATGGTTTTGTAACTGGAAACTGCAACAAACATGCTTTATGAAAGAAGATAACATATAAACACATATACAGTAATTTTGTGTTGGATAAAAAACAGATAAGCACATTCTTAGATAGTAGAACATCACACGCAGTAGTAGCAAGGTACAATTAAAGGAATGACATAACAAGAGAGAACTTGCTAAAAAGGAACTGATTAACATAGAATCATAGACCAAGCAACAGTAAGAAAATTACCAAATAGCGAATGGAGTCATTGCGGACTGATTGGACCAAAAAAGATAAAAGTAGCTTTGTTGTTAAAATCGTCATAGCTCATTTTGGCATCATAGTTTCCCTTTAATCTTCAAGTATGTTTCTTTGACAGCAGCTCGACCCCTCATAATAATCTAGATCTGAGCAATCTTCTCGACACATTTGTTTCAATAACCCCTGCTTCTCACCAGCTCCCTCCAAGATGCAAGACCTACTCTGCAGCGTCTCGGATGATTTGCATTCTTATTTATGAGTTTTGACAATCTCCTTATCCGCAGATTGATGGGATGCTAATGACAAGTACCGAAGTGGATGAATTGCGGCGGTATTAAAAACTGAATTGTCCAGAAAGTTTGCAGGAAACCCCTGATGGAAACAAAAAAAAATACATTTGCATACATTATGATAAAAGAAAAATACCAATCTGAATAAAAAGGGGTAAATCTAGTGTAACAAGAGAGGGCAAATTTTTGGCTTAAAGGTAACATTAATAAACAGCGCCGGATAAAAAGACAATGTTTTAAATAATACGACCGAGTGCAACCAGCTTATTAAAATACAATTCTCGAAAATCTGCCGAATAATTTTGTTCTTATTACATTACAGCAAAGGGTTCTACCAAAAGAGTTGACATATTAACGAGGCTCTGCTATAACAGTAAAATCGTGCTCATTGTTTTAATTAAATAAAGGTTACATAAGAATGGCGAAATCATTATCAACAGAGTTCCAATGGAAAAGAAGAAAACAAGTTTTGCCTAGGAATGATTTCATTCTGTGATCAACAGCTGATGAAAGGGGTGCATATCGCCTTTTTTATTAGCTACAGTTGATTTCAGGTAAAATTGTTATCACCTTAAGTGTTTCCTACGGTTAAGGGAAATTGTGAAGTGAAGATCACTTGGGAAAGAAAGAAAAAAATTACCTTAGGGAAAAAAATCCCCAATTATACTTCAAACTGCATCTTTCAGATTACGGGAAAAAAATTTCACCGTTTCCCCTATACTGAGTAAATATCTAGATGAAAATATGAGTCATGGGAACACATCCTGCTTCAAAACACTTCAACTAATAATACAAATAACAAAAAAAGAGAAACCCTAGAATCCACAATGTTGACCTAATGTTAAAATATTTAACTTGAGGAAAAAAAAAACCCAAATAGACTTCAATCTAGATCGCCTAGTTCAAAATCGCGAAAGGCGATCAAACCGCATTATCTAAATTTGAGAACGTATATGTTTCAACTAAAGAGAAACCCTAGAATTCACAATACTCACCTAATGTTAAATACACAAATCCTAACAGAGTTGGAAAAGTATACCTGGTTTGGGGATTTGCAGAGGAGATCATTGATCGGCAAGCTTGGAGAGAGTCTTTGTTGTTGTTGTTGTTGAATCGATGGAAAAACGACGGATCTGCATTGATTCAAACTTGCAATTTTCGAAACCCTAAAAATCGACATCATCTTCTTCTTTAATTATTTTCGAAACCCTAGAAATTGAAAAGCCAAATCCAAGTCAGTGAGGCTGTATTTCTTCCAACAGTACCTGACTTGGATTTTTTAACAGGCACCCAACACTTGGGCGCCTGTTTTATTTTTTTTGAAAATTAAATAAATAAACAAAAAATCCTAGTCACTATGTTATTCATATCATCCACATAGGATTTTTGACCTCCAACAGTGCCTCAGTGACTTGGATTTGAGTCTCAAAAAGCAAGGTCAAAAATTCTAGTCACTATGTTATTCATATCATCCTGCATGTAGTACCACCCGCCACTATGTTATTCATCCCCTTTGCAGATACTTCTATCATATCATCCTGCAATTTCTTCATCTAGAATACCATAAAAAATAAAATAAAAATCTCACTGGTATGATTAAAGAGTATACAATTTAAACAGTATTAGGAGATAAGCATCCCATGAATATAGGGAAGTGCATACTCATATTTCGACCACTTTTTCGCCCATCACATTTAAAATAGCGCCACAATATAATTTTCTCCCCTAAAAAATCTCTGTAATATTTTAAAATAATAATTTGTTCTCCTACCCATTTAGCCAGATTAACCCAAATCTATCAAGCACAGATATCCAAATCAATAATCAATATAGAATCACCCAAATCAACTGTAAAAACATTATACCTTAGGAGATAAGAGCATTGTATGGAATGCAGATAGTGAATAAACTAGGTCGACTCAATGTTGCAGATTCTCACAATCACAAATGCTACAAAATCTTGTTGGAGGTTGATGGAAAATATATCTTTCTTTGTATGAACTATGAAGAAAGAGATGTGTAGTGTTCAAGCTCTTCTCATTATTTACTTCTTTAGGCTTGAAAAGAAAACTAGGTTTTGGAATTTGTTTGAGGTTTTTCTGAGTAAATGTTTTTATATTCGTCATTCACCAATGAAGTGTTCTATTTTTAGCATTTACATTTTCCTTACTTTTTGTTTTTCAAAAATCACTTTTTAAGTTTTTTATTTTTTTGCAGAAGGTTTTTTCTTTTTGTTTTATCTCCTAATGTACAAGGTGTGTTTTGTTTGTTCGACTTAGTGGTCATACTGATTGCTGCCTTGTCCATGAAATAAAATTGTATTTATTTGTCCTCAAAATTGCCTTCAAACCACTAGAATTTACCTGTTACTTCCCATACTGCATCTGATTATGATCATGAAATACACACTATTTCACCAGACTGTCAATCCAAATTGTAGTTGATATCTTGATCAAAATCTTCTGGAACTTCTTCATAGTCTTAAGGCCAAGACAGAGTATACCCTGCGCACAAAATATCACAGTATTTCGCAATACAAACGGTTTGTCGTACTTTTCTTACCAATCTTTTTGCACTCATCTAAGGGCAGCTGATTTATGGGTACTTTGTCTACCTCATTTCAATAACCATCAAATCGTTTGCATCTATCACCAAAAATATGTCAAACAACCAACCTAACTCAGAAGTTTTTCCAGTACACCCCAAAACAACACCTAAATAAATATTCTTGTCTCGTGTTTATTTATTTATCTTCTTTCGTCGGAATCACCGGTAGAGAGGTGTTACTAGATATGTCATTCATCGGAATCGTATTTTCTTAGAGAAATTATTATAGCCCTTGTTGTGTTGAGGCCTGAGAGGGGACTGCTGGAACCAAAAATGCCTAGGAGTTGGTTGGAGTATGAGCTGATATTATGAAACTTGTGCAAAAGAAAAAACCTCAAAAATGATCTTTGAAAAACAAAAAGTAAGGACAATGTAAAAGTTAAAAATAAAACACTTTATTGGTGAATGGTGAATTGAAAAGCATTTACTCAAAAAAACCTCAAAAAAGTTCTAAACCCTAATTTTCTTTCCAAGCCTAAAGAAGTAGATAATGAGAACTTGAACAGTAGACATCTCCTTCTTCATAGTTTATACAAATAAATATATATTTTCCATCAACATCTAACAAAATTTTATAACATTTGTGATTATGAGCATCTGCAAGATTGAGTCGACATGGTTTATCCACTATCTGCATTCCATACAATGTTCTTCTCTCCTAAGGTATAATATTTTTACAGTTAATTTGGGTGTTTCTATATTGATTGTTGATTTGGATATCTGTGTTTGATGAATTTGGGTTAACTTGGTTAAATGGATAGAAGAACAAACTAATATTTCAAAATCTTACAGAGGTTTTTTAAGGGGGGAAATTATATTGTGGCGCTATTTTAAATGTGTGATGGGCGAAAAAGTGGTTGGAATATGAGTATGTACTTCCCTTATATTCATGAGATGTTTACTGCTTAAATTGTATACTTTTTAATCATACTAATGAGAAGATTTTTTTTTTTGATATTCTAGATGAAGAAATTGCAGGATGATATGATAGAAAAATCTACAAGGAGATGAGTAACATAGTGGCGGGAGATACTACATTAGGAGATAAACATATCATCCTGCATATTGAGCACACATAAGATTTTTGACCAGGTTGGAGGTCAAAAATCCTATGTGGCACCTTGGTTTCCAAGGTAGTGAGGCATTTTAGGAGATGCTCTTAAAATAGGACTCGGTTTTGTTTTTGAAACTAGGATTCTAGATTGATTTTCTTTCTGCTGAATTACATCTACATGATATCAGTAAAACTACATGGAATCCTAAGGTTGTATTTCGACATCATACAAGTTGCATAACATTATAGAAATAGTCAGTATGGGATTAACACATCAGCTTGTAAGACACCCAAATAGCTCGACCAACTACCCCCGTTCCAAGTATGCACTTTTTGCCTTCTCATGTTCCATCACAAATAAAATAGCATGAATTTAATTGTATCTAGAAGAGAGCTGTCTGTACATGTATACATTGTACAGTGCAAGTGCAAGTGCAAGTGCAAGTGCAAGTGCAAGGTAAATTTAAGATATTAATCACATCAATATCACATTGACAAATTTCAAAACATATTAATTTTTTTATTGATGCAAGTGAGGGTTAAGAAACCTCCCAAATTAAAGCATATGCAATTAAAAATATTTTAAGGATTTTAGAATTACTTTTAGAAGCTATTATTGATGATAAAGCCTATTATCTATTTTAAGATTAATTTTAATTCCCCATTTAATTAGTTTCATGATAGGATTATATTACTTTAAGGTTGGCTTCTTATTTCCCAAGTCCACTATTAGGATGCGGGACTAATTGCTAATGAGTCAATGACTACAAGGAGTTCATTGCATTGAGTAGATGTTGAAAGTTTGAAGAGAGTCTCCTATTCGTCCTAGTACTAAATTGTACATAACATAAGAAAAACACGGTTAAGAAGTCATTTACTGTATATTATATTTGACAGAGTAAGATGTCAACTGAAAATTCAAACTAGGCATTGCTTACGCCAAGATGAGGTAAAATTCATATTGAGCACACATAGAATGGCACTCTTCTTTGAATATTTTTTTATGCCTAGGAAAAAGTCAAGTGTAATTGCTACCCTGCCCATAAAACGCCGCATCAGAAAGAAAATCAATTAAGAATCCTAGTCTCAAAAACAAAACCGGGTCCTATTTTAAGAGTTAAGACATTGGAAAAAAAAGATCACATAATTCAATGTCTTAAAATTGGACCTAAGTTTGTTTTCAGACTAGGATTCTTAATAACTATGAAAAGAAGGTTGGAACTATGCTTTGGAGAAAAAGTTTTGGGATATTATTCCGACTACAGACTCTCTACAAATGATATCATACATAAAGAATAAAACAGAACCACCATGGAACTGCATTCCGCTCCTTCAGTCCATTCATGAAAGTATAAAGCTCTACAACTTTTCCATCATTCATACCTTTAGAGAGGCATACAAGTGTGCAGATTTCCTAGCTGTTTTTTGTAATATAGATGGTGAACTAATATTGCCCCTAGCTCCTGGACCATTAATTTGTACATCTTTATACACGAAGATACTAGGTGTCACGGCCCGGCCCGGGAGTGTTGTAGTACGGTGCCCGAAGCACAGCAGAATATGAGGTCGTGCGGTGTACATGCATGTGCGGCCGACATGCACACGCCTTCTTCACTGGGCGCGACGGCGCCAGTGGAATATACTCACGAATGCTAGAGCGACATCCGGATAATCCTAGATACTCGTGAGGGGTCGTCGAATATGTATTCAGTATAGACGGCAACGCCGAAGGTTCCCTCAATAATCCCTACAGCGTAATCACTTGTGCCCAGTCACGAGGTACGAATATCACACCCTGTAGCGGATCAAGGTAGCTCAATATGCCGGGTTCCAGATATATGATATGTATAAAGGGCCAACGAGCCTGGACTAGTAACATAATCCATTTATAAGGGGCGGTGCGTCTCGATTGGCTCACGGGGCATAACGGCACCCTATTAAGCCCTATCTGGAAAAGCGGTCCGCATTGCAAGGCAATGTCTCCTGGCCTTTCCTAGGCCAAAGAGAACTCATGAACATCCCTTGCAGATAGTCCATGAACCGGGATCTAAGATGACCAAGCTATAAAGCTAACTTTGTCATGGAGAGGTATGGACCAACTTCCTCCTTAATATAGCTACTAAGTAAATAGCTAGTTTCCAAAATGAAACATAAAAAATGGAGACGAAACGTACTGGCGTTTCTCGCCCCCTTAACCAATTTTGTTTTCAACGAAATTTGACGTGTAACTATATTAAGGTATAAATAACATATATCCAATGTCAGAACTCAAAACGCTCGGGTAGATTTACTTGTTCGCTAGGACGTCACACTAGGGGTAAACAATATGTATATAATGTCCATGGGAACCTAGCCCCAGCTTGCTTTGCAAAAAAATAAAAAATAGAAAGACCACATAAGTAATTGCTGAAATGAAGCGAAACAGGAAAACAGAATGTTCTATAGAAAAAATACGGAGACAAGTACTTACATATATGTTACCTAACAACCCAAAGTGTATCTTGAGGTATCTATAACTGCAAACTAGCGATATTTGACAGGATCAATCTCGTCCTGCAGTAAGAGCACCAACAAGAGATAGAGCGGCCAATTGTTCAATAGCGATATCTGCATATATCAACAGTAAACAAAGCTGGAATCTACAATAATTAAGAAACAACAAAGAGCAAAATTAATCAAAGATATCAATGAAACATTTTAGTAGTAATAAGTACTTACATGGCTTAACGGCTTCGAGATAGGTTTTAGCAAACTCAATTGACCCATTTTCTGAATCTATTTCAATGTGAGCTTTAGCATATATCAATTAGATTTCCCCCTTTGAAGATCGACTTCTCTCTTAAAACCCCATGGAAGTAAGATAACATGAATCTGAAATCTTGCTATGAATCTCCCCCAAAAACCCACTTCAACAAACCAAAACAGATTACAGAAACCCCATTTTCTTTTCAACAGTAGCCGAACCCACAACAAATCAGATGCGAAAAACAAAAACAAAAAAATTGTTTCAAATCATGAAACCCACAAACTGATTTAGCAACAACAGACTTCAATCTGGGAAGATTTTAAAGGATGAATTTGGTCTGATAATTTGCAATTTGAGGAGAGAGAGAGAGAGAGAGTAACCGTAAAATTTCTTTGATATTTGGACCAAAAAAAGAAAAATACCAATCTGAATTAAAAGGAGTAAATCTAGTGTAACAAGAGAGGGCAAATTTTTGGCCTAAAGGTAACATTAATAAACAACGCCGGATAAAATGACGATGTTTTAAATAATACGACCCAGCTCAATGATTTCGCATTTTCCATCAAAATACAATTCTTGAAAAAGTGCCAAATATCTATGCTTCTATTACATTCCAACAAAGAGTTCTTCTACCAAACAATTTGGTGTGCTATCACCAAGTTACATAAGAACGGCGAAATCATTATCACTAGAGTTCCAATAGAAAAGAAGAAAACAAATTTTGCCTAGGAATGATTTCATTATGTGATCAACAGCTAATGAAAGGGGTGGATATCGCTGCAGATGATTGTTAAGGGGAATGGTGAAGTGAATACCTTGGGGAAAAAATCCCCAATTATACTTCAAACTGTATCTTTCAGATTACGGAATGCCCGTGTTACAGGGAAAAAAAGAGAAACCCTAGAAGACAATCTTTTGCGTATTTATGTAAGCATTATAGCAGAAGGAAATGATTTCATTAATGAAGGTTGTAAATGATTTTTCCCATTTATAAATAAAAAGTACGTGTATTGGAAATATATGATCGGTAATATTGTGTCCGGTGGGACTGCCGCCTCCTCCTCCCTCTTTTTTTCTCTACCCTTTGGAGTACTATAGGGTGTGTCTAGCCAATGATGTATCTTCCAATTTCAAATTTGATCTCTTTGGGATAACAAGCAAATCAGACAATATTCACAGATTTTATAGAGGAGTTGGGGTTTCTTGCTCGGGAATATTTTTATACCGATTCATCTATTTTAACGTACTTGACTTTCTCAAGCCGGTTATTTTAAGCGGCAATGCAAAGGTTAGTAGTACTTATAATCTTTTCGGATTCATATATATTAGATTCTGGTTCTCATCTTGTAATAAAGACTTTCTCAACCCCTCTTGTTTGCAAAATAGCCATCCTCTTAGTCATTGTCCTTGTAGCCACTGCCTTCCAATCTGCTCCCACTTGTGTTTCCTAATTCAACATCTGCACTAACATGGTCGTTGCCACCGCCACTACTTGGAGTGCTAAAATCTCCACCATAACCAGCTCCAGCACTATTCCCACCATAACCTCCATCTATGCTCCTGTCAGACCATCACCCCAATAGCTACCACCTTTCTAAAGCCACCACCTCCAACATAACCACCGCCCTACCTCAAAGCTGCTGCCACCAAAAATCACACCTCCAGCTAGCCTTTTCTGGTGCATAGTTACCCTTACCATACATTCTTGGAGTTCCTGCATAGGAAAAAACCCTTGATCAGTAACATAAATTCATTAGGGGAATACAAAGAAAGAGATAGGATAGGGCATTGTAAAACATGCCTTGCATTTCTCTTTTTTTGACAATTTGGACATAGGACGTAGAGTTTTTAATATCTGGAGACAATACTAAGGTCCTAGGTTCTCCATGCTAAGCAAAAAAAGAAAGGTTAATTACTTCTCATCCTTTGCCGTAATGGCACCAAGGGGCTCTTTAGTAGAAGTGAAAATGATAAATCCAAAGCCTCTGAATCTACCTGTCTCTCTTCAAAAATCCAAATGTTTTCTTAACTAGTTTGGAGGATCCAAATGTGGAGAATTTCATATTCATTTAATTAGGAGCAGCTCATTTGCAATTCTCTTGCTTGTTTATGCTTGTTTTTATTCTCTTAATAATTTCATTTGTTCTTTAATAAAAGCTTCTTTTTACTGAGCAAATAATAAATATTTAAGCCCTGAACCTTAAGAATGCATAACCCTTGTTTTTGTGTTTTCTATTACAGGAAGATGATGCTTACAGAAGATTTCTTTTGGCTTGGGTGCTACGGTGGCGGGTACGCTCAGAGCATATCCATTTGATACGGTGAGGCATCGGATGATAATGACCTCACTCGAGGATACGAAGTACACAAGTGCTATCAATGTTTTCTATTCTATATGGGAAAAAAAAGGATTCAAGTCTTTCTATAGAGGATCCGGGGTGAATGCACTTTTCTTGGTAACCGGGGCAGGAGTTCTACTGCAGTTGGAGAATGCACAACTGAAATTATTTGGATAGAAAAACGGAGAGGATGATGCGCAACGGCGAGAAGCAAGAAGAATAGATTAGCACTTTATCCAATGTTGGTCCAACCTATGGCAAAAAGGTTTTTGTGGCTAAAGCTTTGGCACAGTTATTACCATGGCAACAAGTTTCCCAATTGCCACGACTTTTACCGTGGCAAAAGCTCTTATTTGCCACGGTATTTTTCGTGGTACAAGTTGGGCCCACCTCGTTTATTCCCCTAGAATGGGGACAACAAAATCCGTGGCAAATGAAAAAAAATTTGCCATTGAAAAATCCGTAGCAAAAGCCTACTTTGACCACTACAAAATCCATGGTAAAAACATATAATAAATTATAATTTTTTTGCTATTGAAAAATCCGTGGCAAAAACATATAATAAATAATAATAATAATAATAAATTATTTCAAAAATATACTGAAAAAGGAGATAAATTATAAACATGTTTCTTACCGACAATTCACATAGCATCATACACGAAATAAACTTAATATGCCAACCTATTCAATCAATTAAGCAAAATGACTTGAAAATTCAAAAAAGATAGCAATGGTTCTTTGAAAGTGCTGGTGACAACTTGAAGTTTTCACCTTATCAAAATAATATCAAATTTGTGAACTAAAGGTTATCAAATGGATTAAAGTTGATTTGATTCTTTAAACATATACCTTAATATTCTACGTCTTATTTTGCCTTTCTCATTAACCATATTGCAATTCCTCATCTCATCAATTACCTGCAAGGATTACATCGTACGATAATTATGTTGCAGTTTGAAAGGAAGAATAAATTCTCTGATTTAACCTTTTAGTCAAAGGATCTTAGCACTAGATATATAGTTAAGCTCTCAAACTTACACATTGAGTGAAGGGCATAACTTTATAGTTCTCCCAACTAAGCATGTTCTTGTCATCGCATGCAAGTACTCCTCAAGCCTTCTTGCTCTTCCTGTTTAAGGGAAGAAAAAGCTATAAGAGTGAGTGACAGATATTTTCTTGCTCGGTGCCATAAGTCTCTTTAAGACACTTGTATACATCTACAAAACACAAAGCATATAAACTTGAGTTTACAGAATATTTACTGTGAATCGCACTATCTATTAAACGAGGTACTTTTGTAAAGCCAAACTTAAACTGTACAGTATCTAACCTTTTCGGATGACTGCCCAAACCCTGAATAGTCATACTTGCATAAAAAATACCAACTTGTATCAGTGCATGAAGAAACTTCTATTCACGATGATAGTTAATTTCCGAAATAATTTGAAGTTCAGCACCAATAGCTATAAAGACTACGCATATGAAAACAAATTCAAAAAGGCAAATAAAAGCATCCCAATCAGATTCACGCACACATGCAATGCGTTATGCGTGTAGTGATGTGATATAAATTAGAGCAGTAAATCTCAAAATTAATTGATCACATATTCTAATGATTCCATTAACTGTTATAGTCCTTCGTGATGTGACCCTTGGTTTCTTCACTGGAGTAGCCCAAACACTTATATAATGCTCAATATCAGAATAGAAGCCTCTATCCAGGTCTGGGACATACCCAGTATCAGTATCATCCTCAGATGTAGGTAAATCTGAATTCACAACATTCACAGACCCTTCTTGTGCCTTTTGTTCCATGAGACCAGCTTGATGAGCCTGCACATCCTTTGCTTGCTCAGTGATTTTTTGTGCAGGGACAATGATATCAACCTTTGACTGTTCAACTGCTTCAATTATCTCACCATCTTCCTTAGTTATATCTTGAACATCATGGGCAACCATATTACCCATTTTCTCATCACCGTCTAAGGCTAGCTTTGTGTCCCTGCAAACTGCAATGTGAACAGAACTTTGGCCGTCTCTCATACATCACATGTTGCTCCAGAGTGACTCTTAGATAATATGTGTCCCACCTTCGGATGCAGGGTTTTTGTGAGATCAACTTCAACACAGGCCCTAGCTGTACTAGGTTTGCTGAGATGAAGGGTAGCATACTCAGTGTCAAGGTATCGACCAACCATGCTAGCAAGTAATTTAAGAATCCCATTATTGTGGAAACATAATTCAACCCAGGAAATTTAATCCATACAGGTTTGAGGGGTGCCTTTTTTTTGGATCAAATTGAATTGTCCAACAGAATAATTTGAAGAAAAAACATCTAATTTATCAAGATTCTCTTACCAAAGAATATGAACTCAACAAGTCCAGGGACTCCTAACTTCTAGTTAGCAAACTCTTTGAACTAGTCATCTAGTCTACCACTAAGGCACTAACACTACTAAAATAGAATGAGTCAACCATGATCAATTCTTATCGGTCTCATATCTGTTTGGAGGTCAAGCTAATGTGAATTTATAAGTATACACTAATCCTTATGGTAATAGTGAATTTACAAAATTAATTGATCAGGTTAAGAATGAAGCAAAATCTGAAAGCGATTGATTGTGCTTGTACCAACAAAGGGTATCTCGGCTAGCTTTGTTCCGTGGATTCTGTTTAACCATGAAGTAGAAGGAAGAATTCAGGAGTTGGATAAATTTGGTTGAGCCAAGTAGAATTAGTATTATCAACAAAAGCACTAGATGGGCACCCATGAGAGAGAGTCTACCTGATGGATGCTGCAGAGATGGTTTCATCACCCCTCTCCAAAATTGTGGTGTAGAAGCCACGGTAATTGAGCCGGTTAAAGTTCGATCTACAAGAAAGAAAGAAATATCACTTAAAAGCCTTATTGAGAAATAGCGTTTTAAAAGATTTCAGCTTATGCTAAAGTTTTCATTTCTACATTGTTAGACCTAAATTTTCTATCCCGTGCTATTGCATGGGGCTAAATGTAAAGAGAGTTTGATAAACATAATTTTTCTTTCCATGCCTAAAGTACACTTATATGCTCTATATATAACAATGCTTCCCCCACTCCTCTAGACTAGTTACCCTATAAGCACTGGGCATTTATCTACTAACATAAGGATATATTAAAATAAGGCAATAAGAAAACCTCCAATCTGAAAATTTAATTCTACAGAGCAACAACTTCTCCATATTATAAGTGACAATGTGGCTCAAATTCTATGAATATTTGAAGGTTCTACGGCATCATACAGATACATTAACAATGATTTATAAGTTATCCCAAAAAAGATCAAACAAGTTCTAGTAAAGTACCTACCCACAGTTATATAAAACACTCTGTATCATATTAATACCACTTTGCCGATCAAATGTAGGCATGAAGCATTCATCCATCATGGAAAGTACAACAACAAGCTTTGAATTGAACTCCGTTCTCTTTAACAAAGTGTTGATTGGAATATTTGACTCTTGATCCAAATGTCGAATAAGAGTCCACGATACAACCTTGACGGTCTACATTAATAATGTAAGTAATTAGATATGTACTATTTATAAGTAGTTAGACAAGCACAGGGTCTGGAAGTGAAGGCCACAGAAGGGGTAGTTATCGGATCATTAAAACTAAACCTTATCCTAAGCATATTGCTTGTGAGGTCAATCCTGATAGTAAACATTTCTAGGCAAAAGGTTCTTGGGTTCTCCTATGTCTTTTGGCCCAGCCAGAACACATCCTGCAAATATAATAGTTTCATTCTATTTTCAAGAATATGTGGGTGAACTTTTACAACTACAACATCATGAAAGTGTGGCAATTAATGATGTCTATGGACATACTAAGGTAGATAACCTTATACTAGACATACATTTGGCATTTGTATAATACATAAACAAACATATAACAAATCCAATAAAAGAAGTAATAGATCAATTACCTCTTTTGATGCACGGAAACTCTGTAACTTGTCACTTGCAGACACTTCAGTTAGCTTCAAGGTTTCCCTGCCATATGGCACACCAATAAAATATCACTCAGTAACAAGTCTAATGCAATAATCTGGGAGTTTTGCGAAAATATCAAGCCTAGAGAAACCAAAAGGTTAAAGAAGTTTACACATGTTTTCTCTTGTTAGTTCCTCCTATCTCCAAGAAGTAACCAGAAGCCCCATAATTGTCTTGTATCTGCATGTTTGAAGCATATAATTTACCAAAGATTACATGTGAAGTACTCAACCATGCACTTAAATGTTCAAGAGAATCCAAAAGACAATTTACATAGAGCAATTTCAGTTTTAGGTATTTAAATCTCTTCGAAAGATCACGGATGAATTATAATAAACAAGTATTACGATGACACTACGATAAACCATATAAGAGATGATGTTGAACTGGTATCATACAAGAGGCCGTAAGAAAATAGCCGCATACAAAATAATTATAAAGTATATCCTAACTATTTCTCACCTCTTTCCCTCCTCCTTTACCCGGGCTTGGAACCGGCTATGCAAAGCTATAACAACTTTGCATAGGCGGAGTTAAAAAAAGTTTACCTAATTGCGTAAAATAAGCAATTTTATACATGTTAATGCTTGACATTCATATCTTTCAATAGAAAGAAACTAAGAAACATGATTATAAGCATCAAAAGCTAGTTACGTCTATGCAAAAGTAACTAACACTATCCCATGTTTACAAAAAAGAAAACTAACAAGATCTAATTAACTAAAAAAATTCATATTCTAAAAAGTAATCATGCTTTTGGGCCATGCAGCAAAGCTTCCGATGCCCACATCTATGTCTCTTAATATTACTGTTGGACCTGAACAACAAAGCGTTACCATCAACAATATCATGGATTGAGACATTATAAAAGTCGTCGCCCAAGGCAACTGAATGACACATGTCAGTTGGATCAACACCAACGGTGACACCATGTGCAACTATTAATCTATGATAGTAATTCCACAACAAAAAGTAAGAGAGAAAACTATAACAAGTAATACTCACAGAGCAGTTGTTACATTCAAGCTGAAAGGATCCCATAACGGCTGCGTAGACCATCAATAGCTTTTTCCATGGATTGCGAAAGCTCAGGGATTGATGTTTTACAAACTGATAAATATGTAAAAAGATACAGGATCAAAATAATGAATGATGGTTGGCTAATTGCCTAATTCAGGATTCACAAAATTTCCTGAATGGTTTTCCTTGCCAGACATCCCCGGTCATAAAAATAAATTTCATAAAGAAACAAATATAATTGTAAGTAGCTACTGGTATAGGGAGATGGAGTATTTTGACTTGTGACTTTGTTCTTCTTCCAGATTGGAATACAGTTATCCTGCATTACTGGGTGGACCAACATATCAGTCTGTCCCACTACATCACAAGTAAGGTGAGCTTGACTAAGTCTAGAACAAAACCATGAGAGAAGTTCAGAATATACTGAGCCTTCGTAAAGTGCCCTTTCTTGGGTTAGTGGAGCCAAACTTTAAAAGGTTAATGTGAGAACTGTTATTAGCAAAATCTGCCCTACCCGGCAAAGTGTTAGTAATGCAGAAAGTACTAATACCGGTAGAATTTTGGTCTACTGGGATTCCTGTATTTGTGATGTAACTATTACAAGAGTCTTTCCTCAAGTTATGCATTGCATAGTAGAGAGCACCCAAACGAGTACACTCATTTCTGCTGTGTATGGCTCTAATAGTGTCACAGGGAGTGGAAACATCTCTAACACATCAACAGGTTCTACAACAAATATTGGCTATTAGCAGGGACTTCAATTCAGTTTTTTGCAATGATGAGAAGTAGGGAGGAAGGCCAGTTGCTACTGAAACTTTCGTAAAGCATCAAAGTTACTTGAGTGATATCAACACGATGGACATGAGATACAATTTGCATAAGTACACCTGGTCAAGCAAACAATGTACCCAGGATGGGATCATGACTAAGATTGATAGGCCTTGATTAATGAAAGCTAGATAAACAATTTCCCAGATTCCACCACTGAGTCTGAGTTCACAGCTGCTGGTGTTTCAGTCATAGCTTTATGATGGTTAATCTCACTCAAAATCCTATAAACTGTAAAATTTCTTTCAAATACTTTAATTTATGGATTGACGTTGATGGTTGCAGGAAATTATAAAGAATGCCTGGGAGGAAAGAGTGTGGTAACCCAGCAGATGAGTTGGAGAAAGAAAAAGTTGGAAATACTTGTACTCTAAGAAACACCTTACTGAGATCCAGGATGCCATCTAGAGAGATCCTATTGAGCTCAAACTCTATGTTGAAGAAGCCATAGCAACTAAACTCTATAGGATGATGGCCAAGAATGAAGAAGCCTACCATATGCAGAAATCTAGAATAAATTGGCTTCAACTGGGAGACTCTAAAACCTGTTTTTCCCCCAAAAAGCTGTAATAGCTAAAAAGAACACTAACTTTACAAATGCCATTAGAAATATGAACAACAGCCTACTCACTGACTACTCTCTTATTGCAGGTGCTGCTGCCAACTATTTCAAGGGAATTCTAGGGGACAACACCACTCCCGTGGATACTAGAGCAATCAAAAAGTTGAAACTCAAAGCCAAGATCAGTATCGAAGACCATGAGGAGCTGACCGGGGAGATTACAAATGAAGAGGAAAATTTGTTTTTTAGTTTTCTAAACTAGATTATATCAAAAAGTACAAAAAGAGGAAAACAAAAAAGATAGAAGAACACTGAAATCCATCATGTCATTGAATAGTGTTATAACATTGCAATATGTGACAACTACATACATCATGGTATGTACAATCTAAAGAACATTTCAAATGTTTTTCTCATCGACGTATATTGCATGGCTATCTTAAGAGACCGTGGTTATAACACCCATTTATTGGATGCACTCATTACGATGAGTATCATCTAGCAGAAAGGATTGTGACCATCTGACAAAGCAACTACTTTGTCGTACCATTAAAATCCTACACCCGATAAAGTAGATAGCAAACACCTAATATGGTTAATATGGTTGCTTTCTCGTGTAGACAAATAAAGTGTGACCCGATGTCCTCAGGAAAGTCCACTACATGAGAAGAAAACACATGTAAAATTAACATACCCCGAGCTGCGGAAGTCTGTGCTTCAGTGATGAAATCCGCATATGAAGTCTGCCAAATAAACCAACAAGTTATTGGGTAAGCAATTGACTTTAAATGTCTCTATTTGTTTCATGTTGTTTTGGTTGCAAAAATGGGTGTGGTAAACACTAAACAGTAAATGCCTTCATTACTTCCACGCTTGCAACGATTCAATCAGACATATTCTTGTAATCCTTCTCAGCCTCATCCATCATTTGATGACATCCCTGTGTGTGAATCTGCATCAAAGATTAAGAGATGAGATAGTTATATCACGAATAAGATATCAGATTTGGGCTACATCCATCATCCATAAGCACGAGAAAAATAGCAGTGATATCATAACCTATCTACTTGTAATCTCATGCTCAGATACTCAAACTTTCTGATTAAGCCTTTCTACTTATAATATTGTACGTGATCTTAACTGCTAAGAAGAAAACCATGAAAATTCAAACTGACTTTCTCCAGTAACCTACAGAGAAATCGCATAATGAAACCATCAAAGCTTACTTAAGAACACGCACTTAATTAGGAACATAGAAGACCAGTTTTAAGCTTCATCCATCGTCGAGTAAAGCAAAAAAAAAAATTGTGCCATTTGATATGCTTGTGAAAAGTACAAATCCAAGATACTCATGCTCAATTTAGCTTCATTCATCATTTACACAAGCAAAAGAAACAGCAGCAAAATATACATAAAAATGCTTGCGAAAACTACAAATCTAAGTCTTTTAAAAGATTCATGCTATTTTTTCAGATCCGAAGAACATCAAAACACTTCTACTTGTAATATCGTAACAAACTTAACTGCTACGAAGTAGATATGTGTCCGAGTTCGTCAACTAATTTACTACATTGAAGTTTAACTAATGAAAACAAAGAGCTTAACCGGAGAAATTACATTATTTAAATTAGAGACAACCTAGTGCAATCAGAACCTATCTACTTGTAATCTCACGCTCAAACATCAAATTCTCCAATCAGACCTTTCCACTCGAAACATCATATATATTAAAGCATAACTAGAAAAAGCACAAGACGAAACCATGAAACGCTAACACTTACTCTAAAGCAATCAAAACATGATTAAAATTAAGAATATACTCAAAATGATAGTAGGCATAATAGACTTGTGCGTACTCATCACAAAAACAATTAAGTCTATGTTAGCACCAACACCATTGCTTTTGTATAATGTGATAATCAAAGTATCAAACACTTCATATGCATGATACTGATGTTCTTTTCCCTCAACAATATCCTATTTGAGTAGTAAATATGTATGTATAGCAGACCCCTTTCTTGTCTAACTGAGTCTGTAATAGCTATTTAGGGTTTTCGTAGTCTTAGTATGTATATATGTAAGCTGGTGAAGAGAGACCTCGATAAATGTTATCATGGCACCAACTTTCAGTGCAATTTGGAGGATGTGAGTTCTTAATGTTGATGTATAACAAATATCCTTTATCTGCTATCTAGAAGGGAATATGGTCTATAGTTATTAAACTTTGAAAGTACCAATTTTTGAAATTGAGGGACTCTGGCTTGAGGTATATGTTCTTAGAAAATTAGGGATTTTGGGTAAATTGCTTCTCTAATAAAAAGATTACATTTAATCTCATTATATCATTTTGTTTGTAAAGAAAGAGAGGAAGCGTAGTTAATGTATGATGCTTTTAAAGAGGGTCTTCTAGAGAAATGAACCCAATCAAGCAACAAAAAAAACCAATCAAAAAGAATGCAATAATAATAATTAATTATGAAAATGTATTTGGACTTCACACTTGCACCGGGATCACACCATTAACAACTAATCCCACAAAATTGGAACTCGTAATTCGTCTTAAATAATGGAAGGCGAAGGTACATTTGGAAAAACATAATCCTTTCCAACACCGGCCTAGCACACACTCATTCTAGGCTCTGTGAATGTTTTAAAAGTATGGAATAAATCTTCGGAACCACTCAGGTTCCTTTTAGTTGGGGGTGAACCTATGGTGCAGCGCGGGACCTTTGTGATGAACACTCATGAAGAGATTGTGCAAATTATAGAAGATTATAAATCTTGCAAAAACGGGTTCGAGAAAGCGAAAATTTAAAGAAATCAAAATACTTACTATTTTCGAAAAAAATTGTGTAATTTCATTGATCGTCAATGTTATCCGAATTTAAAACTCAACAAATAGAAGAAAAAAAAATATAAGCTTTCAGCATAACAAAATTTGTAGCTGAACACATTAGTCCAGCAGGAAATCACTACCTTAAACACGTTAGCAACAAATTTCATAGGGAGATCAAATCAAATGGAAATTAGAGCTATAAAAAAAAAAAAAAAAAAAAAAATGTCACAAAACTTTAAGGTGAAAGCAAACAAGCATACAAAAATTAAAATTAAAATCTTGATGGAGAGGGAGTTGCGCATCATCTTGGACCTGAAGACTTGAAATCGCTTAGAGATTCCGATCGTTCCTCTTCAATCTTATTCTAAAAATACATATAGCAAAGCAATCAAAAGTAAACAGAGATTCAAACTGATACAAAATCTGGAAATTTTGAAAGAAAGAGAGATATCAAAGCATTATCTAGGTTTGGATTGGGGACAAGGCCAAGGGAAAAAAAACCCGAGTATTTTAATATCAAGTTCTGAAACATACAAATTTAACCCAATAACAACTCTAAATTAGGGTCCCAACTGAAAATAAATTAGAGTCCTAAATACATCACAAAACTTCAATAAATTTATCACCAAGCACATTGGGTCTAGAACAAATATCTAGTAGGGCTTTCATAGTTTTAACAACCCATCATCTCAGTTCTGTAATAAAGATAGAGGATGGGTTTATTTAACAACCCAATTGTTGGGTCTGCAATGGAGTGGAGGAATCGACACTTAAACCCAACTATGTAGAAGAAACCTAATCCCCACCCCTAATCTCTGCCACCAGAGAGAAAGAGATGTACCTGAGAATCACCTAGAGCAAAGAATTGATGAAGGATAACTTGAATTGGTTGATTGGAATTGGTAACTCTTATCAAATTGGTAACCTAAACAATAACCAAATCATAATTACTGAAATCGTACACAACAGTTTCTAAATACCCAAATTAACTAGAAACAAATAATAACCAAATCATAAATACCTCGATTTTGAAGTTTCAATTCCGATAAGCATGTCCTGGTGTCAATGGAGTTCGTGGTTCTTCAATGACATAATAAAATCGATTTAGAGAAATCAATTTTAGTGAAGGAGAACTCAAAATTGATGAAGTAAACTCAGAGCGATACAATACCTGGATTTAATGAAGAAAATCAGTGAAAGAGAGAATAGGTGAAGGGGGTTAAATTTTGTTTTAGAAAATATGGGAGAATAAATGGATCTATCTATTTTGATCAACGCTAAAAGAGGCGGGAGCAAAAACATTCTCGGATTTTAGTTTCCCCTTACTAATACCATCTCCAGCAGCACGGGTTTGGGTGTGGCTCTGATAAGTTAGCTCACAAAAAACCAACCATTTCCAGCATTGAGTTTTTTTTTTTTTTTTTTTAAATTACTCAGCGCAACTATTCATTTCTCTCACACATCAATAAAAAATTAAAAAATATATTTAAACGCGACGGTAATCAAAAGTACGCCAAACTCGTTTTTTTGAGTTTGAGAAGCTCAATCCCAATTAAGTTCTAACACATCCACGTAAGCTTACCCACACCCATTTTTCAGCTGTTGATAAGCCAAAAGTTTGGGTTTGGGTTTGAGTTGACAAACCCAACCCAAACCCAAACCCTACTGGATATGTTCTGAAGATTATCAGAGCATCTAGTGTAAGCTCCTTATAGTTAAAATAAAGATGGTAAAGTGCTAAAAATCAAATTTTTAGTCTCCCCAATATGGTGGTTATTTTGGGTTTTAATATTCTTTCTTTTCTCAACAATGAAGAGAGAGAAATAAATTTTGCGTAGCCACCTAGATAACTTTATTACGTGGCAAACTTTTTTTTAACTAAAATCAATACGTAGAAAGTATTTGAAAAAGTTAAAACTATTTTTTTTAACATCTTTTTTCTTACACGTCATACTTTTCTTTTGACATATAATAGTTTTTGAGGAGTCTTTTTTTTTTCTTTTTCAAATATCACTTTCCAACTCATTTTGCTAGTTATACTTTAGCTAGGCTACACCTAATGCTTTTAGCCACGATAAAAGTTGTGGTTTGTCTGTCACTTATAAAACAGTGGTAAAAACTAAAAACCATCACTGGCAACTGCCCATTTTTCTTGTAGTGACAATTCCCGACAATTTTGAACTTTGCGCATACATGTTTTCTTAACTAGTTTGGAGGGTCCAAATGTGGAGAATTTCATATTCATGTAATTATGAACATCTCATTTGCTATTCTATTGCTTGTTTATGTTGTTTTTATTCTCCTAATAATTCTATTTGTTCTTTAATAAAAGCTTCTTTTTACTGAAGATTTATTTTTGTGTTTTTTATTACAGGAAAAATAATGCTTACAAAAGATTTATTTTGGCTTCGGGTACTACGGTGGCGGGTACGCTCGGAGCATATCCATTTGATACGGTGAGGCATCGGATGACGATGATGACCTCACTCGAGGATACGAAGTACACAAGTGCTATCAATGCTTTCTATTATATATGGGAAAAAGAATTATTCAAGTCTTTATATAGAGTATCCCGAGTGAATGTACTTTACTTGGTAGCCGGGGCAGGAGTTCTACTGCAGTTGGAGAATGCACAATTAAAGTTATTTGGAGAGAAATACAGAGATGAGGATACGCAACGGCGAGAAGCAATAAGAATGGATTAACACTTTATCCAATGTTGGTCAAATAATGGATTAGCATTTTATCCAAGCAATCAAAAAAACATTGTGGCAAAACTTAGGTATTTGCAAAAAAAAAAAAAAAAAACCTTTTTTTTTTGTTGCGAAAAAACAAGTAAAAAAATTTATTAAAAAAAAAATCAAAGGCAATGCCTTTTACAGCTCCCTGGGTTAATAAAACTTGGGTGCTAGACAGATTTATGTGTAGACGATCTCATATATTATCATAAACAAATAAATCTGTCTAGTACCCAAGTTTTATTAAGTCAGAGAGCTGTAAAAGGCATTGCCTTTGATTTTTTCTTAATAAAGTTGTTTCTCTTGCTTTTTCCAAAAAAAAAAAAAAATGAAAAAACAAAAATGAAAAATTGCACATACGTAAGTTTTGCCAAAATGCTTTTTTGATTGCTTGGACCCCCATCTCCTTCTATACCTAATGCAATGAATACAATGTAGACTCCTGCATCCTTATTTGATCGATGAGAAGATTAACATCCTTACTAGATGTTTTGATACTTTCGGCTGATAAAAGTTCTATCGCTACAATGAAGTGTATATCATACTCGATTTGGATTTTCTGTTTATGTGCACTAAATGTTTTTTGATTAGATTTTTCATACAACTGAAACTAAAGTGCATATATATATATATATATATTATTTTATTTTATTTATTTTTTCTATGATGTTCACTCGCTTTAACTCTTTCCCTCTTCTTCTTCTTTCCTCAACTCATGGAGCGGCGCCGAGAGGAGACAGTTCTTGAGTTTTGGGTGATTTTTTTTTATTTTTTTTCATTTAGTATATATTATATACTGTTGGCTTTTATTTTTTAACAGAAATGTAGCATGTTATAAAGTTTTGGTAGCTTTCTGGATGTCGCTTTTGGAAACCTATATATCACTACATGAAAAAGAATAAAAAACGACTTGGCAAATTTGTCGTATTTTTCTAAAAACGACTTTATTTTGGGTAGAAAAAAATATCGTAAATTTTGCAGTAGTTTTTTGTTTGTGACTTTTACATGAGTCGTAATATTACGACTGCAAACTAAGTCGTAATATCTGTCGCTTTTCGTAAAATTTGCGACACAAAAGCGATCAAAAAAACATTGTGGCAAAACTTAGTATCTGCAACTTTTTCTTATTCTTTTTCTTTTTTTTGTGAAAAAAGCAAGAGGGAAAACTTTATTAAGAACAAAATTGAAGGCAATGCCCTTTTTACAGCTCCTTGGATTAATAAAACTTGGGTGTTAGGCAGATTTATGTGTAGACAATCTCATATATTCTCATAAACAAATAAATCTGTCTAGCACCCAATATTTATTGAGCTAGGGAGCTGTAAAAGGCATTGCCATCGATTTATTTTTTTTAAATAAAGTTTGTTCTCTTGCTTTTTCCCAAAAAAAAAGGGGGGAAAAAGAAAAAGAAAAAGATAAAATTGTAGATACGTAAGTTTTGCCACAATGCTTTTTTGATTGTTTAGACCTCCCTCTTCTTATGTACCTAGTGCAATGAATACAATGCAGACTCCAACATCCTTATTTGACTAATGAGAATATTAACATCCTTACTATTTGTTTTGATACTTTCGGATGATAAAAGTTTTATCGTCATAATGAAGCATAGATCATACTCGATTTGGATTTTCTGTTTATGTGCACCAAATGTTTTTTGATCAGCTTTTTCATATAGCTGAAACTAAACTGCAATTATATATATGTATATATATATATACTTCTTCTTCGTCTCCTCAGTTCATGGAGGGGCGTCTAGAGGAGACAGCTCTTGAGGTTTGGGTGGCATTTTTTTTGTTACTTTCAGTATATATTATATATTGTTGGTTTTTATTTTATAACAACAATGTAGGTTGTTATGAAGTTTTGGTAGCTTTATGGATATCGCTTTTGTAAACTTATATCGAAATCAAACTTTCTATGTAACAACATTGGATACTATTTTTTTTCTTCAAAGTATCTAATGTAAATAACTATACACAAATCTTCGAAAGGAAAAGTCACTTTAATTATTCACGATTCTCTTCAATATGAAGTTGAAGCTATGTACTGATTGTTTGTTATTTCAGTGGCCCAAATATAAAGTTGTATTGTAGTTAACTTCGACCGTTGCCTATTTGCTTAACTGACCAGAATCTTGTGTCTTACTACAAGTCGAGTACATTGATTACAAGTTCACAACCCTAATATCATCTCATACAGTTTCTAACTCAAATCTCTAGGTTGTGTTTGGTACACCGCAAGCGGTTGCATTTTGCAAGATGGCGCAAAGTGTATTGTGTTACATTGCATCACAATGCAAAGCATTTGGGGTTGCAAGCTGTTGCACTTGATACACGAAGGAAATTTAAATTTGTTGCATCATCATGCATTTGTATCACAGTGCATGACCCCTAACCGATCACAAAAGTGACATGCCAATTGCACCCGCTTGCAATCGCAGTTTGGTGCTGTGAACCGAGCACAACCTGAGTCTTAAACTTATACGCATGTTTAGTTATTTCGAGGAAAAAAACTTTAGACGCCTAAAATTTAACCACCTGTTATATACCACACAATAGACGCCTCACATCTCAACTCCAGCCCGTTCGCAAACATAAAACTCAAGTTTCAAACATGAAACTAAAGTTTCGAGGCACCGTTGGAGACAGTCTAATTGTGATTGAAGAAACCCAATCTAACTCCATATGTACATCTTAAAGAAAATCAACGTTCTAGATTATACATGAAATTTGGATCCACTATATGACGGTGATCCCTGTTTGTGTTAGAATTAAAAATACTCTCTTAAAACAACTCCGACTTTGAAACCCCAACTCCGCAAATCACAACTTCACGCAATCGATTAAACTTTACAACTCCATTAGAGCTTGAGAGAGAGAGAGAGAGAGAGCTGAGAGAGAGAGAGAGAGAGAGAGAGGGAGTGAGTTGATGATGAGGAAGAGAGAGAGAGAGAACCCATGTGGGATTTGCGGCCATTACCACAAGTATGAAGAAGGAGAGGTTTGTGGGGTTTGTGGTCATCGAATTGCTCTACCAACACAGGCAACATCAGGAGGGTTTCATGTAAGTGCTTTTCCCTCGGAGATTTTGCCAGAGTTTCTGTATTTGGGGAGTTATGATAACGCTGCTCGTGCTGAGCTTTTGAAGACTCAAGGGATTTCTCGTGTTCTCAATGTGAGTATTTGCTCATATTGGGTCTAATTGTAGTTGATTTGATTATCGCATTTTTGTTGAATTTTAGTATGGGTTAATCGGATTTTGGTTATTTCAATCTGGGGTTTGCTTTAATTGTATAAAGTTTCAATCTTTAGAGAGTGAGTGATGGAATAGTAGTAGTAAGTTGAGAGCGAAATCCCGTGGACATAGTGGAGAAGAAGTAAATAAGATACGGGACATAATTGTTTTGCCTAGTGTGAAAGATCATTTTGCTCAATGAGGGTGGGAGAGTATGGTAAAACAAGAGTTATTACGATATACAAAGGGAATGTTGTATGTGTTATGCACATAGGAATTTGTGGGTAGGTTCTTTACTCATCGGTATCTCAGCTTTCCTTTTTTAGGTTGCATTATAATTAGAATAGTTTTAGTCTAGGCATAACCTCATATTTCCTTATAGAGGCCTTACTCCAACGATATAAATTACAGCATCTATCACAAATTACTGTAAGATTCGTTTAGGTACTATTGCAGATCGACATCATTTACAAGTAAATAGTATATTTCAAAAAAAATCTTACTTACTATAAGAATTTAAGACAATAGATATAGTTACGTTGTTGGAGCAAGTCTTGTATGATAATCTCAAAGCCTCCAAATAAACCCTAGACTAGGCTCTCATTTATTTTTTAAAGAAAAATAGTCTTTTACAATATTAAAAACTTTCTTGTTAGAGTCCTTATTCAAAAAAAATCTTGATATCATGTTAAAAAGAGTAATGAAACTATGAGGAAAGGACTTTAAAGCACAAAATTTTGTTGGTGCCTCAGATATCGTGTTAAAAAAATAGAGCGCTGAGGTCAAAATTTGGGTCTTCGGGTAATTCAGAGTGATTGGGGGATGTAGCTTGTGGTGGACTCTTAATTATGTCTACCAAATAGGTCCAAAAAGTCTTATTTAAGTACATGGACCCTTTTTCTAATCTGTGCATTCCACAGATTCTTTGGGTTGATTTGGGTCAGCGGGCTTGACCTAATTTAATTTCTTTTGATTTAGCTGCGATTGGGTCTTAACTGGTAATCCAGTTCCTGTTGGCATTAGTTTTCTTGACTGGTTCAAGATCTGTTCCTGAACTGAATCCGTATCTTGATTGTTGCTTGATTCAGATTGTTTTTGAAAGCCCTCAATGGGATATAATGAAAGACCTTCCATCTTTGTCTCTGAACTAGTAATGGCAATTGTAACTGCTGTGATTTCTGCGCTGCAGCCTTGGTTTCGACTCTTAGGGCGGCTTTTATTAGTTCAGAGACGAAATGGAAGGTCTTTTATTAGCCTTATTTGGGTTTGTGTGATTCCGTCATTGGTTAATGGCGGAGTTTTGATCTGAAACTTTGTAACTTAAATTTGTCCTTCGGTTGTTGTTTCTATTACGATCGGAACGTCAATTTAAAAACTTGTTTGAGAACCCGGGTTCCAGATTCAATTTCAATATTTACCATCATAGAATCAATCATTAATCATTTTTCTTCTTCTAATGGGAATATTGACAGAAGAATCTGATATAAAAGGACGAACGCTGAACTAAAAATTTGTTACTCAAGAAAATCCATAAATTGGCGGGGGCATTACCTTATATGGACTTGTTGCAATTGGAGCTGATGCGAGGGTTGGGATTGGAGCTATACTACACTGTTGTTGCCATGTTAGTGTATCGTCAATCAGCTGGTTGTAACGGGGATCATAGCCGAGGGAGACTGATTGTATGGCACCCATAACAATGTCGTCTTCTAATCTCATATTAGAGGACCACAATATGTAGGATTGCGTTTGGAGCTTGAAGCGTCACACTAGAGTAGGGCACCACTTTCTATCTATGGGTCTCTTTCTTTTCTCTCTAAAACGGCTAGGGTTTCTAGTAGAGGGAGCATGAGGTTGAAAAAGGATCTCCTCTAGGTCAGCCCCAACTCTTATTTATATGCAACCCTAGAGTTAGTCTCACGTGACTTTGGATATGAGTCATATGACCAGAATGCCCTTTCTTGTACTGTCTAACCCTCTGCCTTTCGTTTTTATGTAACGTAACCTTGTAATCAATATATGGTTTTTGTTTAAATGTTTTACAACTGAAGATAACCATTGAAGGTGGTTTTGTTATTTTATATGCTCCACTCTTCGTAATTGACAGAATTAAATGTTTTTGAAGCTCGCATCGCATCTTCCACCATTATGCCATTGAGGAATTACATTTAATAAAAGTATAACATATCAATGCTATCCCCTATTACATACTGGTGCAAAATTCATTCTCGTCAATTATGAAGAGAGATTTACAATCTACCATCAGTCCGTTATCTTTAGTAACAATAAATTACTGATATCATTGATCTGTTTATGTTACATGAGAATGGATCGCAACGTTTTAGATGATATAAAAAAAGTTAAAGAAAGTTATACAAGACGAGTTAGCAAAAGGTCAATACTTTTACACTTAAAGATGCGATTCCCCTTGCGATAATTGAGAGCCCCTTCTGCCTTTGCAACTAGCGTTACAACATTGTTAACTACACCTACCACTGCCCTAGAGTGACACTTTCACATTTTTTGGCTATGGTGAACCAAAGCATCACAAAAAAAAGTATCTTTCGAACCTGAAATAGAGGTTTTGTTTTGTTGGCGAAAAACCTATGGGAGCATGTAGTAAAAACGGTCCAAAAATACTTGTCAGAGGACGATGAACCACCAACCTTGTAAACAATGAAAGTGACCTACTGACCATGGAAACAATTAAAGTGGCCCACACATAGATGTCCCATAGCTTTGAACTTCGTGGACGTCTATCTCAAGCTTCTTGTATCCTAAAGCAATTTCCTAGATCTTCCATGATTTTGATAATTATGGCTCTGCATGGTATAAAGGAAACATTCACGTCGGAGAAACGACGGGGACAAATTTAGGCGTTTTGGAAATTTTTTGACCATTGGATTATACATCTCCGTTAGACGCGGTTTCTTTGTTCTTCTGGTGATCAATATGATGAACCACTCATGTAATGCTGAGAGATTTGTTTAGTGACGAGAAAGCTGAATTGAGACAAAAGGTTCTAAATCGTTGCTTTTGGGCTATGATACATAATCCTGAGGATAACCTTGCTTCGAATTTGCAGAACCCATTGGGTAATTGGGAAAGGGATACCAGTGCTGATAAACACAAATGAGGCATATCACATTTGGTTATGAATATGCAAACGGTGGCTAAGAGAGTCATTGGACTGTTAGTGCTAAAGACAAGTCACTAATGAGGATAGTGCCAAAGGTACGCTGAAAGATGGAAAAGAGACTGCTGAGATTTATGAAGTTTTTTTTTACCTTTCCCTCTAAGCCTATTTGTGATTTGGAAGGGAATTGCAGATAAAATGTGGCGATTTACTGAGGTGGACACAAATTGTGCTTCGATCCCGGGGATGCACAGATTTTGGTGAGAGGTAGAGGCGTAGAGCTTCTAAAGTTACAAGAAGTCTGTAGTGGACATAAATTGTTCTTCGACCCCAATCGATACACAAGTTTTTACCGAAAGATAGAGCTTCTAAAATTGCAAAAAGATTAACATTATATAAGGGAGAAGTGGATATTTGTGTCACATAAATGGTTAGTACTCATTCTCAGAAAAAGATAAGAAGGTTTGCTTGTGTGTTGTTTGGATCAACTTTAAAACACATTTAGTTTTCCAACTGTGCCGAGCGGTTTGCTGGATATAGACTGATTAAAGTATAAGGCGGTTAGAGGTGAATGTTTTATAAAATAAAAGGTTAGTAACACCAATCACAAACTAATAAGGATACGACATGTCAAACAGCTCCAGCGAGTACTGCTAAAGATGGGAATTAGAGCAAAAGCAAAAATCTATAGCATAGACACGGGAGAACATTGTTTGCATGCAAAGTCGTTTCTTATCAAGGGTAAACACAATATTTATTGTGCTATTAATGCTTGGAGTATAGATTATAGTGGTTTAAAGGCTTATGTCACATTTTGTAATGTACAAAAAGAGGGAAATTGGGGTTCGAAGCTTAATTCTTGGTCTAGGCATTGACTTTAGTGCTAATTACAAGTTGTAAATGAGACTCAGTGCCAAAGGCATGTTGAGAGATAAAAATGAGAAAAGATGGGTTGAGAAATGAAATTTGTATCTTCGGTAGCTAGTATACATATGTATATGTCCAATCCAAATGTGCTACGTTGTTCCATTTACCAAAACGTCCTCATCTTTACTACACTAAGTTTGTAAAAAAATGTTTTCTCTTAATTTGCCAAACACAAAAAAAGGACTATTTTCCAGTTTATAAAGTTTTAATTTTAGTTAATTATAAGCATTACTCCTAGAAAGCGACACACTCATGCACATTATCCATCTAGCTATAGGTTTATCAAAAGTATTTCTTGGATACTTTTCTTATTCATTTTTTTTAAATCAGAGTTTTATCTATGAAAAACTGAATTGCGTGGGGCTTGTTGACATTGAAAGTGGACCCCTTAGGAGGTTAGAAAAAGCCTCTTTCAAAACCGAAGTTATTTTTTTCCAACCTGAGAGCTACCCTTTAAAGAAAAAGATATATTACGATTATAAGAGGAAAATAAATCAATTTGTCAGCTTCATCTTAGCATTTATTATTATTAATTTGTAAATCGTAGTTTTAAAAGGATCAATTTTTTGTATGCATATGAGCATGTTTCTGTACTAATTTTGTTGTTTTTGTATTTGTGAATATGCAGACTGTACCTGCTTGTCAAAATCTCTACAAGAACTCTTTCACTTATCACTGCCTCCAAGAGGAAAACAGCTTACCATTTGACAGTGCAATCCAGTTTCTTGGTAAAACCTTCTGTTCCCCAGATAGTTATAAGATTTTATAATAAATGTTACTTTTATGCTTGATTATTTGTCATGAAGTATAATCGCCTATCTGAAATATTTGAGGACCTATTGTAGATCGCCGCTAAGAAAACCTGTTGGCATCCTTACCCTTACTGGTACTAGTGTACACACTTTGAGTAAAATAAGATGGATTTACAAGCCCTACTGGCATTATCTGCCTTGACTTTTGTTCATAATCTTGACTAAGTTACTGGCTTACGGCTTATGGCCTGATAGAATAAAATTTTGAGGTGTAACTAAGTTGGTTTTGTGATTTTAAGATGCATATGCACCCGATAATGCAATAGGTAGAGGCACTTAGTCAAAGGACGTTTTGGCTCTATGCGCAATTGAGGTTTATAAATCTTTTGCTGTAAATTGCAGTATATTTTCTCAATTTCAACTTAGACTAATAATTATGGAGGAAAAAGGTTACTCCTAATATGACAACCAGTTAAATAATTAACTTCAGCTGGAAAACAATTGTTCCTATAGACATTACCACTACGAAAGAAAAGAATGTTCTCTAAGCAAAAATAGTGCCAGTGGACATTACCACTACGCAACCGCAGGTTCCATCATCTCATTTCGAATGGGCGGGTGCAGCTATTCTCATGTATCACTGCCTGCCTAGTTTACTACCAGTTAATTTTCCCAAATTATGATTTCGAATGTTATTATTTCTTTGATGCCAATAAACATTGGTTCATTGATCTGTGAAGACTAGAATATTATTTCTTGAAAAAATAAAACTTATTATCACAAAGAACTTTCCAGAGGTGGAAATGAAAACAAGACACTGATAACATTATAAAAAAAGGCAACACTAATATGTGCACTAAGGATTGGAATTTTTTTGTAACAAATAGTATATTTTGCACTTAGTACTATTATGATTTTGGACACCAATTTCTTATATTGATTCTTGCAAAATTTATGAATTACTCCCAACATTTTTGCATATATTTTGATCACCCTGTTTTTGGTAAAACATAATACTATAAAGCGTTCTCACATTGTTTTTTCCACTCATATTTTATTCTCCTTCTCTCTTTTTCACTATTAAGTGTATCAAAAGAATATTCAAGTCACTCAATGGGGTAACTAAATTTACCTTGATATGTTTTGACAAGCCAAACTGTTTAATACAATGAGTGAGAAGATGACCAAACAAATATAAGAGTAATTACATCAAGTCATTCATTCCTTCTATATAAGAGGATTCTCAAAGCACATTTCTAGTCTCCCAATACAACTTATTTCAACATACAGGATACTCTGCCATCGAAAAACGTAATTGCTTTTCTTCCATAAGAAACTTCCAAGAAAGGATATATCCTGGCATGTAGTATGTATATATGTACTCTTCTTTGGTCTGCATGGCTTTATTTGTGATTACTTATCTGCTGACTATAGAGCATAATATAATGCACGGATCCATAATCGACCAGTCAGCCCAAATTTTGATATAAGATATGTTAGGGAACACCTGCGTTTTGAAAAAAATTCAATTAAGTATTAGAAATATTAACTGATATATGGACATATATCATGATATGTGTGTGATAAATCAAATTAGATGTGCGATACTCGTCCCCACAATCTTATATATATATTGGCCTGATACATTAATAGATATTCTGAGCCCTGTTTTAACACAGTTTTACCGTTTTGCAGAGCAATGTGAAAAGGACAAGGCACGCGTTCTCGTGCACTGCATGTCAGGGAAAAATAGGTCAGTTGCTGCAAACTTAGTATGTTAGAGGATATAGACTGCTATCCGAGTCTCGTCCTCTAGAAGTCTTACAGTAGTCTTTAACAGGTCTCCAGCCATTGTAATAGCATACTTGATGAAATGCAAAGGATGGAGACTTGCACAAAGTTACCAATGGGTGAAAGAACGGAGGCCTGTTGTTGATTTGTCTTCAGGTACGTTCAATATTGGAGATTTATATTTTTATGTGTTTGTAATTGAGGTTAATTATTGACAGATTGCTCTTAGTTTAATTTAGATACTTTTTTTTTCAAGGAATATTTCTGGCATTTTGCTATATTTCATTTAAGCAAGCTAAAGAAAATCATAAAGTATTCAAAATAAAACTATTTCTCTTTTGAAACTTCTATATGAAGCTAAGAGTGTATTTTAAATCATAAATCAATTTCTTTTGAGAAAAGCCCCCTTAAACTCCTTGCGCATAGAATAGAACAACTTTGAGTTTTAGAGTAGTTCTTCTAGGATCAATTCCCTCGGGTAAAAGTTTTGCGTTCTCTCGGTCAAAAAAATCTCGACATTATTCAACTTACCTTGGTTCGATACAAAGGCCCACACTTCTCCCTCGTAAACATAGGTTGGTAGTTTGACATATAGTAGGACTGGATTACTTTTCCATCCTTTTTTAGAAAGTGAAATTCTATTAGATAGAGTTAACACGTACAGGGGGAGGACTAGGCCAAAGCTCCTAAAAGATAAATTCTAAAGGTGCCCATGCGAAGTTTGTCTATCCCAAGAACAGCTCTTACCTCCCTAGGGAGGGGTCTATAATCGAAGTATAACATGTTTATCTGAGAAGCACAAAGCTTTGATAGTGCACCTGCTGTGAAGTTTGCCTCTCTGAGGATGTGAATGAGCTGGGCACGTGGCCTTCTGCCTAGTATCAAAATCTCTGCCTTAGGTACTCTATATCTCCAAGGCACTGAACTACTCTTGTTAAACCAGTTAACAGTAACTTGTGACTCCAATTCAATTATCACATCACACCAACCCTTTTCTTGGCAAACGCGAAGACCATGTAGAACTGCCAATAACTCGGCTATTGTATTGATGTGCACACCAACACTTTGAGTAAATGCCAGAGCAACCAACTCACCATAATGGTTTCTAAAGATACCATTACCACCACTAGGCCCTGGATTACCACAAGAAGCACTATCTATGTTAAGTTTTAATATACATGCCATTGGACATAACCATTTCACATGCATACATTGTACATAAGAGACCGCATTCAGCCTTCAATTTTGGAAATCATTTCGACAGCCTTCGTAGGACTTTTATCATGCATATAAAAAAAATCTGGATTTCGAGATCTCCCAAATATTAAAAGGGCCAAGCACTCCCTCTAAAGTACCCATTTGAATGGATTTAGAGGCAGAGTTAAACCAAGAGTGTAATCCTGCAATAACCTAGCTGATTCGTGTAAAATGCACACCATGTTAAACGCCGAAAATAAGACATACTTAGGGGGCTATCTTCCCTGTAACAAAGAGATGATCCATAGACTCAATGTCAGGCGTAGAGCAGCATCTGTACCGTGCAGCTAATTGCACAAAACACCATTTAACTTCTCCATTAAATATTTTACAGCAAAACACGTGCAGTTTATCATGTGAGGCCATTGCCATGGCAACATGCGCAATTCATTCCGATGAGCTCTCACTTGACAACATGCACTGTGAACTTAAAATTCTCCACCCAGAGTAGGTACCCAATCCAAAGAGGTTGATCAGGAGCTGCAGTAAGATACTGAACCGTGTTTCTTCCAATTCCAGGTGCTATCCTCATTAAGAAGCTGTTGAACCATATAAGTGATATCTTAGTATTCTTAAAGTATCATTAGGAGAACCACACCCGCCCCAGCTTTCATGCCAAAATTCTGCATTTCCTTCTTCCACCACCAAACCTGTGTTATGAGCAACAACATCAAAATGTAATGACATAATAGACCAAAGACTAGAAGTGGTAGATTTCCCTTGGAGTTGTGCCAGCAAAGTGCTTACTTTTCATGTACTCTGTCCATAATGGCTGCTTATGATAAAGAGTCCAAATTTTCTTCAAAAGAAAACTATCTTGAATATCTGTGCTTCTTTAAAAGAAAACTGCCTTCAAGTTTAGGTTTTCTTCAGAAGAAAACTTTATTTAATATCATTATGCTTCCTTAAAGCCAAAATACTTTCAAGTTTAGGCCTAAAAAAAGACTTCCAGGCCTTCTTCTTAATCTTGCCTTCAAGTGAGCCTCAGAAGAAATTTGTATATAACCACTCTGAATGTTTAGCTACCGTCTAAGGCACATGCAAGCCTGGGCATTGAATTGGGAACATGGTTCATAGGGATAAGTTTACGCCCATTTTACATAATCTTAGCTTTCCATCCTGAATTTTTTTGCAGCACTTAATGAACGAGGTTATCAAGATATGAAATCTTCATTTTACCATAGGAAATAGAAGCTTTGTGATGCATGAAAAGGAAATTCCAAGTTGAAATCTTGAAGTAGCCTGCACGATCTGCATCTTAGTTGGGGCATCTTGTGATGTACATAGATTTTGCTTTTAGATTTATGAGTGAGTTGTTTTGAACAAGCCTCGTACCAGTCTAGAAACCTTGTTAAACCTTTGATAGAACTTTTGAATTTATTCATAAAAGCCAAAATGTCGTCGGCATATAGGTGTGTGATAAGGATACAATTTCTTCTTGGGATGAAAGAAATCAATTTGATCTTGAAAGAAGCACTGTAGAAGACTTCTTGCGAGCACTTCTTCCCCTAGTATAGATAAAGAGGGAGAGAAAGGGTCACCCTGCCTTAAGTCTTTTGAAGACTTAAACGGATCATATACACCTCGAAGAACCACCGATTGGCATAAGGGAAACCCATCTGCTAGAGAAACTAAATTGAAGGAGCACTCTTCGAAAAAAATTCTAATCCATGATACCAAATATTTTAGCCATATCTACTTTGATTATGGAATTGTGATCTGTCACCTTTCTACCCAATTCTCTTACCAACTCTTGTGCTAAACATATATTTAAGTATTTAACCAACATTTATTAAATAAAACACACTGCGGCTTACGCATGCGAACCCCCTCATCACCACATGATGATTTTCGTACTGAGGCTCACGCGTCACCAATTATTGAGGCTTAAATCTCAAATTTGTTTTTTTAACTCGCTATTTCTTATTTTTTCTTGTAATAACTCCTTCAGGATGGGTTTTATAGCAATCTCTCCAAAATACCTTTTCATTTCTTGCCAATCTTTATAAAAGAAAATTTATTTTTTATAAAAGAAAAGCAAGGCCTATGCTTCGCTTTTAGTGAGCTTCCACCTCATACCACCTTCCCGTCTCACTAAGCACTCACCGCCTCCGCCCTTTTAAGCCTTGCTCACTAATATCAGTCCCTAAATAATGCTTTTTTAATGTGAAGAAATAAATTTTAGTGCATGATTGTGCCAAGTATTTTGGCTAGTTTTAGATAGGAATTGATAGAGCACTGAGCATAAACTTGGAGGTCTGAAATCACCAAATCCGAATTCAGAGGGTTGTCCACCTTGCGAATTAAACTAAAAAGTGAAAAAGGTGTAAAACTTAGGAAGAGGGCGCGCCACCAAGGAATTCTTCCGCTGTAACCAAAAAATCTTCACACACGACATCCAAACATTATGTGAAAACATCAGAAGCAAGTCCATTAATATCTGGAGAGCTATCAGGTGGAATAGAAGGCATGCTCCGAAGGGAATATCAAGCAGAAAATTATATTAGCAGTGACAAGCTGAGGAATATCAGCAAGCATGTCATCATCAAAACTGTTGTTGAAGCTGTCAAGAAACCTTTGAAATACAAAATGGCAGCCTCATGTACCAAATCAACACCATTAGATTTATTGCAATCAGGTAAAGTAAAGATATAAATCATTGTACCTTGTCTTCTGATATGAGACACTTTGTGGAAAAAACCAGCATTTGCATCTTCCTCGCGAAACCTGGACTCTTCTCTCCAGTACATTTCTGCTTCAAGTAATAAAGCATTTAAGTAACTCTTGGCAGCAACTAAGTTATTATGGCAGCACTGGAGCAGAATAATTAGGTTTCCACATCAACCATATCTTGCAATTATTGACACGATTAGAGAAGAAACTACCTCTAAAATCAAGACTAAGGCAATATGGTTCAAATTAAAAACTTCCACAAATGACTCAAGCATGAATAGAATGCCTGTCTTTTGAACTTTCACAAGATTCTACAGGTAATTCAATTTTTTCTCAGCCACTACAATTTCTTACTAGGGGAAAAACATCCATTTGGAACCATCTTTTGAACCCTTGCTCGTAGTGGCTGCCCCAAAAAGAAGGAAAGTATAAGCCTTATTTTTTATTGTCTTAAGCACAAAGTCACCTGTACTCCCATAAGCCTTCATTGTGATACTCCTTTGTAGAGGCTTGTGGAATCTTCATGCCAACTTCACCATCCGACTTAGAGTAAACTTTATTGTGGAACAATTTCTTTCTCCACTTCATCCTTTTCTAGAAAAGATTTAGGGGAGTGAATAAGAGATACATCATCCTGAATAGTGAATCTTTATAGAAACTTCTGATTGAAACCCAGGCAATTTATTCAGGAAAAGCTTTTTTTTGCAAGGCAAGCCCGTTTTATATAGGGATCCGTAACCCTGAGTTTCCAACTCCATGAGGTTTCGAACCCACGACCTCTCTCTAGGTGGAGAGGTACAACCACCACCACTGGGCCAAGAGCCCAATGGTTGTAAAGCTCTGACCCTTTCTTTGAAAATTACCTCTCCAGATTATCTTTCAGGCAAAACACACCATCTAGAGGGTCATTAATAGTGATGTCTCCAGCCTTCTTGAATACTGGTTTTTAGACCTCATTGACCTTATTTCCCCCTTCTCCAAATCCACTCCATTAGCAGGTGGTTCAACTGCAACCTGCGCTATCTCTAGCTTAATTTCGTTATACAATTCCTTAGAATGTCCTTACAAACAACAGAAACTGCAGTATTGAAAGTGCTGATTTGTATTTTGGTGGAGTAAATGTCAAGTTTGAGTGTCGTGTTTTACACACACTACTTCTACTAGTAGGAGATATTTAACGGGGATATAATACCAAAAGGCATATTGAGTGCTGTAGACACGAGAAACGACATGTCCATACTATGAACAAAAGCTTGAGCTGTAATATAAACCGAGGCATGTAATACCAATGAAATTGCATCATTCACTTTTAAACATGATCCTCACGGTGAGCAGCCAGATTCGATTTCCCTTCCACATGTTTATAAACTTAAAAATAAAATATTATCATATGGTCGAGATAATTTGCTATGAATCTTATCTTTTGCTATAACAATCAATTTAAATAGTATATGAAACATTTGATCTTTTATGCCAAACACTATTTTCTAATGTTAATTTCTCTTTTTGAATTATAGACACCTATCAGGAGTTGCAGGAGTTTGAACAAAAAGTCTTTGGACCGGTTGAACTCAGTGCAATACCCGTTGTCTTCCCTTCTTCAAATATACCATCATTTGGTTTGGGGTTCCCCAAAATTGACAGTACAGTCCCCCAACCAACTTTCGGATGCCCCACAGCTACCTCAATTTTTGACAACGCTGCCTTAAACATCCCTCCCTCTGGATTTACTTTTGGAGCCAGCAACAACGACAAAATTCCTCCAACTGGAACTGATAGCGCGATGGACGGCTCTTAAATTCCATTGATCTTTTGCAGTCTCTGAGACGTTTACATCAGAGGTCATGAGCCACTAATGCCATACAAGTGCTTATGCGTTCTCTCTTGTTTGGATTCAGGTGTTATGGAAGTGCAAATTCTCATTACACTGACAACTTTTCTTTATTATGATGATGAGGTAATTTCTGCTTCAAAAAGTGTCTGGTTTAAACTCCTTTTTTTTTGAATTGTAGTTTGATACTTGAGACATGTTACACTGATTCACATAATGCACTTTTGCTCTTTTTATTGTAAATATACACTCTGAACCATTCTTTGCATGCCTTTCCCCTGTCTATTTTAGGTGTATTTATATCTGTCAAGATCATCATTGTAGTTGATATTTCCACGATACCCTTTATCTCGTGTATATGCTTACATGTGACGTAACCGTAACCTGTTTTGAAGTACTGTTTCTTTTAAACACGACACTAAACCTATCTGACTTCAAGCCGAAATGAAATCAAATTGAAAAGACATTCGTACGTTTCGGAAAATTCCTAAAAGAATGAGAAGTTTGAATGAACTACTCTCCGTGCTAAACCATCCCATTTTTTTTCCTCCCTCGTTTCAGACTTGGATCATCTCTAACGGCAACCACTCGTAAAATAAACGTCCGACCTTACCGGAGTCGACCTATGTTATCATCATGCATACACACACACACAAACAATGTCCAGGAACCCACAGTCCAAGCCCAGCCCATAAAATGGGCCAAAATGAATCAGGTCCAGCCACTGGCCCTGTTTTGTTTCAAATCACTCTAGAGAGACTACCATGATTCATTGAACCTAGTCACACAATCAGGTTCACTGAACCTAATCTCTAATGAACCTCAATGAATTTGGAGTACTAAATGTATATCTGTAATTACTCTCATAAGTTACTGGAGTTATCACACCTCAAACCCCTGCTTGGAATCATCCACAATTAACTCATTATCTTAACGTAGATTAATAAAAACACCAAACAAGGCACAACGTTTTCTTATTTACCAACGCAATGTTGATATCACCACTCATTATGTCACAATTTCCCATTTTAACCCCACTCAATCCTCAAGTACAAAATTACATTTATACCCCCCATAATCATCTATAAAATCACACCATGTTTCTCTCTTTTTTAGCTCTAAAAAAAGACTAATACACCTCTCTTTCTCTCTTTCAACAATGGCGAAAATATCATTACGATACAAGAGAGTCCGCGAAGCATTCGAAGAAGGTTCGAAAGCTCGACCATGCAGCGAAGAAATCAGCGGTAGCGATCACTCAACAAAAACAGAAGATCTCTTTGATCTCATCAACTCCTACTACGAAACCCAAACCCAACTCTTCTTCGACGATCTTCAAACAAACTCTAATGACCCATTTCATGTTTTTCACCCTGAAGCCAAAGCCAAACAGACGTTAAAACGCATGTTAGGCCATAACGAAGACGACATTAAGAGAAGTATTGTCGATGAGGTTGAGTTAGCCCTACGGTATATCGGAAGTGTTAGCGGTATTTCGGAAGAAGGGTTTAAGCGACGGTTAATGACTCGTTTACGTGAAAGAGGTCTCGATGCAGGTATAAATAAATATATCGCGTTTTTCACCTTTTCTATCGTGATTTTTTTTGTTTATTTACTACCTTGCGCTTAAGTATCATACACGATTTGCTAACATATTTCACCATTCTGCTAACGTGTGCTTATGTATCATACACAATTTGCTAACGTGCACATATATCATCGTTTTTTTTTTTAAATTTTTTTGTGTTTGAAAGTTCGTTGGTTCATCATATTTCACAATTCTCCTAACTAGTCTCTCGGGGCTCGTTACGGTACCTCTGCAAGCCGTACATTATATTTTAAGTCAAGATAAATCTTGGCAGATGACGAGTGTTAGGTTTCGAACTGGTGACCACTCTCTCTTCCTTTCCCAGAGATGGTCCCAAACCACATATATCGTTATTTTAACTTGTAGTAGTAGAAGATCATTATTTAGACGTAATAGTAGTATACGTACGAAACTTGATGACAACCAAGAAAACATGATGAATTGGCGTATTTTAGCATTAAAATGACTCAATTAAATTTAAGATATTTTGGTATTTTCAGGTCTGTGCAAAGCACAATGGGAACAAACAGAACGATATACGTCGGGAAAATACGATTACGTAGACGTAATTGTTGGAGGGACTAGGTACATTGTCGAGACGTTATTAGTAGGAGAATTTACGATAGCTCGTCCAACTAAAAGTTACCAATCTTTGCTAGAAGTTTTTCCACAAGTGTACGTTGGAAAGCCGGATGAGTTGAAACAAGTGGCGCGGATAATGTGTAGAGCCATTAAAGAGTCTATGAAGAGTAGTGACTTGCATATCCCGCCGTGGAGGAGGAAAGCGTATATGCAAGCGAAATGGCTAGGGTCGTATGAGCGAATAACGAATAATGTTGTGGAGAAGGGAGCGGTGCCGTTGATGCCGTATTGTAGAGATGAGTTTGTTGTTGTTGGTGGTGGGAAGGTAGGGTTTAGAGTTGGGAGAATTAGTCATGGGGTTTCACGGGACCTAATTGTGGGTCAAACTTGAAAGCAACAAATGTTTTCTTTTGTTTTTTTGTTGAAGTGTACGTAATGTATTATTATTATTATTTATTTTAATTATCAATCGAAAAAATTGTTGGAGCACCTCCAATAGCATGGTATATTGTTACGGTTTTCACAGTCTTTCAACAGGGGCATGGGGTTCAGGTGTTCTTGCCCCGTGCGCACTGAGGACAGTGCGTTGTGTGGGCGGTACACTATAGTCAAAATAATCTGAGTTGTGTCGAATCAGTTTAGTGAAAGTAAAGCCCGCCAGACAATTTGAAAAGTTCCAAAGGTGACCAGAATTTCATTAAGAAAGGCCAAATAGTTCGGCTCTCTTTGGTGAAACAAAAATCAACAACGCCAAAAGTCGCAACGACCCTAAATGGCAAACATGTATTTATGTGTTGGTTTACTTAAAATGGCAAACATTTAGCTAATATTATTCAAAGGGATTCAGCGAAAATGCCAAAACATTTAGCTAATTTTATTCTTAAAATGGCATGTTTTATTTTAAAAAAACTTAAAAGCCAAATTATTCGGCTATTTTGAATAGATGGGTTTTTGGTGAAATGCTCGATCATTTGCCATATTTTAATCCAAATGCCGAATTTGTTTGATTAAATGGGTTTATGTTAAATGTCTATTCATTTGGCTTATTTATCCTCTAAGCCACATCTTTGATTAGATTGGATTTGTGAAATGCCGAATTATTTGGCATTTTTAACTTAAATGATAAATCATTCGGCATATTTGAACTTAAGCCAAATTTTTGCTAGATGCCGAAAAATTTAGCTTACTTGAGAATAAAAGTCAAATCATTCGGCTGTGTTTTTGTTAATGGCGATTCAATTGGCATACATAAAAAAAGCCAAATCATTCAGTTTGTTCGTTTAAATGATCTTTTTCTTAAATGCCGAATCATATGGCATATAGGAAAATAGATGCCATATTATTCGGCTAGTTTTGGATTTTTGCTAAATGCCCAATCATTTGGCTAGTTTCGTTTAAATTTGATTTTTTTCTTCTAAAATGCCTACTCAATGGGCATAATTCACCTTGACACCAAATGCTTTGTAATTGTGCTTAAGCATCAATTAGGAAGAAAACCTAAATGGTCTACTATATCTTAGGTGATTAGTAAATGTTCCCATATGATTTAATTACATTTATAAAATGTATAAATAAAAGAAAATGTAAGAAATTCGGTAAGCAGATCCGACGATTGAGATTAAATCTCACGACGACCGGCCAGTAAACTTCTCTCTACGTTTTAGATTTATTTCGCTACAGCCGTTTAGGCCAAAATCAAGATTAGAGGTAATATTGTTTTCACCCAAATCTTGGTACAATGTAGCTATCAAACATCTACAATTATCATAACACACAAACCCTAATCTCAACAAATCTAAATTATACCCTAAAAAGAAAAGAGCCTACATTTGATATATGAAACCCTAATGAGAGATTGGAGGCTTTATATAGACGAAATTTCTGTTAACTTACTTCTTGTTGTTGTGTAGCTATATCACTCCAACTTTCCACTATCTTGCCACGTGTAAAATTCCTAATGAGAGCCTCTTAAATCTTGACAAGTGTCATAATATAATTGGTTTATTGTCTACCCGCCAGTGCAGAACTACGGGTCATCAATCCACCCTCAAGGCGGTTTTGGGGTGGACAGCTCAGCCAATCCACCTAGCTGTTGTGGGTGGATTGAAGGTGGAGCAAGGTGAAGGATACAATCCACCTTGCCACATCATCCTTCACATAGCTGCTGCAAATGCTTTGAAGGTTGTGTGATTTTTTTGTAGAATTATATGCGAAAGATTTCAGTTTTAGTAGAGCCAAGTAAAAATACAACCATGTTACTGTAAGATTATGTTCTCATCCAGCTCTGATAGAATTAAAGACATAAGCTAGCAAGAAACGACATTTGAGAATGCTTTCTTATAAACTTGCTTCCTTAAAATTTAAAACTAGGACATAATCTTATTGATTCTCTCACATTATACAATTTTCCGCAGAAATGAACCAAGTGAAGAAAAACTAATACAGTTTACTGCAAACATGTCCTTCATGTTCTAGGATTTTCGGTCATGCTTCAGTGACACCAACTTCAGCTGGTCGGAGAATACGATCGTGGAGCATGTACCCCGGCTGCAAGACAAGGAAATACTGCAGGTTAATATTCTTAGCTTTTACAATATTGCATATTAACTGGTACAGGTGAAAATTGTTTACTATTTTAGTTAGTTATATCAACAATCAGTCAGTTAAATAACCATGATTACTACTGCAAAACTACTGTAAATAGTAATTGAAAAATGAAGGAATGTTATAGGCTTTGCTTGCAACACTGGAAATCTTTCCGGGTAATTCAGAAATTGCTAACCATTGGATTAGCTAAGCTTTTCCTATCATTCATGTCTCACATTATAACTAAAGTATAGACATATCCTTTAGTGTTATGTTTCTTAACTAACATCCACAACTTGAAGAGAATATAGATTCTTACAAATTTGAACTTTTTTTTAATGACTCATACAACTCACATGCAGACAAAAATTTATTTGATTCATCAAGTTCATACCTTAAGAACAACAGCAACAGTGCCTGGAGGCTTAGAAGCATCAGCTACTTGAAAGAGCGCATGGTGACTGTTTGGATCAAACTGCTCATTTAAAGGATCAAACTGCTCCACTCCAAACTTTTTAAACGCCTGAAAGAATCCAAAAGGCTATTAAGTACAATGGGGTTCGGGAAAAGAAGTTGATATCACAATAATAAAAAAATGAGATCATTCAACCAAAAAAAGATGTGATCATCTTGGATCAGCATGAAAAGAGAGCTACATTAGAGCATTTCCAGTCAGTCTCTGGAAAGTCGAAAGAGTCCAAGAAAAAGGTAAGAGAAAATTGGAATACTTTCCCCAAATTCAAGTATAAATTCTGAGTAGAAACGGTATTAAAAAAAATCGCTCCCCATTTGTGCTCAATATTTGCAATAGAAAAAGTGTACACACTCGACGTTCAAGAAAGGTAGTTCCTCACGCTCTTTAACAAATTATTGTGCAGGACACTGTTACAACTCAGTATAGAGTACCATAACACCCCCCCCCCCCACACACACACCAATAGTTGTGAATGCACGTAATAATAATTATGTTAATTCAAGTTCAAGTGTAAGAGTATATGTTACCTCCGCGAGCTGTTTCTCTGTCATTTCAACACCTTCCAAAAGCGTTTTTAAAAGTGGGATAGCTCCAGCACCGTCTTTAGATGTGTCAATTTTGGAAAAGTTATCTTTAACGACTGTAGAAGCTCTTGCCAGATTGTCAGCAACATCTAACAGGGCCTTGGCGAAGCTCTGCAATTGATATACAGAGAGTTGCTATGAAGTTTGCATTCATCAAGTCAATAAAAAAAATTATATTAAAGAGATGACATCTTCCGTAAAGTTATTTTGTGTATCATCTCAGTTTCTAAGTTCATGCATGAAATATATTTATAATCTAATAAAGTTATTCATAGATCAACTTGTTTCAAAGTGAATGACTGAGGGTTTATGAATCTTTTCATTTCATTAAAAGAAAAGAAAAAAAGAATACCTACACATCTTTATCTGATACAATTAATAACGGTGTTCTTGATCACAAAATATATTCCACGTGTTTCTACGGTTCAGGTCTACTGAATGTGATACTGGTCAGTAGATATAAGCTCATAGTTATCTATCACGCTAGATATCTTGCCAGTGGTTACATCTTTCTTTATAACAAATCATATCGAGCTTACAGCCTGACTAGCTAAATAAAGTTTAACAACCTTGTACCATGAATCGAATTTAAATCGGACACACATTCTCAACACTATTTACAAGGTACTTTTTTTATTTTCTGCCGTTTCCGACACTTGCATCCGTGTCGTTACCTAGCATAAAACTAGATGTGTGCTTTGTATCTATCATAATTAAAGACTGCAAGTTGCAAGCAACTTGGTATTCTTTCGCTGTGTGCGTGGGAGAGATTCCAGTGGCTGAGCGTCAACAGATATTGTCATTTATGAATCTAGGGTGGGATTAAATTTTGCTCAGGGACCATTTTTCGTTGGTTTTGGTGTCAATCTGTTTTGGGAGGCTTTGACAATTTGCCACTCTTTTAGCTAAAGGACCACAAACAGTCAAGAGATTCCAAGGATTCATTCAGGTCATGCATCACTTACATGTAGTGCAGAAACATGCATTTCTGTTCATTGTTATCTACGCCCAACTTTGGTTACACATTTTTTTTGCCATTAGGTATGTGGGATATGAGAGTAACAATTTTCATGGCCAACAAAAAACCACAGTTGATATGTGGTGGGAACTCTAGTGGTCAACCGAGAACACAAACTAAGTGCATGTCCTAAAAAAATGCAACCAAAGGATTTTCCATTTTCAACCTATCACCATCATAGACCTTCTAGTCAAGGGGGATCTGCCACTTACTGCATCAAAACCAGAGGGACCCTCATGTCCAATCTTGCCATTTTTTTTCTCGAACTACAAATCAAGAGGGGATTGGCCACGCCATTGTTCTATGCCCTACGATTTAAGTTGCAAGTAATTCCCCCACTCTGACCAATGCACATGTCACCAATCGTGCATAAAGCATTTAATTGGTAGTTAACAATCTGCCGCATAAATCATATTATCACAATGAGATTTACATTTTTATCATAAAGCGTGTAAAATGTGTCTTTTATTTTAAGGGGATGTTTGATGCTCAGGTAACTTTGCAAAAACTAATCATTCATACTCCATATGCATTTTATTCGGTTTTATTGACGTACTTATTCTCAGAAAATTGTTTTGTATCATCACAATTTATGTACTTTAGTTTAATTTTCTTATTCGACATTCAATTTTTATGTTATTGACTTATATTTTCGCCTTATTTTGAATGAATTTAGGATGCCAAATTGAACTTTCTGTGTAAAGGATATTTGTGGGATGTGAGATTGCTAGTTGGCTTTAAATAAAGTATATATGAACCTGCAAGGGAGAACTATCAACCATAATTAAAGACTACTACGAGAAACTGACCTGTATTGCAAACTTTTTGGAGTTCTCTGCTTCACGTTTCGTTCTATACATGACATTTTCGATCTCGGCATAGCTTCTGAGTAATTTATCTTTCATTTGCTCAATCTCCTTGCACTTTAACTTCAGTAATTCATCCTTTTCAGCAGCAAGCTTTACAAGATCATCAAAAGATAGATCACTCTCTGAATCTGAATCAGAAAATGTAGTTCGTTTAGTATTTCTCCCTCTCCTCCTTTTCCCCCTCACAGATTGGGATAGTTTAGGATCTGAAGTAGAACCTGTATCTTCCTTTTCACTATCTCCATCAATAATGACTTTAGCATTTGCAGAAGCTTCACTATTTGTAACTGGTTCTTTGTCTGTATGTTGAGGTGATGCAGAGGATGAGTACCAAAATTGATGAGCTGCGCTGGTATTAATAACTGGATGATTCAGCAAAGCCGTCTGGAGGGGAGACCACTGGCAGAAGCTTGACTATATAAGTTACAATAACACTCGTAGTCCGAATTAAAGGAAACAATTCAAAAGTTTCCCATTATTACACTATACAGAAGCTCGACTAATGTTGATATACTAGACGGATATATCAAATTTACTGGGCCGAAATAATTAATAAATCTGATACCTCAGTTTGTTAAACCAATAGACATGTCCACCCAAATAACATTTCATCAACAACATATTCAAATACTGTTTAACCTTTTTAGTCCTTCGGATTATTTTTATGAAAATATTAGTCCTTCAAAATAATCAACAAAACACACATTTTGTCTCCAATAAACGCAGAGATTTCACGAAACCAATACATTTTTGATAATTATAAGTAACATTTATCTCGACGTGCTTAATCCAAAATACTATTATATCACTAACATATTCAAATACTAGCTAACCTTATTAGTCCTTCGGAATAATCAACAAAATACACATTCTGTCTTCAATAAACGCAAAAATTTCACGAAACAATTATATTTTTGATAATTATAAGTAGCATTTATCTCGACGCCCATGCAGAACTATGTCCAATGATTTTCATGCTCTCAATAAATCCTAAAACTCAATCAACAAAAGTACTGATTACTGAAACTACCAAATAACACAAAACTCGTTATTTGAAGCTAATACACCAAAATTGTCTTAAACCCAAAACCCCAATCAACCTAAACTGCAACTAAACCAGATTTTTTTGCCCTCTAGTTCCAATTACACCTATCATACATCAAGTCTACCAATCACCCAGAAACCAAATAGTCCCAAACAACATCAAAATTACAACTTTAACTAAAACCCCTCATGAATTTGAACTAAACACTAAACCCCCATTAAACCCCAACAGCATAAACTCTAAAGAAACAATTTTGTCTACTAAATTGTACCTGGTTGAGCGATCCACGAATCGAATGGTAACTGTTAGTGAAAATTGGGGAGATTTGTCGTGGAGATGAAACATGAACTCTGCAATGATTCAACACTGCTCTTGAAACCCTAGATACCAACATCTCTGTATCAGCTTGAAACCGAGATAGAGAGAGAGTTTTTTTAGAGGGAAACAAATTGTTCTTGGAGGGGAAGAAAGAACGACATTAAGTTGCATTCGTCGAAACCTTTGTCGACGGACCAAAAGTGTTGTTTTTTGGACAAGCTACTCAGTCTTCAAGTATGTGTGTGTGTGTTATGTATGAGCAAAGTAATTACCCAACAGTGGTTAGTTTATACGTCTGAGAGTCCGAGACTATGCCACCAATTTGTACTAAAAACGAATAATTGTACGAAGAACACACAAATTGTTTGGGAGAAATCCCTTTTAGAGTTTCAATTGCTCAAATCAATCGATTACAATCAAATTCCTCTCAAGCCTCAAGTCTCTCTCTCAGAACTTTGATTGATCTAATCTTGTCTAGCCCTGCCCATTTTATAAGGATTACAAGTTCCTAGTTATAAAATAGGACAATTATGCCTTTAAACTCCCTAATAATAGGCTGAATCGCGCATCTGTTTGAACACAGAAACAAATGTATTTGAACAGACTAAACACTCCAAACTTTTACTATTCGAATAGAACTCAAGTCGTTCGAACGACTCCAAATCTCATTCAAACGACTTGGACAATTTTTCATAAAAACTTAAAAAAAAACTCTCTCGATCCTCCTGGATCAGGGGTGTATCATATAATTACAACATTTCAACAAATTATAAGGAAACCTTGAAATGTTGCTTTACATAAGACAACTGCATTGGCTATTGCACTATCTGTGTTCAATAGGTTACAGCTAAAGCCTAGAGGTATTTACGAAAGCATACATTGGTATGACATGATCTGTAACACAAGGAAGCATGGCATGGGTATAAGTCTACAACAACGTAAGGCCTAATAGTGATTAATGTGTTCGAAACTAACGAATGCTATTGGAGCCTTAATTCCTTTATGATCTATTTTTAGCACATTTGCAAACATGTTGAAACCTTCAAATATTAGGCGTAAATATGTGATGTTTATTTGTCTCATAATCTCAATCTGGTTTTAACCAAAACTTCTAAACAGTTTGAGCTATTTGTGGGAATCCAAGTATAATTACGAGCTTCTTCTTTTTTATGGCTGAATTCTGCGGGAAAACTGAGTGGTTCGTCCTTGACCAAACTATTTTTAGTATGTAACCTCTCCCTATAAATCAACAGAAATAGTTGTCAACAATAATCAAATACGTACAAATCCGTGTTTAACAATTTCTAGCAATGGCCATGAACAAGGTACTGATACTGTTGATTGCTGCACTCCTTGTTTTCTCCATCCTAATGGAGAATGCAAATGCTGATGAAGATGTTTTCCTCAGCAACCCAGCTCTTGGGAAGAATAGGCCACGTTGTAAGGGCAGGGGCAGGGGCAGGGGCAGGGGACGTTGTTTACCCCCACCGTCAAACCCTCCGACTAGAGGTTGCAGTAAAGCTACCCGGTGCAAAGGTGGACCTGGCCTTGTTGTTGAAGGGGAAGTTTCTGAACCTGAAAAAAGAGAATGAGCAAATGATGACGACAAGTGACGTGAAGGGTGCGATTCAACAAGCAGGATGCATATAAGTATGGTTCTTCTTGCTTATAGAATAAGCTTGTTGTTCCTTCCGTGATCAGATTTTGTAATTTTATTGATAGTCTTGTAAGCTTAGTAAGGCATTGTCTCATATTTCTCTATATTTGCTTTGCGGTGTCGCTCTTTCTTGTCAAAGCATCACTTAACAAACCATTGAGGAGATAAATTCATGTTGAGTTCGAAACTATATATATATTCACGGGGTCTTAGCCAACAAATTACAATACTAGTATGGATCAGAACATGCTTAGTACCAAGATGGAGGGCATTGAGAGAAAGCTTAATTATCCATGAAGACATTATAACGTAAATCTGAGTCGCGGAAACAAGAACTTGGATTGATAAACGTTAATCTAACTAAAATTAGGGTTTTCTAAACTTTAAAACTCAAACATAAAACACAAAACAATAAACTAAACTTTTTTAATTTTCTCGGCAATAACCAAATAAAATATTACACTTGCTGCACCCTCTCCTATATATCCTAGAACCCTTGGATATCTCTCCTAAAATATCTCCCCATATCCGAATAGAAACAAACCTAAGTACTAAAGAAAAATATGAATAATACAAAGACATGTGGGAAACGATCACAAAGATGTTCACATCATATTACGACTTAATCTTGAAGTTATAAGCTAGATTTTTTAGCCATTGTACCACATTATGTACAATTTTGTATTAGAATTCCTTCTAAGATCATTATATTTATTGGCATTTCTTTTATATATATATATATATCTCAACAAATAATAAATGGTAGTATACCTTAGATAATGTCTGCCTTCGACCAAGTTGTAATCCAACAATACCCTACTCGAGACCACCAATTTCGATTACTATCATATGAATACCACACTAGCTCAAACTAATTAATAAAGATCGTTTGCATTACTGTGGTTTGCATGTCTACCACAGGAACGCTAGTGATAATCCGTATCAAATCGGGTGTTGAAACATAGAAGGTTTCGTTCTCAAGAATGTAAAGATCAAAATCGTGAATTAAAACTGGTTTTCATTGATTGAAAATGGTTTACATGAAAAAAAAAATGAGAACTGCGGTAGATAAAAAATGGTAAAATAAAAAGAAAACTCCCCTGGCTTTTTACAACTCTCTCTCTTAACCTAACTCCAGCATCTCTTTAGATTTTAAAAATTAGGCTTTAAGACTGGGCTTGGTTGCAATTGTCTTATTACTTGCAATAGTTAAACATACCTTAATTAGGCTCAGTGAAACATAAAATAAGGTCCTAGATAATGTGAATTGACGGACAAAAATAGGGATTTTTCATGCCTATCAGCTAGACCTTGCCATAGATGCTATATTACTGTGCCTATACTCAATATTTATAAAAAGATTTTTTGTACTTAAGTCATGATGTTTATATGGATATTTGACTTAAGTTCCGCTGTTTAGCCAGAAAGCAATCTTAGTCCTCGATTTGTAGTTTGACCTAGGTCAACTACAATTGACTACAATTGATCTAGTTGACCCAAATCAACAAATATTAAAGACAACTTTGCTATTTATGAATTTAAATTAAAACAAATCAAATAATACACTACAACCTCAGGATACTTACTGTGTAGTAATCAGACAATCCAATTTAAAGTTTGATTTAGAAGTGTCGGATGAATGACACGTGTCAACAAAATTTAAGTTTAAACAACATTTCACGTGATTTGCACGTGTTGAACATCAGGGTATTTCAGTCTTTGCCAAACAATCGCCAGATTTGAACTGTTGCACTTGACCTTGGTCAAACTATAAATCGAGGACTAAGATTGTTTTTTTGCTTAATAACGGGACTTAAGTCTAATACCCATATAAACATCAGGACTTAAGTCAAGATCACCATTTATTAAGTCAACATCAAGACTCCGACAAACCTCCCGTGTACTTCATGAACACCTCATACTAATCCACATCGATGTCCAAAACTAAAGCTTGGTTATGAAACGTCGTAGTGTACTTTTGTACGGATTGCTCAGAATTTTGGCGTAAATTATGCCATTTGAACCATCTCTCTTATTCATACCCAATCGGATAAAATTGTTTTTTTACTAATACCTTGATTTCCTTCCAACTCAAACTTCCTACTTCGTGACGTTTCCGATAGGACCTCCACCACGTGAATGCATGATTTGCGAATTTCAATGTAGAAAAACATATTTTTTGAGTATTGAAGTATTCATAAACGGAAAATAAGTTTCTAACCTATCTAACCAATTATCCAACTTCTCGGCATTGATTGAACCGTCGAATACCGAATTTCAATTTTAAAATCTATACGAAGATTACGCATAAGATTCATTGACTTTCCAATAACCGATCGCTCATCGACGGATTTGGTATCACTAGAATACTATCTACCTCCTCGGTACCCTCGTCTCTATCCTCCTCTGCAACCTCTTTCTTCTTCAAACGTACTCGCCGTTTTACCGAAGCGAAAGCTTTCGTGAGGTTCGTGAGACGTAATTGCTCTACCAACTCCCATAGAGTAGTAGTTAGGTCATAAACCTTCGTTTCTAAAGTCACGAGTCGATCTTCAGAATCTCCCATCTCCAAATTTGTCTTCTTCTTCGAGTTAGGTTTTTGGTGAATCTTCAACGGACTCACTAGGTTCCATTTCGTTTGCTTGAGTCGGTCACGTGTAGAGACCATAAGCCATAATGCCCCCAAGAATTATTACTGAAAAACTGATACCACTTAATTCACAATCGAATCGAGAGTAACCTAATTTGAAGAATTAATGAAGAACAAACAAAAAATTGGCGGAAGAATTTATTTTTTAGAGCTTCAATTGTTCAAATACTTGATTTTAATTGAATTACTCTCAAAACCCTAAGTCTCTCTTATGAAAACTTGGATTGATCTAAAATCACTTTATCTTGCCTAGCCTTTCCTCTTTATGAGGGTTTTAAGTTCCTAGTTACAAAATAAGACAATCATATCTTTAAACATCTAAAACAATAAGCTGGATCGCGCCTCTATTCGAACCGAACGAGTCTTTGTTAGAATAGAAAAAAGTGTATTCGAACATATTTTTACAGACTAAAAGTCTGTTCGAACAAAACACTCAGACAGGTGTTTCTTCGTTGAACAAAAATGAGTCTATTATACTTTAAAAAAAGTCTAAAAAAATGACCCAGATCCTCCTGGATCAGCTAGAGTCTGCCGGAGTCCTTTGGTCATTCTCAAACAAGGGTTTGTTACTTGGAAGTTGTGCAGAGGTATTCTTGCCACACAAGATTGGCTTATGAGGAAGAAAGTGCTTACCCAATCTGTATGTCATTTCTATGATTTTTCTAGAGAGAGCAACAATCACCATTTTATGGAGTGCACTATGGCAAAGGGGGTGTGTGCTAAATACTGATGGAGCACATTCTTTAGATAGAGGAGGGTATGGAGGGCTTTTGGGAGACCACCTTGGGACTATGTTTTTTTAGGCAAGAAATGAGATATATTAGGCCGTGTGGGCCGAAAAAGAAACTACAGAGTTCACCAAGTTTACTGCCTCCTATGGCTCAAAACAAAACATAGCGGGGAAATGGGCACCCTTAGCGGCAAATGCATGTGCCTCAAATCCTTGGGACTATGTTGATTGCCTACCATGGTATGAATGAGGCTACCTAAGTGGTTTACCAAAGAATTGAAGGCTATTGAAAGGGGTCTGGTTAATGCCATTGATGTGAGCATCACAAAGCTAGCTTTGTGTCAGGACCGACTCTAAATAAATAGTGAGATACATTTTGGGGAAGAAGGAAACCTTGGCACTACTATCTACTGCTCCAGTCTATCATGGCTCTTATTAGTAATTTCTCTTTTTTTGATATTGACCATGTATTTAGAGAGGCTAACCAAGGGGCTGATTTCTTGGCTTCCTACTCTGCCCTGATGGGGGAAGATACAATGACCGAGCTCCATGCCTACTGAGTTGATTATCTTTGTAAAGGATGATGCTTTGAGGAAAATGTACATTAGAATGTAATAGTTTTGCTTATATATTGATACCTGGTTAGGGTCTGCCTTAACCCCCAGCTTGCCTAGCAAAAAAAAAACACACACACACCATCTTCCTAATTTTAACATGTTTCTAAGAAAAAGGCCTGCGTGAAATCAGTGGCTGTTGTAAACATGTGTTTGATTTCATTTTTAGTTTTCAGTTCTACCTAGACAACGGTAACCAATATCCCAAAACAGGTTTTATTTTTACTTTCCCCTAAATTATTTGAGTGCTTAAATTGGAAGAACAAAATACTAAATTTGGATTCAGTTGCGTGTTCCTTAAACTGAGTGGCTATCCTTAAAAATATTATCTTCCTATAAATCGTCAGACATATTTGCAAAATTCATTTTGTGCAGTAACCAAGAGAAGAACATATTCATTCTCCATTAATCAATGGCACTGAATAAGGTACTCGTACTTTCTGTTGCTGCAATCCTCGTTAGCTCCCTAATGATTGATATCACGGAGGCCAGGTTTATTGGCAATAGTCATATCCATAAGGGTAATTCACCCTCCGTATGCAAGGGTCACACTAAGGGTCGTTTTGGAAACTGCCAAGGCAAATCCGTTAACCTTCCAGAAAGACCTTGCAAAGGTAAGAGGTGCAGATTGCATATTGAAGAGGCAGAGAAGGCAGATGAGGAGGATAAAGAACAAGTAAAGGCTGGGGTCGTTGAGACCCCGGTTGAGTTTAAAACCGAAGATGTTCTAGCTGATGAATTTGAATTCCAACAAGAGATGGTTGTTTTGGGACACTAATAAACTACTCTGATTATCATCTGTAAATGTTTTGTATTTCATCTTCTTTTATGATTACTGCTTCTTTGTATTATTTTGTATCCTTTAAGTTATAAATATAACTTTTACTTTTTATTATCTAAATCATAGATTAAGCCAACTTTTCGCACTCGAGACCATGAATGACGTCTAGCTTAAATATTTGTGTCGTCAACGTCCATAAATGTCTAAAATATGATATATGGTGCCATAAAGCATTCCAGCTCTCCCAAAGATTCTACATTGCTCACGACTTCATCGCAACTATAAGAACAATCACAAACTTAATCACGAGGATTTTCTTTCTAATTAGGTTTCTCTGTTTTGTCTGCCAATCATATTGCGCACGGGTCCAAGGATTCACTGATGAAGGTTGATACACTGCTAAAAAGACTAGGTGCATGTGAATGACATTTACCTAAAAATTGGACACTGGCAGTAATGTAAGAGCAACAAAATGACGTTAAAGATCTAACGATGAACATAACAAATGTCTTGAGTTGAGCCAGTAGTAGAGATACCAGATATGCAATAGGCAATATAGGTCTATTATGGTTTAAGGCCAACGTGCCTGACAGAAAAACAAAACTAATAGGAAATAATCCTCGTATAGTATGTTTTAAGGCCAGATAATCAGATATCTCTTGTTTCAAGAGGGAATGCGAGTAATACTAGGGAGATATTTACAAGCTTCAATTCAAAAATGCATGTATTCTCGTGGGTGATTGTGGCATTGCATCAGATTCACCAAAACACATAGCTAGCAAACTCTTAGTATCAACATCTGCAGTTCGTGGATGATTGTGATTGTGGCACGGTCTGTTTTTCTTTTTTGCATCTCAGCGGACTTAAACTAAATTCGGAATGCAGTTTGCACATTCCTTTCGTTTTCTGTCTGTTTTTCAGCTGTACACGGATACGTTCAAAATATGCTGGAGAAAAGAGCTAAATTTGGATTTCAGTTTTCAGTCTGGCTGTATGGTCATACTACAACAATGCCGTGGATATCTCTCTCCAATAACTAAACCCCATTTTTGGAATTAGACTCTCCCTATAAATCACTAAAATCGTTCTCATAAACTCATTGCAGCAATAGTAATCGTTAACCAAAAGATATCATATTATTCTCTACTAATCAGCCATGGGATTTAATAAGGTACTTATATTATCTATTGCTGCAATCATCGTTAGTTCTTTCTTCATCAGGATCACAGAGGCGACACGCGTCAGGTTTATACACTATGGTCCTATCAATAAGGGTGATCCCGAAAGGTGTGTAGGTCACAGTAAGGGTCATATTGGATATTGCTTAGGAAAACCTGTTCACCATTACAATAGAGGTTGCAATAAGAGTGATGGATGCAAAAGCGATCCAGAGGAACTAAAGAAGCCAGAAGTGAAAGATAAAAACAAGCGAAGAGCAGTCGGGAAGAGATCAAAGTTGAAAAGATTCCAGCTGATAACTCCGTCTTTCAACAAAGGATAAATGTTTTGGGACACTAATATGTAATATGTTCCAACTTTTCTTCAATATCATTTTTCGTATTCCGCTGTAATATCCTTTTTTTCATAAATGGATCGATGATTTTCTGGCTTAAAGATTGTGCTTCAAGTAAGTAATGGTCCAAACTATGTTCTCTCCCCCCCATTGCACTGATATTGTCCTCAGGAGGTTTATTCTTAAAAGGCCTCGGTGCAATTTAGGTCTTATATCCTTCTGTGAACTACATTTTTAACCAATGTGGGACTAACTTTGATCCACCGATCTTAACAATACCGATCAAACCTACCCAACTGCTACTCAACATCTGATAATTTAGAATAGGAAGACAAAACAACGTAAGAGCCATCTATTTTTGACCCTATATATACACCAAAAAAATAAAAGGAATTTGTTTTGACAAAATTTGGCTTCGAGATTGAATTATTAAAATTTGGAAATATCGGTGAAATTTTCGCAAATGACATTTTTATCAAGGGAATACATACTCTGCGGGAACGACTTCGGTCGTTGAACGTTATTAAATCGCAGTTTTTCAAGGAAAAATGCCATTCCAAATGCTGTTTCTGTAAAAAGGATATGAAGGGCATTTTAGAGTAAATAAAAGGAGCATTTAGTAGTTTCATGAGCGACTCCATTAATGAAGTATTTCTTCATGTTTATGAAACCTTTAGCCCTAATTACAACAACTTCTATAATCACTATTCTCTTCATCTTGTTCTTCCAAGAAAACCCACCAAACCCTAATTCACAAAACCCCATGGCAGCACGAAGTTTTGTTCTTTGGCTTCATGGTTTGGGAGATTCAGGTCCAGCAAATGAACCCATAAAAACCCTCTTCACTTCACCTGAATTCAAAAACACCAAATGGTCTTTCCCATCTGCGCCTTCAAAGCCAGTTTCTTGCAATTGTAAGTTTGGTTTAGTTTCTTAAAACACATTATGATCTCTTTAGAGTTTTAATAATTGTGAGTTTTTATTGGATTATGAGATGAAATTATGATCTGGGTATTGCTGTTAAGATATTTTATATAGTTTGCAATTCGGCGAAAAATTCAAGTTAGGAATAGGAAACCTAGAGAGATAGAATCTAGAGGGGTCTGATTCCCCAAATATTAGAGCATCTATATTAGAGTAGCTATTTTTCTTTAAATTCATATTTGAAGAGCAAAATATAACAAATTTGCCACATTAGACTCTCCATTTAAAAGCCAAATATGCTTAAAGTCATCTTGAGTAGCCATATTTGATGACCTTGATAGGTAGCCAAAGCAAAACTCAAGTGGAAACCTACAATATAGGAATCAATATTCGATTATGGCTCTTCTAATGCAACAAACCTATAAAATTTGACTTTAAGGCCAATGTAAATATGGTTTGGCTAATAAAATTTGTGAAACAAAGACATGCTCTTAGAGCATCTGTTGTCGACTCTCTATACTGGTTTAAAGTCAAATTTGTAGAGCTAAATCTCTATAAAACACCTACATCCGACTCTCCAAATTAAAGTTAAATTGCCTAAAGTCATATTTGTTCATCAAATTTGATTTTTTTTTTTTTACTCTTCAAATCAAATTTAATGAAACAAAATCTACCCAAAAATTAAGGATTTTATGGAAAAGTTGACATGTGGCATTTGACAAATACTTTTTGAGGAGTCGGATGTAGTGAAAAAAAATTGAACTTTTATTAGCCAATAAAACCAAATTTGGTGACTAATATTTGAGGAATCGACTACAAATGCTCTTAGTCACCAAATTTGGCCTAAATGGCTAATAAAAGTCAATAAATTTTGTCACTACATTCGACTCCTCAAAAATTACTTGCCAAATGCTTCATGTTATCTTTCCCACAAAACAAGGGTATATTTTGTTGTATTTTAAACAAAATTTGATTGCCACATGAGCATTAAATTTGGTTTGGAGAGTGCAATTGGTAGTCAAATTTGGAGAGCCAAAATGACTTTAAGCAATTTGACTTTAATTTGGAAAGTTGGATGTAGGTGTTTTATAGGGTTTGACTCTCCAAATTTTCCTTTTAAGCCAATATGGAGAGTCGACTACAGATGCTCTGATTAAGGTACCCCAATGCTCAACATAGATGGTTTAATGCTTGTTGGCTTATAGTGGTAGAGGGGAAGCCAACACAGTCACTTACCAAGTGATGTTAGCTATAACTAGTATACTGGGTGCCAATGGAACCAACCGCTAATTCTTTGTATTCCAACGTTTTTTGTCAATAACGCTTTCTCATTATAACGATTAGAAATTCGAAAATCTATGTTCTTGCAAAATGATTATCATGTTCTATGTAGCATAGCACACAAAAATAATGATCTTAGCAATCAACATAGAGATAATGTCCTCATGGGTGATAAAATAGGAAATGCGACCCTTATTTTTCTCCCTGTGTCAATAGTCGGTAGTGGATGAGAGAGAGAGAGAAAGATAATTTTAAGGAAGAGAGAGAGAGAGATTTGCAGAGATAGGGAAGATATAAATATAACAAAAAGAGTTGTTAGAGAGATTATAGGAGGAAAGAGAGAAACATGGGGAGTAGAAGAGAGGTATTTTCCTTTACCCAAAATGCCCAACAACTTTCACTTTATTTCTTTTTCCACAACAAATATAGAATGTAAATAAAAAAAAATCAAAAGGGTAATTAGGGGATCCGAAAAAGCTTCAGTCGGACTACCATGTAACTACTTGTAACCACCCAACTACATTTCCAGTCCAAATCGTTTATAAGCCGACTACATTTCCAGCCCAAGTCGTTTATAAGCTGACTACATTTCCGGCCCAAGTCGTTTATAAGTGACCTCCCTATCGGTCGATCAGAAAAAGAGGGCTGCAATTGTGAAAGGGTACAAGGACTTTCAAGTTGTGACCGACTCTTTTCAAATGGTGGCCTACATAGAGAAGGGAAGAAAACCTCCATGGGATTGCAAGCTCTTGCTTCAGAACATTCATTACTTGATCAAGCAGCTACATAACTTCTCTATAATTCACAGATATAGAGAAGCTAACAAATACACAGTTTTTTTTTTGTACTGTAGATGGTGAACTCATATTGTTGGCCACTAGCTCCTAGCCTAGTGACTTTATGTTGGGTAAACAAAATCTTAGGATGTAAGTTTTTCATTATTTGTATAGATGGTTTATAGGGTATCTAACCCCAGCTTTCCTTAAAAAAATAAAAAATAAAAAAATGCTGATTTGAGAGAGGGTAAATATCGAGAGACCCTAATTTTGTTGTACCAATTAAAACCTAGGCGTTAATTGTGCGGCAACTAGTGGTCTTAACCCAAGGATCCTAACATCCCAACTCTCTTCAAGACTGAACGTCCTCAGAGGCCATTTTTTTTTATGGTGGCTAATTACATACTAGCTCATTGTGGGGGGCCCAACATTTTTTATGGTACCCCTTTTCTCCAAAAATGATTTTTTATCATAATTTGCACATGCCAGGATTCGAACCCTTTATGTGGTGGTTGGCTCTAATTCCAAATGTTAAGACCTTAATACCATTGCACCAATTAAAGCCTAGGAGTTAATTGTATAGTATTTAATGGTCTTAACCCAAGGATCCTAACATAATGTAAAACAATGAAATTTTGAAGACAATTTAGAGAGTGAGATCATAAGCACTTTTTACTTATAGAGAAATAAAGTTGTAAAGTTAAGTTTGGGTATGAATTTATGGAGAAAAGAACCCTAGAAAGTTCAGGGGTTAAGGTCAAGGATAAATAGAGAAAAAAAAAACCCTGAGAAGGCTGGGGAAACCTCATGGAGAGAAAAAAAATCACGAAAACAGTATTTTAAATGCGATACAATGTCGTGTTTCAGTTTTAGCTAGGTATTTTTTTTTACTTCCACAGACACAATCTTCCGTATCCGTTTTTTCCCTCCTGAATCCCAACTTCGGAAACATCATAAACCACGGCTCAAAGCTTGTTCTTTGGCTTCTTATGTTGTGAGATTTTGGCCTATCAAATCATTTTTTCACTTTTCTAGAATTAAGAAACATCACATGGTCTCATCCTTCACTTCTTCAAATCATGTCTCTTTCAACTTTCAGTCTTGTTTTAGCCTCTATCCTAGTCGAATCTTCTCTGGTATTTTCTCTATTATGATTTTGGGGTCTAAATCACATTTAATGCGGATATTTTATGTTCCATGAGGAACAATATATTTTTTAAGAAGTAGAATGAATACTTAATTGATCTTATACACGTTTGGCATGCATCCCATTTAATCACTTATTTTTTGGAAAATGGAGTTTTCAATTACAATAGCACTTCAACTAAATTTGTCTACTCAATTTTTAAGGGGTTCTCTTAAGTAAGTGTAATGTTGTTTACTTGTTTCTCTTTGTAGATGGGGCTGTAATGCCTTCTTGGTTTGACATTCATGAGATACCTATTACCGCCGTAAGTTTTTTTACTTTCTCTCCTTTGTAGTCTTAGTCGATTTGATATCTTCTCTCTAAGATTCTGCGAATCGTGTATTACCTACCTGTAAATTGAAATTTTAGGGATACTAAATAATTATGGAAATGGTTTTTTTACTCCTTAGAAGGACATAAAGTCATTCTGGATTATGTAAATGGTTTTAATTAGTGAGTTATCATATATCATCATAGTTATAAACTGAAACTGTAACTCTATTTAATTAAAAAAAAATTGTTCTAAAGTTCTTGATTGACAAATTAATTAACTAATATATATTTTTTTACTTCTTTATAAGACACTCATGTAATTTTGTACATGAGTAAATGACACTCCTATGAATAATGAACAAATTACTTTTTGATAGCGAGTGCCGCAATATAGATTACTTATAAATATAGATTGACACTGATAGGAATCTTGGTCGTATTCACGGCCACTCTCATAGCGTGTGCGCACCTTTTTTTATTTAGTTATTGCTATTTACTTTGACTCCTTGAATAATATGACTACTTTTCCAATTAGATTAGTATTAGGGTTTATATTTGTGCTAGGTCTCTTCTCCTATAAAAGAGAGTCTAAACTTAGTTTATTTTTTATGTTTGTTTCAGTGAGAGAAAGGCTTAGCCTTAGAGAGTTATGTAAAGTTTGGGGTAAAACTCATTAGCCCTAGGTCTCTGACTTTTATTTTTAAGTGATTAAGTGAGCTTAATTCAAAGGCTAGTTTTAGGTTAGTTTAATTGTGAATTAGATCATTGCTTAACATACACATTTGTGAGAGATGGGAGGTTTAGGTGTTAAGCAGATAGAGACTCGTGTCTTTTGGGGCTACATTTGGGGTTATATATTTACATGAGATAGTTTCAATGTCTCTTTTGTAAGGCCAAAATAAATTTGTTGCTCACCTTTAATTACACAGACCTTATTCCACTACTTGGAACCATTTCTTATGCATGTTTGGAGTTTCTATGATGGTTCCTAGTTCCTTGAAAAAATTGAGACCCTTACGGGCTGGAAATGTCAGGCGATGGAGACCAATGAGTTGTAGGATTTTGCGAGGTCTTATTCCTTGCACTAGTTATGGAAGGAGAAAATTCAATGCACTTTAATGGAGGGCAAGTCGCTAGACAATTATATGCTTGGCATTTATGTTGTCGTTCCTGACTTTGTTCTATTTTCGTCAAGGAGAGGAGTGAGATTTGAAGAACACATAGTTAAATGGTGTGCTGCTGACATACTATTTTAATGTATTCCGAATTTCTGTCCTGTGTTCTATTTGTGCCGCTTGAGTTGTACTGTTTTTTCCACCTCGAATAACTATCTTTTAAGGTGGTGCACCTTTTTAAAGAAAAAAGACTCACGAAGTGTTGGATTGCTACATTGTAGATATTTTCCCCCCGGTATCTGGAATTTGCTTTTCAAACTTAAGAGAATCTGTTTTTCAGAGTCTAGACATAGGTATAAAATGAGCTTATTTGAGGTTAGGACTTGATAAAGATAGTGTTTAGATAATGGAGATTAAGTTTAGAAATGTATACATCTGAGAGATTTTAAAGATTTAAATTACTGTTCAATGATTTTTTTTCCCTGTTGGCTTGCAGCATTCTTATAGCTTCTTTAGGTTGATTACTTTGACCATGTGTAGGTAAATATATCTGTAATTTTAAGATTTGTTGTCATCTGTGATGCTAACTTTTGTAAAGTAAAATAAATGAGATTAGCTGAATTTTATTAGGTTTCTCCAAAAGGCGAAAGTGATGTACTTAAAGCAGTTCAAATGGTGCACTCAATGATAGATAAGGAGGTAACTGCTGGGACAGATCCTGAGAACATCTTTGTTTGTGGTTTTAGCCAAGGAGGTTTGCATTTCTTCAGCAGCACATCTATAGGTTTTATGAATGTACAGTCTTTTAAGTTGAAGATTTGTAATTTGCAGGTGCTTTGACCTTAGCAAGTGTGCTGCTTTACCCCAAAACTCTAGGTGGAGGTGCAGTCTTTAGTGGCTGGATACCCTTCAGTTCATCTATTGTAGAACGCATCACACCAAGTGCGAAAAAGGTACAGCTTTTAAAATAGTCGTATACTGGGAGTACATTTGATACCCATGCCTTATTATCTGAGTCCCAGAGCCTGGTGATCCCTTTAGCTTTCTTAATATTTGCATCACCATGATCATGCTTTATTTGATAAATACATCTTTCCAGTTGGTGAATTCTAAGATACAAAATTGTTTCCTATCATAAGTTAAAGTATAAACGTGTGCATCAACATCTTGCAATTTTTTTGTTATAGTTTTTTCTTGGTTCGACATGTGTTAAAGTTCTTTTTGGTGTTTTTAATCTAAAAATATGTGCAGACACCCATTTTGTGGTCGCATGGTATTGCCGATAACACGGTATTGTTTGAAGCCGGACAAGCTGGCCCTCCTTTCTTAGAACAAGCGGGAATTAGATGCGAGTTTAAGGTATATAGATTTATATTACACTCCTTGAAATATTTTAAACATAGCTTCTACTTGAAACTAGTTGCATTCGACTTGCAGGCTTACCCTGGTCTTGGCCATTCAATAAGCAACGAAGAGCTGAGATCTCTGGAGTCGTGGATCAAGACGCGTTTTAGTAATTCTTCGTAGGGCACGTATCTTAGGTAAAATTTTTCCTCTATCATGAGATCCCTGGCCTTCAGATATTCATGCCAAGTTCTCAACTCTGTTAGACTTGTGAATTTGGATGAGTACTTTAATATATTCCCATCTTGGTTAAAGTTCTCAACTCTGTTAGACTTGTGAATTTGGACGAGTACTTTAATATATTCCCATCTTGGTTAAAGTTCTTAACTCTGTTAGACTTGTGAATTTGGACGAGTACTTCAATATATTCCCATCTTGGTTAAAGTTCTCTACTCTGTTAGACTTGGGAATTTGGATGAGTACTTTAATATATTCCCATCTTGGTAAAAGTTCTCAACTCTGTTAGACTTGTGAATTTGAATGAGTACTTTAATATGTTCCCATCTTGGTTAAAGTTCTCTACTCTGTTAGACTTGTGAACTTGGATAAGTACTTTAATATGTTCCCATCTTGGTTAAAATTTATTAATTATAAAAGTTGCTCCAGTTCTGATGCCATTTAGGTTTTTTACTCTGTATGATGTGAAATTTGTGAAAAAAACGTATGCGCAAATATAAATTTGTGAATTGGTTTAAAAAAAAAGCAAAGTTGGAGATGATACAGAGAGGAGACACAGCATTTTAATAATATTTATTGAACTTTCAGTATCAAAAATTTGAACAGATATGATTTGCTAGATATCGAGTGCCAAGAAGAATACTGATATATTTGATTAAGAACACTTTGATGATTAAATTATCTAATAACACTGTAAAATGCAAATACTTTGGCTTCATTGGACAAATCACAAACTCTATATCATGAACACTTAAAACTCAAAAATCACTCTGACAAACACTGACATTGATTGGTCCATCACAAATGAGTTGTGGTAGATCTCATAGAAACTTAGCCAAAGCTGTCTTGATAACATGATCGGCAACTATATGGTTCATCTTTTCAGTATAGTGAAATGCATCCCAAAAGATATACTTGTTCGCATCCTTACACGTAAATGGATTCGATTGGTAACATAAATAACTCATCTCAAACCTTCCCGTCCCACAACATCCAAAAGCTACGTAGTCCAATCCTATATCATCAGAAGAAAAAGAAAGGAGAAACACAACAATGTTAGGACAAATACAATACATTATCTTGTAGTAGTAATACATGGAAATCTGACTCAATCAATTTCTCAAAGTACTATTGAGAACGATTGGTACCGATATTCGAATGAGACTTTTATCATATAAATGAATCAAAATTTCGAAAGTAAATACAAAATGAAAGTATTTACCATATAAATGGGGATTCTCAATGGCATCTACCAAGATCCCATAAACGTCTGAAATTGCAAGTTTAATCCCTCTAACTTCCTTTGTTAGCTTATCCATCAAAGAGTGAAACTTTACATTGAAATCTCTACCCAACTTGTTGTAGTCTTCCCTGCAAGCATGCCCAGACATTATATTCCTAGCTCTTTCTAATGGCAAACACCCCATCGCAGTAAGCCCCGTCAGTAGTATTTTCCGAGCTCCCAATTTGTAAATATCCAAAACAAATTTCTCTGCAAGCCCAATTAGGAAATTCTGGTACTCTTCAATAGTGAATTCAGATGATCGGCCTGGAATCAAGTAGTAATTTTCTAGAAAGTCATTTGTCCCTAAACTTAATATGTACAAAGACTCGCGAGTTGTCGTCCGTGCCTTATTCTTCCCCTGAAAGTTTATCAGTTTCTTCTGAAAATCCTTGAAGTACTCTACTTCCTTCCAGAGAGGTATCGCAGACTGCAATGTGGGTTAGCCATGGATAACGATTTAGATAAATATTTGTGAAGAAAGTTGTAAATATCATATTTGGACAACTTACTGCTATATTAGCAGTGACATTGTCAAAGCCAGTCCCGGCAGAAGCGAAAGTAACTCCGGTTGCAAAATCTTTTATACTATAAGTTGGATCCAAGTAAGCTGGTATGTTGCTCTTGATACCAAAACCCTCCGATATGAAATCTGTAGATATCCGACCATTAGAAAACCGTCCTGTAGGTATCCCACCTTCAAAATCCCTTCCATACGGCTGGAAGTTGCTCCGTGCTAATGTTGGAATGAAATTGTTATTCCCGGCATCAACTGAAGAGTCTCCGAAAACTATGATTGCTGGAACTTTCGCGCCAACATTGGCAAACAATATCTGGAATTTTAGTATGAGGATGAGACATGGTAGAGTCTTATACCTCATTTTTCGTTAAAACAGACTCTAAAATGTTGAGGTTTAGGAGAGAGTATGGTGAACTCATCCAAAAATTTGCAGACAGGTTTGCTAGAATTTTAATGGCCGGTCCCTGTTTAGTTGTATTAAATTGTCGCTTTATTGGTTACGTTTAATCAATGAAAGGCTGACATGTAGCTTCTGCGATTTAACTGTGTTACATATGAGTGTGTTGGGACCTAAATAAATTATATTTTGTCAAGAACGCAATCGGCTATTAAACGAAGCACTATCTTATTCGTAAAATAGGATATTACAGCGGAGTATAAGCTTAATTACAATGTAGATTATTCGTAAAATATTGAAGAAAAGTTGGAACATATTAGTGTCCCAAAACATTCATCCTTTGTTGAAAGATGGATTTTTTTTTTAACTTTGATCCCTTCCCGACTGCTCTTCACTTCTTCTTTATCTTCCATTTCCGGCTTCTCCAGTTCCTCGATCGCCTTTGCACCCTTCACTCTTATTGCAACCTCTATTGTAATGGTTAAAAGGTTTTCCTAAGCAATTTCCAATTTGACCCTTACTGTGACCTACACACCTTTCCGGATCACCCTTAATGATAGGACCATTGTTTATAAAACTGTCGCGTGTCGCCTCTGTGATCTCGATGAAGAAAGAACTTACAAGGATTGCAGCAATAGATAATATAAGTATCTTATTAAACCCCATGACTGATTAGTAGAGAATAGTATGATAATATGATATCTTTTGGTTAACGATTACTATTGCTTCAATGCGTTTATGAGAACGTTTTTGGTGATTTATAGGGAGAGTCTAATTCCAAAAATAGGGTTTAGTTATTGGTGATATCCACCATATTGTTTTAGTATGGCCAAACTGAAAACTGAAATCCAAATTTAGCTTCTTTTTTTCAGCATATTTGAACAAATCTCTCCAAATTTAGCTTCTTTTTTTTCTAGCATATTTGAACATGTTGGTCAGGCAGGCATCCCATGTTTAGCATTCTCAAGATAGAAAAAAGAAAATAACGATTATACTATTATTGACTCATAGCTTTCAGTCTCACAAAAAATGAGATCTCATACAGCTTACTCGACGAATGTTTTGATTAAAAAGAACCGTCTAATTAGATTTGTGTCGCTGGGGAGCCGCCAAAAAATGTGCAAATGTACATGTTGTGCAATTATATAGGTGTTGGAATTTTTCAAAACTTATACCTCTTTTGAGCATTGAACCCAAGACCTCTTGGTCATCTATTTTATGTGACTCCTATACTATAGCCTAAAGTTTAGTCCCACATTGTTTATAAACAATAGAGGAACTAAACATATAAGGTAGTACCCATGTGACATGTGTGTAACATGTGACATAGAGAGAGTGTATAGTTGTGTGAGTGTGTGAGAGGATTTTATACTCTATACACACTTGGACCTCTCTCAGCCGGCCCGGCCGTTGGGCAAACTCTCTCTATAAAAACAACTCATCACCACCTTCAAAAATAACACAGTTACAACACAACTTTTCTCTCTCTCTCTCTTGTACGGGTAACTGAAGTCTACTGTATACGTAGGCTCGTTGTATCCTGGAAAGAGATTAGACTCGTTACCTTACCTGAGGTAGGTCGAAATACTCTTCAAAGAGAGTGCGACCCACGCCTCGAGCAATAACAACCTCTCTCTCTTGTTGGAGGCGCTATACTTCTTTCCTGAAACTGCTGCTACGGTATTATTTTGCTACTGCCTGAAACGCTGCGGTGTTACCTGCCTGAAACTGTTGCTGCGGTATTGTTTTGCTACTGCCTGAAACGCTGCGGTGTTACCTGCCTGAAACTGCTGCTGCGGTATTGTTTGCTACTGCCTGAAACTGCTGCTGCGGTGTTAACTCCGGTTTGCTACTGCCTGAAACTGCTGCTGCGGAGTTATTACCAATCCAACGAACAACAACTGAGTTACTGCTGCTCTTTATTGTTGCTGAAAACGTTCATTAAAGGGAAAGCTATACTTACAGGTTCATAAGACTTAACCTATTTAGATATTACAATTTTGAAGAGTATTTATTTCCTATAATATGGTTCTTTCCTCAGAAGTGCTGAAGTTTGATTCCAACAAACCCTCTAGGTTTGATGGTCTCAACTTCAAGAGGTGGAAGAACAAAATGTTCTTCTATCTCACACTTAAGGAAGTGGCGTATGTTCTGGAACAAGAATGCCCTGTTGAGCCTCCTGTTCCCGTACCTGCAATAGACCCTGACCTGATTACAAACGATTATGACAAAACCTTAGAATCAATTTCGAACTGGACTGAGGCTGACTTCAAATGCCGTAATTTCATCTTGAACGGTCTAGCAGACGAACTGTACGATTACTATCTACAGTCCGAAACTGCGAAAGCCGTTTGGGATGCATTACAGAGGAAGTATGATACGGAAGAGGCAGGCTCTAAAAAGTTTGCCGTAAGCCGATATCTCAAGTTCACTATGGTCGACGATAAGCCAGTAATTTCCCAATCACATGAGTTGCAACGAATTGCACATGAGATCGTGTCCGAAGGGATACCTCTTGATGAACAATTTCAAGTTGCCGTGATGATTGACAAATTACCGCCTAATTGGAAAGACTATAAAAATATCCTGCGACACAAGTCAAAGGAACTTACCATGGAGAACTTGATTACTCGTCTTAGGGTTGAAGAAGAATCTAGAAAACAAGACCTGAAAGAGGAAATCCTTTTGGTTCAAGCCAAAGGGAAGGTCCATCTGAAACCTAAAGAGAAACCTTTCAAGGCTAAGAATGACGGTAATCGGAACAACCGTCTTAACGGTGGTAATCCGAATAACCGTCAGAAAAATGGACACCAAAATCCTAATAAGGGAACGAACCAAAAATCCCCACCATATAACGGAACAGTTTCTATTGTGTGTTTCAACTGTAACAAGCCTGGACACATATCTAGAAACTGCCGGAACCGAAAACCTGTTTCTCAAGCCAACGTTACCGAAGAGCCCTTAGTGGCTATGATCACGGAGATCAACATGGTCGGTGGAACCGACGGGTGGTGGGCTGATTCGGGCGCTTCTAGGCATGTATGCTATGAACGCAATTGGTTCAAGACCTATAAGGAAACTGAAGACCAGAAGGTGCTACTTGGGGATTCCCATTGCACCAAAGTGCTAGGCACTGGAGATGTTGAACTGACATTTACCTCTGGAAGGACAGTGACTCTGAAGGATGTGATGCACACTCCTGAAATGAGGAAGAATCTTATTTCTGGCTATCTTCTCAACAAGGCAGGATTTTAGCAAACTATTGGCTCAGATCAGTACATTTTGACTAAGGGTGGGATTTTTGTGGGAAAGGGTTTTGCTTGTAATGGAATGTTCAAAATGAGTATTGAAATGAATAAATCTGCTTCTGCTTACTTATTGTCTTCTTTTAATATTTGGCACTCTAGACTGTGTCATGTTAATAAGAAATTAGTACACAATATGAGTAAACTTGGTATGATCCCTAAAATAGATTTAAATGATTTTAATAAATGTCAATCTTGTAGTCAAGCTAAGATTACTAAAACCTCACATAAAAGTGTTGTAAGGGAAACACAACTTTTAGATTTAGTACACTCGGACATATGCGAAATGGACGGTACATTAACTCGAAATGGTAAAAGATATTTTATAACTTTTATAGATGATCATTCAAACTATACTCAAGTTTATCTGATGCGTCACAAAAGTGATGCTATAGATATGTTTAGGACATATGTAACCGAAGTGAAAAATCAGTTTGATAGACACATTAAAAGATTTCGTAGTGATAGAGGCACAGAATATGATTCACATGAATTTCAAAACTTGTATGAATCCTTAGGGATCATACATGAAACAACTGCTCCTTATTCTCCAGAATCTAACGGTAAAGCTGAACGTAAAAATAGAACGTATACTGAGCTAATAGTTACTATGTTACTTAGTTCTGGATCACCCAAATCTTTATGGGGTGAAGCATTATTATCTGTATCCCATGTTTTAAACCGTATTCCTCATATCACATCTGAATTATCACCTTATGAAATTTGGAGAAAAAGAAAACCTAATGTTAGCTATTTTAAGGTTTGGGGATGTTTAGCCTATGTTCGTAAACCTGATCCTAAACGGACCAAACTAGCCAGTAGAGCTTTAGAATGCATTTTCATTGGTTATGCTATAAACAGTAAAGCCTATAGGTTTCTTGATATTAAGGATAATATAATAATTGAATCACTAGATGTTGATTTCTATGAGGACAAGTTTCCCTACTTACTGAGGGACAGTGGGGGTAGTAGTGGGGGTTCTCAACCTTCTACGTCTTCGACCCCTAATGTACCTCAAGTAAACGTTCCTAGAGCTGTTGATTTTCATGATACAGACCCAGAACTTCGTAGAGGTAAACGTTTAAAGATTACAAAAGATTTTGGTAACGATTTTGTTGTAAATACCTTAGAATCGGACCCCAATACTATTAGAGAAGCGTTAACCTCAGGTGATGCTGATTTGTGGCAAGAGGCCATTGATGATGAAATGGATTCTCTTACTACAAATGAAACTTGGGATTTAGTTAACTTACCTCCTGGTAGTCGCTCTATTGGGTGTAAATGGATATTAAAGAAAAAACTTAAACCAGATGGTACTATAGATAAATATAAGGCAAGACTTGTAGCAAAGGGATATGTGCAAAAAGAAAACATTGATTTCTTCGACACATATTCCCCAGTTACTCGTGTGACTACCATTAGAGTATTATTAGCCGTTGCTGCCGTGCACAATTTGTTAATTCACCAAATGGATGTAAAAACCGCATTTTTAAATGGAGAGCTTGAAGAGGAATTATATATGGATCAGCCTGAAGGCTTTGTGGTACCTGGTGAGGAACACAAAGTCTGCAAGCTGAACAAGACCTTATACGGTCTAAAGCAAGCTCCAAAACAGTGGCATGATAAAATCGACCAATTACTTCTTTTAAATGGTTTTAAGATTAACGTTGTTGATAAATGTCTATATTATAAAGTATCTGGTGAAAGTTGTATTATGATATGTCTTTACGTTGACGATCTACTTATTTTTGGTTCTACACTTGACATTATTTTAGAGACCAAAAACATGCTTAACAATAATTTTGATATGAAGGACCTAGGCAAGGCTAGTGTAATTTTAGGCATGAAGATCACACGCACAGACACTGGTATTACTCTTGATCAATCTCATTATATTGAGAAGATCTTAAAGAAGTACAAATATTTTGACCGTAGACCTGCGTGTACTCCTTGTGATCCACAAGTTAAACTTTTAAAGAACTTGGGAGAGGCAGTTAGACAGAAAGAATACGCAAGTATTATTGGAAGCCTTCGCTACGCTACGGACTGTACTAGACCTGATATAGCTTATGCTGTAGGGGTTCTATGTAGATTTACGAGTAAACCAAGTTTGGCGCACTGGGGTGCCATTGATAGAGTTATGCGGTACTTGAATAAAACCATGAACTTGGGTTTACACTATCAGAAGTTTCCCGCGGTCCTTGATGGATTTAGCGATGCAGATTGGAACTCATTTTCGGATGATTCCAAAGCCACCGGCGGATACGTGTTTAGTATAGCTGGAGGGGCGATTTCTTGGAGATCCAAGAAACAAACGATTCTAGCTCAGTCGACTATGGAGTCTGAGTTAGTAGCACTAGCTGCAGCTAGTGAAGAGGCAAGTTGGTTGAAAGACCTCTTGTCTTATATTCCTTTATGGAGTAGGCCTATACCACCGATACTGATCCACTCAGATAGTACTGCTGCGATACTCAGAGTACAAAACAATTATTATAATGGTAAGAAGTTAGCGATACGTCGCAAACACAGTACGATGAGAGGTTACCTCACATCTAGTACTGTTACAGTGGATTTTGTAAGATCGAAAAACAACTTGGCAGATCCTTTGACGAAAGGATTGTCTCGTGACAAAGTGTGGAGCACATCCTTAGGGATGGGGCTAAAGCCTGTTATTGAATCACAAGTTGTGGGAACCCAACCTAAATGACTGGAAATCCCAAAAAATAGGTTCAATGGGGAAAACAAATTACTGTGATATAGAATCATGCAAATAAGGATCTTGTCACTCCAGAGTTCAACTCGCAGTACATAAATGTAAATATGCATGATATCTTGAAGCGAATGTTAGGCTGAGTTCTATATCTCATTTAATTGAGTGGGGTGTCTAGCTACAAGAACACTCTTCATAGATTCACCAAGGTGATTGTGGATGTGCGGCCGCTTCCTATGAGAAATTAGGCTAACTTCTCTAAAGCCTTCACCTATACTGGGATTAAGCACATGGCCGAAAAGTGCTGGCATTTAGATATTGCACATGGTAGGGTTGTATGTAGTTTTCCTCACTGTATAAAAGCGAATAATGAGTTCAAGACTCTGTTCACTTATTATTCTTATACGTTGAAGATTGTCTACTACGTAAAGGTTCAAGTCTAAGGACACCTTCACTTAAGTACAACTCTATAATCGAAACCGTACTCTCGTTTCTCTTTTCATTCATCTATCATTTTTAAGAAGTCTTTAAAAGTGGGGGATTGTTAGAATTTTTCAAAACTTATACCTCTTTTGAGCCTTGAACCCAAGACCTCTTGGTCATCTATTTTATGTGACTCCTATACTATAGCCTAAAGTTTAGTCTCACATTGTTTATAAACAATAGAGGAACTAAACATATAAGGTAGTACCCATGTGACATGTGTGTAACATGTGACATAGAGAGAGTGTATAGTTGTGTGAGTGTGTGAGAGGATTTTATACTCTATACACACTTGGACCTCTCTCAGGCGGCCCGGTAGGCCGGGCCGGCTCGGGCTCGGACTTGGGATTGGGAAATTGGCTCTTCTGGCTCTGGAGGCCTTGGGTCCTTGGGGCTTGGGTATCCATAATCTTTTTAATAAAAAGTTCATTGGGCTTGGGCTTGGTTTATTCTTTAAGTCTTGGTCTTCACTTTGTTCTCTCCACCTCTTGAGGAGACCTAATCCTCAGGGACACGTCCCACACGTTTGAATAAAGAGAGAGCCGTTGGGCAAACTTGGGCAAACTCTCTCTATAAAAACAACTCCTCACCACCTTCAAAAACAACACAACTCTTCTCTCTCTCTCTCTCTTGTACGGCTTACCTGTGGTGCATACTTCATTATTACGTAGACTTCCGGGTAACTGAAGTCTACTGTATACGTAGGCTCGTTGTATCCTGGAAAGAGATTAGACTCGTTACCTTACCCGAGGTAGGTCGAAATACTCTTCAAAGAGAGTGCGACCCACGCCTCGAGCAATAACAACCTCTCTCTCTTGTTGGAGGCGCTATACTTCTTTCCTGAAACTGCTGCTACGGTATTGTTCTGCTACTGCCTGAAACGCTGCGGTGTTACCTGCCTGAAACTGTTGCTGCGGTATTGTTTTGCTACTGCCTGAAACGCTGCGGTGTTACCTGCCTGAAACTGCTGCTGCGGTATTGTTTGCTACTGCCTGAAACTGCTGCTGCGGAGTTATTACCAATCCAACGAACAGCAACTGAGTTACTGCTGCTCTTTATTGTTGCTGAAAACGTTCATTAAAGGGAAAGCTATACTTACAGGTTCATAAGACTTAACCTATTTAGATATTACAATAGGTGACTATTAGAAAGAATTTTGATTTTGGGACCAAAGTTTGTTGTGCATTTAGAGATGTTGTGCAATTATATAGGGTGCAATATGACAGGCTTTACTGTATACTGAAATCATATGCAAACACAAGACCACTGCAAATGAATCTTATAATTGAAATTTGAAATGATACTTGAAATGCATTTATGAAATCAAGCTTTAGCCTCTCGAAGAGAAAGGTGCACTGATTTCCTCTATGGGCTTCGATATTGAATCATTCCTCAACTCGGGCATCTGATACTGAAGAGCGTTTAACGATATTTTGTTAACTTCCATTTTTGCATCGACGTCATTCTGTTTGCTAGCAATGTCCCTAGCTTCTTGTTCCGCAGAGTAGATCTCTTCTAACAGCTCCATCATGCACTTAGATAACGACATCCTACGCCAGTAGTTTTCTCTAAACTGGTACATGAATTTGTTGGCCTGATCCTCAAGAGACATAAGCGCCATAAGAGTTTCATTCATGGAGCTCAATGTTCAACTCCAACTCTTTCTTATTATATTCCGAGCGAAAGAGTTTCTTTTTGGCCGCATCATCCACAGCAAGATATTCATCGAGTTTTGCCAAATAGCTTTCCACTCTGGTCTGGAAAGAAGATATATCATCTTGGTAACAACTTAATTCGAAATCAGACTGGACTCTTTCAAGCCTAGACATTGCCCATTCTCGGCGTTTCTCTAAAGCTTAGGCTTGCATTCCATCTACAAAAGCTGACATCGCATCTCTAATAACAACGTGGCGGCAATCCTCGTCAGATTTCCCAGAAGCAACGACTGGGATAGGCTTCATATTAGGTAGTGGTGTCATCATCCGGAAATAGATATGATACTCAAGTATTATATAACAAAAGTACATTACTTCTAGTGAAATTTGCCCGGTAAAAATCGGGTTATATACTTCTACATGGTATTTGAGATATATATAAAGAGATGAAGAAAACAACTTATTGCACACTTACGGTTCTATGTAGCGTTCAATCTAACAAAAATAAAAGGGAATTAATTTCTTTACAACATACTCGAGGTTATATATGTCTGAGATGCCGGTGACCTTGGATGTGAGAATAGGGGGATTGATTTTGATTGAACCATTACAGGTTTCTCTGAGCGGGGGTTGCTATGACTCCTATGAGTTGAATGATGCAAATGCCTTGCTTTTATAGACGTTTTCATGCCTAGAGGGATATAAGTGCTCGCATTTTGTAATAAAGCTTAATCAAAATATCCACAATTTGCATGGCAAGGAAATTAAAAAAAATTATTTGTTGCCATACAATTTACTCGTGGAAATCTTCGCATTTACTACTATAATCACTTAAATTTTTCTTTTCTCAACTTTGATTATTCATTTTTGAATTATGAAATATACGTGTCAGTCGTTCTAGCTTACGTTAATATACATTATACACTAGTATGAGAGAAATTATGTGAGATAAATGTTAATTATTTTTTATTTATGTCTAATACTTTAACCTAAAATACGCATAATTTATTTTGAAAAATAACATTCGAATTTTTAATTTCTTTTACCTACTATGATTTTAGAATGTAATTTTTAATGATTTGTTCTCGTGTTATACAGTGAAACCTATCTAAATGCACACTCTTGGACCATTTACAAAGGTTGTGCATTTATAGAGTCTAATATTCATGTATTGTACAGACTATGGGACCAAAAAAAATTGTGTGATTAGACAGGTTATGCATTTATAAGAGGTGCATTTAGATAGGTTTCATTGTAGGTTTAAAAGATACACATGCTTAGGTGCTAGCTAATTGCCTGGGGATTTTAGTTTCTTGATTTTGAAGTATGGAATTATAATCACATATAAATATCCTCTTTTCCTATATGCTCTGTAGTTTATAAGGAATTGGCGAGGAGACCCATCTTTCATATGGCAGTATAGATGAGCATTCAGGTGAGAAATAAAGAGAGAAAGATCTTGGTGCTCGACAATATCGTTTAAGACTTTTAAGTATATAATATTTTTCATTCGGGCGCAAAAGCTAGTTGACTAGGATATTTTCTTATCGGATATGGAAAGATGCAGGTCACTAGATTAGGTTATTTGCTCGGCCATGAAATGTTGGTATACGTTTAGTGCTTTCTTTGTTGAAAATTTCCGATTCTCTTGCCTTACACATATAGGGTAAGATACAGATGACCTCAGGACAATTTATTTGTCAAGTTCAACTGATGATAATGCGCCTAGTATCGTGTTCTGTAAAGACTATCCTATTTTAACTCATCATATGTTGAGTAAATAGTTGAGAAGGTATGAACGAAACACGTAAGAACACAATCTGCTATTAACTGAAGCACTATCTTTTAGCTGAAAACCCCAATCCATTTATTGTAAAATAGGAAACAAACAATGATAACCTTAAGATGTAGATAATTCGAAAAATATTGAAGAAAGGTTAAAACGTTTTAGTGTCCCAAAACAATCATCCTTGGTGGAAAGACGCAGTTATCTGGAATCTCTTCAACTTTGATCTCATCCCGATTTTTCTTTATTTTCCACTTCCGCCCTCTAGGTCCTCTTGACCGCTTTTGCACCCTTCACTCTTATTGCAACCTCTATTGTAATGGTTAGCAGGTTCTCCTAAGCAATTTCCAATTTGACCCTTACTGTGACCTACACACCTTTCGGGATCACCCCTTTTGATAGGATCATTGTTTATAAAACTGTCGCGTGTCGCCTCTGTGATTCCGATAAAGAGAAAACTTACAAGGATTGCAGCAATAGATAATATAAGTACCTTATTAAACCCCATGACTTATTAGTAGAGAATAGTATGATATCTTTTGGTTAACGATTACTATTGCTGCTATGTGTTTATGAGAACATTTTTGGTGATTTATAGGGAGAGTCTAATTCCAAAAATAGGGTTTAGTTATGGATGATGGGAGCGGATTCGTGGACACTAAAAATGAAACATTGTGTAAACCCTAATTCGAGATGAGTGGTTCAAATAAAAGATGAGGTGAAAAATAGAAACCCACAAGAATCAGGTGGAAATGAGTTCTCTCCTTGCGGTAATACAACCTATTTCAAAACAAACTACTTTCTCCCTCCCCATTTTTAGATCTGACTCTCTCTCTCTCTCTTTGCATCTCTACTCTTTCAATCTTAGTCTACCATTAAAAGAAGAGAAACTACTCTCTCTAATCTACCATTTGGGTTTTTGTGAAGCGTTTTGAAATTTGGGTTATGTAGAACATCATATTCTGAAAATTTTGGTTTTGTGTTGTGCATTATGGAGTCAATTTCTTCTTTGAAACGGGATGGAACTTGATAAACATGCCCAATTTACTTAGGGAATTTGTGAGTTATGTGCCAGAAAGGTAGTCTCTCGTGGTGTTCAAAAGAAGGACCTGAAGGTGAACAAAATAAATTAACCAAATAAAAAAATAAAATTTAATGTTGTCTATTTTGTTCTAAACCAACAAAATAAAGGTTAAAGGAATATAGGAATTGTAGGATCCGACAATTTAATGTTGTCCTAAATTGTCGATTTTATCATTTTCGACAATATCGGAGAATCCCTAAACCCATCCAACCTAAAATCAAATTTAGGGAAACAAGAGGAGAGAGAGAGAGAGAGAGAGAGAGAGTTTTGAAATGTTGTCCCCCTTTCTCGTGTGGCCTCTAGTATCCGTTTTCCAGTTTCTTCGTAGGTACGGGCAAGAGGAGAGAGAGAGAGAGAGAGAGTTTTGAAATGTTGAAGATGAGGGAATTGAGGCAGAGAGCCATTGTTTTTGTGTTGCAATTGTAAAGAGTCGAAAGTGGGAGAGAAAGGAAAGAGATACGGAGAGAGAAAAATCTCCACGAAATCAGTTGGAGAGATAGAGATAAGGAGTTTATAGGGAGTTTTTTGACACCTCATTTCCACCTATTTTTATTGCTAAAGCCAGACTGAAAACTGAAATCCAAATTTAGCTTTTTTCTCCAACACATTTGAACATATCTTTGTACATACACAACTGAAAACAAACAGAAATTGAATGTCATGTAATTAACTTGCTGAGCGCTATGACTGCCCGTTAGACGAGATACTGCGAATGATAGAAAACATGCAGTAATACAGATACTTCGATGCTCACAAAGCAGAGGGGTACACTTATATTACTTAGAGAAACATGCCAATAGCATTCTTTTAGACCAACTAGCATTTCAGTTCCAGTTATTTAAGGGGTAGTTTAACCTATAAATCAAAATAAAGCGATGAGAATCATGTGAAGCCTAGCTAAACTATAGCTAGCAAGATGAGTTTGAAAGTAATATTTAAAAAAATCAAAAAAATAGACTCCTCAAAAACTACTCCATATCAAAAGAAAAGTATGACGTGTAAGTAAAAAATGTTAAAACGTATTGATTTTAGTTAAAAAAAAGTTTTCCACGTAATAAAGTTTACTATCTGGCTACTCAAAATTTATTTATCTCTCCTCATTGTTGAGGAGAGAGAGTATTGAAACCTAAAATAACTACACTCTTGGGGAGGCTAAAAACTAGATTTATAGCACTTTCTCTATATTTTAACTATAGGGAACCTACACTAGATGCTCTAAGGGGCTATACTCATTGTTTTCGCCAAAATAAAATAAGATGGAGAAAGGTTGTTACTCGGTGAAAAAATGCAGCTCATATACTGATATGGTAGGCCTTCAACATGTTGGTTAGGCATCCTAGCATGCTCTAGAAAGAAAAAGAAAATAACAATTATACTCTCGTTGACTCACATAGCTTTTAGTCTCACAAAAACCAGATCTATTATAGCATACTCGACGGAGGTGTTGATTAAAAAAAAAACGTCTAATTATATTTGCATTGGTAGTTCCGCATAAAAAATATACTGAAACCATACGCAACACCACTGCAAATGAATCTTTTAATTGAAATGATATTTGAAATGTATATATATAATCAAGCTTTACTGATGGATCACGTGGTCGTTACGATGCCAACGTAGGAGATCTTATATTCACCTCTCAGGACCCCTATCTCTATTTTAGTTATTTTTATTTGTTTTATTTTAATTTCATTATAATTATGAGAAGTCCCATATTTAGAGTCTAGCTAGGGTTTCTGTTTGTGCTAGGTTTGTTCTCTTGTAAAAGAAAAAAAACTTAGCTTAGTTTATTTTGGTAGAATTGGTTTGAGAGAGAAAGGTTTAGTCTTAGAGCGAAGTGATATAGATTTTGGGGTATAACTCATAAACTCTGGGTTTTTTGGCTTTTATTTTATGCGATTAAGAGCGATTTAGTAAAAAAGAGTTTTAATTTTATATTAATTGTGATTGTTGGAAATGGCTTCTGTTATCCAATTTGGCATCAGGGCGACGTTCGTTCTTTGATAATTTTTTTACACCAACTGCTACAGTGATTTTTGCGCTTGCTACAGTGATTATTACAACAGCATTGAGAACATCTACGCGAGGATCGACCAAAAGATGGCTGTGATCCTTGCCCTATTGAGGACCCTCACTAGTTTCGATGGGGACGGAAGATATGCAGATGCTATTGAAGAAGAACCTGCGAGGAGCGACGAGTTACTAAAATATCAGCGGTGATAAAATCGAGAGAGGCTGACAAATTTTGGTCAACAGAGTTGTCATAACAGTGACTAAAGTTATTGAGGTGACTTTTTATGGCTTAGATTTGGCGAAGTGTTGGCCGCAGGGAACTCAGGTTCAAGAAAGTATGGGTAACCCAATAAGGGCAGAATTTCGTAATCCCTCGCCATTAATTGTCTCGTGTTATACAGTGAAACCTATCTAAATGCACACTCTTGAGACCAATTAGAAACATGCATTTACAATTGTTGTGCGTTTATAGTCTAATCTTCATGTATTGTTGGAATTTTTCAAAACTTATACCTCTTTTGAGCCTTGAACCCATGACCTCTTGGTCATCTATTTTATGTGACTCCTATACTATAGCCTTAAGTTTAGTCTCACATTGTTTATAAACAATAGAGGAACTAAACATATAAGGTAGTACCCATGTGACATGTGTGTAACATGTGACATAGAGAGAGTGTATAGTTGTGTGAGTGTGTGAGAGGATTTTATACTCTATACACACTTGGACCTCTCTCAGGCGGCCCGGTAGGCGGGCCGGCTCGGACTTGGGATTGGGCAATTGGCTCTTCTGGCTCTGGAGGCCTTGGGGGCCTTGGGTCCTTTGGGCTTGGGTATCCATAATCTTTTTAACAAAAAGTTCATTGGGCTTGGGCTTGGTTTATTTCTTTAGTCTTGGTCTTCACTTTGTTCTCTCCACCTCTTGAGGAGACCTAATCCTCAGGGACACGTCCCACACGTTTGAATAAAGAGAGAGCCGTTGGGCAAACTCCCTCTATAAAAACAACTCCTCACCACCTTAAAAAAAATACACAGAACACACTCTCTCTCTCTCTCTCTCTCTCTCTTGTACGGTTACCTGTGGTGCATACTTCATTCTTACGTAGACTTCCGGGATAACTGAAGTCTACTGTATACGTTACGCTCGTTGTATCCTGGAAAGAGATCAGACCTTCGTTACCTTACCCGAGGTAGGTCGAAATACTCTTTAAAGAGAGTGCGACCCACGCCTCGAGCAATCACAACCTCTCTCTCTTGTTGTAGGCGCTGTACCGGTGTTAGTTCTTTCTTGCTACTGCCTGAAACTACAAAGTTTAAACTGCGGTGTTACCGGAGTTCTTGTGCTACTGAAACTGCCGTCTGCACTACTGTAGTGACTGCTTAGACTGCCTGTCATACTTGCTATTTACCGAAGCTGGAATCTGCCTGTTTGTCGCTGCTATTACATCTGAGTTGCTGCTGTCCCTGCCATTGTTTAACATCTGAGTTGCTGCTGTCCCTGCCGTTGTTTAACATCTGAGTTGCTGTTGTTCATTGCCGAAGTACTTGTTTTACTGCTGCTGAAATACCTTACTTCTATAACATCTTGCTGTTACAACTTCTAGAAGGGAAAGCTATACTTACAGGTTCATAAGACTTAACCTATTTATTTTTACATGTATTGTACAGACTATGGGACCAAAAAAAATTGTGCGATTAGACAGGTTATGCATTTATAAGAGGTGCATTTAGATAGGTTTCATTGTAGGTTTAAAAGATACACATGCCTAGGTGCTAGCTAATTGCCTGGGGAATTTTAGTTTCTTGATTTTGAAGTATGGAATTATAATCACATATAAATATCCTCTTTTCCTATATGCTCTGTAGTTTATAAGGAATTGGGGAGGAGACCCATCTTTCATATGGCAGTATAGATGAGCATTCAGGTGAGAAATAAAGAGAGAAAGATCTTGGTGCTCGACAATATCGTTTAAGACTTTGAAGTGTATAATATTTTTCATTCGGGCGCAGAAGCTAGTTGACTAGGATATTTTCTTATCGGATATGGAAAGATGCAGGTCACTAGATTAGGTTATTTGCTCGGCCATGAAATGTTGGTATACGTTTAGTGCTTTCTTTGTTGAAAATTTCCGATTCTCTTGCCTTACACATATAGGGTAAGATACAGATGACCTCAGGACAATTTATCGTCTTTGTCAAGTTCAACTGATGATAATGCGCCTAGTATCGTGTTCTGTAAAGACTATCCTATTTTAACTCATCATATGTTGAGTAAATAGTTGAGAAGGTATGAACGAAAACACGTAAGAACACAATCTGCTATTAACTGAAGCACTATCTTTAAGCTGAAAACCCCAATCCATTTATTGTTAAAATAGGAAACAAACAATGATGACCTTAAGATGTAGATAATTCGAAAAATATTGAAGAAAGGTTAAAACGTTTAGTGTCCCAAAACAATCATCCTTGGTGGAAAGACGCAGTTATCTGGAATCTCTTCAACTTTGATCTCATCCCGATTTTTCTTTATTTTCCACTTCCGCCCTCTAGGTCCTCTTGACCGCTTTTGCACCCTTCACTCTTATTGCAACCTCTATTGTAATGGTTAGCAGGTTCTCCTAAGCAATTTCCAATTTGACCCTTACTGTGACCTACACACCTTTCGGGATCACCCCTTTTGATAGGATCATTGTTTATAAAACTGTCGCGTGTCGCCTCTGTGATTCCGATAAAGAGAAAACTTACAAGGATTGCAGCAATAGATAATATAAGTACCTTATTAAATCCCATGACTTATTAGTAGAGAATAGTATGATATCTTTTGGTTAACGATTACTTTTGCTGCTATGTGTTTATGAGAACGTTTTTGGTGATTTATAGGGAGAGTCTAGTTCCAAAAATAGGGTTTAGTTATGGATGATGGGAGCGGATTCGTGGACACTAAAATGAAACATTGTGTAGACCCTAATTCGAGATGAGTGGTTCAAATAAAAGATGAGGTGAAAAATAAACCCACAAGAATCAGGTGGAAATGAGTTCTCTCCTTGCGGTAATACAACCTATTTCAAAACAAACTACTTTCTCCCTCCCCATTTTTAGATCTGACTCTCTCTCTCTCTCTCTTTGCATCTCTTACTCTTTCAATCTTAGTCTACCATTAAAAGAAGAGAAACTACTCTCTCTAATCTACCATTTTGGGTTTTTGTGAAGCGTATTGAAATTTGGGTTATGTAGAGCATCATATTCTGAAAATTTTGGTTTTGTGTTGCGCATTATGGAGTCAATTTCTTCTTTGAAACGGGATGGAACTTGATAAACATGCCCAATTTACTTAGGGAATTTGTGAGTTATGTGCCAGAAAGGTAGTCTCTCGTGGTGTTCAGAAGAAGGACCTGAAGGTGAACAAAGAAATTAACCAAATAAAAAATAAAAAAATTTGCTCAGATGAATTGTCTATTTTGTTCTAAACCAACAAAATAAAGGTTAAACGAATATAGGAATTGTCGGATCCGACAATTTAATGTTGTCCTGAATTGTCGATTTTATCATTTTCGACAATATCGGAGAATCTCTAAACCCATCCAACCTAAAATCAAATTTAGGGAAACAAGCAACAACAAAATTAAAGAAGGAAAAGTCATTTGATTTATACTACTTGTTGAAGTAGGAGGGAGAGAACCCATTCTCATGGTGACAAAACAAGAAAGAGAGGGGAAAAATTGGCCGATTACGAAATCGCCGAAATTAGTCGTGCCCCCTTTCTCGTGTACGGGAAAGAAGAGAGGGAGAGAGAGAGAGAGAGAGAGTAGAGTTTTGAAATGTTGAAGATGAGGGAATTGAGGCAGAGAGCCATTGCTTTTGTGTTGCAATTGCAAAGAGTTGAAAGTGAGAGAGAAAAAAAGAGGTAAAAATCTCCACGAAATGAGTTGGAGAGAGAGAGAAAGGGAGTTTATTTGACACCTCATTTCCACCTATTTTTATTGTCATTTCCTCTATTATAATAACCACTCATCTCTAGAGGTCAGTGAAAACTGAAATCCAAATTTAGTTTTTTTCTCCAACACATTGAACATATCTTTGTACATACACAACTGAAAACAAACAGAAATTCAATGTCATGTAATTAACTTGCTGAGCGCTATGACTGCCCGTTAGACGAGATACTGCGAATGATAGAAAACATGCAGTAATACAGATACTTCGATGCTCACAAAGCAGAGGGGTACACTTATATTACTTAGAGAAACATGCCAATAGCATTCTTTTAGACCAACTAGCATTTCAGTTCCAGTTATTTAAGGGGTAGTTTAACCTATAAATCAAAATAAAGCGATGAGAATCATGTGTAGCCTAGCTAAACTATAGCTAGCAAGATGAGTTTGAAAGTATATTTAAAAATGTCAAAAAATAGACTCCTCAAAAACTACTCCATATCAAAAGAAAAGTATGACGTGTAAGTAAAAAATGTTAAAACGTATTGATTTTAGTTAAAAAAAAGTTTTCTACGTAATAAAGTTTATTATCTGGCTACTCAAAATTTATTTATCTCTCTTCATTGTTGAGGAGAGAGAGTATTGAAACCTAAAATAACTACCCTCTTGGGAGGCTAAAAACTAGATTTATAGCACTTTCTTTATATTTTAACTATAGGGAGCCTACACTAGATGCTCTAAGGGGCTATACTCATTGTTTTCGCCAAAATAAAATAAGATGGAGAAAGGTTGTTACTCGGTGAAAAAATGCAGCTCATATACTGATATGGCAGGCCTTCAACATGTTGGTTAGGCATCCTAGCATGCTCTAGAAAGAAAAAGAAAATAACAATTATACTCTCGTTGACTCACATAGCTTTTAGTCTCACAAAAACCAGATCTATTATAGCATACTCGACGGAGGTGTTGATTAAAAAAAAGCGTCTAATTATATTTGCATTGGTAGTTCCGCATAAAAAATATACTGAAACCATACGCAACACCACTGCAAATGAATCTTTTAATTGAAATGATATTTGAAATGTATATATATAATCAAGCTTTACTGATGGATCACGTGGTCGTTACGATGCCAACGTAGGAGATCTTATATTCACCTCTCAGGACCCCTATCTCTATTTTAGTTATTTTTATTTGTTTTATTTTAATTTCATTATAATTATGAGAAGTCTCATATTTAGAGTCTAGCTAGGGTTCTGTTTGTGCTAGGTTTGTTCTCTTGTAAAAGAAAAAAAACTTAGCTTAGTTTATTTTGGTAGAATTGGTTTGAGAGAGAAAGGTTTAGTCTTAGAGAGAAGTGATATAGATTTTGGGGTATAACTCATAAACTCTGGTTTTTTGGCTTTTATTTTATGCGATTTAGTAAAAATGAGTTTTAATTTTATATTAATTGTGATTGTTGGAAATGGCTTCCGTTATCCAATTTGGCATCAGGACGACGTTCGTTCTTTGATGATTTTTTACACCAACTGCTACAGTGATTTTTGCGCTTGCTACAGTGATTATTACAACAACATTGAGAACATCTACGCGAGGATCGACCAAAAGATGGCTGTGATCCTTGCCCTATTGAGGACCCTCACTAGTTTCGATGGGGATGGAAGATATGCAAATGCTATTGAAGAAGAACCTGCGAGGAGCGACGAGTTACTAAAATATCAGCGGTGATAAATCGAGAGAGGCTGACAAAATTTTGGTCAACAGAGTTGTCATAACAGTGACTAAAGTCATTGGGGTGACTTTTTATGGCTTAGATTTGGCGAAGTGTTAGCCGCAGGGAACTCAGGTTCAAGAAAGTATGGGTAACCCAATAAGGGCAGAATTTCGTAATCCCTCGCCATTAATTGTCTCGTGTTATACAGTGAAACCTATCTAAATGCACACTCTTGAGACCAATTAAAAGCATCCATTTACAATTGTTGTGTGTTTATACTCTAGTCTAATCGTTGTGTGTTTATAGTCTAGTCTAATCTTCATGTATTGTACAGACTATGGGACCAAAAAAATTGTGTGATTAGACAGGTTATGCATTTATAAGAGGTGCATTTAGATAGGTTTCATTGTAGGCTTAAAGATACACATGCCTAAGTGCTAGCTAATTGCCTGGGGAATTTTAGTTTCTTGATTTTGAAGTATGGAATTATAATCACATATAATATCCTCTTTTCCTATATGCTCTGTATTTTATAAGGAATTGGCGAGGAGACCCATCTTTCATATGGCAGTATAGATGAGCATTCAGGTGAGAAATAAAGAGAGAAAGATCTTGGTGCTCGACAATATCGTTTAAGACTTTGAAGTGTATAATATTTTTCATTCGGGCGCAAAAGCTAGTTGACTAGGATATTTTCTTATCGGATATGGAAAGATGCAGGTCACTAGATTAGGTTATTTGCTCGGCCATGAAATGTTGGTATACGTTTAGTGCTTTCTTTGTTAAAAATTCCGATTCTCTTGCCTTACACATATAGGGTAAGATACAGATGACCTCAGGACAATTTATTTGTCAAGTTCAACTGATGATAATGTGCCTGGTATCGTGTTCTGTAAAGACTATCCTATTTTAACTCATCATATGTTGAGTAAATAGTTGAGAAGGTATGAACGAAACATGTAAGAACACAATCTGCTATTAACTGAAGCACTATCTTTAAGCTGAAAACCCCAATCCATTTTGTAAAAATAGGAAACAACAATGATAACCTTAAGATGTAGATAATTCGAAAAATATTGAAGAAAGGTTAAAACGTTTTAGTGTCCCAAAACAATCATCCTTGGTGGAAAGACGCAGTTATCTGGAATCTCTTCAACTTTGATCTCATCCCGATTTTTCTTTAATTTCCACTTCCGGCCTCTAGGTCCTCTTGACCGCTTTTGCACCTATCATCTTATTGCAACCTCTATTGTAACGGTTAGCAGGTTCTCCTAAGCAATTTCCAATTTGACCTTTACTGTGACCTACACACCTTTCGGGATCTCCCCTTTTGATAGGATCATTGTTTTAAAAACTGTCGCGTGTCGCCTCTGTGATTCCGATAAAGAGAAACTTACAAGGATTGCAGCAATAGATAATATACGTAATTTATTAAACCCCATGACTGATTAGTAGAGAATAGTATGATATCTTTTGGTTAACGATTACTATTGCTACAATGTGCTTATGAGAACGTTTTTGGTGATTTATAGGGAGAGTCTAATTCCAAAAATAGGGTTTAGTTATGGATGATGGGAGCAGATTCATGGACACTAAAATGAAACATTGTGTAGACCCTAATTTGAGATGAGTGGTTCAAATAAAAGATTAGGTGGAAAATAGAAACCCAAAAGAATTAGGTGGAAATGAGTTCTCTCGCCATTTTATTACTTTTTGCCTCCCTAAAATAAAATAAGTTTAGGGAGGCTGTTGTGATGCTCTAACTCTCTCTCTCTCTCTCTCTTTCTCCATCTCTTACTCTTTTAATCTTACTCTACAATTAAAAGAAAAGAAAGTACTCTTTCGAATCTACCATTTTGGGTTTTGAGGAGCGTTTTGAAATTTGGGTTATGTAGAGCAAAGGAAATCATGGGATGGAACCCGATAAACATACCCAATTCACTTAGGGAATTTGTGAGTTATGTGCCAGAAACATAGTCTCTACGTGGTGTTCAGAAGGACCTGAAGGTGAACAAAGGAAATTAGCCAAAAAAAAAAATTGTTCAGATGAAATTGTCTATTTATGGCCTATATTCCTTTAACCTTTATTTTTGTTGGTTTAGAACA